>JAKOOJ010000006.1:1502500-2102500 GCA_022577455.1 Arizona elegans | reverse complement strand
TTGAAACCCACCACTGACATAATCCTACACATTCTGCAAATACACACACAATATATACAGCCAATTATTCCTGATCATGTCATTCACTGTATCTTAGACAATCTAAAGAACTATTTTGGATGAAACTTTACATTATTCTTTTACACACAGAGATGCACATGACTCTGTTTTTATTATTATTATTATTATTTATTTATTTCCAGTGTGCCACACTTTCCAACAAAATTTATAGCTACTCTCTTACTCTTTATGTGGAAGGAACATTAAGTAATATGAGCATTTACTTGATCTTGGGCAAAGCTACATGTTGGAAAAACTAATCTTAGAACATACTAACAACTGGAAGGTATCCAACAATCGTTCTATTATAGTTAGCAAGTTATAGTGGGTCACTGAACTCTTATTTAAGAGGAAAAAGTGCCAGAGATGGGTCAATTGAGTTATATAGGGTCAGGGAGATTAAAGATGACCATGTATTAACCTTTGATAAATAATTGATTTATAGTTGATAAAGAGTACATGGTTTCTGGGTATTCCCATGACCAAAAAGGTAACACTTTGTTATAGAGGGTGCTTAGTCTTTGAGATTTGTTAATACCAGTGGTGGGTTGCTCCTGCTTCACACCGGTTCACAAGAACCGGTAGTAAAAATTTTTAGTAGTTCGGAGAACCGGTAATAACATTGGCTGGCCACGCCCCCAAATCAGTCCCCAACCCGGTTGCCGCTCCCTTACCCCACCCACCTCATCAGAGGCTTTTTTTTTTACTTTTAAAAGCAATTTTTCTACAACCTCTTCGGCTGAAAAAATGCTTTTAAAAGTAAAAAAAAAAAGCCTCTGATGATTGCACGGCTCAGCTGGGAACTCAGAGGCTTTTAAAAGCATTTTCTGCAACCTCCGAAGAGGTTGTAGGAAAAAAAATGCCTTTAAAAGCCTCTGGTGATCCCAGCTGACTTGCCTGATCATCAGAGGTTTCTAAAAGCATTTTTTCCTGCAACCTTTTAAGGTTGTAGAAAAAATGCTTTAACCACACCCACAAATTAAGCCATGCCCACAGAACAAGTAGTAAAAAATATTAGAACCCACCCCTGGTTAATACCAATCAAGCATTGTTATTCTAACTGGCCTTACCTCTCAGTTTCATTGGACACTAGTGAAAGAAACATTAACAGTATCCAAAAAACCTTTGCAATTTGAGAAGACACGGTTTTTGACTACATACTCCTTGATGTAGCAAATCCCTTTAGCTTTAGTGGTCATCTCTTTGTTTGAAACATGTCAATTTAGTGCGTGTCATTGTTGGCAGCTTTGCAGGTACTGTTACAGACATTTTAGAACCAGTTCCAACTACAGTTAGAGTACGGAATGTCTGTACCATTTTTTTAAAAAATAATCAGCTAAAAGTAATTTAGAAACTGGTCATCCCTTGAATTTCTGTTGACCCCTTTACTATTTACCATCAAACAGTTATAGACAACCGAAATCATGCACCTGTTGTGGCCTGCCAGCGGCCTGCGTGGATCGTGGCTGATCCCGATGAGGAGGAGACTGGTGTGGTGTTGCGCCAGTAGCCGGGGCAGCCAGTGCTCGCGTCAGACAGCGAGGAGGCTGAAGAGGATGTGGTGCCAGAGGCAGAGACTCAGCCAGGGCCTTCAGAACCTCCAGAGGCTCCTTCAAGTGGAGAGAGCGAAGTGGAGGAGCCTCTTCTCAATGCTCGAGCACGCAGGGCTGCCAAAAGGCAGGAGTGGCTACTCAGGGGGAGGAGGTCTCCTCGAGAGTAAGGGTTGAGGATAATTGGCCACTCCCTTAGACTATTTAAGTCACACACCATTAATAAGTTTCTTGCTAGAAACAACTTGTAATTATCATCAGAGCATTTTTGGAAAAGTCTTATCTTGCTTTCTGGGCTGATTGCCAACCTTTGCCGGACTTTGGTTTATCTTGCTATTAATAAATTTGATAAGGACCGTTGGTGTGTGTCTATATCCTCAGGAATCCGGAGCTGGGGCAGAACAGCACCAGTCCAAACCAGGATTTTGGTCTCTTTTCACAGTCCCCAAGGTTCAGTATCCCTCAATCAGTGCATCAACATTAATAACAAATTATTTTAGATAAAAGATAGCAATTTGTTCACAGTGCTATTGATTTCAATTTCCCTATTACTTAGGGACTTCCTCTCTCTTTCTTTCATCTCAACTGAGTGTTCTCTACAGATCTGAAGGAGAAATTCATTTACTTTACATTTAGAGGGAACCTGCCCAATTAACATTTCCTAAAAATACAATGCATATAGTTTTTTGCTGGAGCAATCAGTCTGACAAAATGATAAATGAATTTCCACTGCAGTTGCCTCAAAATTTGAAAGACAGTTAACTATTATTAAATTAATTTTAATTAGAATATCTTCTTTTTTCTTCAATAGGAAATCAAGGTTCTTGCCACGGAGAACACAGAAAAAAAAACATATTAAATGGTATGTTTCTCCATAAATGTATATCTATATGTACCCCCCCACACACATAATTATATCTAAATATGTGTGTGTTTGAGTGTGAGTGTGTGTGTGTCTATGATATATATGAGATATAAGTGGTTGAAAAACTAAACTGAAGCTTTATTTTTTAAAAACCTGATTAAGGTTTAAATAGGGATGACAGTGGTATGCTGCTGAAATGCAATTAACATTACAATTTATTTTTTCTTAGGGACCTTGGTATATGGGTTTTCAGTATAAATTGTTCTCTCTGCTCATTAGCCAAATATCTGTCAGTTGATTGCTTCTAATCAAGAAAATCCAAGGAAAAGTGTGCTAGCAGAATTAGATTCTTTGTTTAAAAATGTTTTAAGAGTTAAGTAGATACCTCTCGGTCATTAAAATGACTAAAATCACTTGGAATAGGATAAATGCAATTTGTGAATCTTTTCTAATTAAAAGAAAAGTTCAGAGTCAGAACAACATACAAAAAATAATAACTATCCATGGTGTTTTCTCATTTGAGAATGCATAGACAGAAATGTTAAATACAAGAGATGATTAGAAGGTGGCTAAGAAGAAGAAATTTGTAAAAAAAAAGTGTGATCAGAATAATTTCAAATAAATACTAGCAGTAGTTTTACCTTGTGATTATATAAACAATGAATAGAGGTGGCCTACAGGTACAGAAAACTTTATTCAGCAAGAAATATTTGAATTTGAATTTAAATACTTTATCTGGCCCAGTCTGATTAAATACGAAAGGAATTTGTCTCTGGTGCAAGAACTATTCAGTACTTTAAAAGATGCATAGCATAATGTATACAATTCTCCTTTTTAAAATATTCTTTTATCTTATATGATTAACCCTCTACTTTTTTGCACATGCAAAGGCATTTTTTAATGTTTTATTAAAATCCTGACTGGTCACTTTTCCTATCCTAGAATATCTTGGCATATAACCTTGATAACCTTGAACTACGCCGTCTACTTTCCAACCTAAACTTAGTACACAAGATTATCTATCATAACGTCCTACCTTTTAATGACTACTTTAACTTCAACTGCAATAACACAAGGGCTATCAGTAGATACAAATTAAATGTAATCCACTCTAATCTGGATTGCAGAAAATACGACTTCGGCAATAGAGTAGTAAATGTCTGTAACACTCTACTTGATCCTGTTGTTAGTTTCTCTAACCCCCATACCTTTTACCTTAAACTGTCTACCATGGACCTTATACGTTTCTTAAGAGGTCCCTAAGGAGGCGTGAATAAGCACACAAGTGTGCCTACTGTCCCTGTCCTACTGTCCCCATGTATATGTACTCATTTTATGAGTTTATGGCCATCTTTTGCTTATTTATATACATTTATTTGTGCCATTTTTTCATGTGTCCATGTCTATGTCTATACTGATACTTGTTTCCTTGTACTTGTTGACAAATAATTAAATTAATTAATTAAATAAATAAATATGGCTGAGTCATTGCCTTGATTTCCTTGTGTAAGAACTATTTATTTGGAGACACTTGAAAACAGACATTATTTGACTCTACAATTGTGTGTTGTGGCCTGTATGCGGCCTTTGCGGCTGGTGGCTGATTGGACAGCGAGAAGGCTGGTGTGGTGCTGCGCCAGCAGCCTGTGCAGCTGGCACTCGAGTCGGACAATGAGGCTGGAGAAGATGTGGTGCCAGAGGCGGGGATTCAGCCGGGGCCTTCAGAACCTCCAAAAGCTTCCTTAAGTGAAAAGGACGAAGAGAAGGAGCCTCTTCTCGATGCATGGGCGCGCAGAGCTGCCAAAAGGTAGGAGTGGCTCCTCAGGAAGAGGTCTCCTCGAGAGTAAGGCTTGGGGCTAATTGGCCACTTTCTTAGCCTATTTAAGGAGGAACGCCGACTGAAGCAATTTGCAGGGAACAACTTCGTTCACTCTCCTTCGTGCCTTGATCTTAGTTCTTTGCAAATTGTTTCTGGGCTTTCTGCTAACCATAGTAAGATTAAGCTTATTTATTCTTTGGATTCTTGTAGGCTGTTAAGAAAGTTAATTAACAGCTTTTGTTTAGGAAAAAAACTTATTTAATTTAGTAAACTAAATTTGTACAGACTTTGTGTGTGCTGCATTCTTTGGGGTCCGTAGCTGGGGCAGAACACTGTGTCCCAACCTGTCATATGCATTTCGAGACTGTTTTTCAACAAGCAATCTGTCAATCCCTTCCATTATGGACCTCTTCCCATCTCCAAACCTATAAATCTTCTCTGCCCACCCTTCAGCCATTTGATAACGATTCTGCCACGAGATTGGCCAGTCTTTATTCACCCTCAACCCTGGTTCTTTATCCTAGATCTCCTTCTCAGGCACTACCAATCACTTGATTTCCCTCCAAAGTGACAATGTCCTACAGATTCCTCACACCTTGGGGGTACTCTGGAACAACGTCACAATAAGGAACAAAATCTTACTTTAACAATATCCCTGAGGCTAAATTCCATCTTTTGTACTTAAGGGCTGAAGAATGATGAAAAGGAACAAAGGTAACAATGCCAGGTCATGTTAGTGCCATGTAATGCTAATGTTGGTTCAGAGCCAACTGGATTAATTTAAGGCTTGAAACAAAACATTGAGCATTTCTGGAATTAGTTTTCATTCTCGCACTGCATGAAAACATTACACAGCGTCTTTATCGTTTACATTTTGCAAGCTAAATATTGAACCTTGCTTGCACGAACAAATACCAGCTTTACTGAGAAAAGGTTTGGAAACACTTTGAAATATTGTGAAGCATTGTGTCGTTTTCATCAGAAGCAATATATTTCACACATTTGAGAATGAAAACCAAACTCAGATTGGCCTGTCCTATGTTTAATTTCCTATTGTTTCTCTCCCTCTTTCATCTTTATTGATATGCCAGAATTTATTTTCAAATATCAGGTGCTGTTAACTGAAAGCTTATTAAACTATTAGCAATTCCTGACATACTGTTCACTTCTTCACCTCTGCTTTTACAGATATGCAAAACTTGGTTGCACATGTCCTAAAAAAGGGCACTGTTTGTTGCCCAATTACAAAGTCCCCCCCCCCCCCTTAAATGTCCTTAGTGCATCACAATATGAACCTTGTGGGAGTGTTTATGATACAAAGGAAGGCTGGGAGATGATACAAAGGAGAATGGGAGAGGAAGAGAAATCTTATTGTACATTGACCCTTAAAAAGGAAATAAAATTAAGTAGTCTATAAAATGTAAGTTGAGTTGGAGCTTTGACATGATATACATACATACATACATATATGAGAGTGTGTATATATGTTTATCACGTCAAAGCTGCAACTGGACTTATCTTTTATATCTATGTCTATGTCCGTTGTGAAATCCAAATTTTTTTACTACCGGTTCTGTGGGTGTGGCTTGGTGGGCATGGCAGTGGAAGGATACTGCAGAATCTCCATTCCTTCCCTATTCCTTGGGAAGGATACTGCAAAAAATTTATATGCCGCCCTGAGTCTTTGGAGAGGGGCGGCATATAAATTTAATTAATTTAATTAAATTAATTAAAATCCCCATTCCCACCCCAGTCTGGGGCCAGCCAGAGGTGGTATTTGCCTGTTCTCCAAACTACTCAAAATTTCCATTACCAGTTCTCCAGAACCTGACAGAACCTGATGGATTTCAGCCCTGGTCTATGTCTCTGTATCTCTTTCTGTACTTCTACCTCTACTTCTGTCATCTATGTATCTGAAATATTCTCTCAATTTAATTAATTTAAATAGACTTTAAATTAATGTATTATCCTAGCCATTTCCCATGCATGTATTGAAGATATTTTTTTTTTCAATAAAGTTGTTAAACTTTTTTAAAAATGAGTAATGATTTAGGTTTAATTAAATGTGAGAAATTTGGGACAACCTGGGAAGACATTTGTCAAGATAGGGAGGAAGTTCAATTGGGTGGGTGCCAGCATCTAGTTACACAGGTTTGTAATGGAAAAAGCTAGAAAAGCAGTGAAAATGGGGTGTTCAAAACTCCTAAGGTTATTTGGAGTAAGTACATACAGAGATCACAGGAAGAATCAGAGACTTGTTGACAATGTGAAGCACAGGATGAAACAAGAAACTTTTTATTTAAAAGCAAGGATATAAAGTAGTGGCCAAAATTGCGGAAACCTTTTGGGAAAAGTGTATTTTCTAAAACTAGATAATAACACCACTTTTTTTTCTTTTTTTGGTGTAATACCATAAAATTATATATCAATGAAAGATAATTTAATCAAGAATATAATGCAATAGCTTGTATGAAGGATTTGCTATTAGAATAGAAGTTACAGTATAAAAAAGAAAAGTGAAACACATAGAAAAAAACGAGATATACAAAAATGATCACCATGTCAGTTAATAGTCGGGTAACCTTTAGTATGAATTATGGCCTTACAATGTCTTCCCATGGAGTGAACCAAGTCTTTTAGTTCTGCAGCTGTTATAATGTGTAACCAAGTTTGAATGATTGCTTCTATTAACTGGGTTTTATTGCTGGGTCGCTTCTGACTAACAAGTTTCTTTAGTTGGCTCCATAGATTTTCAATTGGGTTAAGGTCTAGGCTTTCCCAGGCCATTCCAGCAATAGAATATGATTATCTTGAAACTCCAAAAAAAAAAAAAAAAGTGGTGTTATTAGCCATCAAACCTCAAAAATACACTTTCCCCAAAAGTTTTCCAGAATGTTGGCCACTACTGTATGCTGGCTGTTTAATGGAAGGACCCTTTTTCTTGGAACTATATGTGGGACAATGCTATTGACTTCCCAGAGTGACTTTGGAGTATGTGTACGTGTATGTGTGCGTATGTGTTTGTATTTCTTTCTCTTTCTCTTTCCATCTCTCTCTCTCTCTCTGTCTGTAAATACAATACAAATTTTAAATTAAAGATAAGACAAATGGACACATTGATTCGGCAGTCCCTGAAGACTTATTTCACTCAGTTGTTCCCAGTGTGGATTTGAAGAGTGTGTGTGTGTATGTTTGTGTTTGTGTATACAGAATACAAATTCTGGGTTACAACAAAGTTTCCTTCTTTCCATAATTACCTTTTTCTATATAAATAAAAATGTAAATGTCCGTTTGTACATAACCGCACATCTCCAAAAGTTCTTCATCGACTGCTTTCAAATTTTGACACAGCGTTGCATTTGACTATGGGCATGTTTTTATATACCTATATTATATACATGTCACACCTGTGACAGGTAAAAACATGAAAAACATTGGAAAACATTGAAAGACATTGACAAACATTGAAAAACATTGAAAAACAGCACCACCTGCTGGACGTAAAACCAACACACCAACATTTTACCACATGAATTTTCAAAATTAAATCACAAATGTTTCACTAGGTATAATTCCAAAATATATCAACAAAAAAATATCAGCAGTCCAGATACGGAAGACTCAGGTAGTCTTCGACTTGCAACAATCCACTTACTGACCATTCAAAGTTACAACAGTAATGAAAAAAGTGACTTATTACCATTTTTCATGCTTATGACCATTGCAGCATCCCCATGGTTATGTGATTTACATTCAGCTGCTTGACAACTGACTTACATTTATGATGGTTGCACTGTTGCTGGGTCATGTGATCACTTTTTGCAACCTTCTGACAAGCAAAGTCAATGGAGAAACCAGATTCAATTAACAACAGGGTTACTAACTTAACAACTGCTGTGGTTCACTTAACAAATGTGGCAACAAAAAAAAGTGGTAAAATGGGGCAAAAGTCACTTAAGAAATTTCTCACTTAGCAATGTAGATTTTGGTTTCAGTTGTGGTTGTAAATTAAGGACTACCTGTATTAAAGATTGATTGGATTCGATTGGAAAGATTTAAAGAGCTCAAAACCAGATAAGAAAAATATAGTGCTACAAACATAGCAATAGAAACTTAGATATAGAAATTCATAATTCTATAAAATATAAATAGTTGTAAATTAAAGTAATGGGCTCTAGCTTAAGATAGGTAGGAGAATAGAAACAAATATATTGTTAACATAACATGTTGTGGTGTGGAATGCTGAGAAGGCCTGGCCTGAAAAGGTAAGGGCGATGGCAGGGGATGCAGAAGAGGCCGGGCCAGAGACAGAGATAAACAGAGAGAGAGGGAGAGAGATACAGAGAGAAATACAGAGAGACCGGGGGGAGGGAGAGAGAGAAACATACAGAGATACAGAGAGAGAGAGTGGGAGAGAGAGGGAGACATAGAGGGATACAGAGAGGGGAGAGAGAGACACATAGAGAGATACAGAGGGGGGAGAGAGAGACAGAGAGATACAGAGGGGGGAGAGAGAGAGACATAGGGGGAGAGAGAGACAGAGAGAGATACAGAGAGAGGGGGGAAGAGAGAGAGACAGAGATACAGAGGGGGGAGAGAGAGAGACATAGAGAGATACAGAGGGGGGAGAGAGAGACATAGAGAGATACAGAAGGGGGAGAGAGAGAGACATAGGGGGAGAGAGAGAGACAGAGAGAGATACAGAGAGAGGGGGGAAGAGAGAGAGACAGAGATACAGAGAGAGGGGGAGAGAGAGACACATAGAGAGATACAGAGGGGGGAGAGAGAGAGAGACATAGAGAGATACAGATGGGGGAGAGAGAGAGACATAGAGAGATACAAAGAGAGAGACAGAGAGGAAGGATTTTGTGGTTCTCATTGTTTTTTAGCAACCGGTTCTCTGCCCTAATCACCAGCTGCGTAGGCCTGGCTCGGGGGCTGTCATATGACTGATGAAAGTGAGTGACGTCGAATTGGCACACCCACCAAATGTTTGTGGAGAGTTTGGAACTTCAGCCTCACTCTTTTAGCCCAGCGGAAGCACCAGACTGGGCCACAGCAACGCATGGCCGGGTACAGCTAGTTAATTAATAAATCTGTAAAAGTCATTCATTCTGTGTTTTTTTTTTTCTTTCTTTTTCAACAAAACCAAAAAACAAAACAAAACAGAAAGGAGTTTCTGGTTGCTAATACATATAGTAGTTAATCCATCTCTAGCAGACAAAATAATTTTGCCATCTCTGCTAGATCCCTTGTCATCACCAACAATTTCAGCCTCTTTCCATTTTTGTGCACATAATTGTTTTACAGCAGTGGTGATACATAAAGATAATCTACTGTACTTTGGCTTCTTTGTGTCTGTCCTTTCATCCCAACAAAAACAGTTCTGCCTGCAGTCCAATTTTAGCATTTAAAATTCCTTGTATCAAAATATGTATTTGAAGCCAAAATGTTCTGGCTTTCTTACAAGTCCACTAAGAATGATAAAATGACCATGCTTTCCAAATTTCCAACATAAATTTCAACTGCCTTTATACCTCTTGTATAACTGTCTATAAAGATTCTCAGTCATCCAACTCATAGTTGTCTCAAAGGTGCTTTTTGAAAAGGCAACTGGACTGGTCTTATAGTTTTTTTCCCTTGAGAAAGAGGAAGAAAACATTTCATTTTTCATCCAAGAATCTTCATCGGTTAAGGTGGCAGAGAAGAGGAGATGGAAGGATAGATACTGACAGTTGAGACTGGATGGTGAGGAATTTTTTTCTGGAATCCTATAACAACAGTACATCATTTTATTAAAAGTCTCTATTAATCCTTATTAAAAGGACTAAATATGTAACATAACATAACATAACATAACATAACATAACATAACATAACATAACATAACATAACATAACATAACATAACATAAATACAAAAACAGAAAAAAACCTTTGAAATACTCACAGTGGAAGAATGGTTGGTGAAGATGAATTTGTAGAGAAGGCAAAATTGACTTGTTTGATAAGGAAAAGACAATATCTGCATTTCTAAGTGACTGGAAATTTTTTATTGACTTCTTGTTGAAAACAAAAAAACAACAAAACAAAAACAAAAAAACCATTAAGTTGTGATTTAAAGGTTTGATGATTTGACATGGAAGAATATGAGCACAAGGGAGCCACGATGTAACCTTAGGCAATAAAATATAAATGCATTTTTAACTGCTGTAAAGAAAATTGGAAGCCACTTCCTTCCTTCCTTCCTTCCTTCCTTCCTTCCTTCCTTCCTTCCTTCCTCTTTTTCCTTTCCTTTCCTTTTTTTATTTTGTTTTGCTTTGATTTCTGGAAAAAAAATCATAGGGTTAGATATGTAGGTAGTTGAGTGCTAACTAGCTAGCTAGATGATAGATAGATAGACAGACAGACAGACAGATAAAATGTCCCACAATGTGAAAAATGTCATACGTCACTTTGTCATTGTAACTTTGAACTCTCACTACATGAATGGTTATAAGTAGAAGATTATCTGTAAATTGTCTGCAGTATAGGTCATCACATCATTTTGTTAAAACTGTAATTTTTGGAATGAAGCACAGTGTCTTATGGAACACCAGTGCTATTAATTTTATATTATAATCTCTTGAAGAAAGAGTTTTAACTGGGTTTTAAGATGCTGGAAAAAGTGATGTTCTGTTAGCTGACTGTTCTGCCTACACTATAAATCAATTCAGATTTAAGAGGCAAAACATGAATCGTAGTATACGTTGGTATACATGCTATCAATATGCACACATACATAATCCAATCTGGATTGATGTGTAGCCCTATAAAAAATGCTGATTGTCAGAAATGCATTTACTCCCAAATGAGTTTAAGATAGATTTCTTACAAAATAAGTACAGATGAATTGCACTATGGAACCTAATTTTAACGCAAATTCATCCTGAATATTAAAACATAATTTTCTACTGATGTTCAGTCTCTTGTTCTTTTAAAGCTAATGAAGACAAATATTCCTCAGCCAGGAGTTTGACACAATATAGCAGCATGCTAAATATAACAAAATTCAAGTGATTCAATTACTGTTCCTATTTCCACCACCACCCATACTTTTATGAAATAGATATTTTCCATTCTGTACACATGATTTTGAGTTCTATTTCCTAAGTGCAGAATGTTTAAGTTTAATAAATATCTACTTTGCAACAATACTGGAAAAAATATTGGAACAATAGCTGACTCACCAATGCAATGTAAATAGAAAAAAAAAAAAGTCAGATGCAATTTATGCAACATTGAGAAAAATACAGCGTCCAAGTTGCACAAAACCTTAATACCATTTTTAGGAACCCCTGCCTAGTTCCTTGCCCAGTTCCAGGCAGCACAGTTTTTAAGAAGGAATCACATAAGTTAGAACAAGTTCAAAGAAAGGCAATAAGAACAAGTAACAAAGAAGAAGCAAATTCCTGTGAAGATCCTATTTTTCCAGAGAATTGAACAGAGAATAATGAATTAAGTTATTACAAGGCAGATTCTGTCAACCACTTTTGATTTTTTGTAAAAGAAAGAAAGAAAGAATGAATGAAAGAAAGAAAGAAAGAAAGAAAGAAAGAAGGAGGGAGGGAGGGAGGGAGGGAGGGAGGGAGGGAGGGAGGGAGGAAGGAAGGAAGGAAGGAGTAAGTGATAGTCTTTCTTCATTGGATGCTTTTAAGGGAGGCTAGAAAGTTGTATTTTGGGGATGTTTTAATATATTTACAAATTATGTTTATACTTTTTTTGATATATAATCATGCAATGACCAGTGAATTGGACCTGAAGTCCAAATATCCCTTTCCATCTTTCTGATTGTATTAAACAATAATAACCAAAAAAAGAGCAAATTATTTTATTTTTTATTTATAACGCATGAAGAATGATAGGTATGCCTTTTAGAAGATTTGAGCACTATCCCCTAATGCTGCCTGACTTACATACATTCACTTTGATATCTGAAGGAGAACAGTCTGAAGGAATACCAACATGTCTGCATATATATATGATGAAACCATATTGCGGAATCTGGAACTCTTAAAAAAAAGGATGCCCCAGACACGTCAGATTAATATATCTAATAGCCATCCACAACTTAGGCAACACAACTTTCCTTCTGACTTCCAACTTGAACACAGTGAAATCAGAGAGTGTGAATGGCAAAGCAAGCACATGCCTTTAGTCTTCACTCTCAGGACTTGTGAATATTGTGAATATAAGTGAATATTGGAAGTAAGGTATAGTCTCTAATCCAGAGATGGGTTTCAATAGGTTCTGACCAGTTCTGGAGAACCAGTAGTGGAGATTTTGAGTAGTTTGGAGAACCAGTAGTAAAAATTCTGATTGGCCCCGCCCCCATCTATTCTCTGCCTCCAGAGTCCCAGCTGATCAGGAGGAAATGGGGATTTTGCAGTAACCTTTTCCTGGAGTGGGGAGGGAATGGAGATTTTACAGTAACCTTCCCCTGCCACACCCACCAAGCCACACCCACAGAATCGGTAGTAAAAAAATTTGAAAACCCACCACTGCTCTAATCCAAAGGAATTATTACTTTCTGGGAAAATAATTGAGTAAATATTGTCTAGGTAACTGGAAACAACTTGGAGAGATATATCTATTTGGTTGAATGAGGATTAATTCAGTGCAACCAAGGGCCAGAATCCCACCATTTCTTTTTCTCAAGTTTCGATTTAGCATAAAATGGACATTTGTTATGCATACAGTCCCACAAAGCTCACAAAGTGATAGCACTTCAAAGTTGATCAGAAAGCAGATTCAACCAGAAGATTAGAACTAAATTTTATTGAGCCGGGCTATAATAATAGAAAATCTGATTGCAATTTCCTTTCCTCATTTTGAAACAATTAATAACACCAATGGATTTCTTTTGTAATAATTTAAAAACTCAGGGGGAAAAATATTCCATATGTAGTCCAAATGGAATTGACCTGCTTTAGTGTGGAGTAGAAGGCAAACTTTGCTGAAAATATCAAGTCGGTCTATGTTCAAAAAGCAGGGTTGTGATTATGACAAGGGATAACAAATAAAACAGGTGCTATGAGCAAAATATCAGTAAAATATCAAACAGGATCTTTTGAATAGTGTTTGAAAGGAATAGAACACTTGTTACATTCCTGCTCTTACTTAATGGTTAGTATTTTTCGTTTATTTTTCTGGCTGATGCTGAAAACAACACCTGCTTTTCATTCTGTTTGCATAAATGTGCTTTCTTGGAATTAAGAATACAATTATGCTGCGGAATAAATTAAACCCAGATGAAACAGTGAAGAGAATTTTATTTTGAGACTCTGATACTTGTTTAGAATGACACCATACCTTGTATTGATGTATAGCAAGGCAAACACTAATACAGTTTTCATGAACCCTTAAAACCAGAAGTCTGTTCCAGCATTGAAAGAGAAACTGGGTATCTATTGCTCAATGAATATTAATATATCCTGAGAATAATTTAATTCTCATGGTAGTTCACATTTTAAAAGAGGAAATACCAAAGATAAATAAAATTCATATAAATAAATCAGAATAATTTTAGAACTAAGCCCAGAAGTCCAGTTCCTTCCATGGAACATCAATAATGTCAAGATAATCATGTTGCTATGTATGTTGATGGCTGCAAGAATTCTATAAACCCAGAAATGGGAAGAAACACTCATTCACACGGAGGAGTAAGGGTGGAAAAGATGATGGAACTCGTAGAGATGATAAAGTTGACTGCACTAATTAGGGACAAGAATATAAATAGTTTTGTGGCTACTAGAAACCACTTCTAGACTTTCTGCATGAAAGATAAAAAATATTTGACTTTGGTTTTCGATAGTTAAGAGGGTTACTGCTATAAAAATGGTTAAGCGTAATATCTGGTATAACTAAAAAGTTGGTGCTATATCTTACTGCACTGAAAAAAGTCGGACGTTACTGCTGTGTTGTTTCTTTTTTTTACTGGTTTTCCCCCATCCCTTGCTCTTTGTCCTCCATCTCCTTTTATTTCCCTTTTAGAGTTGTTTTTTTAAATTACTATTTGTATTTTATAATTAAAAAAACCTTTTAATAAAAGTATATTTTAAAAAGAGCAAGATTAGATTAGATTAGATTAGATTAGATTAGATTAGATTAGATTAGAATAGAATAGAATAGAATAGAATAGAATAGAATAGAATAGAATAGAATAACAGAGTTGGAAGGGACCTTGGCGGTCTTCTAGTCCAACCCCCTGCTTAGGCAGGAAATCCTACACCACTTCAGACAAATGGTTATCCAATATCTTCTTAAAAACTTCCAGTGTTGGAGCATTCACAACTTCTGCAGGCAAGTTGTTCCACTGATTAATTGTTCTTGTTATGTCCTTATAAGGACATCCGCCCGGATTGGCTGCCAGCCACCGGGCGGGAAGATTTGAATCCCTGTCAGGGGGCGGTGCGTCTGCCGGAGCGAATATAAGGAGAGCCCCGGCAGCGCACAGCCAGTCTTGCTACTGGTTCTTGTTCTCAATAAAAGTTACTAATGTAACGAGCTGGTCACGTCTTCCTTTCCTGCGCCGATCTAACACTGGCGACGAAGGACTGAGAGAAGAACGAACCTCGCGGCACCAAGCCAACAAGACAAGACTCCGGCACCGGGAACTACAGTAGGCATTTCCAAAGGCATGGCAGCCGCTGAAGTCACTTTGCCAGCCCTTACTCCTTTCCGCCCAGGGAAGGACAAGTGGAAATCCTACGTAGTGAAATTCCGGCAATACCTGAGAGGCAACAACATCAGGGATGCCGATGATGACCGGAAGAAGGGCATCTTCCTGGCCAACTGCGGCTCCGAGGTCCTCGACATGGCAATCGATCTCGTAGCACCACGAGACATCGAAGAAGTGCCATGGACAGACCTGCTGCAGATCCTGGAGGACCACTATGCCCCAACAGGAACACCGGTGGCGAACCGTTTCACCTTCCACCAACGGGACCAGAAGGAGGGTGAGACGATCAAGGAATTCGTGGCCGCCCTACGCCAGATCGCAGCCAGCTGTGAGTTCGACCACGTGGACAATGCCATCGCTGACCGCGTGGTCTTCGGCATGAGGGACAGAGGCCTGCAAAAGAAATTCCTGAGCAGGAAGAAGCTCGTGCTCAAGGATGTGGTGGAGGAAGCCACCGCATCCGAAATCTCGGAGAAAGCAGCTGCCGCAGTGAGCAGAGCCAAGGGAATCCACAAGATTCGCTCCACAGAGCAATCTTCAACAGAGGATTCCACGGCTGGATCCGAGTCGGAGGGAGAGTCCACCGTCCACAAGGTATCCAGACCCCCAAGGCGGGAAACCGCCCAACGGAACTACAAAGGGGAGCGCTGCGCCAGCTGCAGAGGGGACCATGCCAGAGCAACCTGCAAGTGGAGAGATGCGACCTGCCGACGCTGCAACAGAAGGGGTCACATCGCCGAAGCTTGCAGAGCTGAGGAACCAGCCCCAGAGCCCTCCAGCCACCGTCCCCGCGAGAATCGGAAGGATTACCAGAGGTCATCCAAACGGTCCTCTGGTCCTTCCAGACGCAGAGACAACGAATTTCCCCGGAGCGGAGCGGTCCACCAGACGACCATCGCTCACACGACGTCAGACAGTGCCACCAAGTTCCATGTGACCATCCACGTGGAAGGAGCACCCTGCAAAATGGAGGTAGACTCCGGCTCAGTCTACTCCATCATGGACTGGCAGCAGTTGAAGCGCCTGCAACCCAGTATCACCAAGCGAGAGCTGAAGCCACTACACTCCAAGCTCGTCGACTTCGGGGGAAATCCCATCGGAGTGCTAGGAAGAGCCAACATCCGGGTCACCTACAAGCAGTTCGAAGGCAAGCTCCCCATCACCGTCGTAAGGGACAGCCGACCGAACCTGCTAGGAGTGGAGTGGTTCAAGCCGCTGGGGCTCTCAATCGAGGGCATCAACCAAATTGGCAGGGACGAACTCGACTACCTCATCGAAGAGTTCAAGGAAGTCTTCGATGAAAGCCACAGTTGCTGAGCCACTCCACCGCCTGCTGGGGAAATCGGCTTCCTGGAAGTGGGGCCAGGAAGAGGAAGCAGCGTTCCGGGCCATCAAGGGACTACTGACGTCCAAAAGCGTCCTCATCCAATACAGCGAGACGCTCCCCATCAAGCTGACCTGCGACGCGTCGCCATACGGGGTGGGGGCAGTCCTCAGCCACGAGCTGCCCAACGGCACGGAGGCCCCCATCGCCTACTTCTCGAAAACCATGTCCGGCGCAGAGCGGAACTACAGTCAGCTGGACAAAGAAGCCCTGGCCATCGTGGCAGGAGTGAAGCGCTTCCACGAATACCTCTATGGAAGGCGCTTCACCATAGTCACCGATCACAAGCCACTCCTGGGACTCCTCGCAGGCGACCAACCCACCCCGACCTTCATGTCCCCGCGGATGACGAGATGGGCCATCTTCCTGGCCGGCTACTCCTATAGGCTCGTGCACCAGCCAGGCACAGCCATAGGAAACGCCGACGCACTCAGCAGATGCCCATCGAAGAACCCGGTGGAAGACCCAGCCCCCACGCTCCATCTATTCCACATAGATGACGACGCCAGCTGTCCAGTCTCCTCCGCAGATGTGGCCGCGCACACCCAGAGGGACCCCACCCTCCGCCAAGAAGGTCCTGGATCCTCAGGGGGTGGCCAGCGAAACAGACGGAAGAGAGGTTCAGCCCGTTCACCAGGAAACAGACGGAGCTGTCCACCATAAAGGGCTGTCTGCTATGGGGAGACAGGGTGCTGATCCCAAGCACTCTGCAACGGCGGACGCTAGAGACTCTGCACAACGGGCACCTCCTCATCGTGGTAGATGCCTTCTCCAAGTGGCTCGAGGTGATACCCATGGCATCTACCACGACAGAAGCGACGATCCGAGCCCTGCGCCGCCTGTTTGCCACATACGGACTACCGGACGTGCTGGTCTCGGACAACGGCCCCCAGATCACATCCCTGGCCATGGAGTCCTTCCTGGCAGGACTGGGCATCCGCCATGCCCTCTCCGCTCCGTACAGGCCGGCCGGAAACAGACAAGCGGAACGGATGGTCCGGCTCACAAAGGAAGCCCTCACCAAGATGGGCCCGGGAGACTGGCAAGAACGCATCGACAACTTCCTCCTCACCCAGCACATCACGCCGCATGCCACCACCCACAAGAGCCCGGCCGAACTCCTGATGGGCAGAAGGTTGAGGTCACCCTTGGAACGGCTGCACCCCCAATACAGCCCGGAAGTGACCGCAACCGCCAGCCGCCCGCTTCGCGCCTTCAGCAAAGGAAATTCAGTTTTCGCGCTGAATTTCAACGGCTCTCCTAAGTGGCTGAAGGGGAAGATTGCCAGCACAACCGGCCCCAAATCCTACACCGTCGAGTTGGAAGATGGACAGGTCGTGAGACGTCACATCGACCAACTCCGGAAAAGGTGGGGGGGAGCACACGAAAACCAGCCTGACGAGGTAGGCCTACAACACCCAGACGAGGTAGGCCTGCAACACCCCGGCGAGGTAGGCCTACAACACCCAGACGAGGTAGGCCTACCACACCCCTGCGAGGCAGAGCAATGCCATCCCGACGAGGTCGGCCCAGCACACTACCAGGCACTGTCACGTCGGCAGTGCAGCGAGGTAGACCGGGGCCAACCACACGGGGGATGGCAACACCAACCCGACCAGGTGGGCACCCGGCACAGCAGGCCCAGGGACCCCCGACCCAGCCCGCAGGTAGACCGGGACCTGCCCAGAAGGGGAGCACCGCACCCCACCAGTGAAGGCAACCCACGGCAGCCCTACCAGGGAGACCTCAACGCAAGGCGAGTAGACCGGGGACCGTCGCAGATGGGCACACCACAGCACATAGGCGAGGGTGGCACACGACTCCCCGTCGAGGGGGACCCCCGCCCAACGCAAGAAACAACCCGGCAACAACAACCCAACCCAGACGACCCCAACCACCAACTGGCGGTAGACCAGGGACTAGGGGGAAGGGAAAGCCGACAACAACCCAGCCAGGGAGGCCTGCGCCACCCCGGCAGGGGAGACCTCCACCAGCACGAGGAGGAAGCCCCACAACGACACCCCGACCAGGTCGACCACCACCAACCCGACGGGGAAGGCCAGCGCCAGCCCGGCAAAGGAGACCTGCGCCACCCCTGCAAGGTCGGACACCGCTACCCGAACCAACACCACCCACAGCGAGCAGACCGGACCCAAGGGCACCGGCCCGAACCACCCTCCAGACCACAATGAACCGGGCCGCAGCAGAACCGCAGCCACCGGGAGACCCAGGAAGAGCAAGTGACAGCCGGGGTCTTACTGAGACTCAGACGCTCTTCCCGGGTCGAGACCGAACAGCACCGCCGAGGCGAAAGATCCACAGGCCAGGAGGAAGACCACCAGAACCAGCCATCCAAGGTCTGCGGTCCGGCCGGAGGCGCTGAGGGTGACCCCGCACACTCGCCAGCCGAACCGAGCCCGGTTCCGGGGAAGGAGCCAGGAGCCACAGGAACCCCGTCCGTCCAGGGCGGGGACGGGGAAGAAATGAGACTGCGCAGGTCAAGTAGGGTGCCTAGGCGTCCTACGTACCTGCGGGACTACGTCACGTTCATTGACAAACGCTGAACTGTTTTTTTTCTTTGGACTAGGGGGGAGGAGTGTTATGTCCTTATAAGGACATCCGCCCGGATTGGCTGCCAGCCACCGGGCGGGAAGATTTGAATCCCTGTCAGGGGGCGGTGCGTCTGCCGGAGCGAATATAAGGAGAGCCCCGGCAGCGCACAGCCAGTCTTGCTACTGGTTCTTGTTCTCAATAAAAGTTACTAATGTATCGAGCTGGTCACGTCTTCCTTTCCTGCGCCGATCTAACAGTTCTAACTGTCAGGAAATTTCTCCTTAGTTCTAGATTGCTTTTCTCCTTGATTAGTTTCCATCCATTGCTTCTTGTCCTACCCTCAGGTGCTTTGGAGAATAGTTTGATTCCCTCTTCTTTGTGGCAGCCCCTGAGATATTGGAACACTACTATCATGTCTCCCCTAGTCCTTCTTTTCATTAAACTAGACATACCCAGTTCGTGCAACCGTTCTTCATATGTTTTAGTAGCAATCGTATAGATAGCAGTCACAAAAGAAAGCGTGAGATTCTGCCTCTTTCTACATGTGTTGTAGATGATTTAAATTGCATGATAGTGGTCACCATCTTTGCTTTTAGATCTACCCTGTCCCTGGAAAACCCTGTTCGAAGGCAGAAATATATTGAAGACCAGTTAAAAAACAATTGTCTAAAGGTAAGGGTTAATATTCTACAATAAAAGGCTTTTTTTAAATATACAGCAGTCATACAGGTCTGTCTGGGTAAATCTTCCACCCTTGGATGCCAAGATTAAAAAAGCTTTGGATAGCCTGGACAGTCAAAGCAGATCCGTTGCCAAAATTCATAAAAATATAATTGTCACAGGTTGACTTGTCCAGGAGTATATATAGACAATCCATCAATCAGTGCCTTGTCTTGACTAAACGGTAGCAAGTCTTAAAGGTCTCCAAACAACATTCCTGCTTCTTTAGTTTAAGGGAAATGGGAAAGTGAGGCAATTTTCCCATTCAAGTGGCTAATAAAAAACAAGCAATGGTAATAAACTAACTGACTAATGAAGCTTTTTTTGGAAGCAACCCAATCTCCTTAAAAAGAACAAATTAGCCACTTTTTGAATGTGCTTTCAAAATTCTAGGTGTTCACCTGGTGACTAAAATGTTATTTGTGAGAACATTCTGTCTGCTGTGAATTGAGGGACTTGGGAAGCTTTTTGTAGAGCACATAGGACAATAAAGGATCATGCTATTGAAAGTGGAACAAATGATCATGAGATACCAATAATGAAACTGAAAGAGGGCAACAGAGGAGAAGCCAGGGATATAACTTCAAGGGGTGATGGGGGCAAGCATGAAGGATCTGTCATTATCTAGTTCCCGCTTAACAGAGTGAGCTCCCATTCCTTGTCCCAGCTTCTGCCAACCTAGAAGTTCGAAAGCACATACAAAATGCAAATA
Organism: Arizona elegans; assembly: GCA_022577455.1. NCBI lineage: Eukaryota > Metazoa > Chordata > Lepidosauria > Squamata > Colubridae > Arizona > Arizona elegans. Next base: position 2,082,118 of record JAKOOJ010000006.1, on the reverse strand, counting down.
GAAAAAATAGGGACCACCTTTGGTGGGAAGGTAACAGCATTCCGTGCACTTTTGGCATTGAGTCATACCGGCCACATGACCACGGAGACGTCTTTGGACAGTGCTGGCTCTTCAGCCTTGAAACAGAGATGAGCACCGACCCCCAGAGTCGGGAACGACTAGCACATAAGTATGAGGGGAACCTTTACCTTTACCTTGTAGTTGCTAAGGAGTCAACAATAGAAGAGGATGCTACTAAAAGTGAGTGAATGAGGGAAAGTTGCAATAATGAATATGAGTAGCTGAAAGGGGACAGGAGTTTGGGTCAAAGGCTCAGCAATGAGCATGCTAGCTTGATGTCTTTCTGGTTGCTTTCAAATGTGGAGAGTGACCACAAATGGAGAACTGTCTCTGTTCAGGAAGAATCTTCATATATTAGGGACAAAGGAACATGTAGAACAAGAAAAAGAGAAAGAGAAAGAGAAAGAGAAAGAGAAAGAGAAAGGAAGGAAGGAAGGAAGGAAGGAAGGAAGGAAGGAAAGAAAAAGAAAGAAAGAAAGAAAGAAAGAAAGAAAGAAAGAAAGAAAGAAAGCAACAAACTGATTGAAAAATATTTCAATTCCGATGCGAATTGACTAAACCTGTGAATTAAAGCTTATTTAAATAAACAAATTTGACTTATAGCCAATGTAACTGGAAGGGCTGCAGAGGAAATACACTGTGTAAAACCTATTTCTTCCTGTGGGGAATGGGAAGTAGAGTTATGTAAAATTCTGCATGTTGGGGCTTGACGTAATGTAACGTCTGTGTTCCCTTGCTCTGTGAGTTTGTGGAAAGGTAGACTGCCTATCCAATTCTAATATCCTCTGTGTAGGGATAAATATACCTAAATTCATATTTATCTATTAACCTATTTTCCAAACTAGAAGGCAAGGCAAAAAACAATGGCTGGAAACTAATCAAGGAGGGAAGTAATGCAGAACTAATCAATGGAAAAGTTTGCCTTCAAAAATTGTGTGTGCTCCATCACTGGAGGCTTTTAAGAAGAGACTGGACCAGGGGTGAAATCTAAAAATTTTCCCTATCGGTTCTGTCGGCGTGGCTTAATTGGTGGGCATGGCTTGGTGGTCAGGTGACCGGGTGGGCATAGCCAATTATAATAAATAATAAAAATAATAAACAAAGTACACAAAACAATAAGAGGTACCAAAAACCAACTTTTACACTTTACACACACACACACAACACAACACAACACAACTGACTCTCACACAATATAAAAACAGCTGTACTTGACCCAAAATGGCCCCCACAACAAGCAGGAACCTACACAGCCACAAAAAGCTCAAAAACCAACTTTCACAGTTTTTCCAAACAAAATGTCACATACAGCTTTGTGAGATTTTGTTTGTTTGTGTAGTTACAGTGAAACGCTACAGAAACACACCAAATCTCAGAAAGCTGCACAAATATTTTATTTTATTACTTTACTTTATTTATATTTTTAGATAAAAGCAGCTAAATTTAAAACTTCTTTAACTTTAAATTGCTATGTCTAAAAAAAACTCTTAAAGAAACCCCAATTAACTTTTTTTAAAGCTCCCCCCCAAAAAAAAACCCACCCCAGTTACTTACCAAATTGAAGGCACAAGACAGGCAGGCAGGAAGATTGAGTTACTCACTGTTTGGATTGATTGCAGGCAGGCAGATTGAGTTGCTAGCTGATGCAATGGATTGCAGCAGCCGAAGCAAGGCAGGAAAAGCGAGCAAGCCCGAAAGAAGCAGCAAGCTGCCAAGTGGGCAAATGGGGACAGGGCGATTGAGTGGGCATGGGTGGAGTGGGGCAGGGATTTTTCCTACCGGTTCTCCAAACAACCCGCCTCCATCCCTAACGGATCTGCCGATCTGCTCTGAACTGGCAGCATTTCTGGACAGTTACTTGTCAGGAATGATATAGGGCAGGGGTGTCAAACTCAAGGCCCTCGAGATCTAAGGTGCTTAGATCTAGCCCACGTGGCCAGCCTGGAAACAGCAAAGGACCAGCCTGTGAAAATGGAGCTTGGGACTGCACTCTGCCCCCCACCCCCCACGCATCCCATTTTCGGCTGCACCTGCCTCCTGCAGAGATTGCCAGCTCTGTTTTCACTGGCAGAAGACTAACAAAACAATCTTAAAACAAAACAAAAGAAGAAATGTTTCCCCTTTTGCATTTGAGCATGCAAGAAGGGACAGGAAAGAAGAAAGGGAAAGAGGAAAGACAAAGAAAAAGAAGGGAAGATGGGAAGAGAGCAAGGAGGAAAAAATAAGGAAAGAGGGGAAGGAAGAAAAAAGAGAAGAAGAGGGAAGGAAAAAGAAAAGGAAGGAAGGAAGGAAGGAAGGAAGGAAGGAAGGAAGGAAGGAAGGAAGGAAGGAAAAAAGAATGAAGAGGTAAGGAAAAAGAAAAGAAAGGAAGGAAGGAGATTATAATGAGAGTGAGGGAGTGTCTCAGGGAAGTCCTGCCTTAGCACTTGGCCACCACAGGTGCCATCAACACGAGTGATGCCAAGCTGGCCATGCCCACCATGACCATGCCCACCCTCAGCCACACCTCCACCAGCCCTCCAAGGTCAAACACAACCCTGATGAAATCAATGAAATTAAGTTTGACACCCTTGATATAGGGTCTCCTGCTTGAGCAGAAGTTGGACCTGAATGCCTCCAAGACCTCTTCCAATTCTGTTATTCTGTTATTCTGTCATGATTGGGGAGCTCAGATTTCCAACTTTCCTTCTCTGAAGGGTGTGTGCCTGTTATGTGTGTGAGAGAGGGCATAATTTGTGCAGGCTGAATTAATTTACTTTAGAAACAATGTCTGAGTGTAAGTCATGGCCTTGTTTCTGACATAATGGTGAACCTAGGCCATATATGGAATTGGTGTGATTTTTAACAGTCTAATCTTCATTATTGTGCCAGAAGTCATCTGAAATGCAAAGTTACTTTGCCTTTGGAAGATAATAAACTTTACAATAAATAACAGCAACTTGTGAAGTGTTCTTTTGAATTCAAAGCAGTCACCCCATTCTGCACTAAATGAAAAATTCACAGGGACATGCATATTTATGGAGACTATCCCAATCCTGTTTCCTTTGCCTAACAAACTCTGCTTGTTTGTTTAACAATTAGAAATTCCCCTTGAAAAAAGGGTCAATTGGCTTTTAATTTTGACTTGATTCTTTTCTGGCCATTTCTGATTTTTAGAACAATGCTTATCTGGGAAGAATCTCAAATTTCTAATCCAAATTCAAATGAGCAAAAGTGCAGTTGACTTTTCCTCTGTTAAAATTGGTTGCCAAACAGTGTCACTGAGATTTTAAACTCCATATTTTGGGCAAGTTGGACTCTATCTTCATAACATTTTATATGCTTCTTGAGGTGTCTCAGCTCATTCATTTATGTCAGTTTCATTAACCTGAAGTGGATGGTTTTGTTTTAATATTAGCAGCATAATATTCAGAAAATGAATAACAAAATTTTATGTTTCTGATATTTTTCTAAACTAGATAATAGATAGATAGATAGATAGATAAATAGATAGATAGATAGATAGATAGATAGATAGATAGATAGATAGATAGATGGAGATGGATGGACAGACGGACGGATAGACAATATATTCTGAATACATTGAATACATCTGAGTACATATTTAGGAATGCATGCCACATGCTCTCCTAATACAGCTCAGCCTAACAAAAGTAAATCATGCCATAATCCTACATAAAATCAATTATTCTTTCTAGTACAAAGCTATAAAATTTCTAACAAACAAAGAATGAAATAGAAGAACAGAGAAAGTTATGGAGAGTCCTAAAATTATGGGAATGGATATTCTGCTGTATATAGCATAGCTTTTGATTTTGGACTGTTACAGATTTCCAGGGTTCCTAGTTAACTTAAGATATAGTACATTATCACATATTTTAAGTAATATAGGCTTCCAAAGACCAAATGTTTTGGCCTGTCCATGCATCAACTTCTTTTCAAGTACTAAATACCTTCTAAAAAGTTGCCTGCTTATATCTACTAAAATGGTCTTTCTTCATAGTTATTAAATTGAGTTGTTTGTGAAATGCATGTATTTTTTACAATAACTTTAATCAGTAGAATTATAAAGGCAGTCCCTAAAAGTTAAAGATGTTAATGTTTATATCTATTATACCCCAAAAGTTTTGAACAACATTGTTTTGAGGAATTATGGCTGTGTGGGTATGGATGCTTGCAAAAGAGATATTTTATGAAATTGGAAAAGTGATACTATTACAGATATTAAGGATGGACTTTGAAATGTATAAATTACTTACTTTGCAAAATATTATTGATTAATATTTCCTATTAATCAGAAAATGAATCAATATGTATTCCTTTGTATAGATTTTAGGTTAGAGCAATAAAGTACTATGATCAGCTTTCCCCCCTCCACTTGTTAATAATTCTAGTTTTATTAGACTTTTTTTTTTTAATTTGATTTATATGCCGCCCTTCTCCGAAGACTCAGGGCGGCTTACAATGTACTCAGCAATAGCCTTCATCCTTTTGTATATTTATACAAAGTCAGCTTATTGCCCCCACAACTGGGTCCTCAATTTACCTACCTTAGAAAGGATGGAAGGCTGAGTCAACTTTGAGCCTTGGCAAGATTCGAACCCTGCAGTAATTGCAGGCAGCTGGTCTTAATAACCAGCTTAATAACAGGGTGCCTTAAACCACTGTACTACCAAGGCTTTTTCCGATAATCAGTGATATTGCCATGGATAATACTCACATTTAGATTCTTAGCATTGAGAAAGCATTGTTTAGGATGGCGTCTTTTTATTTGTTTTCTTAGGTTTGTCCATTTTTTCAATTTTTCAATTTTGTGTTTTATTGTTATACCAAAAGTGCTTTTTCCAGAGGCAACTGGATTTTCTTATTTTTCTTTGAAGACGTTTCGCTTCTCATCCAAGAACTTTCTTCAGCTGAAGAAGCTTTTTGAATGAGAAGAGAAACAATAAAATGTATGGTAATAACATTTTAAGGTCTCTCTATGCAAAACCACAAACACATTTTGCTAAATATTCTGATCATCCGAAGCAAGTAAAGAAAAGAGAAAACTTTTTAAAATGCCACAGATCAAAGTAGCATTAAAATGACCTTGATAACCCTAAAATATCCATTTATATTCCTTCCTGGCTACCTTTTAGTTTATGAGTGGGAGACTATTATGTCTCTAATATTCTTTGGTACACTTGTGCAGTGATCCAGATTCAAAGGAGAAAATATGATTTGCAATGTGCAAGGGTGTTGGAGTCACCTCTGTCCTTAAAGATGCTGCATCTTTCTCTGGGATCATCACTTGATTTAATTTGATTTAAAGGAGGTGCCAGCAAGGGCAATATGACAGGCTCTAAATCACCTCTTCCCCTTCAAATCTGGGATTGATGTACACTCCTTTTCTTTTGTTATTGTTATTCCTTTAAAATGCAAGAACATCAAATGAAGAATGCAAGTGAAACAAAATTGTGCTCTATAAGCAACTTGCTTACAGCGTGATAAAAACCTTGAACTAAATCCCTTCCTTCTTCCACATCTAACTTGACAAAAAAAGCTTAATTATGACTTGAATATAATACATCTGATCATGCAAGTCTATGAATGATTACTCATAGATATAAGTCTCACCAAGTTCTATTCATTTCATTTCATTTCATTTTATTAGATTTATATACCGCCCTACTCCCAAAGGACTCAGGGCGGTGAACAGCCAGGAAGATAAAACACACAAACTACAAAATTTAAAAGACAATATAAAAACCCATTAAATAATTTGGCCCAAAACAATTTAAAACACCCCTAATGTTTTAAAACCGATTTTAAAAGTTACAATTAAAAGGGAAGTTAGGCCAGGCCAGCCTGTTGAAATAAATAGGTCTTGAGGGCACGGCGGAAGGTGTGTAAATGCAGGATCCTCCGTATCTCTGGGGGGGAGCTCATTCTATGATTTGTAAAGGGATGTAGGCAGCATTTTAGCCCCTTGAGACTTTTTGCACATAGTCTGAGATAAATTGAATTTTATAAGCTTATTAAACGCAATGTGTATTCCTTTAACTTGACCATTTTAGCTTTTTTTTGGGTGAAGAGGGCAGATTATTTAAAATATATGTGCTAAATAAAATGATCATGTTGGAAGGAAAATCCATCTGGTTCGGTTCCAAGCTGGGAAAAAGATGCTGGAAATAAAATGGAGGCTGGAGGCTCATTGGAAAGGAAGTTCATTTATTGATGAATAGAACCACGAGGTTCTGTGGTTCTGGGACAGCTGACAAAATGGAGTTGTGAATGGGTGGGTTTTTATACCTTCTGGATTCCTATGGGGTCATGTAGGAGTCGTGGCTGGCTCTATAGGCAAAAGGGGAAATGTAAATTCTAGGTGTTTGAGCTAATTTTGTCAACCTTCTGTTGTTGCTTATCTGAGTTTCTGTCTTGACCCAGTCTTCTTGAATGAATTACCAATTTTTTTACCACACTTTTTTCCCGAACGCCATCACTCTGCTAAACAAATAATTCCCTCAACGCTGTCAAATTATTCACTAAGTCTGCATTACTATTACTATTAATCTTCTCATTGTTCCTATCACTAATCTCCTCCCACTTATGTCTGTATCTTGTTGCTGTATCCTTATTATTTATATTGATTGTTTCCTAGTATGATTTGATTGTTTATTTGTACCCTATGTCTATCATTAAATGTTGTACCTTATGATCTTAACGAATGAATCTTTTCTTTTTATGTACACTTGAGAGCATATACACCAAAGACAAATTCCTTGTGTGTCCAATCACACTTGGAGAATAAATAAATAATTCTAATTCTAATTCTAAAATCTGCATTTCTAAAAGCTGCCCTCAGTTTCTGCTTGGGGCAGGGAAACTCGGGCTGGTTTCTGCCTCCCTTAAGATTTTTTTGTTTTCATTTCTCCTTTAGTGGAAATATTTTATCCTGCCTTTTTAATACTTCCCACAATATTTCATTTTTCTTGGGGGGGGGGCTTCCCACAATTATATTATATTATAATTATACATAATTATAAATAATATTATATTATATACAATTTTACAATTACTTACATGGAATTTCTTTTGCAAATACAGTAACTGTTTTATTCTTGTAAACAATTATCCAGACAAAGTAAGCACAAATCAATAACTTTAGTATGAAGAGGAATACTTGGCTTTGAAATAAACCGTTCTGACTCATACTTGCCGCTTTTCATCAACATTGCCTCTTTTAGTAACATTTCCCACTTGCTAACTCTGATGCAGAAGCCCCCCTTTTTAACACTCAGAAAAGTATAACTTTTTCCCCCCATTAAAAATGCTGCTAAATAGATGCTTTCAAAGATTCTGAATTGGTGAGCAAAAGAAATAGATGAGCCTCTGGCAACTGCTGTTCTGCCTTACCAGGATGGGCATATTGTCTTCATGAAAATAAAGTGGCCAATTTCACAGAATTTTATACACAACTTTTAAGTTCTGGATTTAATTAGTCCGCACGTTCCTGCACAGTTAATTTGTGATTCAGATCTGCAAAACAAAGTGATTCTGCTTTTAAAGCTAGAGTGAATTTCCCTTGTAGCAAAACACAGGAGTGATGTAATGAAGGTTTTAGCATTTATAATATCAGATTTTTTTCTCCCTTGTCTGTTGCCAATTTCAGATAATAAAGAGAAATGGTATATGCAACAGATGGTGAGCGTGTTTTCTTTGCTATTAACAAGTGTCTTCTTCTGACTTAAGTCATGTAAAAATTGCATTCCGGGAAGGAAGTCTTTGAAGCAAACAGCTTAATCCCATTACTCAATCCAATGGCAATAAGAATATTTTCTACGAAGAACATTCTTTATGTATTTTTAAAAAAACCTATTGTTAGGTCAAAGAATTGTAGCCAAATGTTACATATCTTGGGCCCCCATAAAAACTTTTAAAGGGACAAGAAGTCTGGAAAATATGTGAATAAATTATCAATCTTCTTAGCAAGAACCAGGTGTATTCTGCTAATCAGTAAGGCAGCTTTTTGGAGGACTCAAAGCCTGAGTAAAGTAATTAAAAACAGATTTTGTACACTTGAAACCTAAAGGTTAATGTTAATGAAATGGCTGAATACTGATAATAGCAAATAAGTCTCTGACAAAATGTGCACAAATGGTTTTCTTTTGAATTTCAAAATGTGGGACATCAGAGTCATGTAGGGAAGAGAATACATGGAAAAATAATACAGAAGTTCCAACACAAGTGATAATTCATTGTTCCATAGGTTATTTTTAATCATTTTTAAAAACCTACTTTTTTATTTTCCCTTTAAGTTTATAAGATTAGGATAAACCTCAAGAGATAAAGGAAAACAAGATTTTTCAAGAATTTCATGAGGTAATTAAAAGTTTGTACTCTAGCTATACTATACTATACTATACTATACTATACTATACTATACTATACTATACTATACTATACTATACTAATTATTATATTTATTACCGTATTTTTTGGAGTATAAGACGCTCCAAAGTATAAGATGCACATTAATTTTTGGGGAGGAAAACAAGAGGCCAAAAACGTGACACACGGAGGCGGCGATGTGCTGTGCCGATCCCCGCAGCCTGGAACAGGTCTAAAACAGAATGCAGAGGCCGAAAATGTGATGCATGGAGGCTGAAAACAGCCAAAGGATAGGGTCTGGTGGGTGGGTAGGCGGGGCTACATTTGGTGTATAAGAGGACCCAAATTTTCACCCTCTTATGGGGGGGGGGGAGTGTGTCTTATACACCGAAAAATATGGTATATTATATTTGTTATATATTTATTATTATATTATATTTATTATATATTATAATTATAATAATATCACACACACACATGCAACACACACACACACACACACACACATACACACACACTACAAAGAAGAAGGAGTCAACCTATTTTCGAAAGCACCAGAAGGCAGGACAAATTGATCAAAGAGAGAAGCAACCTAGAACTAAGGAAAAATTTCCTGACAGTAAGAGCAATTAACCAGTGGAATGGCTTGCTTTTGGAAGGTCTGTGTGCTCCACCTCTGGAGGCTTTTAAGAGGAGTCTGGACAGCCATTTGTCTAAAATGATATAGGGTCTCCTACTTGAGCACGGAGTTGGACCATAATACCTCCAAGATCCCTTCCAACTCTATTATTCTATATTCCATATATTCCTCTGCACATACAGAGATACACATGCAGTTTATGTACATGCAATTGGATTCAGAGATTTTGTCCTATGATTAAAATATGTACAATTAAATAGAAAACTTCAGTAGCAATGTCCATTTAGAGGCATAGGGATCACAAACAACCCTTAAATGACCTTCAAGAGACACCAACAAATTCTCATTTCTAAACTGGCAAAAGGGAATGAACGATAGAATATTAACTGCATTGAATGAATTTCAGGTTAGATTTAAATTAAACAGCCTATTGCTCTGATTTGACCTCTCCTTCCTTCCTTCCTTCCTTCCTTCCTTCCTTCCTTCCTTCCTTCCTTTCTTTCTTTCTTTCTTTCTTTCTTTCTTTCTTTCTTTCTTTCTTTCCTTTTTGTTTTACAATTTGGAATCTACTTCCCAGTATTCTGATTAAAGGCTAAGTGTAGTTTCTTGGCTTCCCAAAAGTTGGCGCCTCTTCTGTAAATTTTTGAGTCACGTTCATTATTTGTTTCACCAAAGACTTAACTCCAACTTCTTCCTGCAATGTGCTGGAAGCTGGCCTTTGGTGTCATTGAAATAAAAAAGAATGGAATGCCACTAGCCCAGTTAAGAGTAATTAATCTTGAAGACTGTAACCACTACAGAGGGATGTGAGGAGACACATTGTCCTTCAGATATATTCAAACTCCAAGATAATGCACTGGGCTGGTGATTTCAAACACAAATATAAAATGCATGAGATACTTTGTGGTGCAGTGAAGTAGAAAGGTCTTATCAGCAGTAGTTTGTGATGGTACTATCACACATGAGCAGGAATTACTTAAGCACAGCATTTCAGCTTTTTCAACTGGTCTTGCGTAGAAAAGCAGTGACTTTGACAGTTCCTGACATTCAAGGGCCCTTTCCTTACCTTTACGTTAGTTAGCGCTGAAGAAGAAAAATTGTTCTGAAACAAAGGGTATAGGAAAAGGGACAAAGAAAATTAATGGTATGTGATAATGATCAGAATGGTGAGATGTAGTGGATAAAACATAGCAAATTATGTCTGCACACAATGAATCACTGTGTTCATAGAATGACTTTGTTCTAGTCAATAACACTTAACACAACCCACTTCATGAGATCATGGTGAGGATATAATGGGAGCAATAGCTTATTAATACAGAAATTCCTTCTTGCATACATTTATAGAACTTCTTTACTACTTTGTAATTAAATGCCCCTAATGTCAGTTCAAATCCAATCCCATCTTTATTTTGGTGACTAATCTTATATAAAAGACTACAAGATTTTATTTATTTATTTATAAATGTGCTATGTTGTTGGAAACCCCCCCCCCCCTCTATTCTGGGTTATTTACAAAAGCAAACAATGCATGCCTACGCATGCAGATATATCCCAAGTGGATTAAAAATATCAATAAATCTTGTAAGCAAACTTCACATAACATTGTGTGTGTGTGTGTGTGTAAATGAGAAGGAAGGACTCACAGGAAGGACTCACTGGAGAAGAGCCTAATGCTGGGAATGATTGAGGGCAAAAGAAGAAGGGGACGGCAGAGAACAAGGTGGCTGGATGGAGTCACTGAATCAGTAGGCGTGAGCTTAAATGGTCTCCAGAGGATGGTAGAGGACAGGAAGGCCTGGAGGAACATTGTCCATGGAGTCGCAATGGGTTGGACACGACTTCACAACTAACAGCAACAAATATAGAAAATAAAAATATATTGATAGTTTTATTGTGTGGGGAGGTAACATGCATATTTTCATTCTCTCAATGTATATGCTTGTAATAATTATAATGGAGTAAAATATGGTTGATTGTTTTGGTTGCCCTGAGCTTTCTGCTACAGTTTCTCTAAATATGATAACTTCATATATCTTCCTTCGGAAACTATTAAATGGAGTACACTAAAGGTGTAATATTTCAGAACAGCAAGTTGATTAAAATATGCAGATGGCCTATTGGTGTAAATCTAAACAGACAGGTCTTGTTAGCATTTGTGGATCAGTCAGATTATCTCAATCAAGAATCAACTGCTAATCTCCAATTTCCCAGTCTTAACATCAAAAGAAAAGCAAAGAATGATTTTTTTGTGTGTTTTTGTTTTTCAAAGTACATTTCCAGAGTGAGAGAATTTACCTTCAAAAAATGATGCGTGCCAAACCCTGAGTGCAACAATTTAATTTTAGTCAATTGTCTAAACCGGAATCAAATACCCTTTGATTGGTCATGATGATAGAATGGTAAATCATCCTTTGAAGTGGTTATAATACTAACAGCACAATGGTGGGCCACATGTAGTAGAAGCTCTCCCAAACGACTTCAATCATTTTTTTACACTAAACCCACATTGTAAAAAGTCTTTCAAACAGTTGGGGAAGGGAGAAGCTTGTTCAAGAGCAAATAATACATACACAAATAGGAACATATTGAAAATGTTATTAACAGTGCCTAAACCTCTATCAGAAGGAAGAAGGTGAAAGAACAGTGATGGCAATTAACTGAAATGCCACAGTGTTACACAAACATGAAATGATGATGGTAAATAACACTGCTAGGAGAAGACAGGATGGTTACCAATCTCTCTTGAAAAGCAACTATCCTTGATCTCTTCAATGATCTGTAGAAGTTAAAGTTTCCTGTACAATAATAATGCTGCTTATATTGTTGATTTCAAAGAGAATATCTGGATTTTTTTTTTGCCTGGGAAAAAAAAAACCTAAGAGAAAAGAACATTATTAATATGAGATTAGATTTCTATGTAAGACAATACAGGAATACAAGACAAGACAATACAGGAATACAACAATCAATAGCTGCCAACAGATCATACATTCCTATCACTTGCTGCATAGTTGACTGTACAGTGAGTTTCTTACTTATAGCGCTAATATTTCTCACATCTCTACAAACTGTACATTAGTATTAAACAGTACAAAGAATTATTGTTTAATAGACTTGCTTAATGGGGTTAGTTTACAAATTAGATGGTTATCAACAGCATGATGCATAGAATGTTTTCCATGTGAAGAGGAATATTGGAGGCTATGTGTGAGGAAGGAAGGAATAGTTTAATTTTGGAATGTGTAAATTGTTTGTTGCAGCAATCACAATCCAGAAAGCACACTTAGGTAACTGATTCAGCAGGATTCATGAACGTCTCTTTATATATAATATAACACATAAAGTAAATCTACAATACCGAAACAGGTTTTCCAACATGGTAGCAAGTACAAGCAAACACCGGCAGAGGAGAGACCAGGTTCAGTTTCAATTCAGTGTTGTGGCCCGGTGGCAGCCAGCGGAGCTGGCAGCAGAGTCAGACAGTGAGGAGGTTGGGGAGGAACCACTCCTGAGCGTTGGGGAAAGCTTGGACGAGAGCTCTGTGTCAGAGGCAGAGAGGGAGATAGACAGCAGCGAGGCAGAGGAACAGCTGGAGACCATTCCTAGTGTGTGCATGCGTAGAGCTGCCAGAAGACAAAAACAACTCAGAAAGCGGGGTCGACTAGGGTGTAAAGCCACACCTTGGAGATGATTGGCCTCTCCTATAGGAAAAAATGGAGAGGGGGCTTTTGCAGGAAACAATTTGTTTGTTTGGTAGTTGCAAGAGTGGAAAGTTCTGTTTGTGACTCTAAGAGACTCTGTACCAAGTTTTGCATTACTCTGCGTTTGGAAACAAGTTACATGGCAGCTTGCCAAACGAGATAAGGGGTGTGATAAATATTCCTTTGAAAAAGTGTTTGGACAAACCTTGCTGACTGTGAATGAAAGTAATTCATAGTCGTGTAAATAAAAGAGGTTTTGCTGGGACCAATTCCTGCTTTTTAATGGAGCCTAGGTCAGAACATTCAGCAGACTCAGAGCAACACACAGCTAAGCCACGCCCAGGCTCCTGGCTGTCTCAGCTCCCATTGGCTGACCTTGTTACCATGTCTCTGCCAGTCATGAATACACTGACATAAATACAAAATCATACTAGCAACATATGTGCTGCTTTTAACAGGCAAAATAGTAGGTCAAAATTCTATTGCTTTTACTTCTCATTATGTTTGCCTTCTATACCAGATAGAATGACATTAGAGAGTATCATTCAAATCCATTCCTTCAAATTAGTTATTCCTTTGCCTTGCATGAATAGGAGATGAGCATTTATTAAACTGCTTCTTCTCTACTGATAAGAAGAAGAGGCAATGGCTCAGTGGATATTGAACACCCTGAAATCATCCATACAAAAGTAAAAATAGAGTTAGCCTGAACAAGTCAACTTTGATTTTATTTGAACTCAAAATCTCAAGAGATTCAAAGAAAGCATGTTTAAATCAGAAGGCAAACCTATGCAATTTAAGGGGTTTCAAGATTCATTTTGAAATCGTTATCTGAGGAAATAATAAAACACCTGCTTCGGTTTTCAAAGGACTGAAAATATGAGGGATGGCAGTTTCTTTAGAAAACATTAATCCTGCCAGTTTCAGCTGGACACCTTTAAGGAAGGAGTGTTGATATGAGGAAAACACAACACAGCAGCCTCTAAAATGTCAAGAATGAAATAATTATGGTGAGCCAATACAGGAGGTATCCATTCCCAGTCTGAAAATCAAAATATTTCTTACATTTTAATTTGATTTTCTCGGATTCTGAGATCAATGAGTTCAAGCATGTTCAATGAGTTGTGTTCGTATAGAATGATGTTGGGTTTTCTTGAATGCTAGCAAGGTTTTGCATCCTGTTTTTTAGCACCCCATCAGAAGCCAGACACAAGCTTCTAGATACAGGAAGTGTTAAGGGGAAGACTTTCTTTTGCAAATTCTAACAGCAAATGTCAGACTTGCCCCAGTTGGTCCCTTAGGAAAGCAAGACACTTGAATCTATTGAGCTGAATCAGAAGAATTTTACTGAGAGAAAATGGATGCAGTAAAGTCAGGCGGAATCTGAAGTTCCCATGCAAAGCAGAAAGCAATTTTCTAAGTTTTCCAATCCTAATTTCCTGGACTAGTCCACTAGCAGGGTTTTGAGAAAGCTGAGGTGCTAGGCAGATAATAGTTCACACTCATAGCATGACGGCCTTGAAACCTGATGAAAACCAGCTGGGAAGAAGTTCGTCCAATCTCCAAAGACAGCCCCCCTCCTTAATTTCCAAGTGAACAGCAGAAGCAAAAAAATCTCAAGCATGCCATCCTCCTCCTCCCTTAGCACAAAGGCAGGATACAAGAGATGGTGGACCTGACAACAAGACAACAGGAAACAGAATTAATTGTGGGTAAGACTTAAGTAGGCAAGGCAAATTTCCAAAGTGAGCTGAAAATTTACACTGCCAAATCAAGGAAGAGATAAGGTTACTGTTAGTCAACAAGTCAGAGTCATGGCACACAAGCCAGATACTGGAGTTGCTTCCACAAGAAAACAGTGTTGTTGTGTAACTTAAATCCTCTCTCAGCTGAATATGCATAGGTAAAGGTAAAGGTTCCCCTCGTACATATGTGCTAGTCGTTTCTGACTCTAGGGGGTGGTACTCATCTCCATTTCAAAGCCAAAGAGCCAGCACTGTCCGAAGCTGTCTCCGTGGTCATGTGACCGGCATGACTAAATGCCAAAGGTGCACGGAACACTGTTACTTTCCCACCAAAGGTGGTCCCTATTTTTCTACTTGCATTATTTACATGCTTTCAAGCCGCTAGGTTGGCAGAAGCTGGAACAAGTAACGGGAGCTCACCCCATTACGTGGCACTGGGGATTCGAACTGCTGAACTGCCGACCTTTCAATTGAGAAGCTCAGCATCTTAGCCACCAAGCCACTGCATAGCATAGCAGTAGTCAACCCTTTCTTGTGAATTCAGCATCTTGCTGCCTGCTTATGAGTCACACACTTCAGCAAGGTGCAGAGATCCCAGGAGGGATTGCGGGAGAGAGGGGAGGGCTGAATGCCCGGAACAGCTTGCATTTCAGACTCTGAGGGCTTGACAGAAGATTGGCTTTGCTAGTTAGGGATAAAAGGACCCTTCATCAGTGGCATTATGTCAGGTTTCTGGCTGGTCATACTCAAAACTAGCTAATTAATTAGTAGAGGAAGGAACAGCTGATGGCACAATGAGATACAATGGCACAGAGAAAAAGAAAAACAGAATAAGTGAAATTTGTAATTCTGGCATTTTGTATTCTTTAAAAAAAATAAAACATTTTGGATAGCACTTGTATGTTGTAGCATGGCATCTAATCAAATATTGTCAAATACTTAAACTTACTTTAGTAAGTTTGAAAATGCATTTGACCCAAGAGTGTGGTCACATATTGAGTCCATATTTAGTGCAAAGACAATCCACTGTGCTCCCAATTGTGTTGACATGACCAACACAGAAGTTTAACATGTCATTAGCACCAAAGAGAGGAGGGGAAAAGCTTGAAAGTTATAGCTGGTAATATGAAAGCAGTTGAAAATTGAGAAAGCGAATAAAGCCAAAAGCACATGGCAGCTTTACTTGTCAGGAAATGTAATGTTTGAAAAATCTGATGAAGCTTATTATATGAGTCAGGCCTAATGTTTTTGTACATAAAACTGAACTTTCAACACTGGAGGTTGTGTATGAGTTCTGCAATCCAAAAGACAGCAAAAATGATACTGAGTGTAGAACTGGTTCAAAAGACTGGCAGGCTCCTTCAAAGTGTTTACAGCTGTAAAAGGGAAAAAAAGAAAGAAAGAATATATATAATAATTAAAATTATCTGTCTAAATAGAACACAATTGCGCTGATCATAACCATGAAGTTAATAAAGCAGTTATATGACATATTCATATACTTTGATTCAGTGTCTCAAAATTTTCTGATACATTATAATGTGAATATTTGTGTGTGTGTGTGTGTGTGTGTGTGTGTGTGTGCGCGCGTGCGCATGTGTGTGCCTTGTGATCTAATCCAGACAAGAAACATACCCATAAATTCTAGATCTAGTTTTTGTCACGCCTGGAAGCCATATTACCTGTGTGCCTTGAGGATCCAGGCCTGCCACAATCAAACTGTGGGAAGTTGGGAGGGGGGATTGCATGAGTGAAGTAGAGATAGCCATAACAAACTTCTCTAAGAGAAGTTCAAGGCCATGGTGTCCGGCAGCTGTGCAAAGAAGAAATTGGAGGAAGTCTTCTGTTCGGGAAAGAACTGATTGGAGCTGTGGTGGACATGTGGGAGATGTGGGCAAGGTCTTGAACTTTCTTGTGGGTGAGGAAATCCAGGAAAGCTTTCAGATTCAGGTTTTCCCAGATGTGCCAATATGACATCTCTAATAAAAGTTAACTTAGAAATAAAAATTAGAAATATACATAAGGCTATTGAGGATTAGATATTGAATGTATATAATGTATATATTGTATGGAATGTTGATCTGAAGTATACAAAAATGTCACAGTCTGTTGATTATGTATTAGAGTTGTGTAAAGGAAAATTGTAATAAAATTATTTCAAAAAAAGAAAAATTAGCTTCGAGGAACTTCAAGCCTCTGAGTTTGATTTAGTTGGGGGTGTTACTTGGAATCCTGACAGTTTTATTGTGAGGCTACAGTAAGAGAATCTTGAAAATCTAGAAAAATATTTCCCCTCTTTGGAAATATAGTCTAAGAAACTAGGTAGGGTCCTTTATAAGACATTTACAATGACCCGTTCCTTCTATGGACTAAGCTGCCACTTGTCTGAACATTGCCCAGTCTGTGATCTTTCCTTCTGTATCTCAAGGTCATTCTTACAGTCCTACAGAATGATGTATTAGAATTGATGTTGGAACTGTTCTACTTGCTTTAATTATATCAATAGCCACTCTGAAAGCTCCAAATTTCTACATTTTGCAGGGCAGAATTACAGCAATTTAAGAAATGAACTGCTCTGCCTACAATTGTTAAAAGTTCACTTCTGTGAAACAATATAACCATGATCCTAAAATAGCACTTTTAAACACAATAAATCTCTCTTGATGTGATATAGTCTGCAGATATTTTTTTTTCAGTAAATTTTAGTAAATTTCCTGACAGTTAGAACAATTAATCAGAAGAACAATTTGCCTCCAGAAGTTGTGGGTGCTCCAACCCTGGAGGTCTTTAAGAAGACATTGGACAACTATTTGTCTGAAATGGTATAGGGTTTCCTGCCTGAGCAGGAGGTTGGAGTAGAAGACCTCCAAAGTCCTTTCCAATTTTGTCATTCTGTTAATCTATTGGTTGGCAAAGTCATCCAGGACTAATGAATTGAATATTCAAAAAAGATGAATGTTTAGTGTATGTGGTGGCCTCGTCAGAATACGTGCTTTCTTTTCTACCTTAACCTTTTAACACTCTTTTCACAAAAAAATAAAATATTCATGTTAGATGGAAAATGGAGGGAAAAGAAGGACTTTCACAAACTGATAGCTACAGAGCTCTGAGCTGTCTACCCTAAATTCTCCAAAGAATTTAGCTACGTGCCATTTTTGATGGACATAGAATAAGATAACTGACATGTAATAAATAGTATTTTCCCTTTTTTCCCCTAAGTAAATAATAATAACGATTTAACGTATATTTGTCTGCAAGTCCTATACTACTTAACTTTGGCACATATCTAGTGTTATGACAAGAAAGATCAGAAATAATTTCCTGGCACAACATCCACCCCACTCCTTCTCCCCCGTGTTTTCCTTTCAAAGTCTGCAATTACATGACAGTTACAAAAACATTTATAGCATCTTTTACCATGTTGTCTATTGCAAGTTGTTCTCATTTTCTCCGTCTGGGATGTAAGTTTAGCATCAATTTATCTCAACTGTTTCATAGCTTCTGACATGAATGTATAGAATGATATACATGCGGACAGTTTAAGAATGTAAATAGTGTTTGGCAAAAATAATTTGAAAAATACAGAGTAATCCTTCTGTGTAGCTACTTCCATTGTTATCACCACATTTCCAGAAGTTCTTGTTTTGTTTTGTTTTACAATTTCTGGTTTTAACGTTAGCTATATTAGAGGATGGATGGATGGATGGGAGAGAGGGAGGAAGGAAGGGAGGAAGGAAGGAAGAAAGGAAGGAGGGAGGAAGGGGAGGGAAGGAAGGTGTGGCTAAATAGACGGTTACAAAAGCTGTGTTTTTTTCCTGATTTTTCAATATTTTAATGAGTCTCTTAAAAAGTATCATACCACATTAGGTTGATATGGACTTTATCTCAATATATTTTGACTTAGGATTCATGCAAACATGATGTTACTTGAAATTTATGTATACCAATTTAAGGTACAATTTTGTGGGGGGAAAAACTGTACTCTTTCAGGTTCCCCTCTCCTCATTGGTCTAATATAAGAGAGAGAGGGAGGGAGAGAGGGAGGGAGGGAGGGAGAGAGGGAGGGAGGGAGGGAGGGAAGGAGAGAGAGAGGTGGGGGGAAAGGAAACATAACCCATTTGTCTTAATTTATCAGTAAATCCTGAACACACAAAATCCTGATCAGTCTTTCTAGGTATTATCAATGATTTTTTTTTTTAATCAGTTGAAGGGCAAGTGGTTCATCGTGCTACCAACAATAAAGTTCTACCAAAGAATGTGGAACTTTTTCTCTTCTTTTTCTGAACAGCCAAGTCAAATTCAAGCTTTACCCCCTAGAAATGATATGGAAATAGCTGAGATGAGCAGTTCATGCTAGAAAGCCATCAAAGTTTCTCAGCTGAAATAGTTTATCATGGAAGAACAAGCAAAAAATTCAACATTGCAATATGAGAGACTAGTTTCTAATTACTAGAGAACTTTTACATGTCACCTGATCTTTTACAACCTCCTGCTATCCATATTCAAGCAAAGAATGTTCAGTCTACTGAGAGGTTTGCTCTATTTAAAATCAAAATAAAATGTGAAGCTCAGTTAACTATCTTGATCTCTTATGGCTAAAAACATGACCAGAAAAGGAAACTAAGCTACTTTACTCCTTTTCTATTAGTTTCCTTTTGGGAAATTATAAATTGTTTCAGACACTTTCGTTTGAAATAAACAAAATTTACTTTTTAAAGGCTAGGAACATTATTTCTACAGTGAATTTAAAAATGTATTCTAAATATAGCGCTAGTACATTTTCAACATCACATATTTTCTTGAGCTAGGTAAATGTTGAGTTCCAATAAAGGACAAAAGAACAGATTTATTAGTTACTTCTTTATATCTTACATCTTAAATTTGCATTACTTTAAACCATAACCTGAAATATTGTGACTTGTCTCATGGTTGACACTGGTTCCTTATATACTTCTTTCCTCCTCCTCTTTCATCATAATTTACACATAATTTAAATTTAAGGCCTGAGTCTTTAAAGATATCTGTGGTCTCAAAGCTCATTTAATTTCTGTATGCTTTAATCTTATCTCTTGGTTAGCCAGGAAAAAGAATTTAAAAAGAAGAAGAAGAAGAAGAAGAAGAAGAAGAAGAAGAAGAAGAAGAAGAAGAAGAAGAAGATATATACGTTTGGAGCAGTGGTGAAATCTAAAATGTGTTACTACCTGTTCTGTGGGCGTGGCTTGGTGGTGGTGGTGGTAATGTGACAGTGGGTGTGGCCAATTTTTTTTTAAACTTTTAAAACCATTTTTTCTACAATCTCTTCGGCGAAGAGGTTGTAAAAAAATGCTTTCAAAAGGCTCTGATGATCCCAGCTGAGTTGCCTGATCAGCAGAGGTTTTTTTTCCTTTTAAATGTCTCTGATGATCCAAGCTGAGCCACACAATCATCAGAGGCTTTTTTTTTTTTTTTACTTTTAAAAGCATTTTTTTGGCGGAAGAGGTTGTAGAAAAAATGCTTTTAAAAGTAAAAAAAAAAAGACTCTGGTGATTGTGCGGCTCAGCTGGGCATGGGGGAGTGGGTGCAGAGATTTTTGCTACTGGTTCTCCAAACCACTCGCCTCCATCGCTACCGGATCGGGCGATCCGGTCCGAACCGGGAGCATTTCACCCCTGGTTTGGAGGCCTCCTAGATGTATTTATACAGTATTTATAAGACTGAAAAAGTCTCAGCTCCTTAAAGCAGTCTAAAAAAAGGAACAGACTACATGAAACAGCGATGCCTTTGATATGATTCTTTTTTTTTAAAAAATGTTTTTGGTTCCAATTTGCAAGAAAACCTGCTAGTGGAGGAAGAAAAAAAAAGATGCCTTTAAGAGATTTTGTGCTTCTATTCTTGTATGTTCCAAAATACCGTATTTTTCAGAGTATAAGACGCACCGGAGTATAAAATACAGCTTAGTTGTTGGGGAGGAAAATAGGAAAACAAAAATCTGCCTACCAAGTATTCATCTGGTTAGCATCCTTAGTCTGGTCAGCTTCAGCACATTAGTTTGCTGGTTTTTTATCCCCTGCTTGGGGATAAAAAAATAGCTTCAAAAGCTGATCTTTTGAGAGAGAAGCAATGAGAAAAGCAAGCGCAAAGATTGCTTCACTCGCTAGTGCCTCATTGGGGCTGCAAAAAAGCTTCGAAAAAGCTACATTTGGAGTATAACACGCACCCAAATTTTCAGCCTCTTTTAGGGGAGAAAAAAGTGTGTCTTATATACTCTGAAAAATACGGTACTTCTTCTGAATCATTTTCATATGAATAGCCATAAAGAAGTATAATAACCGGATATTTTTCTGTTTTAAAATATGAATTTGTTCCAAGCAGCAGCTCTAATGCTGACTTCCCTAATGTAACTTCAATCCTAGCCTGTTTGCCAATAATTCTTTTTCCTCTACCTCAGAGATAAATTAACTGCAGATCTGCTGAAATATACCCATTGTTGCTACTGCTGTTATTATTCCAAGAAGAACACAGTTGTATTGGCCAGATTGGACGGATTTCTATACTGATTTTTTTTTTTTTTCCTATTTGACATGACCAAGCACCGGGCACTGGTTTAGGAAGAAGAGAGAGTGGAAATGTATTTGAATATAGGTAGTTCAGGCTGGTAGTTGGGTTGTTGGTCTGAGCTCCGAGCTTGGCAATTTGGTTGCAAATGTTTTATCAACATTCGAGGAGACATTGTCAGCGCACTTTGAATTGTGCTCGTCTGTCAGAGCACTGGCCTTTAAATACCTTTTTATGTGATGCAATACCTTTTTATCAGTGGTGGAATTCAATTTTTTTTACTACCATTCTGTGGGTGTGGCTTGGTAGGCATGGTGTGGCTTGGTGGGTGTAGCTTGGTGGGCGTGGCAGGGAAAGGATACTTTTATTTTTATTTTTTATTTTGTATTTGATTTCTATTCCGCCCTACTCCCGAAGGACTCAGGGCGGTGAACAGCCAAACAATAAAATACATATATACAAAATTTAAAAAGTGGAATTAAAATCAAATTAAATAGTTTTGGCCCAGACAAATTAAAACCCCAATTGATTTAAAACCAATTTTAAAATTTGAATATATAAAATACTAAAAAATATTAAAAATTAAAAATCTTTTATAAAAGAGGGAGAAAATTAAGCCAGGCCCACCTGATGAAATAAAAAGGTCTTTAGAGCGTGGCGGAAGGTGTGCAGATCCGGGATCCTCCGTATCTCTGGGGGGAGCTCGTTCCAGATAGTACATGCCCCCACAGAGAAGGCTCTCTGCAAAATCTCCATTCCCACCCCACTCCAGGGGAAGGATACTGCAAAATCCCCATTCTCTCCCCACTCCTGGGGAAAGGATATTGCAAAATCTCCATTCCCACCCCACTCTGGGGCCAGCCGGTTCTCCAAACTACTCAAAATTTCCGCTACTGGTTCTCCAGAACCTGTCAGAACCTGCTGAATAGCACTCCTGCTTTTTATGTGATACATCTACACCAATTTGCATCACATAAAAAGTTATTTAAAGGGCAGTGCTCTGACAGACGAGCACAATTCAAAGTGCAATTCAAAGTCCTCGTATGGTGAAAAAATGCTTGGAACCAAATTGCCAAGTTCAGAACTTAGACCAACTGCCTAGAAGAGAGAGTTTCAGTCATGGAAATTCCGTTTGCATTCCACAATCAAATGGATATGTACTTGCATCTTCAGCAATAAAAATCTTTCTTATTCCACAAAAAGGCAAAGCTTTGGGAATACTGGGGTTTTCTGGAAGCTGAAAAAGAGAATTATTTAATTTTCAACATAGTACTGTATGCTGTTAATGACTTCTCCTTAACAAACTATCTCAAAATTCAGATTTGTACAGGAAGTATTTGTAATTCAGTTATATAAAAGGCAATTTGGGTAGAGATATAACACAGGGCTTTCTTAGTGGTTACTCCTAGGTTTTGAATCTGCCCAGGTGGCTCAATTTTTCTTTCTTTCTTTCTAATCTTCCTATATTTTATTGGAGTTAATATAGTTTTAGCAATATTTAGATAAGGAAAAAATATTAATGTTAAAATAATATTGAATATTTTAATATTATAATACCCTGTTTCCAGGAAAATAAGGCCCAACTGGAAAATAAATCTTAGCATGATTTTTCAGGTTGGTCATAATATAAGCCCTTCTCCCAAAATAAATCCCAGTTAAGATTATCAGCCAGATGGGTACATTTTCGTACCATATTTTCCCCAAAATATGACCTAACCAGAAAATAAGCCCTAATGTGTCTTTTGGAGCAAAAATTAATATAAGACCCGATCTTATTTTTGGGGAAACACAATATTTTATTATTGTTCATTACCACAAGGTCCACATATTGTCAGAGAGGCTGAAGATTAAATAAAGAAATAAACATGTAAAGCTTTTATTTAAAAAAAGAGCTTTATTCCATTAAACTAAATGAAGGAATGCAATTGTACCTGCCCTGGTGTTTTGAGAATGTTTTAAAATATCTTCTCAGTTTGAAAAGGACAATGAAGACGTTTTTAGATATCATACTTCCCCTAATATTTTTCCTTAGGCCTGCAGCAGTGCATAACTTACTACCGGTATATGCGAGTAGAAAGCTAGAAAAAGTAGCATCGTAAAATATTATTGAACTTACCATAAAGTATAACTAACTAAGCAAAACATAAATTTCATCGGGTATATATACCTATGAAGTGAAATGTATATTCTTCCCTTTCTTCTGGTCACTTTGTCTTTTTTTTTTTTTCATTCACCCAGTTTCCTTAGCTGCACAGCAGAGTTAATCTACAGTCATTATATTTAAACATATCGAATGGGAACTAGCAACAAGAGATTTCCTGTTTAGTGATTTTACTTCACTCGTTATCATTTTACCCACTGATTTAAAGGTTTCTGTTTGCACAGATCAATAGCTGTAAAATACCAGCTATAATCAAAAGCCTTATTCTTCCAGCCAATGAAAGCAATGAGATCTGTTTGACTACCCTACAGAAGAATAAAAGCAGAGACCCAATTACACAATAAAAGAAGGAGACAGCCCAATTGTTTGATAAAACATAGGGAAGTCAAATCATGCAAACTATCTTTTCTTTTGACATCTAGAAGTCCGTGCTGTATATCTGAGAGCGCTGACTTCAAAACTGCTATTTTGTAGATATCGGGCTTCACACAAAGCCCCTTCTATTTATTAGCAGTCAGAAGATTGTAAAGCTCATCTTACTATACTATACAGAGTTTTTGCTTTGGGACCATTTTTTTTTTTTTTTTGGCCAAACAATGTGAATGCCACGATCAAAGCTGGGAACTCATTCCTAATTAAGTTCATGTACATTCTTTTCTATGAGGTACAAAGGCAGGAGAAGAAGATAACGTGCTGCATTTAGACTACAATTTGGGGAGGGCCAGCTTTTCAAAAGTAAAATCTTCATAAGACTGTGAATATCCCAAGGCTCCATCAAGTTCAGAATTGGTCTTTTAATATTGCATGGCTCTATGCTACTGAAAAGCCTGTAATCAGGGAATGGGACAGAAAAAAATATATATCTGAAAGCAAATGATGGAGAAAGGAAAGCTTCAAAGAAGGATGGGGTATGCCTGATACATGTCCAGTATTGATTAGAGCAGGGGTGAAATGCTCCCGGATCGGGCTGGATCGCCTGGTCCGGTAGCGATCTTGGCCGGTGGTTTGGCGATCCAGTAGCAATGGCGGCGCAAAGCTCCGTCCACCTGCCCGGGTGTCATTACTTCCTGGTTTTAACCAGGAAGTAATGTGTTTTTTACACATTACCTCCGAGCAAAGCGGGCGTGCACACACCGTGTGCGCTTCTGAACTGGTAAGGAAGGTAAGTAGATTTCACTCCTGAATTAGAGGATAGGTAGAGAAGGATGAATATGGAGCTCCAGAATGGAATGCCATGCAACTTCTGGAGTGCCACCACAAGCAGCAACATGCAAATCTTTTACCATTTGTTGCAGGTTCTGGTTTTTTTTTTTTTTTTTTTTTTTTTTTTTTAGCATTTACACACAGAGACTTCTGTGTTTATACTGTAGAAGAAGAGAAGAAAGTGCTAACATTATCTGGGAACTTGATACTTTGTGAACAACTTAAAACATTTTCCCTGGGGAACACTTTAATGTGAGAAACTGCTCGCACTGTGTTACAGTTGGTATGAAAACTGGTTTTAGTATAATCTGATACATGTCCTTTGTCTTCATTAGTATTCAATCCAAAAAGCATTATTTGCACTTAATGTTTAAATTCTCCTGTCTTATGCTACACTGGCTTGACTGGTGTGTCCCACATGTTCCGTTAGACCAGTGATGGTTAAACTATAGTACGCGTGCCAGAAGTGGCACACAGAGTCATCTCTCCAGGCAGGCCAGCTGTCGCCTGTTGCTCTTCCGCGTTCTGGTGCACATGTGCACGCCGGCCAGCTGGTCTTCACTCATGTGGGAGTGCCAGAAACAGGAAGACCAGGTGACCGGCATGCATGCACATGCTGGAAACAGGAACCTCAGTTTCGCCTGGGAACTGCTCTTCCAGTTTCCGGCACTCCTCCGCACATGTGTGCTCCCATTTTGGCACTCGGTGCTGAAAAGGTTCACCAATACTGCATTAGACAATTCCCCTAATGTGGTGCCCTCTCACCTTTATGTTTCAAGGACACAATTCCAACCTTTCTTACTATGATGCTGTTTTCCAATTTCTATTAGTAAACAGTAAACCGATTAGGAGAACATCTAGCTGTCCACTGGAAGCCATGTCCTCTTTTAATTCACTATAAGTGCCTTCCTTTCTCTTTCTCTTATAGCTTTTGGTAATGAAGTGGATGTTCAATTATAATAGTGAGAATCATCAGCTATAAAAGTTACCTTAGGCACTAATTTGAAAATTAAGAAAAAAGAGATTTCAGATTGATTTGGAACACACACTCTTCTAAGCTAAATGAGGTCCTACATCAATCACTCATGTATGAAAAATCTATCTATCTATCTATCTATCTATCTATCTATCTATCTATCTATCTATCTATATTGATGTAGGACCTCATTTACCTTAGAAGAGTATGTGTTCCAAATCAATCTGAAATCTCTTTTTTTCTGAATTTTGAAATTAGTGCCTAAGGTAACTTTTATAGCTGATGATTCTCACTAATATAATATAATATAATATAATATAATATAATATAATATTATATATATATATATATATATATATATATATATATATATATATATATATATATATATATATATAATTTTACATCAAAGAAAATAATCTACATGCACAGTGACAATATTTTAAGTGAATAAACCAATCCCGTATTAAACAACTAAGTGCAAGGCATTTTATTTTAAACATCTTTAAATGATATTGTTGTTGCTACTGTTTTGAAGGCAATGCCAGGAACTTTTTAAAAAAATGTTGATAGAATTGGATGAAATTTGGAGGTCCTTTAGGATAAAAGTAATGAAATTGGCCAAATCCATTCAGGTTTTTGTTTTGTTTGTTTTTTTGTTTTGTTTTTTTGGTTGGTTGGTTTTTCCTTCAGCAAGAATGCCATTTACATTTTATGAAATGCAGAGTTAGTGTATGTGCATCTCTCTGTTTTAGTGTCAATTATGACAAAATGACTATATTGAGAATGGGTTTTAGTAAGGCCAATTTCACAGCAGTCATAATTTTTTTCTAGCTATCCTGTGAATGCTCCCATTGCTGTGTTTTCATTCCCAAGAAGCTGGACATTATTCCCTCCAGCTGGCTAATGGGATGATATTAAAAATGGCATCCAATTGGCATCTTACTCTCTCATTTTTCCTTTTCCATTTTAAACATTAAAAAAAAAGAGAGACATGGGGCTGAAAATAAAATTGCTGTGTTTTTAAAAACTGTGCAGGATGAGTGCAAAAATTGTACCTTTAAGTGATAAGAGAGGTGGTGGGAGTGATGGCCATGATGGTACCTTCACTATAAAAGGGAGCTAAATCATAACATCCAGCACAAAGGGGGAATCTACACCAATAGGAAACTTCCTACCCCATGCTTTCAAAGGAAACATGGTTTTTGTAGCTTTTCCTTTGGGAGCTGTTAAGCCACTTCCTTTCCCATAATCCATTGGGCCAAGATTTCATTCAGAAGGACTCTAAGAAATTAGCAAGAATTGAAAAGAGAGAGTGTTGTGGGTTTGGTAGATGTGGTGTCATTAGAAAAGGGTAGAGGATTCTGGATCTTGAACTGTGAGGGTGAGCTCCCATTCTTGCCCCAGCTGCTGCTAACCTAGCAGTTCAAAAACATTCAACTGCAAGTAGATAAATAGGTACCACTTTGGTGAGAAAAAAGCAGTGTTCTGTGTACCTTTGGTGTATAGCCATCCCAGCCACAATACCATGGAAGTATCTTCAGACAAAGCTTGCTCCCTCAGTTAAGAAATGGAGATGAGCACTGCCCTCTAAACTTGGACGCGACTGGACTGGGGAAACTTTTATCTTTTATCTTTTTTTTTTAAGGCAGAATGAAAAGTAAATTCATTCCGCCTAAGGCATTGGGATTGGAAGCATATTTTGTATGGAAATAATAATACTATATATCATAGACCTGCCAGTAGGGAAGCAATCAGATAAATAAATGTACATATTATGACAGTATGATGCATTTAAAATATTTTAATGTTTTTTTCTATCATTAACATTGAAATCATTGACATTTCAATAGGGGTAGTATGTATATTTGGAGAAAACACTATCTTGGCAAGGAGTTTCTTTATATCTAGTATTCTTTTCAAGCAAATACTCAGTGATATATCCTTTCAGAACTAATAGATTACCACTATATTCTTTTATCTTCTTTGTTCTTTGTCAAGGGAACTGCCAAAGAACACTGTTCTCTTAGCTGTATATTACTCCAACATCCATTCCAAAGCACTGTGGCTTAAGAGATCTGCCTCAATCATTCATTGTGGAAAGAAACTGGAACTTCAAGTCAAAGTTCAACATGTTGAAGCACCCCTTCAATTACATTAATAACTTGCCTGCAAAATTCACTTTGAATGGTTTTCCTCATGGTAAAGGGTCCTTTTATTATTGAACGGCATCATTTACATTTTTCCACCTTCCTGATATGTATTTAACTAGGAGTAATAACAGAAAATTGAAAAGCATTCTGATGTAATCCAATCTTATCCAATAGCTAGTCCTACAGACTTGCAGGAAGTTAGCACCCACCCCTTTCCTGGAAGAATGAAATATTTTAGGAAATATTAAAAAGGCAGAATATTATGTTTCCCTGGTTGAGAAATGGAGAAACATGTTTTAAAGACAAAGCAGCTCCCACCTTCCTGCCCCCACCCTTTTGTTAATGGGCCAGAGGCAGAAACTCAATCTTTGTCAATGGACCTCATCTGCAAGACAATGGGACCCATCTATAGGACAGAAACTCACCACATGGCACCTGGAAAGATTATATCAGCCAGCAGGGCTAGCTAAGACCCCCATCCCCTGGGAGTCTGACAACAATCAGGATATTCTTTTGGGGCCCCAGGAAGTTCAAAGCCAGGGAGAGCATAAAAACCCGGGGACTCGCTGTATCTGCCCCTTTCTCTGTTCAGGAACTCAAGCCATGTGATTCTGTCCACCATTAAACCATCTTTCCAAGCAGTCTCCATGTTTTCAGTGTCTTTTTCCCCACTTGGAGCTGAACCCAGAAGGATATTTCTTTCAACAGACTCTATAAGCAGATATTACCAAATTGTTGAGGAAATTAATGTAATGTAAGCTTCATATTTATTGCAATGATTTCCATTTCAAAAAAAAAAAGGACTAATTGTGTATTAAAATCAACAGAAGTATTTTCATACTTGACCTGCAGATATATACATGACAGTACAATGGCCATTAGCTATCCTAGACTGGAAGGTAGTACTGTAGAGCATCTACTTGGAAGACCTGTAGAAGTTTTAGAATGAAAATCAGCTCTAGAACCCAGGTGGAGAGTGCATTTGTGTTTGGCTGAGAGTGTTGGACAAACCCTGAACGAGTTGAAGATTCAGAAATGGAAATAATGTTCTTCTTCTTGTGCCATGTCTGTCATCAGACGTTGGCGATCATGTTGGTGATCCTATTTTTATCAACAGCTGCACGAAAAAGTGTTGCAGAGTTTTGTCTAAACCAGTCCCTTAGATTTTGAAGCCATGATGTTCTTCTTCTGCCTGGATCTCATTTGCCTTCAAAAAACAACATTATGCAAATGTAAATTTTTAGTGTTACCTTAATTTCAAGGGCAGCCTAAGTATAGTAAGAAAACATGCCTATGACCTTTATTTAATAGGTTTTAATACATTGAGAACAATAGAAAGCAAGATTTCATAGCAGGAGAAGCTAATGGAAAAAGAGCTAAAAGTACTTTCCTTGTTAAAGGAAACATTAAAAGCACATTAACAATGAGCTCCAATGAGAAAATGAACTGGGCATTTCATTTGAACTGGAGAAAAATGAAATGAACAGAGATCCTGGCACTATAAAGTCAGGGCTGGGAAAATTAAGAATCACACCAAATGGATGTAGGTGAACAAAAGAGGTCCTGGAGAAAAGGAAAAGAGAAAAATCAGTATATTAACTGCTTAGTGAAGACAGAAAAAAATATATATCAAGAAGTCCCCTAGCCTAGCTCAGAGTGACTAGAATAGGATGGTACAGTGGCTCAGCAGTTAAAATGCTGGGCTTGTCAGCTACAATCTTAGTTGTAGAACTAAAGATTTAAGACAATCTTAAATCTGCTAGTTCAGCAGATCAGTGGATCAAATCTCACCGGCTCAAGGTTGAATCAGCCTTCCATCCTTCCGAGGTGGGTAAAATGAGGACCCAGATTGTTGGGGTCAATATGCTATTTAGTATACTGTCTTTGGTGTAAGCCTCCCAGAGTCCTCGGAGAGTGAGCGGCATAGAAATATGAATAATAAAATAATAAAAATAAAAATAAATTTCTCAGATTTAGAGAGGGAGGAAGTTAAATCCTTTTCCATATAGGAGGAGTACTTCTGATCTAATTTTATTCATTGCTTTATTAAGGATTTAATAAAGCTTCAAACATGCACACAAGACTATTAAATGTACCTTGAACATTATACTTAGAGAATTGGTATAGATCAGTGATGGCAAGTCTATGGCACATGTGCCAGAGGTGGCACACAGCACCCTCTCTGTGGGCACATGAGCCATTGCCCCAGCTCAGCTTTAAGGCACATGTGCGCGTGCCTCCCACTAGCCAGCTGGTTTTCCGGTCTCTGCCGTGCATGCGCGGGGACAGGGCACAGGCGGGGATCCACGTGCACATGTATGGGGGGGTGCATGCGTGGGGGCCGCATGCAAATTGCATTTTGGGAGTTCAGGCTTGCACTTTGGGCACTCAGCCAGGAAAAAGTTAGCTATCACTGGTATAAATATTCCTTAACCTATGACTGTATTTGAATCCAAAATTACAGGCATAAATCATGCTGGTCATTAAGCAGGTCACAATGAGACTGTACCCAATTTTGTGACCTTTTTGGCAGCAGTCATTAAGCAAATCCATTGTCCACAATGGTTTTTTTTTTTTTTTTTTTTTTTTGCCGGAAACTGGAAGTAAATGCCATTTTCTGGCAAAAAAAAAAAAGTAATTAAAATATGGTCGTGTGATTGTGGAGCACTGTAAATGGACATAAATGTGAGCAGGTTGCCAAGTACCCCAAATGCATTCACATATTTGCCTTTTTTCTTCCTTACTATATTCGGTATATTCATTTAAAATGTGTATTTGTGTTAGTTTTATTCCACCTCCGTACCACATGGTTGACACATGACATAGTTTGCTTCTAGGAGTTAATCAGATAAGCTTTCTATCACTACTTTCACTCATATATTTATTCTTTCTACTTTTTTAGGACTGCAACCTTTACATTTTATTTTATTATTTGTTTCCTAAAATGTGTATCCATCCCAGTCACGAGACATGATTACATTTTGTAAGCATTTTCAAAAGTGCACAATAATCATTAAAAGGGAAGAAAAGTTCTGTATTGATTTAATATTAATTCCTGTTGAGATGCAATTTATTCAATTAACATTTAAATGAAAAATATGTATTATTTGAAATACCAATAAAAGTTCTCTCACATCTCAAGAAAATTAATTCAAAGAAGTATAGTATGTCAACTCATAATTAAAAGTGGCAGTATACCAAATGTCTAAAAGGAATTTATAGAACAATGTTGGCATATTCTTACAAAAAGAAAAGAAAAGAAAAGATCAAATACTGCTTTTTTAAAAAGGAAAAAAATCCAAAGGGATATTTTAAAATATTGGGGTTTTTCCTCTTTCTCATTTTTCCTATTCTCCAACCATTCATACCACCTACACCATAAGAGGAATAAAGGAGAGAGGGGAGAAAAAATGTTGAAGATCAAAGTACAATCTAGACAAAAGAAAGAATGATGGAAAATAAATTGTTGAATAAAATAAAGTTAAAATGTGTGTGAAGAGATATAAATAGTAAGAAAGGATCACTTCGAAGTAGCTGTAGGGAAAAGTGATATGTATATAAATGTTGTGTGTTTGTGTCTTGTTTTTAATGTTTTCAAAATAAAAAACTTTTTTTTAAAAAATTGGGGTTTTTAAATCACATCATCTGGTAGGTTTTATTTAAGAAATATTTTTATGTATCTGTATAATTTATATTTGTTACCTTATAGCTCTATCTCAGGGCTGGTATTCACTTACTTTCCCTACCGGTTCACAAATGTAGTGCTTCGCTCACATGTGCCCCGTACACGGATGCGCCCGGTCTTCTGTGCATGCGCTTTGCTGGCGTGTACACCATCTGCGCATGTGCCCGGCCTCAAAAACATGCCTAAATAGGATGACATAGAGCCAGGGCAGGTGGGTGTTCCCACTCGTGATTTCCGCTACTGGTTCGGGTAAATCGATCCAAACCGGCTGAATACCACCTCTGCTCTATCACCATAATATGGTGGAATTTCCATAACATCAGAGCTGTTGAGATAGTGTTTCTTGTCTTTACTTTAGAATAGAATTTATATATCCACATATATTTCTATACATCCAGCTTCCAAGACTCAAGACTGTTTACAATCACTATAGAATAGCAATAGCACTTAGACTTATATATTGCTGTATAGTGCTTTACAACTCTCTCTATGTAGTTTACATAATCAGCATATTGCCCCCAACAATCTGGGCCCTCATTTTACTCACCTCGGAAGGATAGAAGGCTGAGTCAACCTTGAACCTGGTGAGATTCAATCTGCCAAATTGCAGACAGCTGGCAGTCAGAAGTAGCCTGCAATACTGCACTCTAACCACTGCACCAATTCCAATGTAATCCCAACATCTGTAAATGCAATTCAGTGATACAGCTTTAACAAACCCTAAATATTTTTTTTTAAAGCAAGAATATAGAAATTTTAAAAAATGCAGCTCATTTCTTCATAAAACTAAAAGGGAAGGATGTGTATCATTAAATCTTAAAACAAACAAGCTATGCAGTTCAAATAACCTCAAAAGGTCCTGCTTAGAGAGGGACATCTTGAGAGGTTTGCAAACACCCAGGCATATCTCATGGCTCGAGATAGTCCACCAAGTAAGGACTTCATAAGGAATTATTACCACTGCTACTTTGTCCTCTTGGTCTCTTTCAGGGATAGGACCTTAGTGGATGCACATATGGGGAATTTCAGCATCTTCCAATCACATAGTATAACTGAGATATGAAATTAGATAAATCCATATCAAATATATTAGTTATCCTGCTAAGTGATTAGCACATAAAGGCAGTCCTTGGTTTTTGATCATTCATTTAGCAATTCAAAGTTATGACGGCTTGAAAAAATGACTTATGACCAGTCATCACACTATTGCAACATCCTCATGGTCACACAATCACAATTCAGGCCCTTGGCAATCACCATGTATTCCCAACAATTGCAATGTCCCTGGGTCATTTCTGACCTTCCCAGCCATCTTCTGAGAAACAAAGCAAATAGGGCATGGTTGCCAATCTCGATCACGTCACATGACATATTGTGATATATCGCAACATTTTTTGCCTTTGAGGAGCTGGGGTAGGCGTGGCCTGCACGTGAAGCATTCGATTCATGGGCTACCAGTTTGACACCCCTGAAACAGGGGGAAGGTGGATTCATTTAATTACCTGGTGATTTTGCTTAATGACTTTGGCAAAAGTGTTACAAGATCAGGCACAGGCATGTGATGACTCACTTAACTTCCAGTCCCAGCTATAGTTGCAAGTTCAGGAGTGATATAGAAGTACTCCATCAGTGATATGAAGGCTTAGATCAGAGGTAATTCTTTAAGTGGTTGCTGAACTACAAAGCTGAGTATTTCCAACCAGAATGGACAGTAATATAATGTGATGGGTAGTTCTGTAACATCTGAAATCCAATTTCTAACTCATTCGAGCATTCCTTTATAAACAGAGGAAAATGTCTTTATTTATTCAGATGATTGATTTATCTAAGTTTATTTAGGCATATTATACCTGGGATGCAAAACTATAACAGTTAGATGGCAGCAAAGCGACAGAAATAAATAAATAAATAAATAAATAAATAAGTAAATAAATAAATAAACAAACAAACAAACAAACAATATTTTTCCAGCCCGGGCACAGTATGCATAGCAATGTTTATCTGGACCAACAATACTGCTGCCCCTACATGGAGGGAGGGAGAGAGGGAGAGGGAGAGAGCAATTGTTGGATTGTATGTGTGTGTTTGCTACAACTAAAATTGCCTTGTCCTAGATTAAGATGTTTAGGATTGAACATAATTGTACAGTATGTTCAATCCCAGATGTTTGGGACTGAACATACTACACATGCTCTACACTAAATTACAAACCCTCAGTATCTGTTTGCATTCACTGAGATATTTTGGGGTCTTCCACTCAATAGTAATGGAGAACACATTTCTGTGCAAGACAAGACATAAGTGGATGAATGATGGGCAAGGAACTGCTGGAGCTGAGCACAGCTACTGTGGGAAGTAAATCACTGAAACAGACATGGCAACTTCCTCAGAAAGACATTCTCAAGCCACAGACTGATTTCATCTCCCAAATTGGCCACTGGATTATTCTTTGAAAGACAGGCTTATAAAGGAATTTTGTGTCATAAATATATCTGGCTTGTCTACCTTTGTCTTCCAGAATTCATGATTCTTTGTTAATCTTGATTTTAGTTATTCTTGGATATCATTGAGAACATGGGATGTCAGCCAATGTATCTTGACCTCAGATATTTTATTGAGGAGGAAAAAAAGCTCTATGTAAGTTTTTCAAAATTCTTTGACGAGGAGGAAAAAAACCTTGGGGGAAGGAAGGCATATTTCTTATAAACTTTTCAAAGTTTTCAGGAAAAAAATGAAATAATGAGTGGATAAAACTTTGGCTTGTAAATTGGGAGAAAATGCATTCTTCTTCCAACATGACTTTCTTCAAAGAATCCATAATTTAACATTTTAATTCCATATTTAATAATTGCATTCTGTAAATATTTTATTGGTCCATGAGCAAGATCCTTAATTCTGCAAATTGTAATAAAAACAAATTAAAAAAGGAATCTTGCATGTGACCATGTGTACAGAACATAATACAGCTATAGTATAGATATTAGTATATAGTCTACACTTCATAGTACAGATATAGTATAGATATTGTCTTCTAATATATAATATAAATAATAAACATCAATCAAAGTTGCATGTGATATCATTAAATACTAAGTACAAATACATACAAACTTGATATCGAATAAGAAATTTCTGATCCTTATAGGTTAATATCCATTTTCATTTCCAATTAGTTATTTAATCATATCAAATCAGATTATTTTCTCCTATAAATTTCAGTCCACTGGCTTTAATTAAACAAATTAAACTGACTCTTCAATTCCCTTAGCAATTCCTGCATCTTTCCAAATAATTCTAAAATTGTTCTGCAAGTAATTTACATTGGCATCTTAACTACAATGCTACAAGCAAATGTAATATTGAAATGATGTAGCCACAGGTAAAGCATTATTAAAACTGGTATCAAATAGCTGAAGAAATAAAGGCTGACAGTCATTCATTTTCAAGTTGATTGAGTATCATATTTCATTAGTTCAATATATATACCCAAGGAACATTTTAAAAAGTTTTGTGGATAAAAGCAAATATTTGACTTGCACGCACATCACTTGTTGAAAATAAACCAATATAGCAAGCATCTTTTGACTTTTCCACGAGTGCAAAACTTGGTTAACAGAAACACAGATTGAAGCTTGAATAACTTTCAGGTTGCTAAGGCCTTTGGCAAATATCACTCTATTTGCTAGCTATTAAATGTTTGCAAGCATCTGTACTGCCACAGGCAGCAGTTCTTTTTTCTGAGTCAAGAACCCCAAGAGAAATGTTTACTGGTTTTCTTTTCCTTAAAATAGACCAGGGAATCTTTTCACATTTGAAAACTTTACCTTCATGGAACTGAAAATGAGGCACAAAATGAAAGCACTAGGGACTTTATAAAATACAGACTTGTTTAACCTTATGGTTATATTTAGAGGGCAGAAATAGGAGAATGCTGAACATAATTTTACCGAATATCCTATCTGGGTCCTAGCTATTCCAAGGAGTGGAATTGAAAAAGAGAATAAGGGATTAGAGTGGCACTTGGGTGATCATTTTTAATTTTTTAATTTCATAGCTATAAAATCTTTTCATAAATCAAACAAGTCCTCAAGAGAATATACCAGACTCCTTGTAGAAGGGCTATAAAAGCCACATTTTATTTTGCAATGGCTTTGGCTTTGGAGAAGAGACTGTTTAAAATCTTTGTACACTTCAGCCTCAATATAATTAAAGGTATCTATGGTAATAGATAGGGACACGGTGGCTCAGTGGCTAGGACACTGAGCTTGTCGATTGAAAGGTCAACAGTTCAGCAGTTCGAATCCCTAGTGCTGCATAACAGGGTGAGCTCCCGTTACTTGTCCCAGCTTCTGCCAACCTAGCTGTTCAAAAGCACATAAAAAATGCAAGTAGAAAAATAGGGACCACCTTTGGTGGGAAGATAACAGTGTTCCGTGCGTCTTTGGCATTTAGTCATGCCGGCCACATGACCACGGAGATGTCTTCGGACAGCACTGGCTCTTCGGCTTTGAAACGGAGATGAGCACCATCCCCTAGAGTCGGGAATGACTAGCACATATATGCGAGGGGAACCTTTGCTTTTACCTTATGGCAAACATAAGGTAAACATAGACAGTCCCATAGATTTGATGCAGAATCCCATCAAAATCAATGGGATTTGAGCTGCTCATGATGATTATGCTCAGTGGTTTAAGATGGATTTAAGAAGACGATACTGTCTTTTCTTTTGTAATATTTTATGCCCGTGTTTCTTACTGAATCTTTTTAATATAGAATTCTTAAGATGATCACAATGATTGTATGAAAGAAAGATATATTGTACAGCTAATCTATAAACTGGCATGAATACATATTAGAGGGGGGAAAATGTCATTTTGTGCATTTTTCATATAGTTTGTCTTAAATTTTCAAAGTCATGCTTTTCAAATAAATTGCATCTGACCTCATACTATAGATGGATACCTATTTGTTATCTCAACAAACACATTTATAGATCAACGATTTATCACAATGTTGCCTTTCTTGAATTTTTTATCGTGCTTTTAACCATAATGTGTTTATATGTCTTTCTCCTAATGTACTGTACGTATATTATCAGCAGGTTTCTTAATCATCTTATTTCTTGCAAGCTATTTTTTTCTGCAGGAAAATGCATCTCCTTTGTACTCCCCACCCCCAGTATTTGCATATTTCCCCTAATCTACTCATTACACATATTGCCCCATAAGCAATTATTCTATGTAAAGAAAACTATGAGTTTAAAATAATAACTACTAATATTATTTGTAAAACAACAGCAAGAACAAGAACAGTAATTTGGCTGTAGAGTAATGATGTAATCAAACTAAAATACAGTAAATTGTTCCTTAAGAGTTTACCATGAAGCATGCAATGCTTCAGTCAATAATGAGATGGGGGAAACTAGTATTAATTAAATAGTAAAATATTTTCATTACTAGGAATACAAAGATGGTAACATACCATAAAAAGATATGTTCAAGGTATTCTTCTATGTGAATTGTCTTCCAGCATCAAGTATAACCATTAATTAGAGACAAGATCACTTTTGTTTCCTTTATATGTTTCTTTTAAAATATTGTGGGTTTTCCCCCCATTTGTTTATTTTAACATATTGTTCTTCATTATCTTTTTATTAAACCTTTATGAAATATGAACCACCACCTCCTCCAATAAAAAATACTGAATTAAGGACATTCAACATAATGGAGTGATTTTCATGTATGGACTAACAAACACAGGAATAAATGCAAAATTCTTATGTTTCTAGGATATAAGTTTCCATGAAATGTATTATCTTCTTTTTTCTTTCTTTCCTCCTCCTCCTCTTCCTCCTCCATTGGTTTAAAGAATAAATTGGATGGCTAATTAGACTAATATATTAGTAGACCAACCATTGTGAAATATGAAAAATTCTGCCTATCACTGAAATTAAAAATTTAGGATTGACATAAAATTTGTGAATAGCATTATGATAAAAAGTTTCCTTTTCTGTAACTTCATATTCTGAAATGACAATGTTTCTTTGTCTACTGCCAACACCTTTTTAACTTGCTAAAATGACCTTACCATGAAAAGTTAAGAGGGTCAGGACTTTGAGGAATTTCTATATTCAGTATCAGAGATATAACATTTTTTAAAAAAATACATGCAAAGTTGATGTTTAGCATCGTTTCATAAAGCAGTTTCTCAACCTTTTCTTCACTACGGACTCCATTTAAATAACTATTGTGGCTACAGACTATGGCCATGGACTCCCAAGACATAACTCAAGAATTCTTTAAGGCTTCGTGGACCCCCTGTGACAACTTCATCTCCCTCCTGGGGTCCGTGGAACACAGTTTGAGAACCACTGTCATAAAGCATCATGGGCTTAATAAACAGAGAAGGGGGAACACTTTCTGGTAAGATATGTAATGTCTTTTTTCTTCTGTAGATCACATTGTTCTTGACCTAACCCACTCAAATGAAAACAAAATCTAGCTGACATATTTAATAGAAAAGAATGTGTAATGCATAATATGTTGAATGTCTAAACAGTCTGACTTCTATTATTTGTCCCCTAATAACTGCCAAATTAAATTATTGTAATATGTTATATGTGGACCTATACTGTATGTGAAGGTTGTTTGGAACAGTAGCATTGAACATTGCCAGCAGGCTGCTTATTCTTTAGAATAATAATAATAACAATAGCACTTAGATTTATACACAATGCTTTACAGCTAGTGGTGGGCTTCAAAAATTTTAGCAAGGGGTTCTCTGCCTGGTTGCTGGGTGGGTGTGGCCATGGTGGGTATGGCCTAGTCAGCCTCCTGCACCACAGTGTGTGTGTATGGGGGCTATTTTTGCCCTCCCGGGGCTCTGGAGGGTTTCCTTGAGCCTCCAGGAGGGTGAAAATGGCCTCCCCAGGCTCTAGAGGCTCTCTGGAGGCAGGAAACAGGCCTCCCTGAACTTCTGGTAGGCCCATTTTTCCCTCCCCGAGCCTCAGTGCATGCCCTGGACTTACCTGCATCCAAAACGGGCCACGTGGGGACTCCTGGGAGAGGAGGGGTGGGTGGGGCCAGCCAGGAGTGGAATTTGGAGGTTCTCTGAACTGCACATAATCTTAGCTAGAGATTTTCCTGAACCTCCCTGTGAACTCCCAGCAGCCCACCCCTGTTTACAGCACCATCAAAGTGTTTACAGAGTCAGCATATTGCTTCCAACAATCCGAGTCCTCATTTTACTGACTGCAGAAGGCAGGAAGGCTCTGTCAACCTTGAGCCAATGAGATTCGAACTGCCAAACCTCTGGCAGCCAACAGTTAGCAGAATTAACCTGCAATACTGCATTCGAACCACTGCACCACTATGGCATAATAAAACAGGCATTATATGATCAGATGCACCAGTTAAACCTGAGATAAGATAGGTCAGTGAGATGAAGGGAAAAACACCAGCTTCCTCCTAAGTAAGCCACAGTTCCTGATTGTAAGTGCCTGCAGGCTCAAGACTGGCTAAACTTAAAGGTTGGTCTGCTGAAAGGACAGGTGTGGTGGTTGGAGTAGAAGATGGAGGAAGATGGAGGATGAT
The DNA here is from genome assembly GCA_022577455.1 of Arizona elegans. NCBI lineage: Eukaryota > Metazoa > Chordata > Lepidosauria > Squamata > Colubridae > Arizona > Arizona elegans. The sequence continues at coordinate 2,043,295 of JAKOOJ010000006.1, read as the reverse complement.
GGAGGATATCAGAGAAGGATAACAAAGAAGCCTAAGAGGAAAGACTGGACATTTTCTTATCAAGGTCCTGTATAAATAGATTCTTCTACCTATCTGTTTTGGCAGGTTAGGATCTAACTCATTTCTCAGATGCTAAGTAGAGCTAGTTCTTCTTATGAAAGAAAAAGTAGAGTCTTCAGTAGTAGGAAATTATCTGATAGCTTGATAGCTGTCAATGTATCTGCTGGTATGAAGAAGATAACAAGGCTCAAACCGTTGCTGCCCGTCCCAATTTTCTCTCTTGGTTTGATAATTTATGTCTGATATTTTCTTTTGTATTCTTGGCTTGGACTGCTGATATTCGAAAGAGATTGTTTTGTTTTCCACCCTGATCCTGAATGCTTACAGGCCTGGGAAGAAAAATCAACTGTAGGTTGTCCTCATCTTGGGAGTCCAGTTTTTGATGCTGTTACTGATGAGTCAGTTTCCCACCTCTCTGCCTACTTGGTACTCAAGCATTAACTAAGGCCAAACTAGGGAACAGATTAATCATTTACAATCCAGATGCCATGCTGAATTTATTATTGATACAAAACTTACTGTGACAGGTATTGCCTCTCTAAAATTCCCTGTAGAAGGACAGTTCACATTATGAAACTACTGTATATCCAAGATTAGAAAACCAATTCTTCTGAAAAGAGATTTGTTTTGTAAATATATTTCACAGGGATTTGTTAACCTGAATAGGATCTCTCCCTTCCTTGCTGGCATAGTTTGTGGAAATATTTTCCATATAGTATATATAATTTTTGTCATTATTGTTATCATCATCATCAGCACTAAGATCATCATCAGTCATTTTAGCCATTGTCTATCCACTGCAGGATGAAGGCCACTTCCCTATGTTTCCTATATATTTAGAACAGAATATAGAAGAAGAATAGAAGAAGAATCGGGAGACCCTACACCATTTCTGACAGATGTCCAGTTTCTTCTTGAAAGGTTCCAGTGATGGAGCTCACACAACTACTGAAGGCAAAGCTGTTCCATTGGTTGATTGTTCTCACTGTCAGAAAACTTGTCCTTATTTCTAGGCTGAATCTCTCCTTGATCAGCTTCCATCCATTATTCCTTGTCTGGCCCTCAAAATTAAGAAAAATCAATTTTATTAATTAATTACTTTAGTAATTAATTACTAATATTTAATTAATACAATTGAGTGTTGTGCCTTGTGATTCTTGACAAGTGTATCTTGTCTTTTTATGTACAGAGAGAGCATACGCACCAAAGACAAATTCCTTGTGTGTCCAATCACACTTGGCTAATAAAGAATTCTATTCTATTCTATTCTATTCTATTCTATTCTATTCTATTCTATTCTATTCTATTCCATTCCATTCCATTCCATTCCATTCCATTCCATTCCATTCCATTCCATTCCATTCCATTCTATTCTATTCTATTCTATAATTACATTAATTCAAAATCCAAATGCTGTATATGTGAACAATCATACATTACAGCATATGCTTGCATAGTAAATGGAAATATTTAAATTAAGCAGATGAATCAAATTGGAAAATTAATTACACTGAATCCATTTGGAGTCCTTTTGGCTAAACATATTGTATGGCAATGCTTGACTAGGGACCTCAGTCAGTGATTTAAATTCCACATTTCAGATGTGGTTTGATGCTGCCATCTTATAATATTGAGATTGCTATTTCTGTAGAGTCCAGGTGGCCTGTAAATGGAATTGAAACAGATATCTTCAAAAACAGAAATCCACAAGAGGCAGACACAATGCTGGGATTTGCAGGCTCTATAGCAGCACAAGGCTTACTTATTCAGGAGAGATTCTGTTCTTTGAAAACAGATACTATGATTTTTCCATACTTGGGATGTTTAAGAAAGAATGGCAAATGTAATATAGAAATGGAAAAACTCTTAACATTGATTTCTTCTAAACTCTCAGGGTATTTTCCACATTGTCACTGTTTCCAGCAAAAGCATGTTAAACAAAAGGCACATTGAGGCACTTGCCTCAAGGTTCTAAAAGCAAAACACTCATGTTCCATGCTTTGGGGGAAGGTTTAAACTTTAAGTCTAAACAAAGTTGATGTTTTTATTACTCCCACTCAATATTGTGCTTAGGCAACAGAACATTGTGCTGCTCCAAATGCAACAGGGACTGTGAAATAATGCATTATTTCACATACAATTTTTGTTCCTGGGCACAAATTAATATAAGAAATAACAGAATAACAGATTTGAAAGGGACCTTGGAGGTCTTCTAATCCAATTTACTACTCAAATGAAAAGATAATAGGGCTACTCAAGGAAAGGGATGGAATCTCTGGGATGGGATATCTAAGTGTAAGATACTAAGATCTCTTCTTTTTGCTATGGCCACTGAGGTGTGGTCAAACAAAACTTCCATGAACCCAAGTCATCAATTTTTTGGAAGTCCTGTAAAATGGCCAAGTTTGTCAGCCAGAACAGAGAAGAGACCTAAATGGGAATAGGCAGCAAACAGGGCAAATTTTGTTGGTTCCAGAACAAAAGAACTGAAAGGAGAGAAAGAAATAGAATCAAGAAGAAAATTTGTGAGGCTCACAGAGAGCTGATAGGGAGCACACAATGCTTGAAAATAAATATTAGCACGGGCATCTCACCTGGAAAAGGTAAAGCAATGGGACAAGAGACAGCTCTACAGCACAGTCCTTTCAGCATTTCCAAGAAGGCTCCATACCCATTTGTACTACTCAGGTGACCCTGAGGGCACAGACAAATCTCCAAGTGGCCTCAACAACTCTCTAAAAGAACGCAAATGACCAACTGTTTGCAAGGAATATACATTCCTCACCATCCAGGAAGCGCTGAAGAATCTTCCTGGATGAGAAGCGAAACATCTTCCAAGAAAAACAAGAAAGTCCACTTGCTTCTTGAAAAAGCACCTTTGGGACAACCATGACCTGGATGACTGAGAATCTCCATAGACAAGGGAGAGAAATAATAGATTTCTCTTCTTCTTAACTTGTTTGTTTGTTCGTTTACCTTTTACCCTTGCCATAGGCTTGTCTGAAGGTTAATAAGAGAGTGCCTTTATATTTAATTCTGTGCATTTCTATATAAAATCAGGAACTTGTAGAATAATTTCAATGGCTTCCAAAAATGAGTTCTTTTGTACTGCAATTGAAAAGCTGTAACTACCTTGCATAGAAACTATACAAAAGAAAGGTTCTCTCCCATTATGCATATATGCTGAATTCGGCTAATACAGATGAATGGTTCCTAATTATTACCCACAAGAATGGTGCAATTGTTTTTCTCTTAGCAATACAAATGTAGTGAAGGGAAAACCCCAACCTCCTGGTGAATAAGCTGCATCAGCAGAGAAGGAGCATTTGCAGATTTAATGCTTGTTGGGTTTAAAGGCCACTTTAACAAAAAAATGGAAGGCTTTGAGAATAAGGATGGGGGCACATATAAGCAATCAGCAGACAGAAAAACTGACGATGAGAAAACTACTGTTGGACTGAAGAAGAGTCTATATAAACAACCTACCCCGATTTTTCAATTAAGCCTGGTCTTAAATCAACTTATTCACTATGCAGTGAATAGAGCTATTTCCTCAAGCTAGAATGTCAACAGAAAGGAAAGTATTCAAGTAAGGTTTGCCTACATATCTTACTAAATCTCGGAAGAACTTCAGGTTCTCTCAACACCTTTGGAGAGTCCAAAGTTTGTCCTCAATTCATACTAGTCAGCTCCCCATCATCAAATCCTTATTGCAATAATGAAGAAGAATGTTGGAAAAAGTGGTATAAACATGGATGGTAAGCATGAGAGCCAAGTCATTCAAAGGTCACAGTTTTGGGAAGATTGGATTAAAGCATAAGATGCACATTCTGAAAATGATTGAGAAGTAGTTCAAATCATGTGAAGATAACAACTGTTGCTATACAGTCAAGCCACCTGAATTATTCAAGTTTTTCTCAAGCCTGGGGGAAAAAAGTGCTGATGATTTAGGAGAGGCATTATTTTTAATGCATGGAGTTCTTGAAGTCCTTAAAGCAGCCATCTTTTAGGTTTCCACATAATCCCAAATAAACTGGATTGCTGTTCTGACCTAGGCTTCCTGAGAAAACATAAATCACAATCATAGTACAAAAAACCCTCTTTTATTGAGACGGCTGTGAATTATGGTCATTCACAGCCCGTAATGATTCACAAACAGTCTGTGAAAATTCCGACAGATGACTGCTTGAGTTGACACAGTCTTTCAGGGTAATACTGATAAGCACCCCCACCTTTATCTCTCTTGAAACACTGCCAGAGATCTAATTGTCAATTAGTTTTGCAAGGCCAAACAGAGCACAGAGTCAAAGGGACTTCTCAGAGCTTGAATTGATTATATGAACTAATTGCTTCCTGAAAAGGCTCACGTCCATTTGTTCCTCTTTTATGTCTTATGGGAGGGGCCAATCATCTCCAAGCTTTACTCCCAAGTCGCCCTTTTTTTCCTTAATTGTTCTTGCCTTTTCGTAGCTCTGCATATGTGCACACTTGGAATATGCTCACACTGTTCTTCTGCCTTGCTGATGTCAGATTCCAGAGGCTCCAGAGGCAGCACATCACTACCAGATGGCCCTGGCCTCTTCTCTGCCTCCGATGCAGAGCCCTCGTCCAAGCCTTCCCCAGACTCCAGGACTGGCCCACGTTCCTCCCCAACCTCCTCACTGTCCGAATCTGCTGCCAGCTCTGCTGGCCGCTGGTGGGCCACAGCAACTGCTTTAAATAATACAAAGAGGGGAGGCTGGAGCATTTATTTCAAATCATTTCCAAAAGAAAACATGCTCTACTCTTCGTTTCATACTTTGGGCTATGCATGATTCAAAAACAGCTTATTAACTGTGGCTGACTCCACCCAATATACGAAGTCATAAACTGATGAAGGTTAGGCTTGGGAAGAGAGTCATGCACTAGATATACATTGCAGATGCTCCGATGTGCCCTTGAAGCAAGAATCAATTTTGATGTGCAGGCCAAAAATTGTTGATGAATGAGTGGCCTTTTAAAGATTGACTGACTGACATGAATGGTAAGATTGTCTACCTCACTATTAACCTTGATCTACAAGCCGCTGTTGCTGGATTCAAAGAGCAAACTAAGGCAAAGAAACTGCATTGTAACAAGAACACTGTGTTACTTAGACCATTATTTGAACAACACATTAGTCTTGTTAGGTGTAGGTCCTTTTAATCATTAAATGAAAGAAAATTAATTTCAATAGAACGAAATGGCATCCATAGAAAAATATGTTTATTGTGCAATGCCAACAATTCTACTATCACACTCTTTTGAACCATAACTAATAACTATACCTTGACTAAATGGGTTATAATACAACTTTTCCTCTGCTATTATTATTTGGCAGGTTTTTAAATAAAGGTCACAGGTGTCTGTTACAATGAACACATTATTCTCATATTTTAAGTCACTTTTTATTTTTGAAAAGACTACATGACTACTGTTCATTTTTAAGGCATGTCATTCTTGGATAAAATGGGTATGATATTTAAGTGACCCTGTAAAGTGATGCTAAGATCTGTCAGAAATGCATGAAGAAAGGCTGAGCTGAAAGTTTGCTCAAAGTAACCTTCTGCAGCCTTCGTATTATATAGAGTCATGGCTTTACAAAATTCAAAGTTGAAATCTTTCACATGTCACAGTTGTCACAATAGACAACATTAACATGCAATCGTTCATTGTATGCTTTAGCCTTCAGCCCACTAATTGACTTTGCTGCTTTTCTCTGCACTCTTTCTAGAGTGTCATTATCTTTTTTGTGTTGTGGCAATCAAAACTGGATGCATTATTCCAAGTGTGGTCTCACCAAGGCATTATAAAGTAGTATTAACACTTCATGTGATCTTGATACTATCCCTCTGTTGATCCAGCCTAGGACTACTGACTCATACTTAAATAGTTGTTCATTAGGACTCCTAGATCCCTCTCACAAATGCTATGATTTAGCCAGGTTCCACTTATTCTATATCTGTGCATTTGGTTTCTTTCCTAAATGTAAAACTTTACTTTTCTCACCACTGATTTGCATTTTGTTGGACAGGGCCCAGTCCAACTCGGTCAAGATCTTTCCAGATCTTCTGAAGTGTTGGCTATTTTCCCCAGCTTAGTTTCATCTGCAAATTTAATCAGTTCCCCTCCAAATCGTTTATGAAGATGTTGAAGAGTACTCAGCCTGAGACAGAACTTTGGGTACCCCACTCCATGCTTTCTTCCACATAGACATTGTCCCATTGAGGATTACTCATTAAGTACATTGAATGCAGTTGGTCAGCCAGTTACAAATGCATCTGGTAATGATTCTGTCTCTCCCACATTTTTGTATCTTACCAAGAAGTAGGTTGTGGTCTATTTTGTCAAATGCTTTATTGAAGTCCAAGTATACTATGTCCACAGCATTTTTCTGGTCCACTAATATCATGTAGCTGTGATTCCCTCAATTAGGAGCTACGTGCATTATCCTAGGAGACACTCATAATAAATCAAGAGAAAATAATTTTATTTTTCAAAATACATCAGTATCTAGTCAAACTAGGCAATCTCTCTGTTCTATCAGATGTTGCTTTTTCATTATTTGACCTCTTCAAATAGATATCTTATTTTTTTCTTGCCTGTTTCTAAAGCTAAAGACATGCATTGTTTTTCTTGACACATTTCTGAATGCAATAATAGCTTCTTATTGTATAGATTACTTCAACCATAATGGTTAATAATTCCTCTTTCATTCCTATAAAGTCTTCTTCAGATTACATTCTGCTTCAGCAAATGTATTACTTATTTTCACTGGACTCTAATTTATGATGCATTTAGAAAAGGGATGTGCTTCCCCCTCCTTTTTTTTTCCACATTTATAATTCCAGTTGTACCTGGACAACAACTTTGGCATGCTATTTCATTTTCTGAGTTACAGATTATCCTGCACAATTATCTCAAGACTCCCTCCACCACCACCCCCATCCCACCCCACTATTTGATTGGAAATATTGCTGAGTAGTACATTATCTTATTACAAAGATGCAGACATTTATTATTTGTTTCACATAAAAAAAGAAAAAATCACAGTAGATTGAAAAGAAAAAGGGGGCAACCTATTTTCAAAGTCCTAGAAGGCAAGACAAGAAACAATGGATGGAAACTAATCAAGGAGAGAAGCAACCTAGAACTAAGGATAAATTTCCTAATTGGAAGAACAATTAACCAGTGGAATGGTTTGCTTTTGGAAGTTATATCTGCTCCAGTACTGGAGGCTTTAAAGAAGAGACTGGACAGCCACTTGTCTCAAATTGTATAGGGTCAATTAAAAGGTATGCTGATACCTGAAGCTGCAAATCTATTTTGTCCTGAATGCACTACTTCTTGGATGTCCACTCTGATTGCTGAGACCATCTGCTTTCAACCCTCTCTGTTGAGACAATGTGGTAACAACAAGTGCAATTATATATAGATTTTTCTTAAATTTGTTGAGTGTCCTGCAAGAAATTGACCATGATCATAGATTTCAACATATATAGAATACAAAATAACCATTTTGTATTTTTAATTTAAGGGCAATCCGGAATAAACGTAGATCTGCTGCAAATGTCTCTTACAATTCAGCTTTCACACACACTTGACCTCTTCAATAATTGTTTATACTAAGAAAAAGACTTTTTTTTTTTTTGGCTCTTCCATCTTCATGCTTCACTAAACAACCCATTCACAATGAATTAATTGACTTCACTTTGCCATAGACTTCCACTTACAGAGTTAGCCTTAGGCATCATGTCTGCAAATCATTAAACCTGAACTCTGGTTTAGCACTATTTCATCATCCATAGCATATACAGCTGAACAATTTTAGAGTACTGAGCCATCATGGAAAAAAAAAAAGACTAACTTCAAGAGAGTATTTTATTTTGAAAGCTTTAAAACTTTGACATTTCATCATGTTGAGGTTTGCAATTTTTTTGGGAGCAAAATAAGAGAAAGCAAGTCCATCAATTTGGTAGGGACGCTTGCAAAACCAAACCAAGATATAAATGCACAACACACATTTAAATCTTCCTTTAATTCAAGGAAAGGGGACAGTTTTTGAGATTTTACCAATTCAAAAATACCACAGGAATGCCATGGTTGTTTTTTTTTAAAAAAGAAATTATCTCCATATATAAAAAGCTGCCCACAAAGACAAAGGGATAAGCACATAATTAGCATTTCCCTGTTATGTGTAGAAGATTGCAATAAGCTCTTTGCTATGTTAGCATTCCAAAATATGACATCCAGACTGTGAAGTGTCCTTGTGAAGAATCCCATCTTTTTAACCACCACTACAAACTGCATTTTACTTTTTTTTACTTTTTCTTTTGTTGGCTTCTAGTACTGATTCATCCTGATTTATCTCTATGTTTGAGCTACTGATTTATCTCTATGTTTGAGGCTTCGATTTCTTTGCCCTGGCTAGACCTTTGCAGTTCTTCAAGTTCTAATTCTGTGAATACTTATTTTGTTTTATAAATTGATGTTGATCTGCCAGCCTCTGCTCTGTTATTTCTGATCCTAGGTGTTGCTCTTTCCAGACAAGCAGAGGTGGTATTCAGCCGGTTCAGACCAGTTCGAGTGAATCGGTAGTGCTGCCACAGCGCTATGCCATCTTATTTAGCTATTAAGCCTTGCACGTGCACGGAAGGCGTGTGCACATATTTTCAGTGCACGGCAAACTGGTGGTAAAATTATGTGAAACCCACTTCTGCAGACAAAGTGAATTCCTCTTCTCATTGGACTTAGTTTGTGGTAGCAAGTCATTATTTCTTTGTTTCCAGTCTTGGTGCATTTGCGATGGGTATGCAACTATTCTTCCAGTAGCCCTGCCGCTGCTGGCCCTATTTCCCCAGCCAACAGTCCTGAGTCCTATAGTCCACTTGTCCTAGGATGTCCAGGTACTCCAGCCATTAGCTCAGTCCTTGTTGACACAGGTAATGACCAATCCACTATAGGTTTCTGTAAGTTACATTATTATGCCACCCCATCATCCAGATTTTATTTATATATTTAGCGTATGGCAAATACATGGACTTATAGTTGTTTATCCGTAAAGAGCCAGGAGTTCTACAAAGATGTCTGGCTGCCAACTGCCATTAACTGCCAATTCTCCAATGGGGTCTGACTACCGCTTGTTGTTAGTTGTTTGGTTCACACTTCGGTGCTATCCAGGGTGCACCATAAGGAGGCGAACTAGCATCCCACCCCATCATCCAGTTGTTTAGACTACATGTGACATGGAGTGAGTCCTTTCCAAAGACAGTTGTTGTTTAATAATATAAGAGTCATTATCACAGGATGCAACCTGTCCCAAGTAAAGCTACTGTAAGGTTTTCGAGTGCAGCTCAGAATCTGATAAATCCAATGAAACTCTGAACACGAGGCAACTGATAATCAGTTTTATTTCTGATCAGAAAGCAAAACTGGGCGATCTTTTATCTCCCACCTTAAACAGAGCAAGCAGAGAGAAAAAGCAAAAGCCGAAGCCGCTGCCGCCGCGTGCAAAAACTTTTTCTCAAACTTCTTATAGTTTACACAGCTTTCACAGATCGTCATAGTGTTAGAAACATAATTTCATATCCATTAGTTCATGCAAACCTCATGATTTTCTCAGCGCTCTGCAAACAAAGGACTTCAGAAGGGGAAAAGAATACGTTTTCTGGCATATGGTCCAGAGCTTTGTTAGTGGGTGTTATCTCACATTAGGTTGCTGAGAATACCCATTTTAAGTTACAAGCAAGGCTAACTTGGCAACCTGGAGGCTTTATCTATGGAGATAGAGCATTAGATCACAATGAAGCTTCTCTCAGCAACAATGACAAAAGCTGAGTTAGGTGACACTCTGTACATGCTCTAATCCTTTCACTATCTTTTACAATTGACTGAGGGTCATTTTGTCAATACTGGTGGCGTTCAAAATGCTCAAACCCCAGATGTTTTAGAATTGCAACCAAGGTACCGGTTACTGTTGTTACTTACCTTTTGCTATAGTTTGTTCTTCCCAAGAACTTAGTATCATAATCTATCACCATATTCTGAATAGTCTTAGTTATAGAAACAGCATAGTATTCCTTCTGAACCTCAGAAGATTTACACATGTCTCTCTCTTTGTATGCACACGTGTGCATTTGTGTTCATATCTAGTAATAACTATTTGCTTTCATGTCTTGTGTGTGTGTGTGTGTGTTTAGCAACATTCAGAGTTTGACAGGTCTAACAGGCAGCACAGAGGTGATCAGCAGTCATAGAATCCCCCAGTAGAATTTGAACTTTGCTGTAAACCCAAACATATTATGACATCTATGACCTTTTTTCGTTTTCTGAAATGTCACAAACCAATCTCCCAATTTTGACAAAAACAGGCTTGTTCTTGTGAATGTTTATTAGCCCTAGCAAGAAGTAGAGGTAAGAAATGAAGTTTGCAATAACCTTTGTCATTTTTAGTAGTTTAATTTGCAATTGCCCTTTTACTGTATTTTGCAATGACACGTTTCAAAGATTTCTAAGTATGTCAAGTTATAAACAACCACAACAAAAGTGAATGTAGTGTATTTATAATGCTCCTATGCAAATAAAACTTAACTAGGACAGGTTCGTCTAATGGGATGAATGGGTGAGTTCCAGAAAAATCTCAGTTGACAAAATCCCAATTTCTAAACAAAACTGTCGGGGAGAAAAAGGGAATTGTTTAAATAGCAGTATGCATTCTACATTTGAATCATTTGAAGATATGGCCAGCTGTATAAGCAGACAAACCCAATTCCAGCAACTTTTCTTTATATATTTTAGCCTCCAGTCCCCTAATCATCTTCATTGCTCTTCTCTGCACTCTTTCTAGAGTCCCAACAACTTTTATAGCTTATGATGTGATCTCTGCAAAGTTCAGCTGACCAATCATGATCAAATATGCAGGAAAGGCTGCATATAGTTTAGCAATGATGCTTTTGATGACTGAGTCACTAAACCGAAGTTTAAACCTAACAAACACATAAATATTCCTTAAATGTGCAATTTAATCCTGCATTTTTTTTCATTTTGGCAAACCTATCAAGAAATGTAAATAATTTCAAAATCTTAATTGTAGCTGTTATGTTTATTTAGTTATTTATATTCTGCCCTTATTATTTTTACAAATAACTCAAAGTGGCGAACATATCCAGCACATTTTCCTTCTCCTTTTTTTTTTTTGTTTTTTAGAAAAGAATAGAATAGAATTCTTTATTGGCCAAGTGTGATTGGACACACAAGGAATTTGTCTTTGGTGCATATGCTCTCAGTGTACATAAAAGAAAAGATACATTCATTAAGAATCATAAGGTACAATACAACGATAGTCATAGGGAACAAATAAGCAATCAAATCATATTAGGAAACAGTCAATATAAATCTTAAGGTTACTAGCAACAAGGTTACAGTCATACAGTCATAAGTAGGAGGAGATGGTGATAGGAACGATGAGAAGATTAATAGTAACGCAGACTTAATAACTAGTTTGACAGTGTTGAGGGTATTATTTGTTTAACAGAGTGATGGCATTCAGAAAAAAAAAATGTTCTTGTGTCTAGTTGTTCTTTTTTCTATTTTCCCCACAACCACAACCCCATGAGATGAGATGAGCTGAGAGAGAGAGTGACTGGCTCAAAATCCTGCAGGTGATTTTCATGGCAAAGAGGGGGGACTAGAACTCACAGTCATCCCACTTTCTACTCAGTGCCTTAAGAACTAGACTAAACTGGCTCTCTATAACAGCAATTTATTGTTATAAAAATTGATCACCTCTACATAGTTAAATCACTTTCCCTCTTCTTGACATTTTGAAAACGCTCTAGAACACGGGTGTCAAACTCACGGCGTCACGTTGCGGTTACCTGACGTATCGTGACATTTTTCCCCTTCGCGGAGCTGGGGTGGGTGGGGCCTGCATGTGACGCATCTGGCCTGTCGGCCACCAATTTGACACCCCTGTTCTAAAACAAATAGATGGAATTTCTGTCACATTATTAACTGATTCCGAGTTAATTTCAAATTTCAATGCCTACTCTGTAAGCCAGGCATGTTTTATACTTATTTCACATTGCCTGTAGCCTTCAATAATATAGTGCAGTTGACCCAGTATGTTTTAACATGGTTCGGTACTCAAATCATTTGTAAATCATCTGGATGAGGAATGAAAGCAGTGGGGTCCCCTCTCTTATTTACAAGCTTTTATTGTTTCTTGGTGATTTACAAGTATCTGCCTTATAGTAAAATTAGGTTATAAGGAAACTTCCTGAAACGGAAAGAAAGAAAACCAAATAATAATATAATATAACAAATTTGCTTAAAGCCAATTGGTGTATTCTTAAAATTTAATGCTCATGTATGCTAGGAATAGAATTTTGTGACTTTCTAACTTTTACTGTAATACAATGCCCAGCTATTTTTATCATTTTGAATCCATGGGAGTGATACATCAGAAAACATCTAGAGGGTTACAAGGTCTTTTCTGCTGAAACAATGATGTTTTACATTAGGAATGCTATATTTGTGGCATCAAAACCTGTCAATATTCCATTAATTTTCTGTCTCTCTTTGTTGAGTCTTCTGGTGATCTGAATTTGTACCGCCCAGATAAAGAATGTCTATTTAAATAGATAATCACAATTTTAAGGAAAAGCCTAATGCTTTGAACCTACTACTCAGGAACCTTCATATGTCCAAAGCAAATTATTAGAGTATGATTCTTTAATTAATACTATTAATTATTACTAGTTGCCATAATAATTAATAGTAGGATATTAGATTACTTGAATTCACTTTTTTTTGCTGTTGAAGAAGAAATGAAGATAGATAGATAGATAGATAGATAGATAGATAGATAGATAGATAGAGTGGTAAAATGTAAAATTTGTTACTACCGGTTCTGTGAGCGTGGCTTGGTGGTGGTGGGGTAATGTGACTGGGTGGGCGTGGCCAACTTTTTTTTTTTTTTTTTTTACTTTTAAAACCATTTTTTCTACAACCGCTTTGGCCAAAGAGGTTGTAAAAAAAATGCTTTTAACAGCCTCTGACGATCCCAGCTGAGTTGCCTGATCGACAGGGGCTTTTTTTTCTTTTAAAAGCCTCTGACAATCCCAGCGGAGCTGTGCGATCATCAGGGGCTTTTTTTTTTTACTTTGAAAAGTATTTTTTTGGCCGAAGAGGTTGTAGAAAAAATGCTTTTAAAAATATAAAAAAAAGTCTCTGATGATCACACGGCTCAGCTGGGGATGTGGGGGGAGGCTCAGGGATTTATGCTACCAGTTCTCCGAACCATCCACCGCCATCGCTACCGGATTGGACGATCCAGTCTGAACTGGGAGCATTTCACCTCGGGATAGATAGATAGATAGATAGATAGATAGATAGATAGATAGATAGATAGACAGACAGACAGACAGACAGACACACACACACACAAATATATATATATATGAGAGAGAGAGAGAGAGAGTGGGGGGAGGGAGAAATACAGTGAATTTACAGAGAGATATAATTTAGAACAGAACATTTACCAGAAGAAAAAAAGCAAAAAGAAAGAAGAAGAAAAAAAAAATCACATTCAACCTTACTAACCAGAAAACACTTTTGTAGATGTAACTAACTTTTGTTAGACTAGAGCTATTTCACACAATTTTAAATATATTATTTTAATTCTTTTGAATAAATCATTTGTACAACATATTTTAAGTGTCATTATAAAATAATAACAGGTGCATTTTCTAATATCTAATAAGCCTGATAGTTAAAGTCGGGAACTGAATCATTTATTTTGTATGAATTTAGACATCTTACAATATAGATCAAGAAAATGAACAGCAGGGTGCTTGTCAAAGATTGTGGTATTCCCAATTTCTTAAAAAAGTCAGATCTCAAACAAAAGAAAAAAACAACCAATTGTTTAATTAAGACCTTCATTTGGTTGACAAAGAAAAGAAAGTTAGTTTTATCATTAATATAGTTTGAATTTTAGTGGAGCAAAGTACTGCCTTATCTTTACAGATTTGCTAAAATATACATAGGTAAAGGTTCCCCTCGCATATATGTGCTAGTCGTTCCCGACTCTAGGGGGTGGTGCTCATCTGTTTCAAAGCTGAAGAGCCAGTGCTGTCTGAAGACGTCTCTGTGGCCATGTGGCCGGCATGACTAAATGCCAAAGGTGCACAGAACATTGTTACCTTCCCACCAAAGGTGGTCCCTATTTTTCTACTTGCATTTTTTTTGTGTGTTTTCGAACTGCTAGGTTAGCAGAAGCTGGGAAACGGGAGCTCACCCTGTTATGCAGCACTAGGGATTCAAACCGCTGAACTGCCGACCTTTCGATCAACAAGCTCAGCATCTTAACCACTGAGCCACTGAGTCCCTTATAAAAATATACATATTTTGATCTTCCGGCGGTGACGTCAGTGGGTTAGGGACGAAAGGAACGGTTCTCCGTTCTCCAAGTCCCTAATATCTCCGATCTAGGAGCCGATTTAGGCACTATTGACCTCGGAGAGGTCAATAGAAAAAAGGAGAAACTCCAAGGACCTCGGGGAGGACAACAATCCCCCCGAAGGTTCAGGAAATCCCCCTTAATCCTGATCGGGGAAAAACCAGCTGCCCCGGCTGGCCAGGAACATTGACAGCTGACTAAGAGGGAAGCGAAAATCAAATAAAGAAGACTTTGGTGGAAAGATCGGGAAGAAAAAGAGCTCAAAAGATATATTTTTATAATCCATAACGTGAGAATCGAAAGCGGAAGAAGATAAAACTCCAACTAAGAGGCGAATTTTCGCCAGATAAGCGGCGACTGAGAAATAAGGGGAGACGGACTCCATCTTGACAGTGACAGCGCACAAATTAACAACCGGCGAAATCGGAGGAAATCCAGGGGAAACTGAAGAGGAGAAAGTGATCCCAGAGAAGCTTGGATTTTGGATATTTTGCTACAGAGGAGAGGAGAGGCAGAATTTAAGGAGAGAAGGATAAATTTGATAGACTTTGCCCTTTGTGGAGGTGACAACGAGGCAAGTAACAAGCAGCTGATACCGGAAGAGAGAGTGGCAGAAAACTTTGTTTAAAGTGAAAGCTAGTGACTTTTGGAGTTAAATCAAACTAACCTAAGTGGAATATTTCTTTTTGGATTTTGGACTTTTGGACTTTGGAGATTTGGAGATTTGGACGAAAATTTGGACAGTACTTAGATATTGGGACTTGGAGTATCTTTTCTTTTTTATCTCTCTCTCTTTTTTTTTTTGAAAGGTGGACATTCTGGAGTTTTGGAGTTTTGGTGGACATTGGACATTCAATTTAAAAGTATTGGGACATTAGACTTTGGAAGTAAATAGACAATAAATAAGAAGGATACAAACTTGAAAAAAAAAGAGTGATCTGGAAGAAGAAGAAACAACTGTAAAGTATAATCAATTGTATTAAAAGCTGATAACAAATTAGTGATTAATAAGCACAAAAAGTATTAATATTTAATCTACTGTTTTTGAAATCTCATATATAATCTTATATACTACATATATAATCGTTGACTTAGTTACATATTTACTTTAAACATATCTTTATACTAACTTCAGTGCTATATTTTATCTTGGTAGTTAAATATCACATTGTTTTTGTATGTTTAATTTTGAAAAATTATATTAGAATTATATTAGACAGATTAATTGAATCTAGGACTGTAATTAAGAGTAATTGATTTGATAAATAGTAATTAATAATAAGTTTAAATAAGACAGTAAGTAATTAATTATAAGGATAGTTAATTGATGAATTGCTGAAGTATTAGACTTTTCCCTCACTCCCTCCCTTTATATTTTACCCCCACGTTTAGAGAGTAATATAGGCAAAATAGCCATCTAGAATTGAAGAACTCTGTAAAATATTGAAAAGTGAAAGATAGAACTTATAGATAAATTTATAAATTTATATATAGACAGTGATAGTGTGATAAGGAAACTCACTCTAGTTGTTTATCTCCCTGGGATTATCGGGATTACTGAAAGCCACTAATCTAACATAAATACTAAAAGAAATATAACAGCCCAAATAGTAATCAGTATATGAAAATCTGGGAGAAGATAACAAAAGAAATACTAATGGCAACTACAAGTTCAACAACAATTACTAAGTTGAGTAAGAAAATACCATCAAACCAGATGATACTCACGGCCTCTCCAGCACAACAGAAAATAGCGGAATCTACGGAAAAAGATAAAGCATCCCCCACTCTTAGTATGCAAAACATCCATTCCGTACTAACGATGATCCAGGAAGGAATGAATAAAATGCAAGAGACTATAGCCCACAACCATGAAGAGACAAGGAAAAATCACGAGGAACTTAGGACGGATGTGGGAGAGATAAAGGATAATATTAGGAACATGGATGAGAAGATAGGAAAGATACAACACAAAATAGAGGAAAACGAACAGAGGATTTATAAGGCGGAGGAGAGAATAGAACATACGAATAAGAGAATGGAGAAGATGGAATACAACCAAGCAGCCATAAATAAAGACCTAGAGGACACCGTATCATATCTTGAGATGGAGAAGGCATCCTTCTATTTAAGGTTTCAGAATGTAGAAGAGCAAAAGGAGGAGGATCTAGGAGAAATCATGACTGAGATATTTTCAGAAGTGACCCAGAGGGACAAGGAGGAGATTCGAAGTGGAATAGATGAAATCTATAGGGTTCACACGAATTACGCCCGGAGAAATAAGTTACCAAAAGAAATACACATTAGATTCACAAAAAAATCGTTAAAAGAAGAGATCTATAGGAAAATGAGAGAGGAAACAGCTATGTATAAGGGAAAAGAAATTTTAACCCTCAAACAGATACCAAAAAGGACAAGGGACCAAAGAAGGAACTACAACTTTTTAACGGCGCAGTTGAATAAATTTAGAATAAAGTTCTGCTGGCTAATACCGGAGGGCCTACTAATCTCCTGGGAAGACAAAAAATACAGAATTGATAATGTAGGAAAAGCACAGGATTTCTTTGACCAACACTTCGTGCTGGAGGAGGAGCAGGAGAGCAGAGAAGAAGAGAGACTTAAGAGGCAAGAGGAACAGCGGACAGAGAAAGAAGAAAGAGACCAGGAAGAGGGGAGAAGATTGGAAAGAGAAAGAATGGAGAAAGAGGGAGCAAGGGAAAAGACGCAAATGATTACTAAAAACACAAAAAGACTGCAAACAACGAATAGATAAATAAAGAGAGATGGAAGGAGAGCTAAAACTTATTTCAATCAATATAAACGGACTTAATTCACCAACTAAAAGAAAGCAGACATTCACAAAACTTCAAAAGCTAGAAATAGATATCATAACACTCCAAGAGGTACATATCAAAAGACAGCATCAAAAACTATTGGACAACCAAAGATTAGGAAGGCTATATGCAGCTCTAGGAGACCAAAAAAAGAGAGGAGTCGTAATATATGTAAAGAAACACCTAAAAACAAAACAAATATATGCAGATACAGAAGGACGTATCTTAATAATAGAAATACAAACAGGATCCAAAACAATATTATTAATATCCATATATGCACCCAACGGAAACCAAAATGATTTTTTCAAAAAGCTACATAATATAATTAAAGACCTGGAATATGAAACTATCTGCATGGTAGGAGATTTCAACGCAATCATGGACATAGAAAAAGACTATCGGAGTAACAAACAAAGTAAAACCAGAAAGAAAACTCTACCGGAACCTTTCAAAGACATGATCAATGAATTACACCTACATGACGTATGGAGAAAGGCAAACACGCAAACAAAACAGTACACATACTATTCGAACCCACACCAGTCATGGTCTAGGATTGATATGGCCTGGATGACTTCAGACCTCAGAGAGGAGGTAAAAAAATATCGAAATAGCAGTGAACACCTGGGCAGACCATAACCCCATTAAAATACTATGGAAAGGACATCGAAAGCAAAGGAGGTGGATGATGGATATGGGAATAATAAAAGATAAGGAATACATACAGATGATTGAGAAAGAGGTTAAAATGTTCCTACAAATAAATACTAAAGAACAGACATCGCTTCAAAACCTTTGGGACACAATTAAAGCATACATAAGAGGTCTTACAATTGCGTATATAGCAAAAAAAAAATAAAGAGAAACAACAGTTAAGGAATAAGTTGTTAGAACAAATTAGAATATACGAATTAGAATTGCAGAAAGAGCCCCATAACAAAACAATAAAAGAAAAATTAAACCTTACTAAACATCAATCTGATTACACAGACAGAAATTGCTCAGAAAATCAAACTAGCAAAACAGAAACATTTTGAGTATGCAAATAAAACGGGGCGCTGGTTAGCGTATAAATTGAAAAAAGAAAAAGAAAGGAGAACAATATTTCAATTACAGGACGAAACAGGACAAATATACCATACCAATCTAGACAAAAAACGCATAGTCAAAGATTTCTTTCAAAGTCTCTATAAGAAAGAAGAGATTCGGGATGAAGACATTACGGAATATTTATGTAAAACAAACATCACAAAACTAGAGGAGTCCCATAGAGAAGCACTAAATAGACCAATTACGATGTCTGAGCTGGTGGAAGCAAGGAAAAAGCAAAAAAACAACAAGGTTCCAGGTCCGGACGGAATACCAACGGAGTTTTATAAAAACTGTCAAAATGTAATGGATGAACTGTTACTCCAAGTCATCAATGATGCATTATTAGAAGCAGAAATTCCCAAATCCTGGACTGAAACCATTATCACACTTATCTCCAAAGAAGACACAGACCACACGCAAGTTAAAAATTACAGGCCGATTTCATTGCTCAATGCAGATTATAAACTCTTCATGTTGGTCATATCACATAGACTGAAAACAATTATTTATAAATATATACATACAGATCAGAACGGTTTTGTCCCAAGAAGACAGATTAAAAATAACATAAGAACAATTATCAACGTCCTGGAATATTATGAGAAAAAAATTGATAAACAAGTAGCCTTAATCTTTTTAGACGCCCAAAAGGCTTTTGACAATCTAAATTGGAACTTTCTCATATTGCAACTAGAAACTATGGAATTTGGTGCCAAATTTTTACATATGATTAGAAAAATATACTCCCTCCAAACGGCCAAAATTATGATTAATGGAGATATGACTGAAAATGTGGATATACAAAAGGGTGTGAGACAGGGTTGCCCTTTATCCCCACTACTGTTCATAATTTCATTGGAAATATTATTAAGTGAAGTTAGGAAAGATGCGGAAATAAAAGGTTTGAGAACACGGAAAGAAGAGTACAAATTGCAAGCCTTCGCTGACGATGTGGTGTTTATAATGGAGCAACCGGAAATAACAGGAACCAAACTCTTAGCAAAGATAGAAGAACACGGAAAAGTTGCAGGGTTTAAAATTAACAAACAAAAAACTAAAGTATTAACAAAGAATTTGACAAAGGCACAGGAGACAAAACTAGAAGACAAATTAGGAATACAAATTGTAAAGAGAGTAAAGTATCTAGGAATCTGGCTTACTGCAAAAGCAATAACAATTAGAGAAGACAATTATAACAAATTAATGAAACAAATTAGAAAAGATCTGGAAACGTGGAACAAATTACAACTGTCATTTTTGGGGAAAATTGCATCCATAAAAATGAATATATTGCATAGATTACTCTACCTTTTTCAAGTAACCCCAATCTGGCCAGGAAAGAACTTTTTTAAGGACCTTAATAAAATAACAAAATTTATTTGGAATGGGAAAAGGGCCAGAATCAAAATAAAGTGTATGCAAGACATTCGGGAAAAAGGAGGTTTAGGCCTACCAGACTGGGAGTTATATTATAAAGCAGCATCGCTAAACTGGATAAGGGACTGGATAGACCTTAAGAATAAAAGAATGCTATCACTAGAGGGCTCTGAATTACAACGCGGATGGCACGCCTTTTTGTGGGAGGGAAAGGACAAGCTCCATGGATATTTCCAGCAACATATTATCAGAGAATCATTGTACAAAACATGGCAAGAGATTAGAAAACATTATACCAAAATTCCACGATGGCTATCGACAATGGAAGCACTAATATATCCTAATGCCATGGATATAGAGAAAATGAGGACCTATAAAGAACTACTGAACAGTGAAGGAGAATTACAAACAAGACAAGAATTACAAAATCAGGGTATAGACATTGATTGGTGGCCATACATGCAAATAGAATCAAGATACAAAACTGATAGGGCACAATTTGGATTCCAAAATGAACCAAATGAATTGGATAAAATACTACAAAGTACAGATGAGAAAATGATTACCAAAATTTATAAGTACCTACTAAAATACAAATTAGAAGAGGAAGTTGTCAAAGAGAATATGATAACATGGGCCAAAAATATAGGATATACTATAGAATTGGATAAATGGGAGAATTTGTGGAAGATAAATTATAAGATGACACTGTCTATACCATACAAGGAAAATCTTTACATGTTCTACCGATGGCACCTCCCACCGGCGCGCCTAGCCAAGATGTTCCCAAATACATCTCCGATGTGCTGGAAATGTAAATCACAGAAAGGGACTTATTATTATCTCTGGTGGTCATGCCGTAAGGCAAAACAATACTGGCAGCAAATTAAAACAATGATTGAAGAAATCACGAAACAAAAACTCAAAATGAGGCCGGAAACCTTTTTATTGGGAATAATCACAGCAAAATATACCAAAGAAATAAAATATCTGATCATCCATATCCTCACAGCAGCACGTATACTCTTTGCCCAGCATTGGAAATCTGAACAGTTACCTACTGAAGATAAAATAATAGCTAAAATTACAGAATGTGCAGAATTGGATAAGCTCACAAAAGAAATACAAGAGAAAGACGATACTGATTACTATTTAGTATGGCAAAGATGGTACAGCTGGCTGGAGGCAAAAATAGGAATATAAAGATAATTTTCGACTATTTAATAGAAAGGCATAGAAGGAAATAAGGAGTCAATTATATATATATATACATATATAACCATGTAAACAGGTGATTGTAGATATTGATACAAATAGAAAGACGAAAAATAACCCACCGTGGTAGTAACTTCTAAAAGTCAGTCATTGGACTGAATTGATGTTTGTTTGTTTTGTATGTTGTTTTAATGTATTGTTTTTTTCCTTTTATTATTAATAAAAAAATTAAAAAAAATAAAATATAAAAATATACATATTTTTGTGCAATTCACTTGCCTCCAAGTAAATTTGTTCTTGTTGTGTTCTTTCAAAACAGCTTTGAACTTCCATTAATCTTAAGAATTACACTTAGCCCTTACTTAATGACCAGCTTCTTAGTGACTGTTCAAAGTTATGGCAAAGTACCAGAAGGTACTAACAATCTGGATTCAACATTCCAGTGGCTTCCCCCTCGCAATCATATTTTCAGCATCCTGTTGTGGCCCATCAGTGGACTGTGCAGTTTGTGGCTGATTCCGACAACGAGGAGGCTGGTGTGGTGCTGCGCCAGCAGCCTGTGCAGCTGGTGCTCGAGTCGGAAAGTGAGGAGGCTAGCGAAGATGTGGTGCAGAGACAGGGATTCAGCAAGGGGCTTCAGAACCTCCAGAAGCTCCTTTAAGTGAAGAGGACGAAGGGGACAAGCCTCTCCTAGATGCACGGGCACGCAGAGCTGCCAAAAGACAGGAGTGGCTCCTCAGGAGGAGGTCTCCTTGAGAGTAAGGCTTGGGGCTAATTGGCCACTCCCTTAACCTATTTAAGGAGGAATGCCGCTTGCAGCAAGCTGTAGGGAACAACTTTAGTTCACTCTCTGGATTGTTTCTGGGCTTTCTGCCAACTCTAGTAAGACTGTGATTACCTTATCTTAGAATTCTTGTAGGCTGTTAAGACAGTTTATTAACAGCCTTTGGTTGATAAAGACTGAGTTATTTGAGTAAAATAAGCTTTTTATAGAGTTTGTGTGTGCTGCAGAACACATCCTCAGCCACATAACTTTGATCTACAACATTTTTTCTGGCAGAAATTGGTTTTTACTTCTGATTCCCAGCAAAAACCAATAGGTTAAGCAAAACGATAGGTTTGCTTAACAACTATGTTATTTATTTAATGACTACTGATGACCAGCATGACTTATAATTCTGGGCTTAATTACAGTTGTAATTTGAGGATTAATTATACTGAGAAATGTTGTGCTATAACTTTCAAACAACAACCTGGAAGTTACAAAAACCTGTTTACGCTGGTCTACAACTGTAATTATAGTTTGATTGATACATACACCTGTTGAAAAGTTGGCAAAGTCTACTTCTTTAGAGACACTGATTACACAAATCAATGTAGTTTGTATTTATTTATTTATTTATTTTTCAATTTATATACCGCCCTTCTCCCTAAGGACTCAGGGCGGTGCACAGCCAGAATTAAGAACATGAAATACAAATATTAAGAACAATTTATATATATATATAAATTTGGCCCAAAAAATTAAAAATCACAAACCAATTAAAATATTTAAAAAATTTAAAAATTTCTTCTTAAGTCAGCCCGGCTAACTGGAAAAAATGGGTTTTAAGGGCACGGCGGAAGGCAATGAGGTCTTGGATTCTCCTTATCTCTGGGGGGCAACTGATTCCAGAGGGTAGGTGCCCCCACAGAGAAGGCTCTCCCCCTGGGGGTCACCAGCCTACATTGTTTGGCTGATGGCACCCTGAGGAGGCCCTCTCTGTGGGAGCGCACGGGTCGATGGGAGGTCATCGGTAGCAGCAGACGGTCTCGAAGATAGCTAGGCCCTATGCTATGGAGCGCTTTAAAGGTGATAACCAACACCTTGAAGTGCACCCGGAAGACCACCGGGAGCCAGTGCAGCTCGTGCAGGAGCGGTGTTACATGGGAGCGCCATGCTGCTCCCATCACTACCCGCGCTGCTGCGTTCTGGACCAGCTGGAGCCTCCGGGTGCCCTTCAAGGGGAGCCTCATGTAGAGAGCATTGCAGTAGTTAAGGCGAGAGGTGACGAGGGTGTGAGTGACTGTGCACAGGGAATCCTGATCAAGAAAGGGCCGCAACTGGCGAATCAGATGAACCTGATAAAAGGTCCCCCTGGTTACAGCTGTCAGATGTTCCTCCAAGGACAGCTGCATATCCAGGAGGACTCCCAGATTGTGAGCCCTTTCTGTGGGGGCCAAAGACTCGCCCCAATAGTCAGTGATGGAGTCAACTGACTATATCGGGATGCTGGGAGCCACAGCCACTCAGTCTTGGAAGGGTTGAGCTTGAGCCTCTTCCTCCCCATCCAGATCCGCACAGCCTCCAGGCACTGAGACATCACTTCAAGGGCATCGTTGGGGTGGCCTGGGGTGGAGATGTACAGCTGGGTGTCAACAGCATACTGGTGGTATCTCACTCCGAAGCCACGAATGATCTCGCCCAGTGGCTTCACATAAATTTTGAACAGAAGGGGTGAGAGGACCTATGCCTGCGGCACTCCACAGCTGAGAGGCCTCGTGGTCGACCTCTGCCCCCCTGCCAACACAAACTGCGACCGGTCGGAGAGAAAGGAGGAGAACCACCACAAAACGGTGCTTCCCACCTCCAGCTCTTCCAGCCAGTGCAGCATGATACCATGTCGATGGTATCAAAAGCCGCTGAGAGATCTAACAGGATCAGAACAGAGGAGCAACCCCTGTTGCTCATGGACGAGTAGGGATCAGGATTGCTAGTTTCAATCAATAGAATGGCAGAAGTTTCTAATTACAGAATTTTGTAATTTTTAGCACCTTAATAGAATTTTTGATAAAATGACTTCACTTTTTAAGAAGAGGGCCTGAGTTTGGAATGGCAGAGAAAATCACAAATAACTCAGATATATTCCTTAAAAATGTTAACATGGCTTCCAGTCTTTTTTTTCCCCGTTCATCTTCTCCATTGATAGAGTTTTACATTAGAGCTATGGAGAGCATTAAGTGGGAGTTAGATCATAATGATTTCTGCTTAAATAAATTATTACAATGGTACTGTAATCCTCAGCATTACTTATATCTTTCTCCAAGCTTCCCCTATTGAAATTTTTACAGACACAGAATGCAAGCTTTATTTCTTTTGTTCATTGAATCACAGTCTTTGAATGGGAAACACATTCTCATGAAGATATATATTGGTGGTTTTACATTGGCTTTTAGAAAGGACCAGGACTAAATCATGAATGCTGCAAACAAAAATCTTACTAAACTAATGCTCAATGGATTATTTTCCTTCAAAAATTCATAAATTGGTATAGATCTGTAGCAGGGGTGGGTGCTACTTACTTTTAGTACCGGTTCACATCATGCCCTCACGTGCTCGTCTGAGCATGCACAGAAGCTTCTGTGCATGTGCAGATCAGCTTTGATGATGTCTGGGTCAGTGGGCGGAGCCTCCCACCGCTTTTACTATCAGTTCTTACAAACCAGTCCGAACTGGGGGCAACCCACCACTGGTCTGTATAGATTCTCAATCATCCTGGTCATGGTTGTCCCAAAGGTGCTTTTTCAGGAGGCAACTGGACTTTCTTGTTTGTTTGTTTTTTTGAAGACGTTTTGCTTCTCATCCAAGAAGCTTCTTCAGCTCTGACCAGATAGTGGAGAAAGGAAGGATTTATATTCCTTGCAGAGAGCTGGTAATCTGCATCCTTTTAGCAGGTTGTTGAAGGACTTGGAGGTTTATTTGTGTCCTCAGGGTCACCTGAGTAGTGCTCCTGGATCCTGTAGTCTGCAATTTTTCCTCTGGAAATCTATTCCTACTTCCACATTCCTACTCCTAATCCATTCCTACTCCCCCTTTGAATGGTGTGGAAGTAGGAATAGATTTCCAGAGGAAAAATCCAGTGGCCAACATCTGTAATTGTAACTGAAAAGTCAGAAAGCAAGTCGGAAGTAGAATAGATTCTTTGGAGAAGCTAGGGAAAATAGGGGAAATGATGAGGCGGAAGCTGGTAGAAAACTTGATCAGTAAGGAAATCAGTGGAAAGATGCAATTATCTCAGTGCTCGAACAATTGCAGGTATGCTTTAATCAACATATTTTATGAAGTGTTCCTTGAAACACTTTACAAACCGCTTGTAGATATTATACTTTTGCTTAGGCTCATGCACAGAGGCCCTCTTATTGACTGAAGTAAAGCAGCTTTCCTTCCTTCCTTCCTTCCTCCCTCCCTCCTACTGCCCTTCTCTCTCCTTCCTTCCTCCTTTTTTTACAGCATCTTTATATGAAGAGGTCATACAACAATATTGTAGAAGGCTTCATGCAAACTTCCCTTTCCTTCCTTTCAAAGCCGATCAAATGCTTAGTAGATCACTTTTTCTCTTTGTAGGACAGTTTGCTGCCAAGATGGCAAGAAGCATTTAGAAACCACACAAAAAAGGGAAATTGGGGGGGAAGGGTATATGGGTTCTATTCAGTGTCATCTGTACAACAGATTTCCTCTTAGTAAACACATAGATTTTCCTCCATAATGATCTGTTCTTAAAGACCTTCTTTTATGTCTTCCAGGATAACCGAGTTCATCCATCTTGCTGCTAGTCGTCATCCTCTTCTCTTTCCTTCCACCTTTCAAAACATTGGAGTCAGAGAACTACTGCTTTCTAGAAGATTGAACTACAATTCCCATAAACCCATTTAAAGTGGATAAGGCCTAATTGTAATGGGTACTTGATTGCCTGTCCTGGAGATAACTAAAATGTAAATTGCATTTGGGTAGAACTTAACTCCAGATTCTATCAATATAAACAACGTAGATACCTGAATTTGCTCAAATTGTTCCTGATTTCTTGGGGGTGGAGGGAGAGTTGGTTGCAAAATATTTATTATTACACTGTTTAAAACAGATAAAAGCTGTCTATTTGTCCATTTTTGCAAAATGATCATGTTTTTCACTTGCTACAGAGAGTTTAATGTTACTTTAAAACCTCTTACAATTCAATGATTGCCTGGCATTACTCAGGAAATAATACAGTTATAAAAGACTGAAGTAATATTCCTTTAAGCATGCTTGCAGGTGGAATCTTTTGCTGCTTGGCAACACATATATAACTACATTTCCTTATGATTGGGAGTGTCAGGGCATCAATTAATCCCATGTTTGGCTCTGGGAAAAATCACCCTGGTTTAGAGGAGATGGATCGTGGCTTATTCCAAGTTGCAATATTCTGATAAAGAAAAACGCGAAGGAAAGTTTCTAATAAAACTCATTTATTTGTTATAAAGAAAATAAAACACCTCACTAACTAAGAAAAGTAATTGTTACATTTTGGCAAGCGAGATCTCCTGCCAGTCCAGCCGGACCTCTGGCAAGAGAACAAAGAAAGAAGTGTGAAGCAAGTGAAGGAATGCGGACATGCGTAGTAAAGTACTGATAAGGAACTTGGCAAACTACAGTAAGTCTATTAGTCCAAAAATAGTGAAGCTCAGCTGGGAAATAAAATAACGCAGTGACATTCCCCTTCTTTTGCCAGTTGAGCGAATATCAGTACATCATCAAATAAGGCACATCTTCTTACGCAGATACTCATGTTGAGCTGCTGGGAGTGGTTTGTTGAGCATATCAGCAATTTGATCATGTGTAGATACATATTGCATTTTGACAAAACCTTTTTTCACTAAATGTTTTATATTTTGATAACGAATGTCAATGTGTCTGGACCTAGAACCTGTAAAATGTGATTCAGAAATATAAACCACCGATTCATTGTCTTCCATCACGGTGATCGGTCGGATCGGGTGTGTCCAGATATCTGTGACTAAAGCATCAAACCAAGTTAGAGAATTACATGCATCTGAAACACAAGCATATTCAGCTTCAGTAGATGAACAAGAAACAAAATTCTGTTTACGTACTTGCCAATAAACAGGACATCCATTTAAGAACATCATATAACCTGAAGTACTTTTGCGTGATTTCTTATCACTTGCCCAATCAGAATCTGCATAACAACATAATTCTGCATAATCAGTATGTGTTGGTTCTAACAATAACTTCAAATGTTTGGTGTATTTTAGGTATCTCAATAATTTCTTAATACATGTCCAATGAAACTGTTTTGCCTTACCTACGTGTCGTGATAAGAGATTAACACTAAGTGCAATGTCGGGTCTGGTCCAACTACTAATGTATAACAGTGACCCAATGACTGAACGATAAAGTGTTTGATCCTCGAACTCAGGACTTTCTTCTTGTGTCAAGTTGTGAAAATCTGTTTGCATGGGTGTCTTTGTTGTGTTAGCATCTTTCAAGTTGCAATGATGCAAAATTTGTTCAATTTTATCTTCTTGTGAAAGACTAAACCCCTTCTGTGTTTTTTCAATCTGAACACCTAAATAAGTGCTAATGTGACCTAATGATTTCAATGTGAAGTATCTCTGCAAAGCTTTGGCAAAAATCTCACTCATTTGCTTATTTGGACCAATATAAACAATATCATCAACATAAACAAGAACTATCTCATATGCATTGTTAGATCTTTTTTGTGAACACGCACTCATCAGTTTCGGACTTAATAAAGCCCATTGAATTTAGTTTGTCAGTAAGACATAAGTACCACATTAAACCAGATTGTTTCAGACCATAAAGACTTTTGTTTAGGAACCAGGTATCCCCTTCTTGCTGTCGGAATCCTGGAGGACTTCTCACGTAGATCTCTTCATCTAGGTCTGCATGTAGATAAGCCGTGTCAACATCAAACTGGAAAACTTCTAAACCAAGGATAGTTGCAGTTGCTAAAGCAATTTTTACACTCTCAGTTCTGACTGTCGGTGAGTAGGTATTTGTGTAGTCCTCAGGATAACGTTGAGCGAAACCCTGAGCTACAAGTCTGGCTTTGTACAATGACTCACCATTTGGTTTCTTTTTGATTCTGTAGACCCATCGAGTGCCAATGACCTTTTTGTTTGCTGGAGGTTTTGCAGGTGTAAATACCTTAAGTTTCTTTAGACTGTCCATTTCAACCTGCATTGCTTCATACCATTTGTCTTGCTCTGAATCAGGGAGCTGCTTGATTTGTGTGAAATTATCAGGTGGAAGTGTAACATTGCAAATCAAAGGCAAGGGTGCTTTTGTCAGTTGCCAAGAATATCGTTGTGGAGGGATTCCTTTTGTGACCCTCTTGGAACGTCTCGGAACAACTGTCCAATCTTCTTCTACTTCGTCCTCGTCCTCACTTTCGTCTCTAGCGTCAGCATCCGCGGCTTGCGAAGATGGAACATTGGGTTGAGAAGAATCAGTGGAATCTTGATCATCAATCTGCGTAGCATCAGCAGTATCATCTCTGGGAAAATAAACTCCAGGATCATTGGAATGAATCCTGGACCAGTCAATATCTTCCTCAAAATTAGCAGATTGGGAAATCACAATTGCATGTTTAGAGTCAATAAATTTGCTCCATTTTGAATTATCATCAATACCCATAAATCTCAGTCTCTTTGCTGCTGGACCTCCTTTCCTTCTTTGAGCTAAGGGAATGTTCACCATAGCGTATGAACCAAAAACATGGATGTTTTTAAGATCGGGTTTGTAGCCATACAACATGAAGAAAGGAGTCTGATTTGTTACACTGCTCCAAGTACGGTTTACAATGTAATTTGCATACTTGATAGCTTCACCCCAGTATATCATATCAAGATTGGCGTCTTCTAGGAGACAACACATCATGGTTTGCAGTACCCCTTGTCTTCGTTCTGCGACTCCATTATGAGCCGGTGTGTAAGGGGCCGAAGTCTGATGAATAATTCCATTCTTACGCATCCAGTCCTGGAAACGCTGAGACATGAACTCAGCACCACGATCACTCTGGATTCTGGCGATGCGAACTTGGTGTTGGGAAGAGACAAGGGTTGCAAAGTCTTTAAAGATCTGAAAAGTCTCTGATTTTTCTTTCATAGGATATACATATCCATATCTAGAGTAATTATCAACAATTGTTAGGAAATATTTTCTACCACCAAATGATGGCGGGAAAGGACCAACTATGTCAATATGAACCAAATCAAAAATGCGTGTTGACAGGCGTGTAGCGTGTTTGGGAATGGCTGCTGCTTTGGATTTGGCCTTTTTGCAGACAGCACAATCCAAAAACACCTTACACCCCTTTAGATCCAAACCTTTTGCGAACTCCGGCATCTTCCTAAGAACACGGAAACTGGCATGCCCCAATCTTCTATGCCATTTATGGATACACCTAGAATGCAAAGGTTTACCTGTTAGTGAATTCTCAACATTAACATTTTTATGCGGAACCTCAGGCTTGCTCTGAACAACCTGTTTACCAATTCTATTTTTGTTGGCTTTAGGAGCCTTTGGGGTAGCAACAGGATCTCTCTCTGGAGCATCTCTATCTGGGCCTGTGCTTTCCCTTTTTGGAGTTTGCATACTTGCCTGTGTTTGTGGTTTAGGCTTTGGCTTTAAGTAATAAACACCACCAATTAATATGGTTTCAGCAACAATATCTCCATCTTTAACTATGTAACTTGCTTTTTCAAGGTGGTGAACTTGGAACTTTAACATTCTAGACAAGTGATACTGACTAAGCAAATTACTGGTTGCTGTTGGTATGTAATAAACATCAGGAATGAATGCATCGAGCTCTTCAACATAAACAGTTCCTTTTCCTTTGACCTGACAAGGATGATTGGAAAAAGAATAAAGTTCACGTAGTTCAGGTTCAGGTTCGTGCATCTCTGTGAAAAGTTCCTTTCTGTAGGTAACATGCAATGCTGCACCACTGTCCAAAGTCCACAGGAGTCGTCTGTCATACTCTGGTTGAGGTTGTGGATCATTGGTTAAAGCCAATGTGGCGAGTGGAGTTTGTGGATCACGCCGGGGACCACGACGACCTTGTCTTCCGCCTCTGCCTCTACCTCTGGAATCTGTTCCTCTGGGCTGGTACGTGACGGGAGCTGGAACTCGTTGGGGACAATCCCGGGTGGCATGTCCCACACGGTTGCAGGTGTTGCATCTTGGCATCCTTGGAGCGTAGGTCCTTCCTCGGAAGGGGCGCCTAGCTGGAGCTCTTGATGCGGGTGGTCCTCTCAAATGTGGCGTGGCCAACATGAATGCCTCTTCTTCAATTAAAAGTCTACAGACATTGTCCACTGTGCGTTGAGCAATTGGGACTTGGTTAATTTTTGTAACAGCATCTTTCCATTCATAATTCAAAGAGTTAATAATGATGCTGATCATTTGAATATCTTCAATGTTATGGCCTCTTTCTCTCAATTCTGTTCTCAGACCTTTCAGTTTGGTCAAATGTCCTCCAATTTGTTCACCGGGTTTCAATCTCGAACCGTGGAGTTCAGACATGAGTAAACATGAAGATTCAATTGAGACAGGCCTGTAGCAATTTTCCAATTCAGCCCAAATTTGTCGGGCTGTTGTATTTGGTGGAAAAGTGACCTGCAGTTCAGTATCCATGGACATCAATAATGTTGTGCGAGCCCTTATCTCTAAATCTCGTATTGCAAAATCCCAAGGTTGTGCAGGAGGGTTAAACACCATACAGTGCGTGCCTTCTCTAAGAAGCAATAGTGTAATCTCACTGACCCAGGCTTTGTAATTGTGTCCTGACATTTTTAGTTTTGACTCACCAGTTAGTGGAGAGACAGAAAATGCCTGGTAAGGAGCCTGCACTTGGTATGCTGGCTGTGCTGGCAGAAATGCCTGTGGTATTTGCTGTGCCTGTTGTGGACCTAAAAATGGTCTTGGTTGTGCCATTGGAGGTGGGCCAGGAGGTGGCCCTATTTGCACTTGTGGCTGGGGCACATTTGCAGGCATGTGTGGCTGCTGTGGCTGATGCACTGGAATCTGCTGTATTCCAGTTGCCATTTGTGCTTGAGCTGCAATATTGGCATGACCTGCTGGAGATGCAGTCATTTGTCTTTGCTTCATAAAGCGTGCCTGTGTTCCATCTAAAAAGGCACCATCACCACCAGGGGGTGTTGGAGTTTGAGCCCGTGGAGACACTTGTGGCATTTCAGCTTCCTGTAGTAAATTACTTTTGCCAGCAGATGGTGCTGCACCTTTAGCTTCGGGCAGCTTTTCACTTACAAGGAATGATTGCGTGGCAGGTTTATATGTAACTTGATCAGGGAGACTTTCATGTGACGTATGCAGGGCCCTCTGTCTTAATTGGCCTGACACAAAATCCACCAGGGGGAGTGTCTTTGGCTCTGAGGAAGAAGACAATATGGCGCTTTTTGAAAATCTTAAGTTATCTTCCTTATCTTGCTCAAGCATAGATATAGCCATTTTTGCCTGGGATAGCTGCTGTTCATAGAGTTTTATACGGTCACGAAAGGCTTTCATAGCCAGCTCATCCAGGGTGAGCTTAGAGCTTCGAGGAGAATAATGAATTGTTTCTCTCTCTGTGTGGGAGTAATTTTGCTCAGCAATTTGCTTTGGCCTTGCACCGAGCGTTACAAATTCAGAAGGTTCTGGGGAGACAGGTTGAAAGCTGGCATGATTAGAAGGGGGAGTTACTGACCTCGGTCGTAGTGCTTCTCCTTCAAAAACAGCTTCTGTCTTATCTGTCTCCATTTCTGTTCCCACGGCTTTTTCTTGTTCCAGGCGTGTGGCTGTAGTAAGGGGCTGGAAATCTGGAAATCTCCTGTCTGCCACCTCTTCGTTGGAAAGATCAATCAAATCATTTACGAAGAGTGGTCTTGGTTTCACTTTGCCTTTTTTCTTCTGTTTCGGCATCTTAGCAATATAATTAGCGTACCTCAGTAGCTAAAAACTAATTGCCTATGCGCTCTTATCAGAAATAACAAAACAAGGAAAAAAGCCATAAATCAACCATCCTCTGCTACCAGATGTCAGGGCATCAATTAATCCCATGTTTGGCTCTGGGAAAAATCACCCTGGTTTAGAGGAGATGGATCGTGGCTTATTCCAAGTTGCAATATTCTGATAAAGAAAAACGCGAAGGAAAGTTTCTAATAAAACTCATTTATTTGTTATAAAGAAAATAAAACACCTCACTAACTAAGAAAAGTAATTGTTACATTTTGGCAAGCGAGATCTCCTGCCAGTCCAGCCGGACCTCTGGCAAGAGAACAAAGAAAGAAGTGTGAAGCAAGTGAAGGAATGCGGACATGCGTAGTAAAGTACTGATAAGGAACTTGGCAAACTACAGTAAGTCTATTAGTCCAAAAATAGTGAAGCTCAGCTGGGAAATAAAATAACGCAGTGACAGGGAGTACTGTGTCAGCCCTGAAGCTGGCCTGACTGAGGCCATTTTGAGATTTCAGTGCTGACACATTGGAGAACAGGGACAGAGAACGGGGAATAGAGATATTTGGGGTTTGTAGTCAAAACAAAATCCTTTCTCTTGGGAACCAAGGACATTCCTGCAGGTGTTCAGAAGGAGGGGACTGGAGTCACCTAGCAACTGTACAGTATCCTGATTGGACCATGTGACTAATTGTTTTGAAAAAGTGACAAACCTCAGAGTTTTGTTTGCTGTGGTATGTGTTGTGGCCCACCACAGAGCTTGCGGCAGACTCGGACAGTGAGGAGATTGGGGAGGAACATGGGCCAGTCCTGGAGCCTGGGGAAGGCTCTGATGAGTGCTCTGCATTGGAGGCAGATATCGGACCAAGACTGTCTGACAGTTATCAGCTACCTTCGGAGTCAGAGATAAGTGGGGCAGAAGAACAGCTGGAGCCTGTTCCCGATGTGCGCATACCCAGAGCTGTCAGGAGAATGGAACAATTAAGGAACAGGGGTTGACTCGGGAGTACAGGCACAAGTGGACGCTGAATGGCCCCTCCTATAGGGAATAAATAGGAGCTAAAGGGGAATGGTATTTGCAGGAGACGATTAGTTCATTTATTATTTTTGAAGAGTTATTTATCTGAGTCCGTGCCTCACAGAGACTTCTTGCCAAGTATTTCGTTGTACAGCATTGTGCCTGGAAGCTATCGGCAATTATCCAAGGACTGATAAAGTCTGTTGTTGCAATTCACCCTTGAAAGGCTTATTGACGGAACTTTTCTGGATGTGAATGCTAGGAATTCACATTAGCCAAATAAAAAAGGGTTTTTTTTCGGGACAAGGCGTCTGTTTCATGATTTTGTGCAGCCTAGGTCAGAACAGTATGTTACTTGGAATCCTGACACTGTGATGCTTCTTATGAGGGTGAAGGAGAGACATGATAATAGGAATATCTCAATGTTGCAAAATAAACTGCACCTCTTACAAGGTTGTATACAAAATCATGGTGTGAAAAGAAGTGAGAAAAAAAGCAGATGTCAACTCACAGATCATCTTTTAGGTAATCTCCCTGGTTAGGAATGGATATCTGTGTGAGCTACCATCCTATTTCAAGGCCTTAAATAATTTTAGGTGCAGCCAGGATATGTCCACAGCAACTGCAGCGTTAATGTATCTGAAGCTACAGCTATCTACTTCCTGAAAATAATAGCCAGTGGGATGACAATTTCAGCCCCAAAGCATTCACAACTGGAGAAAATCCAATTATCTTTTATTATTTCCAAAGCAGGATACAATGAGTCACTGGTCTCTTGCAGTCAGACAAGCCAAGAACAAAAGTGACAAGGTTGCTAAGCCCTGATAGTGAATGTTGATCAGACAGTTTGAGCATGAGTTATATGCCAGCAGAAGATTCCAAATACAGAAGCAGTTGTTGTATAACTGACAAGAAATAATCAGAAAAGAGACCTGAGCATCCTTCCTGGCATGCAATCATTATTGACATGTTCCTAGAGAGGAAACATGGGAGCTTTGATATGTGAATTGAGCCAAGGCTCTGCTTGTTATCCTAACAAACTGACCTTGTGTTTATTGGGAAGAGATGAAAAAAGCTAGCAGCATATATCCTTGAATTGTGCATTCACTCAAGGCACAAACACCACAACTGATTAGCACTACGAGGCACAGACTGTCATAGAAATAAAATTCTCTTTTTATGGAGAACACAGGAGAAACAATAAAGGAAATGCATGCATACAAATAAACATAGCATATATAATTATTTATATAAGCAAGGGTATAATTACTTAATCGATTTATCCTAAGTTCTTATTCCAGCTCTCTATACCTGAAATACTGTAATTGGTGCCTATCGCAATAACGATAAACATGTTTGGGATTTTAATTAATCAGGCAGGGGATTGACAGGTACACTCCAAATGTGAAAGGTTGAGGAACCTATGAAAGAATACAGAGAGGTATCTGTTACAGAGAAATGAGGACAAATAATAATGGATCAATGTTCACATCTGGCAGTTGGATGACTGATGATCTCCCTCATTCTGTTGATGGTAAACATGAAATTTGTATGTAATGAGATGTCAAAGTTGAAGGCAATGAGATGAAAAAGGACAAAAATATTGCTACATTCTCAGTTATATGAGTCCAAGTTGGTCCTAAATTATACATAGCTTCTTAGAAACCAATTCAGGAACAGAAAGGGAGCATATCCAGAGCTGGGTGGTTCAAATTCCTCCAGTTTTGTCTAGTCAGGTTTCACCCTGAGATTATTCCACTCCTTTCAGACAAACATACTTTCCAGACATGAGACAAGACCTTCATAGTATCAACTGATTAACCCAGGGATGAGATGTTCTTCTGAGCATCAGTTAACACTGCACCCATAACTAATATATCATCCAGGGGTGAAATCCAGCAGGTTCTGATTTTGAGTAGTTCAGAGAACTGGCAAATACAACCTCTGGCTGGCCCCAGAGTGGGGTGGGAATGGAGATTTTGCAGGATCCTTTCCCTGCCACGCCCACCAAGCCACTCCCACAGAACCGGTAGTAAAAAAAATTGGATTTCACCACTAGTATCATCTAACCCAGCTGCAGGTGTTAAACTGGAGGTGGGTGGGTGGGTGGGTGGGGAGTTCCTTGTTCTGATTTTCCCTCTTTGAATTCAGTTATTTTATGAGACCACCTGCTACCACCAATAGCCTCCCACCGGCTAGTACGCTGTCATAGAGAGGGGCTCCTCCGGGTGCCGTCGGCCAAACAATGTCGATTGGCGGCCCCCAGGGGGAGAGCCTTCTCTGTGGGGGCACCTACTATCTGGAATGAGCTCCCCACGGAGATACGGAGGATCCCGGATCTGCGCACCTTCCGTCTCAAGACTTTTTTATTCCATCAAGCCAGCCTGGCCTAAATCTTTCCCCTTTAAAATGTAAATTTTAATTTGTTTTTAAATTGGGTGTTTTTAATTTGTCTCGGCCAAATTGTTTAATTCGGTTTTATTCTGTTTTTAAATTTTGTATTTTTGTGTTTTATTCTGTGGCTGTTCATTGTCCTGAATCCTTCGGGAGTAGGGTGGTATACAAATCCAATAAATGAAATGAATGAAATAAATGCAATTTTGTACAATTAATGTCCAATCATTAATCTTTCTCTTTAGTGAAAAAGATAGTTATTGAGACTATGATCTATTGTAACTACAGAACACCTTATATTAGGGGTGTCAAACTCAAGGCCTGGGGCCAGATGTGGTCCACAGAGTGCTTAGATCTGGCCCATGGGACCATCTTTGGAATAGCAAAGGACCAGCCCATGGTGCCTATTCCAGCAAAAACAGAGCCTGGGAGGGCCACCTTGCTGGCAGAGGGTTGCAGGAGGCCGTCGCAGCCAAAAACAGAGCTCAGGAGCCCGTTTTCACTGGCAGAGCACTCAGGTCACCACAGGCACCCTCGACATAAGTGATGTTGAGCTGGCCATGCGCTCCCTGGCTACACCAACCCTGGCCCTCAAAGTCAAACACAACCCTGACATGGCCCTCAATAAAATTGAGTTTGACACCCCTGCCTTAAAGGGAATAATTATCTGAATACGTTTCAGACAAGTTTCAGTTCATTGTCTAGAGAAGAAGATAATAGTTGTTTTTGATGATTATCTTTGTCAGAAAACTCCTGGCCTTGTTGGATATGAGAGATATATTTTACACTATGACATGTTCCCATACTAAAATCAACTTCTACCGTGGACTGGTTTCAAATATTGTATTTTCATGTAAGGAAGTCCAATTTTTTTATTTGTTTTTTGTTGTTATTCGTTTGTTTTGCTTTTTCCACAAATAACGTATCCACAAAATTAGATGGTTGTCTTAGAGTCTCTGAAATAGAACTGTAGAAACAGGTAACCTTGTGTCTGGCTTTTGTATGTAAACTTCCTTTTGTGGGAATTATAAATTTAAGATGTTTTTTTTTTTCTTCTTTAGCATAGTCTCTATTTCCAAGAGGTTTGTCTAAGAACATTCTCTTACAAGTACAATTTGCAATATATATTTTCCCCAAATGGCTGAAACTTTCTTAAAAGTCATACATTATACACAATGTATTTTCTTCTCCACATTATTTTCAATATCAAAATCTGCTGGAGTTGTTTCAATTAAGTTGAGTATCCCTTCCCCATCTTCACTCTCCTATAGCTAAACAACTTTGTCAATCATGTTGTTAGAGAATGGAAATGATTTTGCCACCAAATAATGTTCAGAAAGAAAAGAACAGATTGTCTCCAGATCTTTGGCATAAGGGACATAAAATTTTAGCCTCGCAATAGGTGGCTAGCATAATATAAGGCTGAGTACACAGTTATATAGTGATATAATTATGTTTCAGAAATGGATTTCTTTTTCTAAACATAATCTCAGTGATCTGTTGAATACGTGTCACAATTTGATATCCCTACCAAACTTGTTTCACTTACTTAAACTTTATCACTTACACAATATATATATAAACTATAATAAGCAAAAGATTTCTCCCCCATCAAACAAAATTCCCTTCTCTTTCTTACTTTTAAATCTGAGGAGATATTCTGTATATATCAAA
This sequence comes from Arizona elegans, assembly GCA_022577455.1. Taxonomy (NCBI): domain Eukaryota; kingdom Metazoa; phylum Chordata; class Lepidosauria; order Squamata; family Colubridae; genus Arizona; species Arizona elegans. The sequence goes on along the minus strand of JAKOOJ010000006.1, from coordinate 2,006,357 downwards.
ACAAACAAAGAAACAAAAAACCCTATACATCTCAGGGGAAAAAGTTGCAAAAGGTATGATTTTATATCTACATAGATATATTTTCTCACTATGTTGGCTAAAAATATGAATTTAATGGATAGTTTTACAATGTTATTAAAAATATTTTTCCTGCCAAAATATATAGATCCTGAGGCAGGCTATTTTACATTAATAAATCATTGATGAATTTATGAGTAAATTATTTAGCATAAAAAAGATCGTAGAATGACAGGCTAAGAAGAAAACTTTGGAAATCAATAATTGCTCCTTTACTTGAAATAGCATTACTATTTTATAGCTATTATTTTATTTATTTTATAATTTATTTATAAATTTATAAATCCACTTCCCACAATTTATACTGTCTTTGTCTCCCTGATAAATCTAACCAAATGTATTTGAAACTTTTATTTTTAATTTGCAGAGAGCTCACAGTATTTGTGACGCTTTCATGAAGGCCTCTCTCTCTCTTTCTATTCCTGAATCTTCTGATCCATGAATATGAGTTAAGAGGACATGATTATTGATTCACTGGCCAAGCTCTTATTTGCAGACCCTGACATAATCTATATTTAAAACAAACTGGTTCCCCCAGATGTTTTTGGACCACCAGTTCCATACTTCTTACCACAACATAGGCTATGCTGGTTTAAGATTTCTTTCAGCTATATTGAAGGGCATCAGTTTACCCATTTTGTCCCCAAAACATCCATGATGTATTTTTATGTTGTATCAAACTCAAATAGGACTTTCTGTCATTCCTTGCAGAACACCTTCAAGTTTAATGTACACATTGTACTTGCCAAATAATTTCACTCCAGTAGCTGAATTCATGCAACAAAATAAATCAGAACCAACTGAGCATATTACCGTTAGGATTGTGTAAACATGACTAATATTTTAAGAGTAGATGCTAGTAATTCTATTGACAGTTTTAGGCCTGAATATGCTGAGGTCATAACTTTTAGCAGATTCTTTAAAATTCTGAATTAATTGTAATTGGTAACTGAACAGAATACATCAATAGTATTTAATGATTTAGGAGCACAGGTCTCATTTTATCTCTTAAGATTACTTCTTCACTGCTTTGAAAGAAAGTTGTATAATACTTGATTTAATTTTTCTCAAATTTTCTGCTTTGGAAGAAACATCTTTGATTTTCAGGGATGCACACACACATTTCATATAGATTTGTCAGCTTTTGTTGAGTTATTCGGTTGAATTCTCCATCCTTTTTGCATATTTCATTGCTGGACTTTATAAGATTATAGAAAAGAAGATGAGATAAGGTGTATCCTTTGGAAAAGTTTTTAATTTCCTTCAACTACCATTGGCCAGCTTATAAATAGCAAAATGCATTGAGTAGATCTTTTGATACTTTATATGAATATCAAATAATTAGGTGGTGCTGGCACTACAAAAAAGATATCACTGTAACTACAGAAGTTGGATCACATACTGAAGAAGTTTAAAGAGATGTGATTTGCGCTTAGAGGTGGCTAATTTGCCAGGAGCAACTACAAATGGTCAAAATGTACAAAGGGTTGGATGGCTTTATTTGGCTGTCACCCGTGCCAATGTCATCCTAACCATAGAATTAAATGATCAAGTATATTACAGATGTTGGACAGAACATCTGTAATATTCTGTATTCATTAAATTGAGTTATTTTCTGTCCAAAGGCAAATTCGGTGATTTTTTTCTCACCGAATATAAGAAAAATCATCACCACTAATTTTTCTAGGGCAGATGACATCCCAATTTCTATACCACCTTAAAGTGAAATTGAGTTGCTACAAATAAATCAAAACAACTCCCCATTAGCTTTTGTAAGTTCCCAATATACTTTGTTCACTTGGAAAGAGATTGTTTAGTCTTAATATAACCATGCAAAACTTTAGAGCCCTGAGAAAAAAGCACTTTCTCACTTAATTACTTGGATTCATAGCTAAACACCAGAAATGGGGATATTCTGTGCTTAAGTAGGAACAATTTACTTGGCAACAATATTTTCTCCAATTACCCAACTAAAATTTAATAATCTTCCTTTGCCCACCTTTTTACTTTCTTTTCAGTTTCATAGGGGAAATGAAATATTCAGTGTTGTTTGAAGCAGATGGAGGTTTGGATTTTTGAGAGGTTTGTGTTATTTTAAGATTGCTACAAAGAGGCCTTCCACAATTTTTTTTTTTTAAATAGCAAGGATTTCTAGTGCTGTCAGCTGAATAAAAATCTTTCATTGTCTATGGGTTCTTAGGAGCTTCCAGGAAGAATGTCAGTAATAGGACATGATGCCACTCACAGCATTATCGGAGTTTATAACATTCCTTTTCTAATGCTATAAAGCGAAGATGTTTTTTTTTAAAAAACCAAACCCTTCATCTCCAGTTTTACTTTAAAACCTCCTTGGTAGGAGAAGAGCAGGCAGATCTGGGGTGGGGGGTCAAGTTATGTGTGTGTGCCATCAACTTAGATTTCTTGTGTTCCCACAAACTCTCTAGGTTCAACCAGGGGTGAAATACTCCTGATTCGGACCGGATTGCCCAATCCAGTAGCGATGGAGGCGGGTGGTTCAGAGAACCGGTAGCAAAAATCCCTGCCCCTCTGCCCCATGCCCAGCTGACCCGCACAATCATCAGAGGCTTTTTTTTCCTTTAAAAGCATTTTTTTCTACAACCTCTTCGGCCAAAAAATGCTTTTAAAAGTAAAAAAAAAAAAAAGCCTCTGCTGATCAGGCAACTCAGCTTGGATCGTCAGAGGCATTTAAAAGAAAAAAACCCTTTTTTTTCTTTTAAATGCCTCTGATGATCCAAGGTGAGTTGGCTGATTGGCAGAGGTTTTTTTTTTTCTTTTAAAAGCCTCTGACAATCCAAGCTGAGTTGCCTGATCATCAGAGGCATTTAAAAGAAAAAAAGCCTCTGCCGATCAGGCAACTCAGCTGGGATCATCAGTGCCTTTTGAAAGCATTTTTTTACAACCTCTTCGCCAAAGAGGTTGTAGAAAAAATGGTTTTAAAAGTAAAAAAAAAAAAATTGGCTACGCCCACCCAGTCACATTTCCCTCCCACAAGCCATGCCCACAGAACCAGTAGTAACAAATTTTAGATTTCACCACTGGGTTCAACCCTTTTGAATCCCATGGGTCTGATACCAATTTAGTGTTGAACATTAGTGGACAGATTCTTGTATATAGGCTTGAGCATGGGTGAAATCTACTTACCTTCCCTACCATTTCGGAAGTGGACACACTGTGCATGCGCCATGCACATGACATCTTCATGTCCAATTTTGACCTTCTGCACATGCTCAGAGAGTCAAGAACAGGTTACTTCTGGTTAAAACCAGGAAGTAACGATGTCCGGGCGCGAAGGTGGAGCCTCATGCTGCCGCCGCTACCGGTTTGCCAAACCATGTGCCCCCATGAACCGGAGCAAACCGGTAGCATTTCACCCCTGGGCTTGAGTAAAACTTCTACACTGCAGCCTTATGAATGTTCCTGATTCTTTGCACTCAATAACCAAAGGAAACATTACTGGGAGGAAAGAAAATGACTAATCGTATTAACTTACTTCCAAACCAAATCTAATTACAGGGCTGATTTACACTTCCTAGTTGTGGGAACTAGGGCAATGGGACAATGGTCACCTACGATTTGGGATCTTTGATCACTCCACTCCTAAGTTGCTTGCGGGGGGGGGACTTGCTCTTCATAAAAAGTACAGTTTCTCACTCTCACCTCCCCACCCCAATCAACTCATGGTCTGATCAATCAGTCTTATGTGTTGCAATTTGATTTTTCTTTCTTTTTTTTTTCCCAGCACTTTTTATTTTTTTTTCCATTCTCTGTGTTAGCTTTTACTATTAAAACTAAGCTAATCCCATCCAATCAGAGCACAGCCAAATCCCCAACCAATCAGAACACACCTCCACCCAATCAGAACACAGCCAAGCTCCCACCCAATCAGTTCACACCCCCACTGGCAGTTGAAAGGAAGAAACAGCTGCAATCACACACATTGCTCCTAGACGCACGAAGCCGAAGACACCAGCCTGAAGATGACGAATGAGACTTCGTCGAAACATTGCCAAGAAACCTCCAATTTTATGTGGGAGAAAACCCAAATAACCAAAGACACACACACACACATATATATGTATATGTATATGTATATGTATATGTATATGTATATGTATATGTATGTAAGTATGTAAGTATGTATGTATATGTATATATATATACTGTATACACACACACACACACGTCTTAAATGGCAACTCCATGCAAAATAACTTGTATTTATCAAGTTAGGAGAGAATAGAGGCAAATAAGGAAATAATTGAGACACCATCCAAAGCTTAGCAAAAATCCTCCAGGCCTCATCTTCTAAATGATCTTTCAGAAGCAGCTGGAAATGCCTGCCTTCTCCAAAAGAACACAACCATGTTGAGTGCAACTGTGTCTGAACTGGTTTTACTGTGGTCAGTAGATTTCTCAACTAATGGCTACTGTGTCTTATTTAGATAAAGTCTAAGCCTGTTCCTCCTTAGGATGTGCTTTCCAATTTCATGGTTGACTCACCTCTGCTATTGGGATTTAGTCCTCTCTAAGAATAATACAAGATAACATCCTGGGACAGTTATAAAATCATAGAAATATGTTTACAGAAGGCAAATAATTTTTGTCTACTTGTCAAAGTTGTTCTGTCTTCTCATTGATGGAGCTTTTTTTATCCCCTTCAAAATTCTCTCCTTGCCTGCTTTATAAAGTTTCTAGTTTAATTCTGACATGACATTTTTCTACACTTCTGAAATCCATAGGATTCTTTCATAATCCTCCAAACACCTGGTCAATGATTTTATTTTAAGTTTTTGATTCATCATAATCAAGCTCATTTTAGGTGGTTTTTTTTCCCTTTGCTTTTATTTTAATGAATGAATTACTTCTTAGAAATATGTCTTTCAAACAACAGCTCTATAATTCCATAAGAATATTATATTTGCCCCAGGAAAAAGCCTTGAAAAGAAAGAGTCCATCCCAGAATATTTTCTTTCATGCTGCTTTTCTAATTCTGGAAGCAGACATCATCATATCTGTATATAAATGAGCTTTATAATAAAAAAGATAGGGAAAGGATGCTCCTCAGTATTGCTACTGTTGCCAGATTCACACTGCTTCCTGATGGCTTCCTGATCAAGACAATTACTTCATCTCTTTCTCCTTTAGGCTGCATTAGTGTTGCTTTTTCCTTCAAATTTATTTATTTATTTTATTTATTTATTTGTCAATCTTCTTCTTCTTCTTCCTCTTCCTCTTCCTCTCCCCCTCCTCCTCCTCCTCCTCCTCCTCCTCCTCCTCCTCCTCCTCCTCCTCCTCCTCCTCTTCTTCTTCTTCTTCTTCTTCTTCTTCTTCTTCTTCTTCTTCTTCTTCTTCTTCTTCTTCTTCTTCTTCTTCTTCTTCTTCTCCTTCTCCTTCTCCTTCTCCTTCTCCTTCTCCTTCTCCTTCTCCTTCTCCTTCTCCTTCTCCTTCTCCTTCTTCATATGTATGTGTATATGTATCAGTGATCTCTACTAAACTCTCAATTCCTGTTCCTTTTTGTTTTCCTTTCCAACATCACTCAGCTGATAAGTCGCACACTTTGAGACTGTGTAGGCTCTTCAGCCATTTCATTGGATTTTAAACCATCACTCTCTTATTGTTTATTTAGAAACATAAAATCATAGGGCCCTGGTCCAACGGGAGAGCTTATACCAAGGGTGTCAAACTCACGTCATTGCGGTAGCATCACGTGACATATCAGGACTTTTCCCCCCTTCGCTAAACCAGGTGTGGGCGTGGCCAGCGCATGACACATTCGGCCTATGGGCTGCAAGTTTGATGGCCCTACCTTATACCATCTCCAACAAATGGTCATCCAATCTTTTCTTGAAAACCTCCAGCAATGGAACACCCACAATTCTGGGAGGCAAGCCATTCCATCATTAATTGTTCTCACTGTTAGGAAATTTCTCCTTAGGTTTTTTTTTTTTTTTTTTTTTAATTTGATTCATATGCTGCCCTTCTCCGGAGACTCAGGTCGGCTTACAATGAGCTAAGCAATAGCCTTCATACTTTTGTATATTTATACAAAGTCAGCTTATTGCCCCCACATACTGGATCCTAGTTAGAAGTGGATCTCTCTTTAATAAATTCCAAATGTTTCTCAGCTATTCTGGGGTGCATTTTAGGGAGTTGCCAGATGATACCTGTCATTTGAAGGATCCCTGAGCAGATTACTTTTTAAAAAAGTATTACTTGATGGCAGTAGGCATTTCTTCAGAAGAACTTTTCTTGCCTTTCAACATGGAACCTGCTAAATGGCCCGAGTGCATATTAATCCAATCCAATCCAATCCAATTGAAAAATTTAATTTAATTTAATTTAATTTAATTTAATTTAATTTAATTTAATTTAATTTAATTTAATTTAATTTAATTTAATAATTGCTACCTGTCTTACCATAGGAAAACTCTGATCTTCTTACAGTCATAAAAATATGTCTAAAACATAAATAAATTAAAATCAAACATTAAAATCCAAGGACCCATGAGGAGGGTTGGGGGTAAAGTGAGGGGAGGTGGGATCTGTTATTACTCAATCAACCCTCCCCAGTATGTTGTTCCCTCATTGGGGCTCCAGACCAATTGGCAGAGCCAGGTATTTAGGCCCTTACAAAAAGATAGGAGGGTTGGGGACAACTTCACATTGGGGAACAAGATATTCCAGGAATCAGGAGCCATATCAGAGAAGGCCGTCCTCCTGGACCCCACTAGCCAGAATAATTAGCCTGGAGGTACCTGTAGCATGTCTACTCTGCCGGCACAAGTGGGAGGGGCCAATCCCAGTGTGGTGAGATGATCCCTTATGTAACCTGAACCCATGTCATGAAGGGCTTTAAAGATGATCACTGACACCTTGAATTGCCCCTGAAAGAAGACCGGCAACCAATGCAGCACGAGGAGCAGTGATGTTACAGTTACATGGGCCATTCTTGCCCCCCAAAAAACTGCCTGCACTGCTGCAGTCTGTACTAGCTGAAGCTTCTGACAAAACACATTTGCACTTATGCAACTGTGGGCAGATGTTCATGATCACTTAATTGCTAGTAGCACTAATGCATATTTTAAATAATTTAATCTGGAATGCTTTAACAGAATACCCTAAACTCCACTGAAGATGATACCTAGCCTCATAATGAAATGTTCAGAAATCAACCCACAAGCTCAGAGAACAAACCTTCACCCTCATTCTACATCCGAGCTACAGATATTCTCCACTATTAGGGGAAAACCCCTCTCCTTTTCAAAAATGTCAAAAATATTCACAAGACAACAAAGGTACTCAAAGCAGCTTAAACCACCCCAAAAGGGGAAAGCCTACACAGAAGGTTGTGAACCTTTGAGATTCCAAAAATCAGGAATGTGAAGCCCTCTGGGGTACTGTCAAGGTGGCAGATGAATTTTTCTGGGACATTTCTAATCAACAGTTTCAGTCAAAAACTCAGAATTTAAATACATGCCTGAGTGTAGCATGTTCCAATTAGCACATTCTGTCCTCAGCAGAACTCTTAGTTAATTAACATGGGAGTCAAACTTTGAACCATTCTTGCCAGTTGATGTGGCTTCCCATTGAATTTACAGTAGAAGGGGGAAAATTACTTGCAGTGAATTTTAATTAAGACAAAATAAAAGTCAGATCACACATGGATCTCAAATTTAATCTTGATCCTTTTCCTTCCTTAAAACAATTCATTTGCAGTCTAAACTGATGTTCTGTATTTTCCACGTTTGGGCTTTGCTTTGAGCAAAACGTTGGATATAGTAACAAAGAAATCCAAGTTTCTCCATGTGTTGTTTTGAAGAATCTTTCTTGAAATTGGAGCTGCATATGTTCTTGTGAAATTGTTTCATCTTTATTCCCTGATATATCTATACCCCTAAATGCATATTACACAATTCATATTCAGTATATCAATAAATTACCACTTACTTTTAAGGCAATCTTGGCTTTTTTCATGCTTGTATTGAAACCTGGAGGGAAAATGACTCTGCATTATAGATAGTAGAATATAGAACACAGATAGTAGAGTTGGAAGGTACTTTGGAGATCTTCAAGTCCAATCCTGGCTCAAGCAGGAGCCCCATTTCAGATAAGTGACCGTCCAGTCTCTTCTTAAAAGCCTCCAGCAATGGGGCATCCACAATTTCTGAAGGCAAGGTATTCCACTGGTTAATTGTTCTAACAGTTGGGAAATTTCTTGTAAGGTCAAGCTTGCTTCTGTACCTGGTTAGTTTCCATCCATTGTTTCTTGTCTTGCCTTTTAGTGCTTTGGAAAATAGTTTGACCCCCTCAGCTTTGTAGGAGCCCCTCAAATATTGGTACACTGCTAGCATGTCTTTCCTAGTCCTCCTTTTCAATAGACTAGATATACCCAATTCCTGCAAATATTCTTCATATGTTTTAGTCTCCAGACCCTAATCATTCTTGTTGCTCTTCTCTACACTATTTTCAGAATCTCAACATCTTTTTTGTATTGTAGTGACCAGAACTAGATGCAGTATTCCAAGTGTAGTCTTTCTAAGGTTATGTAAAGCAGTACTAGAACTTCACATGATCTTGATTCTATCCCTTAATTAATTAATTAATTAATTAATTTTATCCCTCTATTATTTACTTTTTCCTCCCCACTTTCATCCTTATTAATTGTTCTGTCCCCGTCTCACACATGCACACAAATAGACAGCTGGGGGTTAAATAAACTGGCAGACAACCAATTCTTTCGATAAGAGGATTGGCAGCAACCCAGTAGCTGCTTGCCAAGAACTTTACTCATAAACAAGATACACACAGTTCAAGAATTGTCAAATCCAGTCCGTAATTAAATCCAAGGCAGATAATGTTGTTTCCAAAGATGCAATGTGACTCGACAGTAGTTAGTTTTGTCCGTCACAGAGTCTGAATGGCCACCTCACCCCCTTATATCCCTGTGGGGTGTGGTCCAGTGACTCAGCTTAATCTCTGGCATGCCTTTTCTGTTGTGTGCGCTTGTCTCTCCGACGCTGGCATGGATCCAGCCTAGACTAATCTCCTTCACTGTCCGACTGTGAGGAGATATCTGGCTCCTGGCCAATCTCTTCTCCTACAGGAGACACCTGAGGCATTGCCAGAGAGGAGGGTCCTGGAGAGGGAGGCCTGGCCAACTCCTCTCCTTCATGTTCGGAGCCTTCTCCCTCTGATAAGTTGGCCTCGGGGGTCGGAGCCACAACATTAACTACCAAGTAAAGGGACAGGAATGAAATCCAATAAGCTTGTTCCATGATACATCTAGGACCATGATGGCGAAGAAGTGGCATGCAGAGCCCTCTCTGTGGCCATGTGTGCCATGACCTCAGCTCAGCCAGCTGATTGCCAGGCTTCCAGTGTGCACATGCATGCCAGCCAGCTGGTCATCAGGTTTCTGGTGCTCTGGCGCACGCACCTTTCAGTTTGGGCACTCTGTGCCTAAAAGGTTCGCTATCACTTATCTAGGATGTTAAAGGTAAAGTCTACAAAGATCAAAGTAACACATTTTAATATATATTACATTAATGCAATACCCAAAACACTTCTTCCTGATCATTTTTAAACTATGAATCACTCCAATACTTTCCTCAATATTAATATCATATGAGTTTCTCTACTTAACAAAAATGTCTTGTTTCTTCGTGAGACACTTGTTAATTATTCCTTTAAAGGGTTTCCAAGCCTCCAGACACAAAAACATATTAAAAATGTGATGTACTTGAACAGTTAAAAAAAGCAGTGTTTTCAACTGCCTTTCAGGGAATTTGGGATTTTTGGAAAATGCTCAGGGATTTCTCAATGACAAGAGGAGCAGGAATGGGCAAAATTCCCAGAAAAAAAGCAGCTTGTGTGTCCATCAGTCCTGAGGGAATAGACCAAGCAACCAACCAAGACTAACCAACGTCTTAGCCAGCTAGAGCACTTTCTTAAATTCTTCGCTTTGTGAAATACAGAAAAGGAAATCTTCCCAAACAGCTTTATTGAAAGAAAGATGGGTCCATGCAGAAAACTTGAAACAACTGCTAAACTCTTTCTTAGTCTTTGTTGGTATGTACCAGTGGTGAGTTGCTACCGGTACGCAGCGGTTTGGGAGAACCAGTAGCACCAATGATCACCTGGTAGTGAATCAGTTCCTCCTGACGTTCAGATTGGCCCACCTGGGCTCCTTATCTTCTCAGCTGATTGGCGCAGCAGAGTGGATTGCTGTGTGAATCATCTGTGCTCTCGCCAGTAGAAACGTGGAAGTGGAAAGTTTTTGCAAATTGCGCGCACGCACACAGCACACATTTGGCCCACGTGCACACAATGCACAAAGCATGCACACAAAGTGCACAGGTAGTAAAAACAGTAGCAACCCACCACTGGTGTGTACAACCTTGAAAAGAGCTGCTGTTCTAGATGCTTTCCCTTCTCGATGTTTCTTTCTTTGATGTAGAATGTTTTGGTCCACCAGAAGCCTGTGGAGCTGGCAGCAGAGTCGGACTGCGATGAGGCTGAGGAAGAACATGGCCCAGTCCTGTAGGCTGGGGAAGGCCTGGATGAGGGCTCTGCATCAGAGGCAGAGATGGGACCAGGGCCATCGGGAAGTGATGTGTGGACTCCGGAGCCTCCAGAGGCTTACAATAGAGAGGCAGAGGAACAGGAGGAGCCTGTTCCTAATGCACATATGAGAAGAACTGCCAGAAGGCAAAATCAGCTAAAGCAAAGAGGACAACTTGGGAGTAGGGCCAAGAGATGATTGGCCCCTCCCATAAGGCTTAAAAGACCAGCAACGGCTCTTGGGTTCTTTGTTGGAAAACAACTTTAATAGACTTGTTCTTGACTTGCTGCATTTATCTCTAGTCGGCGTCTTCTGTTTCTGAACTTTTGCCAAGAGAAGCCTTTCGCAGTTTGCCTAATTATAACAAGGTTGGTAATTAGACTGAAGAAGTTGTGTTATGAAGAATTTATTTTAATTTAGTTTGGACTATGCTGAGAATGAGTTAATTCTCAGCTGTTCTAATAAAGTTTGTTCGTTTTGGAACTGTATGCATCTAATACTACCTACTTGGGCTTGGGTCAAAACATAGTTATAATCTGCATCTGGGTTAAAAATCTGGCTGTAACAGTAACAGAGTTGGAGGTCAATTAGTTCAGCACTCAGCTCTTGCAGAAGACCTATTGTATACTAGTTCTGATAAATGGCTGTCTAGTCTCTTCTTAAAAGCCTCCAGTGTTGGGGCACTCACAATTTCTGAAGGCAATTTGTTCCACTGGTTAATTGTTCTCACTGTTTGGAACTAAACACTATTTAGTTCTAGATTGCTTCCCTCCTTGGTTAATTTCCATCTATTGTTTTTTATTCTGCCTACAGGTGCTTTGATAAATAAGTTGGCCCCGGGGTGAAATCCAGCAGGTTCTGACAGGTTCTGAAGAACTGGTAGAGGAAATTTTGAGCAGTTCAGAGAACCAGCAAATATCACCTCTGACTGGCCCCAGAGGGGGATGGGAATGGAGATTTTGCAAAATCCTTGCCCCAGGGGTTGGGAGGGAATGGGGATTTTGCAGTATCTTCCCTTGCCACTCCCACCAAGCCACACCCACAGAACCAGTAGTAAAAAAATTTCAATTTCACCACTGAGTGGGCCCCTTCTTCCTGTGGCAACCCTTCAAATATTGGAAGACAGCTATCATGTCACTCCTAGTCCTTCTTTTTACTAGACTATGTATGTAGTTCTTGCAATTGTTCTTTGTATGTTTTAGCTTCTAGGTCCCTAATCATTTTTGTGGCTCTTCTCTGAACTTTTTCCAATGTCCCAACATCGTGTTTTTTTTTTGTTTGTTTGTATTGTATTTAGATAAACCAGCCAATACAAAAATATTTTGCATTGCCTTGTTTGAGTAACTATTCCACCTACATGTTGCTTTCCAATACTGAGTTTATTTACTGAACCATTTTCAAATGCAAGCCTGAAAGGTCCCATAGGTGGGATGCTGGCCAGCATATCTAATTGGCCAGCAAGTTTTCAGCAGGATGATATCATGTCAACAAATAGGTTAGAAGCCAAAAGTGAACTCAGCTGCAGTCTCCTTGAATTTGCTAGTGAGCAGTGAAGGACAAAAGATTCCCAAGAGTTTCTTGGCAGGGAGAGTTTGAGTTCATTACAATTAGAGATTGTTTCCTGTTCTGGAAATAATGATGATCTGGTAAAAGAACAATTGGTATTATAAATCAAGATCTAACAAAAGAAGTAATCAAACTACAACACTGTAAACTATTCATGCTCCTGTTGGGAAAAGAAATATTAGTTGGAAGTCCAAATAGGAACTGAAATGTTCCAGGGACTGGATTTGATCAGAGTTGATTATTGGTCCATTTTTATAATATATAGCTTTCCTTCCTTCCTTCCTTCCTTCCTTCCTTCCTTCCTTCCTTCCTTCCTTCCTCCCTCCCTCCCTCCCTCCCTCCCTCCCTCCCTCCCTCCCTCCCTCCCTCCCTCCTACTATTAGCTAGATTTCTAGTCTGTAATGTAATAACAGATCATAAACATAATAAAAAATATTTAGGCATAATTTTATGCACAGTTTGCAGTTAAATTAATTAATATCTTGACAAAAGTAACCAACATTCCTTTGCTTGGTGCATGACATCACTGTATTAGCAAAGTCAGAGTCAAAAAGTACCATAAAATATAATGTGTCAGAAGTTTCTTATTTCTTGGATGAAATATCTTGGATGAAGTTTATATAGTAAATAGGATGATAATTTATAACTAGAACATACTGTATAGATATTCTAGATAAAGGAAGCATTATTCCTTTAAACCTTAATAAGACCATTGTTGGAATACTGCATTCAGTTTTGGTCACCACAGTATGAACAAGATGTTGAGACTTTGGAAAGAGTGCAGAGAAGAGTGACAAAGATGATTGGGGGCTGGAGGCTCGAACCAGGGGTGAAATCCAGCAGGTTCTGACAGGTTCTGGAGAACCAGTAGCGGAAATTTTGAGTAGTTCAGAGAACCGGCAAATACCACCTCTGGCTGGTCCCAGAGTGGGGTGGGAATGGGGATTTTGCAGTATTCCTTCCCCTGGAGTGGGGTGGGAATGGAGTTTTTACAGTATTCCTTCCCCTGCCACACCCACCAATCCATACCATGCCCACCAAGCCACGCCCACAGAACCGGTAGTAAAAAAAAATGAATTTCACTACCAGCTAGAACATATGACGAATGGTTACAGGAATTGGATATGTCTAGTCTACTGAAAAGAAGGACTGGGGGAGACATGATAGCAATGTTTCAATATTTGAGAGGCTTCTACAAAGAAGCGGGGTGGGGGGGATCAACCTATTTTTCAAAGCACCAGAAAACAAGACAAGAAACAATAGATGGAAACTAATGAAGGAGAGAAGCAACCTAAAACTGCAGATAAATTTCCTATGAGAACAATTAACCAGTGGAACGACTTGCCTTCAGAATTGTGGATGTTCCATCACTGGAGACTTTTAAGAAGAGACTGGACAGCCTGAAATGATATTGCTTGAGCAGGGGGTTGAACTGGATGACCTCTAAAGTCCCTTCCAATTCTGTAATTCTATGTTCTATTCTATGGAAATATTCTGTTAGATCTATCTCTGCAGTCCACCCTTTGATAAATATATTTGACTAAAATGTCTTCAACATTGCTATCGTATTTATTTATCCATTCATAAATATCTGTCAAATATAAATTGGAAAAGAGATTAAGAACAGTATAAATATAGAAAGTATGCTGATATTATTTCATCTGAGGGAGAAGACTTAGTTTCCTTCTTAGCCACCCCACTGTGTCCTTTGTAAAGATTTGGCATGCAATTACAAGTCTCAATGAAGAGAAGTGTCAATGGCTTGATTGTGTGAATCCTAGGCTATGATAAACTAAGCTGTAAAGCTTTGATGCTATTTTTGCCTGCTGTAGCGTATATTAGTAACTCAGGAAGAAACTATATTTTTTTATCTCTGAGAATGGTTTTAAGACAAAATTAAAGATCTCAACAGAACCTCAAAGGAAATTTAGCAACGTTATTATCTTTCCTTCCATCTTCGAGTTGACAGGAGAGTACACTGATTTAATTGTACAACTTATGCAATATAAATACAGTGTATAGATATTGCATACATGTATTTCATTTCTCCCAAAGTTTCTGTCATTCATTCCAAAATGGGAGAAATACATTTTTTTTCAGAAATTCTACATTCTCTACTCTTCACTGTACAGGTCATCCTTGACTTACAATGGTTCGTTAAGTGATTGTTTGAAGTTACAAGGGCTCTGAAAAAAAGTGATTTATGACCATTTTTCACACTTATGACTGTTGCAGCATCCCCATGGTCACGACGCTTGGCAACTGACTTGTATTCATGACAGTTGCAGTATCCTGAGGTCACATAATCTCCTTTTTCAACCTTTTGACCAGCAAAGTCAATGGGGGGAAGCCACAGTTAACAACTGTGTTACTAACTTAACAACTTGCAGTGTGATTCACTTATCAAATGTGGCAAGAAAAGTCGTTCATTGGAGCAAGACTCACTTAACAGATTTCTTACTTAGCAACATAAATTCTGGGCTCAATTGTGATCGTAAAATACTACTTGTATTTTAAATCGATGCACAGTATTTTAAAATATAGGATGATTTTATTTTTAAATGATCTAGAAGGAACAATCCATATAATTTGAGTTCTGTGATTTTAAAAAAGAGACAAAAGCAAAGTCCTTCTCATATTACAGCAAAAAATGTTGCAGAATCTGACCGTTTGTTTAGAAAAAGGAAATACCTGAAGTCCATTTCTCTAGGTCTCAGCTTGTGTCTTCTCTTCCTTTTGTTATGTAAGTTATTATACATAGCTCAGAAGATGAAATTATTTAGATTTTGGTCTCTGGCCTGTCTTATCTTCCTACTGCTTTATTAGCTAATTTCCCCATCTCACTGTCTTTCCAACTTCAACCTTCATTATAGACTTAGCCAATAGCTGCAATGATGATCATATAATTATTACTTCTATTATTGTAACAAAATCTGTATTTTATACTAGTCTTTCATTTCATATTTGTTTTTGGTTTTTTTTTTGGTTTCTTTTCCAACCGAGCACACCAATTATCGAAAGAAAACAGTATAATTTGGCATTAAAAAACTGTAACCCTAGTTATTTTGATACCTGTAAATGAGGATCTGCGTAATTATATTTATTTCAATTTCCACTACAATCATTAATATTATTATTATAACATTCTCTCTGTACGACCAGAATTGGAAATTGTACATACAAGAACAAACAAGAATTTTTACAGAGAATGGCACTACATCATGCTGCAGAAATAGAATAATTAAGATAAAAGATCCTTTCAGTTAAAAAAAAAATTGCAGGTACTCAAACTGCAGGTGGAAAACAAGCAGACAAGGCGATAAACTCTTTTTGCTTAGCTAAAATTAAATTCTTCTTTTTTAAACATGCAGGAAATATTGTTTTGGTATTTAATATACAGATAGCCTTCAACTTACAACCACAGTTGAGCCCAAAATATCTGTTGCTAAGTGAAACAGTTGTTAAGTGAATATTGCCACATTTTATGATACAGTTGTAAAGTGCATCACTGCAGTTGTTAAGTTAGTAACACAATTGTTAAGTGTTCTGCCCCAGCTACGGACCCCAAGGAATGGAGCACACACAAAATATGTACAAACCTTAGTTTACTAAATTAAATCAGTCATTTTCAAACAAAGACTGTTAATTAACTTTCTTAACAGCCTACAAGACTCCAAAGAATAAATAATCATAATTTTACTAGGATTGGTAAAGCCCAGAAGCAATTTGCAGGTAACTGATAAAAGAACTAAGATCAAGTCACAAAGGAGTGTGAACCAAGTTGTTCCCTGCAAATTGCTTCAGTTGGGGTTCCTCCTTAAATAGGCTAAGGGAGTGGCCAATTAGCCCCAAGCCTTACTTTCGAGGAGACCTCCTCCTGAGGAGCCACTCCTACCTTTTGGCAGCTCTGCGCGCCCGTCCATCTTCACCCATGGAAGCTTCTGGAGGTTTTGAAGGCCCTGGCTGAATCTCTGCCTCTGGAACCACATCTTCTCCAGCCTCCTCATTGTCTGACTCGAGTGCCAGCTTCACAGGTTGCTGGCGCAGCACCACACCAGTCTCCTCGCTGTCAGAATCAGCTACTAGCTGCACAGGCCGCTGATGGGCCACAACATTAAGCGAGTCTGGCTTCCCCATTTCACTGACTTTGCTTGCCAGAAGGTTGCAAAACATGATCACATGACCTGGGATACTGCAACCGTCATAAATACATGCCGGTTGCTAAGTGTCCAAATTTTGATCACATGATCATTGGGGTGCTAGAACTGTTGTAGGTATGAAAAATGGTCATAAGTAACTATTTTTCACTGTTGTAACTTTGATCAGTCACTAAATGAATGGTTATAAGTTGAAGACTACCTGTTTCTGCATGCCTGTCTGCCATTGTTTCTGCCCCCTGTAATATCTGTGAGAATGAGCCAGGGGTGGGTTCTAAAATTTTTTACAACCAGTTCTGTGGGAGTGGCTTATTTTGTGGGCATGGCTTGGTGGGGGGTAATGTGTGGGTGGGTGTGGCCAATTTTTTTTTTTTTACTTTTAAAAGCATTTTTTCTACAACCTTAAGAGGTTGCAGAAAAAAAATGTTTTGAAAAGCCTCTGCTGATCAGGCAACTCAGCTGAGATCGTCAGAGGCTTTCCAAAGCATTTTTTTTACCACCTCTTCGGCCGAAGAGGCTGCATTAAAAATGCTTTAAAAAGCTTCTGATGATCCCAGCTGAGTTGCCTGATCAGCAGAGGCTTTTCAAAGCATTTTTTTTACCTATTTGGCTGAAGAGGTTGTAGAAAAAATGCTTTGAAAAGCCTCTGACAATCTTAGCTGAGCCATGGGATCATCAGAAGCTTTTTTTTTTTACTTTTAAAAGCATTTTTTCTGCTGAAGAGGTTGTAGAAAAAATGCTTTTAAAAGTTTTTAAAAAAAGCCTCTGATGAGGTGGGCGGGGTAAGCGACCGGTGACCGGCCGGGGACCGGTTTGGGGATGTGGCCAGCCAATGTTATTACCGGTTCTCTGAACTGCTACACATTTTTACTACCGGTTCTTGGGAACTGGTGCAAACTGGGAGCAATCCACCACTGGAATGGGCATCATGAGTGGGTATGCAAATTTGGCATGCAACAATACCATCTGATGGCACTCAAGAGGTGCCATCTTTGCCCTACTCTCTGCTATCTTTCAAATGAGTCATCTTCTTTCCCCCTTGAACTCTGGGTTGGTAAGATATGTACCCACATGAATATGTCGGTTCTGTGTTATGGTAGGTTTGAAACCAGGTTCTTTTATCTCTTTTATTGTTCGCTTGTTTCAGCTATTTCTTTCAAAACATTGAAGTTGAAATGATTCTGGTGTGAAAAGAGAAGTATCATTACATATAGCAGGGATGTCAAACTCAATTTCATTGAGGGCTGCATCAGAATTGTGTTTGACCCTGGGGGAGGCCAAGGGGTGTGTGGCCAAAGTGGGCATGGCCAGCTCAACATCACTCGTTTTGGAGGTGCCTGTCATGGCCCGAGTGCTCTGCCAGAAAGAATGGGCTCCCAAGTTCCGTTTTCGGCTGCAACAGTCTCCTGCAACCCTCTGCAAGCTAAACCAGAGCTCAGGAGGGCCACACACAGCCCTCCCAAGCTCTGTTTTTGCTGGCAGAGGCACCACAGGCTGGTCCTTCATTGTTTACAGGGCATGTGGTCCAGATCTAAGCACCCCACAGGCTGAATCCGGTTCACAGGCCTTGAGTTTGACACGCCTGACATATAGTGTATATATATGAGTCTGCAGATGCTTGAAACTTTGTGGATGCTTAAAATACATATGAAACAGACCCAATTACCTCCAGATGGTTCTTGATATCATTTTGTATTGCAGATGCAGTTAGGGGTATAGCATGCCAGTCTCCTTGTGAAGTTTTTTATTTATTTTACTTTATTCAGATTTTTTCCCCCAAAGCTCCTGCGTTTAAGTTTGATAAGCAGAGAACCTCACAGATGGGCTCCAAGTTTGTAGCTTCTGCTGCACTCTACTACCTTCGCAATGTGCTCAACTTCCCATTGTTTCCAGCAGCGACTTATGTAGTAATGAATGAAAAGCCAGTTATGGCTCTTACACATGGCAGCCTCAAGTTGTTTTTCTACCACTCTGAAATTGGCTGGAAATGAAGGCAGATTAAGATATTTTTGTTAATTCTTCAGCTTTGGAAATGGTTCTGGATGGGTGGTTTGGATAATGGTTACCATGCTTTCAAGGAGTGTATTTCCCTGCTTCTTGACTTCTGCCAAAATGGAAAAGCAAGTGCCAATCTTTGCTCTTTGGTTAGTCTTTGAGGACATGTGTTTTCCGTTGATATTTTTTTTTTGTATAAGTCCTTACCATTGACTTTTCCTCATACTTAATACCTTCTTGTCCAGAAGGATTACTGGAGGATCTATGATGAATGGGAAACCTGTATGTCAAGGGTGTCAAACTCGATTTCATTGAGGGTCTCATCAGAGTTGTGTTTAACCTTGGAGGGCCGGAAGTGGGTATGGTCATGGTGGGCATGACACAGGACTCATGTCAGGAGGCACCTGTGGTGGCCAAATGCTAAGGCAGGACTTCCCTGAGACCCTCCCTCACTCTCACTATAATCTCTTTCCTTCCTTCCTTCCTTCCTTCCTTCCTTCCTTCCTTCCTTCCTTCCTTCCTCCCTCCCTCCCTTCTTTCCTTCCTTCCTTCCTTCCTTCCTTCCTTCCTTCCTTCCTTCCTTCCTTCCTTCCTTCCTTTCTTCCTTCCACACCCTGATCTATGTTTTACTTTTTACTTTTTTAATCTTTGGTAAGAAGCAAAAACTGGCAGAACTTCACTGTCTATTTTTTTTTTTACATGTTTACCAGTACACTTCTCTAAAAATAAAAGTCTAACCTTTCCCTGCCAGCATTTCACCAATCCTCTCTGATCAACTTTCATTCATCCTAGCATTGGCACACTAAATTTCATTTGACCATATGAAGCGGTGAACTGGTCCTTCATCACACCCTTTGTGGAGACAGACAATGCAATGCCTGGAAGACGCTTCATGGTGGGGTTTAGATTTGAGGTTGGCATGCTCTGCTCTCCAGATAAAGGTGTTATGAAAATAGTCCTGGCAAGGAGGGATGCCAGCAGCTCCATACAGAACTAAAGAAGAGATTTTGCTTTGAGCAAATCAAAAACACATGAATGGGACTCATGCTGGCCTGGATGAGAAATAGCATTTTTGAAGTAGAACATAAAAGCATGGTTTCGGGCTGCTTCTCTGACAAGGTGTCATCGATTAAGATGACTGTCCTCCATAGGACTGCTGAACTATTGCCCCTTAATGGCTAGCAGGTCAGGTTAGAGAGTCCACTGATCAACTTCTTTCCCACTTGTCAGTGCTGCTTTCACTGTGTAAGAATCTGTAGTGAAGCTGCTACTCAGCCTTTCTTGTAACCAGATATATCTGGATCCAACCCTGATAATTAGAAATATTCATTGGCAATCCCCCCCCCCCATATGACTCTTATGACTGCTACATAATTATCTGATATAATGATGACTGAACTTCGTAAGGAATCCAGATAACTTCAGTCATGCTCCCTTTTTCCCTGTCTTGCCATTTCCCAGGATAGATCTCAGCAGGGGTAGAGAAGAGGTAAGAAAAGAACCCCCCCCCTTTTTTTTTACTGTTGCCATTCAGCTCCAAAACATGTTTTCTTTAAAAGGATGCCCAATTTATTTCCTGCATGGTGCATCCACACACACACACAAAATCTTTCATTAAAAATGAAGTCAGAACCTAGTGGCAATTCTTACAACACAAGACATGTTGGAATTTGATGCTGGTATTGATTTCTTCCTGTGATAGAATATTTTGGGCAGGCATGAAGTTGTTCCAACTCTTCAAAAGCTGCAGCAGAGATCCAGCAGGCCAAAGTTGAAAGAGGACATCAGAGTAGCAGCAGCAAAACTTTTTTTTTTCCCCTTCCTGGATTCTCTTTCATCGCAGAGTGAGTTTTATGTCCAGCCTGCGAGGATGAAGGAATCTGATGTTCTCTGTCAGTTTTTCAAAGTAGAAGGATGTAGTGGACACTTGCACTTGTGAAAAATTATGAAAATTATAAAAAGGAATAAGGATATTTTCAAAATGTGTGTGTGTGTCTAATAGCTTACATTTTGAATTGGAAATGTGAATCCAACTTCTTTCCTTCCTTCCTTCTTCACCTCACTTCACTTCATTTTCCAGCATGCCTAGTTGGGCAGGAGATGAGCAAAATACTGAGGGAAATTAACAGAAATGATTGTGAGGATGCAACGGTGTTGCGTCCTCTTGCAGGAAAAATGAAATGTAAATGCACAAAATAAACCCATGATATTATTTAGTAATTGCCTTAATGACTACTTTTTGAGTTATGTCTTAAGATAAAAGTTGGAATGTGCAAAATATATTGATTTGGGACTGGAATGTTCCAGAGAACAGTTCCATTTTCTTTCAGGCTATACTGAGCCTCTTCTTTGATTATGATGTGAATAATTTGTCACTTTTCTTTCCAGTTAATCCAATTTTGCATATGAATAGAACGAGGGAGGGAGGGGGAGGGAGGGAAGGAGGGAGAGAGAGAAAGAGAGAGAGAGAGAGAGAGAATAGAATAAAATAAGAATCCTATGTTATTCCTCTGAGAATTACAGTTAAAATAATGTAGCAACAAAGTTTTTTCTAGGAATCAGATAAGCAGGACCAATGCAGTAGGACGGCAGATCTGACAGCATGAATATTTCATACCCACCTAGATCAATGTATCGGATTCAATTCATGTCTATAAAATAGGGGGAGGGAGAAATTTGGAAATCTGATAAGCATATTTGATGTAGCCTAAATGGAAAAGCTAAGCTCCTAATTTTAAGAAATGTTTTCCTAGTTCCATCAGTAAAATACATTAAAACATTCCTTCTATTGGGAATCAAATTGTGAGGAAATAAATACAGGTAGTGCCATAAAAAAAAAAAAAAAACCCAATAAAAATCTAGTTTTAGTTAGAAAACCATCTTCAGTCTAAATATAACCTGCTCTGTCTATGATACTTACATATAGACAAGATAGATATATAGATAGACAATCATCTAATTAAAGCAAATTATGCCATTTAATCTGTATTTTTTTTCTTTTCATAATATAGCTACAAACATCATTTAGCTCTAGAAATGTATTAACTATCTCAAAAATTTTCAGCTGCATAGCACAGCTATGCAGATATGAACTCTATAGCTTGCTATTTAGGCAATGCTTGTATTTTACCTCATCTTGTTAGGTGGCTCCAGATTTGATACATTCTCTTCGTTTGTTTGTTTGTTTGTTTCAGAGCAGGGTAGTAAAGTGAATTAAAAACTGTTTTGACCTTGTTGATTTATGTTTGCATGCAGTAGATGCTGAATTTGGGAGAATGAATTCAGTTTCATTGTTTGTTTGTTTGAAAGGGGGAAAGAATCCAATGTTTTATGATTTCAGAAATAAGAGCTTTTCATTTATGAAAAAGAAAATCAACGATAGACTCTTATGTTCCTCTGAAAATTAATTTGAAACAGAAGAACTACAAGCCCATGTATACAGTAGCAGCATACCAAAGCCCATTCCCATTATAAATCTTCCTTTTTAAAAACCATGAATATATTTTACTACTTTCTTTCCATGAATGTTGGAGGATAAAGGAAGATAGAACAAGCAATTCCTGCATCTAATTTCAATATGCTGCCCAACAGCTATTGCGAAGAATATAAAAGTTGATAACAGAATGTTTATAGCTTTAAAGCTAAAACGACTGAGAACAGAAAATCCAACAAATGAATACGGCACTTAGCTCTAGGAACAAAATGATGTCATGGACAACTTTTCTTTAAGATTTATAGAACTCTGGCTTGGGAAAATAACTGTATTGGTTTAATTAAGAAATTAAAGATAACAGCTATTTTTTTATACTAGTGATAAAACCATATTGCAGTGGAAATGAAATAGCCAGCAAACTGCCTACTTCAACTCCACCGTCAGCCATGTAAGCATGTTGGGTGACTTTAGACTAATAACTCTTTTTCAGCAAAACTTACCTCAGATAGGACTTGTGGAGAGAAAACTGAGGGCAGGAGTACTGTGCCTATTCTTTTGCTGATTTGCACATTCAGCTTGCTCTAGAACAAGCATAAGGCGCTAATCATTTCTTAAGTGTTTTTAAGAAGAAATTGGACAGTGATTTGTCTGACATGGTACAGGGTCTTCTGACTGAGTAGGGGATTGGACTAGAAGACCAGTATTTGAGGGGCTGCCACAAAGAAGAATGGGTTAAATTATTCTTCAGGGCACCAGAGGGCAGGACAAGAAACAATGGTTGGAAACTAATCAAAGAGAGAAACAATCTGGAATTATGGAGACACTTCCTAACAGTAAGGACAATTAACCAGTGGAACAGCTTGCCTTCAGAAATTGTGGGTGCTCTATCATTGGAAGTTTTTACTTCCAATGTCTATTGGAAGAGACTAGACAGTCACTTGTCTGAAATCGTGTAGGTTCTCCTGCTTGAGCAGGGGGATGGACTAGAAGACCTCCAAGGTCCCTTTAAGCTCTATTCTATTCAATGCTCTGACCTCTAAGGTACCTTCCAACTCTGTTATTCTGTTAAGGTACAATCCTCTATTCCAGGGCTGTCAACCTGGAGGCCCATGGGCTGGATGCATCACGCACAGGCCACGCCCACCCCAGCTCTGTGAATAGAAAAAACATCACGAAACATCATATGATGGCAACATGATGGCGTGAGCTTGACACCCGTGCTCTACTCGGTCCTCACCATGCTGTGAAGACAATCTCTTCTTGCATCAAAAATAGAATTTTCTGACTTGCACTGGTTCATCCACTGTAATTCATTGCATTATAGGAAAAAAAGTCTCTACATTAATGGTTGTCACGCACGGCACAGGAACAACCACATTTCTCACTAATTGCTGCTCTCTGCTCTCTGTAACCAATTTACTTAACACGCTCATTGGTGAAAAGTACGTGTTTCTTTTTTTTCCCTATAACTTATTTTGTTTTATAAGTTTACTGAAGGAATAGTAGAGTGTTGATAAAATAATAAATGATGGGGAAAGTAAGGATGTAGAAAATGTTTTTGCATGGTACTGGGGTGGTGAATGCAAATCAAATATTATGTAATGGTATAGCTGAAGCCCAATACCTCTACATTTACTAAATGTTTGATGCTATGAATGAATTTAACATTTTTGCATGGGTTGCCAGCTGGTGCTATGCTTTTCCTGGGTCTTCGTGAGAAAAAAAAAAATTCTGGAAGCAATTAGATGAGGAAAAATAGGGAAGGGAAGGGAAGGGAAGGAAGGGAGGGGAAGGAGGGAGAGAAGGAAGGAAGGAAGGAAGGAAGGAAGGAAGGAAGGAAGGAAGGAAGGAAGGAAGGAAGGAAGGGCTCTCATTGTTGTGGACCACCAGCAGCCTGCAGAGCTGGCAGCAGAGTCGGACAGTGAGGAGGCTGGGGAGGAACATGGACCAGTCCTGGAGTCTGGGGAAGGTTCGTACGAGCGCTCTGTGTCAGAGGCAAAGTTGGGGCCAGGGCCATCTGGGAGTGATGCGCGAACTCTGGAGCCCCCATACTCAGACAGGAGAGAGGCAGAGGAACAGGAGGAGCCTGTTCCTAGTGTATGCATTTGTAGAGCTGCCAGAAGGCAATGTTGCTACCTCTGTTTCCAGTCAGCGTCTCTTGTTTGTTTCTGAACTTCGTGGGGCTTTGCCAAGTAAGTCCTTTGGCAGGGTGTCAAAGAAGATAAAGGCTGGGGATTATCCCGAAGGACTTCTTCCGAAGGACTTGTTTTGCAACTAATTGGGACTCAGCTGGGAATGAACATAATTCTCAGCTGTTACAATAAAATAGGTTTCTTTGGAACTAATTGTGTCTTGTAATGACTCAGTAAGCCTAGGTCACAAAACGCAAACCAGAGAGAGAGGGGAGGAGAGGAAGGGAGGGAGAAAGAGGGGGGTCCTCAGCAAAACAAATATTTGTATAGATATAGGCAGAGAAATTGGGAATAAAATGTCTAAAATTTGAACCCATTGCTTCAGTTTGGGAACAAGAGGGACAGAACGTAGAGATTTTTAAAAATGTTTTCAATTAAGGATTTAACACCCTCTCCTTTCCTTTGATTTCCTGTGCAGTTTTTTTTTTAAGGAAGTGGCATTCAACCAAATTGTCACACCAACATATACTGGCTTAATCATTATTAATTTTTCTTCTGATATAATTAATCTCATTTTTTAAAAAAAGGCGAGTTAGGGGTCCTTGAGGATGCCATACATTTAATGGTACAGTATATCTAGAATATATTCACCATAAACCATGAAAATGCTTGCATTTTATCTGTGATAACAATGCTCTTTGGAGAACTTGGGGAGCTTATTTGTGTATTTATTTTATATGGCTGAATGACAAAACTAAGTCTTCAGGGCTGATGCATATCTAATCCCCGGAGGATGATGATCCAGAGGATAGACACCCTGATAAAAAGGCTTTCTCCAAGTTACTCTGTGTTCTGCCCCAGCTACGGATCCCAAAGAACGCAGCACACACAAAATCCGAATAAAACTCAGTTTACTTCAAAACGCAGTCTTTTGCAAATGCAGGCTGTTAATAAAATGTTCTTAACAACCTGCCAAAAATTCCACAGATAAGATAGAGTCTTACTAGAGTTGGCAGAAAGCCCAGAAACACTGTTTGCAGAGAAAATCCAAACTCAAAGATCAGCGAACGAATGAACGAACGTTGTTTCCTGCAGCTTTTTACAAGCTGTGTGCATTCTTAAATAGGCTAAGGGAGTGGCCAATCAGCCCCAAGCCTTACTCGCAAGGAGACTCCTCCTGAGGAACCATTCCTGACTTTTGGCAGCACTGCGTGCCCGTGCATTGAGAAGAGGCTCCTCCACTTCATCCTCTGCACTTAAAGGAGCCTCTGGAGGTTCTGAAGGCCCTGGTTGAATCCCTGCCTCTGGCACCACATCTTCTTCAGCCTCCTTCCTGTCCGACTCGAGCGCCGGCTGCACAGGCTGCTGGCGCGACAGCACACCAGCCTCCTCGTCGTCAGGGTCAGCAACAATTCGCACAGGCCGCTGGTGGGCCACAACACTCTGTAACATGAACAAAGAACATGCTTATCCTGTTGGATATAATGGACCACGGGTGAAATCCACTTACCTTTGCTACCGGTTTGCAAATAGGAGCGCACGTGCACGCTCACTTTGGTCATGCGTGACACATTTGCACATGCACAGGATCTTCTGTGCATGCACAGAGCATCAAAAACGGGATGTGATGACGTCCGGGTGGATGGGTGGAGCCTCCCGCTGCTGGCGCTACCAGTTCGCCCAAGCCAGATAGAACCGGCTGCATTTCACCACTATAATGGACCCATAAATTACAACTATGTTAATCCCATAACTAATGTGGTCTCAAGCAATGATGGGTTTTAAAGATAACTACCAGCCCCTCAAATTGAATCCAGAAGCATACTGGCGATCAGTGCAGCTTGTAGGCAGAAAGGTCACATAAGAAGTCACATTTTGAATTGGCTGAAGCTTCCAAAACATCTTCAAAGACAGACACCAAAATAGCAACTATTGATATATTAGCAAATGGTTATGTTTTATATCAGTTCAAGGGTTTACATTTTTCTTCAGAATACTTGCAGACAGTTGAGAGGGTTATTTTCATAATATGTTCAATGATATTTCTTGTATATAGCCAAAACCATTATTCAAATACTGTCTGTGTGAGGGTAACCTGGAAAATGTGGTGGCCACTTTACCAATACGTTTATTCAGCTCATTATCTAAAGAGAGAGTGTCAGAGATAGTTGAGCCGAGGTACACAAAGTCATGGACGACCTCCAGTTCTTGTGCAGAGATTGTAATGCAGGGAGGTGAATCCATGTCCTGACCCATGACTTGTGTTTTTTTCAGGCTGATTGTTAGTCCAAAGTCTTGGCAGGCCTTGCTAAAACTGTCCATAAATTGTTGAAGGTCTTCAGCAGAGTGAGCAGGGACAGCAGCATCGTCAGCAAAGAGGAAATCCTGTAAGCATTTCAGCTTGCCCTGTGGGAAGGATTGCCACTCTCAAATTGGCCTTTTTAGTCACACTAGATGCTATTTTAGGACCTCTTTCCAGAGCACGATACCATAGTCTTTTGAGACTGAAGATTGCCAATGTATGGGACTAACCTTGCTAAGAGCTATAAATTATTAGTGATGAAACTTACAGTGGTAAGCTCCTAATCATTAATAGGAATCAGATGATATCCATTACACTTTGGATTACCCTTAAGATATGGATAATAGTGCCCTAAAGAACCTAAATAGAACCCAGTTTAAGATAAAGGTTCCCCTCGCACATACGTGCTCGTCATTCCTGACTCTAGGGGGCAGTGCTCATCTCCGTTTCTAAGCTGAAGAGCCAGTGCTGTCTGATGACGATTCTGTGGTCATGTGGCCAGCATGTCTAAATGCCGAAGGCACACAGAATGCTGTTACCTTCCCACCAAAGTGGTCCCTATTTTTCTACTTGCTTTTTTTACATGCTTTTGAACTGCTAGGTTGGCAGAAGCTGAGCCAAGTAATGGGAGCTCACTCTGTTACGCAGCACCAGGAATTCAAACCACTGAACTGCTGACCTTTCTCATCGACAAGCTCAGCGTCTTAGAGAAAAAAACCAGAAACATCACAGTGAGACTTGCTGAAAAAATAGAGGGGTCCGATGAATTCCGTGAAAATCTAGCCAGACAAACCATTTTCAGGGAGTCTTCAGACCAGAACCGTTCTGAAGGGATGGTGAAGAAGGAGAGGCATCTTGGATGACCAAGAGGAACAGGCAAGTTCCTTTAAAGGTCAGAGGCAGCTCTTCGGACTGGCAACGGGAGTGGCGGCCATTGTAAAATGACCGCTCTGAAGCTGGGGCAACCGGACTGTTTTTGTGCAGGAGCGGTGTTTTAATGGAGTGCTGGTACCGGGTGAGTGATTGGCCAACTCACAGGTAAAAGAAAATTTTGAATTGGAACATTAAAAGTGTCCCCGAGCTGAAATGAGTGACTAATTGGCACTTGGGAAAGTCTATGGAGGGAGAAGAACAAAGAGGAGGCTAGCATACTAAATACCAAGAAAGTTTTCGTATCTATAATTGGATTTGGAGAAATTAAAAATAATAAAAGAAAAAAATCTGAGGAAAAGTATTTTTTATGTGGATTTAAAATATTTTTGACAGCTTTGACATTTAGTTGGTTTGAGAATATTGTGGATTTGAGAGAGACATCTGCTGGCAGAAAGAGAGAACTGCAATATTTGTTGGAAGATAGAAGAGAAAGTACAGCTGTGACCTTGACTACTAAAAGATAATTTGGAAACTGTGGGAACTTTTAAGGAGTATTTGTCTTTCTACATTGCTTGGTTTCGATTCTCAATGGTTGTGGAAGATAACAAATCTTTAACATGGAGTGGACTGGATAAATACATGAACTGGACATTATTTGAAAACAAAAAGAGACTATATGGATTTTAAATTTTAATTAAGTGTGACATAATTCAAAGGTGTTAACAATTTCTTAAATTGGCAATATGGAGTCTTGGATGTGTGAGGAATTAATTGAGATGTTTAAAAATATGTGTGAATCACTAAAGGGTAATAAAAAGTCAGAAATTTTGGTGGAACACACAGAACAGGAAATAGGGCAGAAGGTGGTAAAAGAGATTATTTATTTATTTATTTATTTATTTATTTATTTATTTATTTATTTATTTATTTATTTATTATTGAATTTCTATACCGCCCTTCTCCCTGAGGACTCAGGGCGGTGTACAGCCAGAATTAAAAAGACATGCAAGACAAATATTAAAAAACAATTAAAAGATATATAAATTTGGCCCAATTAAAACTCATTACCAATTAAAACATTTAAAACATTTAAAACAGTTAAAAATTTCATCTTAAGCCAGCCCGGCTTGTTTAAATAAATGGGTTTTAAGGGCACGATGGAAGGCACTGAGGTCCTGGATTCTCCTTATCTCTGGGGGGAGCTGATTCCAGAGGGTAGGTGCCCCCACAGAGAAGGCTCTCCCCCTGGGGGTCACCAGCCTACACTGTCTGGCTGATGGCACCCTGAGGAGGCCTTCTCTGTGGGAGCGCACGGGTCGATGGGAGGTCGTCGGTAGCAGTAGGCGGTCTCAAAGATAGCTAGGCCCTATGCCATGGAGCGCTTTGAAGGTGATAACCAGCACCTTGAAGCGCACCCAGAGGACCACCGGGAGCCAGTGCAGCTCGCACAGGAGCGGTGTTACGTGGGAGCACCATGCTGCTCCCGTCACTACCCGCGCTGCTGCGTTCTGGACCAGCTGGAGCCTCCGGGTGCTCCTCAAGGGAAGCCCCATGTAGAGAGCATTGCAGTAGTCAAGGCGAGAGGTGACGAGGGCGTGAGTGACTGTGCACAGGGAATCCCGATCAAGAAAGGGTCGCAACTGGCGAATCAGGCGAACCTGACAAAAGGTCCCCCTGGTTACAGCCGTCAGATGTTCCTCCAAGGACAGCTGCGTATCCAGGAGGACTCCCAGATTGCGAGCCCTCTCTGTGGGGGCCAATGACTCGCCCCCAATAGTCAATGATGGAGTCAACTGACTATATCGGGATGCCGGGAGCCACAGCCACTCAGTCTTGGAAGGGTTGAGCTTGAGCCTGTTCCTCCCCATCCAGACCCGTACAGCCTCCAGGCACTGGGACATCACTTCAAGGGCATCGTTGGGGTGGCCTGGGGTGGAGATGTACAGCTGGGTGTCATCAGCGTACTGGTGGTATCTCACCCCAAAGCCACGGATGATCTCACCCAGCGGCTTCACATAAATGTTGAACAGAAGGGGCGAGAGAACCGATCCCTGCGGCACTCCACAAATGAGGGGCCTCGAGGTCGACCTCTGCCCCCCTGCCAACACAAACTGCGACCGGTCAGAGAGAAAGGAGGAGAACCACCACAACACGGTGCCTCCCACCCCCAACTCTTCCAGCCGGTGCAGCATGATACCATGGTCGATGGTATCAAAAGCCGCTGAGAGGTCTAATAGGACCAGAACAGAGGAACAACCCCTGTCCTGAGCCCTCCAGAGATCATCAACCAACGTGACCAATGCCGTTTCCGTGCTGTGCCCAGGCCTGAAACCCGACTGGAACGGATCTAGATAAGATGTTTCCTCCAGGAATTGCGGAAACTGTCGTGCGACCACACTCTCAGCAACCTTCGCCATAAAGCGAAGGTTGGAGACAGGACGATAGCTGGCCAATATTGCTGGATCCAGGGACGGCTTCTTGAGGAGACGCCTCACCACCGCCTCTTTCAAGGCGGTGGGGAAGTAACCCTCACTCAACGAAGCGTTGATAACACCCTGGAGCCAGCCTCGTGTAACCTCCCGGGAAGCCAGTACCAACCAGGAGGGACACGGGTCCAGTAAACATGTGGCCGCACTAAGTCTCCCCAAAATCCTGTCCACATCATCAGGAGTCACAGCATCAAACTCCTCCCAGATAACATTCTCAAGACTATTCCTCGTCACCCTGCCCTGATCTACCCAGTCAGAGTCCAAATCCCCCCGGATCTGAGCGATTTTGTCATACAGGTATTGTCCAAAATCCTCCACCCTGCCTTCCAAGGGATTCTCCCGCACTCCCGGATGAAGCAGGGAGCGGGTAACTCTGAACAGGGCGGCTGGACGATTCCCTGATGACGCAATAGAGGCGGAAAAGTAATTAAACTTTGCCGTCTTTATCGCCACTAGGTAGGCCTTAATATGCGACCTTACCCGTGTTCGATCAGATTCAGTGAGACTGGCCCTCCAACCGCTCTCCAGGCGTCTTTTCCGGCGCTTCATTTCCCTCAGCTCCTCAGTGAACCAAGGAGCCGCGCGGGATCGGCACCGGGTCAGAGTCCGCAAAGGCACGACTCGGTCCAAGGCCCCACCAGCCGCCCGGTCCCAGGCAGCTACCAGCTCCTCGGCCGAGTCATGTGCTAGAACCTCAGGAAATGGCCCAAGCTCCGCCTGGAACCTCTCAGGATCCATCAGGGGCCTGGGGCGGATCCATCTAATTGGATCTGCCTCCCTGCGGCGGGGGGCAGCGGTTCGAAAATCCAGGTGAAGGAGTGAGTGGTCTGTCCATGACAAGGGTTCCACGTCTATTTCCCCAATAACAAGACCACTCAACCACTGGCCAGAGACAAAAATCAGATCCAGAGTGTGACCTCCCCTGTGAGTAGGGCCATGAACTAACTGGGTCAGGTCCATGGCCGTCATGGAAGCCATGAACTCCCGAGCCATCTCAGATGTTTCACCAACGGATGGCAAGTTGAAATCACCCATGACTAAAAGCCTGGGTGTATCAACTGCCACCGTGGCTATCACGTCGAGTAGCTCAGGTAGGGCTGTTGCCATGCGGCAGGGAGCCAGGTACGTAAGCAACAAGCCCATCTGAACCCCACGACCCCACCTCACAAGGAGGGACTCACATCCGGCTATCTGAGGCACAGTGGTCTCCCTAGGACCCAGATCCTCGTTAATAATAACTGCCACCCCCCCGCCCCTCCCCTGGGCCCTCGGCTGATGGAATGCTATGAAGCCTGGTGGGCACATTTCAGCCAGAGGGACACCGCCCTCTGGGCCCAACCAGGTCTCCATAATATCCGCCAGGTCCGCTCCTCCCTCTTGTATAAGATCGTGAATGAGGGGGGCCTTATTTACCACGGACCTAGCGTTGCATAACATCAGCCGAAGGCCCAGATCTTGAGTGTCTAAGCCACCTAGTCTCCGAGAGGAGCCATGGGGACCGGGGCAAGCAATTGCTCTCAAACAGCGAGTGCGAGCCCCCAACACATGATATGGTCCCCTGCTCCCGCCATATCTGCCCCTCCCATCTACCGTGCTGATGGTACAGACCTCATAGGTATCGTCCCCCATCCCTTTCCCAGTCCCTCGACCAGCACCTCCCAAGTCATTACCCTGTGCCGGGTTCGGCTCTGACCCTGGTGGATTTCCCCCCCCCCCATCCCCCAGAGTCTTCTTCCCAATTTCTCTAGAAAGATCATTACAAACCCCCCTCCCAGAACCCCTTAAAATCTTAAAAAATTTCCCTAAAAAACCCCACAAATTCTTCCTTGCTCCATGCCATCTCTCTGGACTCCAAAGTCCGTCATCGAGATAGGCCCTTGATAATGTGGAGGGCCAAACCTGCGAGAGGGGAGAATCTCGCAGGGCGAGGAGTTCCGACACCGAATACATATAATCATCATCAGGGGAGCCAAAGTCCAAGGGAAGGGGGTACTGCCGATGTTACAAACATAGGGAAAATTCTAGTCCATGGTCAGGCCACCAAGCCCATTGTCCTCTCACGACAGTGGCAAGGAGGTGTATATCATTCGACCCTGGAAGTTTCTAGGGCAGCCATGCTCTCACCTAGGCCGCCCATGGAAACTCTGATGGAAATCCGGGCGTGAAGATAGCCATAATCCGCCTCCAACTGGCCTTACGTCCATAGAACCAGTATCCCTCCTGGGATTAGTAGCATCCGGGAGTCCAAGTATCCTGCTCAGAAGGAGGTTTAAGTTCGTAAATTCACGTCAAAGAGATTTTACATGGCAGGGAGTTCAGACAAGCTAGATGGAAAAGGGGGAAAATTCGGAATAATTCAGCAGGCCAAGATAGATGGGTAGCTGTAGCCGTAATAAGGCCCATAGACCTAAACTCGGTCCAAAGGAAGGAAGAGGGAGGGGAAATTCAAACCGCGTAAATTTGTAGTTCTTTTCCGACCCCTGCAAATCCCTCAATCTTCCAATCTGATGGATAATGCTGCCCTATTTCATTCCCCCCCCCCCGTCCAGCTCGTCCTGGTGGGGGGGGTCTCCTAATAAATGAGGAGCAAGAAAATAATATTGAAGGAAAAGGAATTGAATGAAAAAAGCAGTTAGATGATTTCACTGGGATTTACAGTGGCAAAAAGAGAGGATGAGGGGGGGGACATCCCCCAAAAAAGAATCAATCAAAGGGTAAAGAGGGAAATAGTGGAAAGAGATTAGGAGAAAGCTTGGGGAGAACTACTCGAATAATATATCTAAAAGTGAGAAAAAGGATTCAGAAGAAAAGATATAATAAATATTAAAAAAAAAAAAGAAAAAAGAAGAAGTTAAGAGAATGGGATAAAAGGAGAAACCTATCAAGAAGTGGAATTTTGGAGAGACCAAGAGAAAATGGTTAAAGAAGAGAAGATTAGTGTAAAGGAAGAAGGGAAATAAGGTACATACTAGTAGATTTAAGGGAACTGTATTAATATTATTAATTGTGGATGGTCAACTAAGTAAAAGGGTTTTAATGTAAGATTTGAATATGATGATGTATATTGCTTATAGTAAAACAGAATAGCAGATGAAATGGGAAATGGCAATTTGGTTTAATTTTGAAGACAATTTAAATTAAGAGACAAAGTTGAAATGTTGAAAGTTGAAATGTTAAAAAGTGGGATGGGGATTTTGAGAAATATATTCTGTAATGGAGAACTAAGAAAATTAATTGATGTTATTGTAAGAGATTAGGAATTAAGGGCGGATAGTGATACTGATTATGTATTAAGAAGAAATTAAGATAAGATAAAGAAGTATGGAAAAAGAATATTATGGCTGAAATTGGAAACATGTAAAATGGACTTGGAAAAAAAGAATAATATGGTAGAAGCTGAAAGATGGTGATATGGTGAAAAATGATTAATTTGTGATAAAGAATTATATAAAAGAGATGAATATGGAAAAAATGGAAAGATTAGAATAAATTATAAATATTAATATATATAAGATGTATAAGATGTGATCCAGTCAACACTCTGTTCATAAAATATGTATGATGAAAGAAAAATTCTAATAAAACTTGTTTACAAAAAGCTCAGCGTCTTAGCCACTGAGCCACCGGTCCCCCTAGAACCCAGTTTAGAGAGGCCTATCTCAAGTTCTCACTGTTGTCAGAAAGCCTTGGTCTGGAATAAAGAAGGGGATTATCCTCATCATTTCTAGATGATCATGCATTTCTTCTGCTTTTTCTGCCTTCCCAACAATTGTCAAGATGCTTTTCATTCCGTGGTGATTATTTAAAGATAATTATTTCTGCTCCATCCTATTTTTCATTACTGTTTCACTCTGCATTTATTTTTATTTGCTTCCTTGTGTAAGTTTTATTGAAGCCACTTTTTCCAAATATAAGCTATCATATAAATGTAAGAAATTGTTGTTGACGATGATATTCTAATAGAAACATCTGAGCAAAACCTACAGTAATGCTCAGATGCTTCTATAAGAATATCATCATCACCATCATCTCTAATATCATGATATCATCATCATCCCTAATGGAGTGGTGCAGTGGCCTAGAGGTAGAGCTCTTGCCTCACAATCAGGAGGCTATAAGTTCGATCCTAAGTAGAGACAGATATTTCTCTCTCTGGGCACAATGAGAATATATCTGCTGAACAAAACTCTGCATTGGCAACAGGAAAGGCATCCGGCCATTAAACACTCTGCTAGCTCAATTCAGTTGCTCAGACTCCACCCTGCAAGGGATCATGGGATTGTTAAAAGATTGATCATCATCATCATCATCCCTAATATCATTTTATCATTATCAATATCATATCATTATCATCACCACTACCACCACCATCATCATCATATTATCCCTAATATTTTTATATCGTATCATCATTGTTATTATCATCCTTCATTTTTTTTTAAAGAGAGAAACATTTTCTGAAGCATTTACTTTGCAATTATTTAATCAGTGGTGAAATATAACTTTGTAACTAAAAAATAATGCAAACATAATAATGTGAAATGTTATCTTTATCTGCATATTGGACATTAAAGCAACTATTTCATTTGGAAATGCTTGATATGCTTCATGCTGTCTTGCCTAACTCTTCTTGGGGCTTTAGCCTTATTGTGTTGAAACTTTTGTGAGGCCCTCATGCCGCTAAAAGACACATCATGCTTAAATTAATGTTAAGTGACTTGTTGCAGGGAAACAGATTAAATATGCGAAAGGTAGGAAATCATGCAAATGAAGCTCTATTTTCCACTTCATTATCTGCACAGCAGTACATATGTAGAGCCCTCAAATCTCATTTTTCCTTTAGGATCAGGAAATTAAGCAAGTGGAAAAAAAATATTAGATTCAGAACTTGAGAAAAAGCAATCTAGTTTTGTTTATTTTTAAATTATTTTTGTAGAGACCATTCTGCATTATAAATGTGTCATTATGCTATAGGTAAGTGGGCCAGATTTGACATATGCTTGTTGCTGATTACTGTTACTTTAATACAGAACAATATGTTGCTTATTTCTTGCCGATGAATGTCCTTGGCCTCTGTAGCATTCTCTCCTATTTATTTAGATTTTTCTCATTCTCTAGCATTTCGTTAGATAGATAATGTATCTTTTATTTTATGTACACTTGAGAGCATATGCACCAAGACAAATTCCCTGTGTGTCCAATCACACTTGGCCAATAAAGAATTCTATTCTATTCTATTCTATTCTATTCTATTCTATTCTATTCTATTCTATTCTATTCTATTCTATTCTATTCTATTCTATTCTATTCTATCCATATCAAATAGGGCATCTTGGATTTGAAATTGGTTATTAACATTCAATGCTATCTAAGATTCCTGTACCATATCTAACTATCTAACTAAGATTTGCATGTCTAACTATCACTAGCTAACTATTCTCTCCAAAACAATGTTTTTTAATCCTAATATCTGGGAATGTATTAACATAAAGCTTAGAAAAATAATAGATAGATAGATAGATAGATACAGTAGATAGATGATGTTGTTTCCATCCTTCGGTTGCTATTGATTTCTTTTTGAATTTCTGCTATTTTGCTTCTTAATGTGCATGGTAAGCTTCACATAAGCCAGAAGTTTAATTAAAATGACACACACACACACACACACACACACACACACACATACAGAGAAAGAGAGAGAGAGAGGGAGAGAGGGAGGGAGAGAGAGAGATGATGATAGATAGATAGATAGATAGATAGATAGATAGATAGATAGATAGATAGATAGGCAGGCAGGCAGGCAGGCAGGCAGAAAGACAGAAAGACAGAAAGACAGAAAGACAGATGATAGCAGGGGTGAAATGCTACCGGTTCGCTCTGGTTCGGGCAAACTGGTAGTGACAAAAACTATTGGTTCGGGTGAAACGGTAGTAAAAAATATTTTTAAAAAGTAAAAAAAAAAAAAAAGGTTCCGACAACCACGTGGCACAACTGTGCCACACGATCATTGGAACCTTTTTTTTTTTCTTTTTTAAAGCATTTTTACTGCCTATTTGCTGGAAACAGTAGTAAAAAAATGCTTTAAAAAAAAAGAAAAAAGACGTTCCGACAATCACGTGGCACAGCTGATTGACAATCAGCTGTGCCGTGCGATCCACTGAACCTTTTTCCCCCTTCTTTAAATCATTTTTTTACTACCGTTTCCAGTGAATAGGTAGTAAAAAAAAATCCTTAAAAATGATTCCGACGATCACAGCTGAGCTGCGCAATCATCAGAACCTTTTCCCTCCCCCCTTTTTAAAGCATTTTATACTACTGGTTCTGGTGAATAGGTAGTAAAAAATGCTTTAAAAAAGGTTCTGATGATCACAGCTGTGCCGTACGATCGTTGGAACCGCTTTTTCTTTTTTACTTTTAAAGCATTTTTTACTACCTATTCTCCCGAAACAGTAGTAAAAAAATTCTTTAAAAAAGTAAAAAAAAATGTTGACCATGCCCATCCAGGCACATGACCCCTCCACGAAGCCATGCCCGCCAAGCCACGCCCACAGAACCAGTAGCAACAAATTTTGCATTTCACCCCTAGATGATAGATATAGATGATAGAGATAGAGATAGATAGAGATAGAGGTAGAGGTAGAGGTAGAGATAGAGATAGAGATAGAGATAGAGATAGAGATAGAGATAGAGATAGAGATAGAGATAGAGATAGAGATAGAGATATAAGTGGGGGTTGGGAGGGTGGGGGACCATAATAGGCAGCCAGGCAGGCATATGATCAAGAGAATTAAAGCTACTGTTCAGAGTTTTTTGAAATTTCTAATAAACCTGGAATTACACTGTGCCTCTATTCCTTTTTAGTACCCTCACCAGACCCCTACAAATATTGAAAAGGGAAAGCAAAATTCCTTTTTCAATGATATTATCATAGTACTAACATTGATTGATTGGATAGGCCACCCAACTCCTTTTTATAAGTATTACATAAAAGTTTCTAAGATGACACCGTTCTACTGAAAACATGAGACAGCTAAATCTTATTTCAGATTAAAGACATTTCCATACATTATGGAAAGCCGTGGTAGCACTTTGGTTAGAATGCCATATTGCATGCTAATTCTGCCCACAGCAAAGGAGTTCAATCCCGACTGGCTCAACTCAGCCTTCTATCTTTTTGAGGCCAATAAAATGAGGACCCAGATTGTTGGGGTCAATATGGTGACTCTGTAAACTGCTTTGAGAGTGTGTGAAGTGTGCAAAATTACACAATAAAGTAAAGTGCTATTGGTAGTGCTATTACACTAACTGCCCTCCAGATAGTTCACTGAACTATCATGGTATGTCCTATCCACTCTGCATGGCCCAGTGAAATTTTGTGCAAAATGAATGATCAGTAGAAGATGCAGTGTCAATTTATTTCCCATATGGTACCGAACCCGTGCTTTGCAGTGCAAGTAAAAGTAATGCCTTTGAAGCATGGAAACCTTTGCTAATGTTGTGGCCTGTCAGCTGCTGGTGCCTTCAGCTGCTGAATCAGAGGAGGAGGAGGAGGTAGGAGGTGTGGGAGTCAGGGTCAGCTTCAAGGCAACCTGAGAGCTCCGAGGGGGAAGAGGGAATGGAGCTGGCAGAGAGAGAGGGACAGAGATGGAGCCTGCACTGTCCGTCAGCCCTCAAATGGAGAGTCAACAGCCCCCAGGTCTAGAGGTGGCTGATAAGGAAGAGGAGGAACGGCTGGGTCCAGTGCCTGATGCGTGGATGAGCAGAAGGCAAAGAGAGAGTAGTGGAAATCCGTGGGCAGATCCTTGGGAAGGAAGAGCTACTGCTGCTAATGAAGCCTCACTCTAGCTCTGGGGATAAAAGTTAGGGGGCACAGACAGTAGCGGGTTCCACTTATCTTTGCTACTGGTTTGGAACTGTGAACGTGCGTGTGTGTGCGCTTGTTTTGCTCGCGCATGGCACTTTTGTGTGTGCGTAGAACCTTCTGTGCATGCACAGAACATCTGTGATGATGTCTGGGTGGGTGGGCAGAGCCGCCGCTACCAGTTCTCCTGAACCACGGCAAACCGGTAGAAACCAACCACTGGGCAGAGATGAATAGATGCAGCAGACAACTAACTATTCATCTTCTGGCTTGACAGAGAAACTTTTTGCTGGGTCTGCCAGCACTCCTAATTAAAAGAATCTTTGAGTTCACATCAGAGGGTTTGTCATGTTTGGAGAGCTGGGTCCAAATAATTAATTCAAGGGCTGAACTGTCCCATCTTTAGAGATAATCACAGCACCACAATAAATTAGACAATTTCTTCCTAAAAGGTTGTCTCATGCCATATTTCAGAATTCACGTAGTCCTGACCATGACAAAATATTCTTTCAGTTTTCCACAGCCATTTGTTTATACGTGATTATCACAGGTATAGCTAAATCAAGCCATCTTGTCCCACCCATAATCAGCATCTGTGATGAGTTTTCTAAGTGCCCATCAGATAAATCAGCACGAAACCAAAACATAAATCAGAACTCAGGTGATTTATGAGGCTGTTTACTAAACTATATTGAACCGATGCCAGCTACGGAGAACTGGTGCGTGACAAGTAGAGAATATTATGTGTGTTTTTCACTTTGGAGATTTTTTTTTTTTTTGCCTTGTATGGCTTTTCAAAATCTACATTTTGAGGAAAGAGGCTGTTGCTGCCAGAGTAATTGATTTTGCATACTAAAAAGGTAAATGTTCATAGAAGGTAAATTCTCAGTATATGACAGTTTTGCTGATCAAAGTTTTTCTTTGTTTTCTTTTTAGTTCATTGCTGTAAAATGTCAAATGTACTGGGATGTTAATACTGGCTAGTGTACACATACATAAATGCAAAGATACACACAGGGACACGCACAAAGTACACACACACACACACATTTGGATGGGGAATTATAATCCAAGAGAAAGAATTTAAAAAATAACTCAAATTCATTTTTTTTCCAAGTGTCATTGGTTCTAATCCCAAACGCTGCTCAATCTTGTCAGAATAACAGAGTTGGAAGGGACCTTGGAGGTCTTTTAGTCTAATCCCTGGATCGCCCGATCTGGTAGCGATGGCGGTGGGTGGTTCAGAGAACCGGTAGCAAAAATCCCTGTGCCCCCCCCATGCCCAGCTGAGCCGCGTGATCATCAGAGGCTTTTTTTTTTTACTTTTAAAAGCATTTTTTCTACAACCTCTTCCGACGAAAAAATGCTTTTAAAAGTAAAAAAAAAAAAGCCTCTGATGATCACGCGACTGAGCTGGGATCATCGGAGGCTTTTCAAAGCATTTTTTTCTGCAACCTCTTGGCTGAAGAGGTGGTAAAAAAAATGCTTTGAAAAGTCTCTGACAATCCCAGCTGAATTGCCTGATCGGCAGAGGCTTTTCAAAGCATTAGAAAAAATACTTTGAAAAGTTAAAAAAAAAAAGTTGGCCACACCCACACAGTCACATTACACCCCCCCCACCAAGCCACGCCCACAGAACCAGTAGTAACAAATTTTACATTTCACCCCTGATAAGATCCTACACCATTTCAGACAAATGATTATCCAATCTCTTCTTCTTCTTCTTCTTCTTCTTCTTCTTCTTCTTCTTCTTCTTCTTCTTCTTCTTCTTCTTCTTCTTCTTCTTCTTCTTCTTTTTTTTTTTTTTTTTTTTTTGTCATAATGACAGCTCCACCTTTGCAGCCTAAGGGTGAAATATATAATTGGGTATAATCACTATATTGATAATACCAGACCCTAAACTGACTGATAAGCTTGCCCTTATTAAACAGGAGGGGTAAGAGCGTCATGAGGCATCAGAGAAATGAGGGATGAGAAAAACAATGTCCCCCCTTCCATAAACACCAACTGTCCCTGAAGTTTTCTTGGCAAAGTTGTAGTTAGCTAGTAAAAGGGATTAGCCCAAGATCACCCAGGTGGCTCTCATGCCCAATGTGGGACTAGAACTCATAGTCTCTAGCCCAGACCTGCACATTTTATGAATCATTGGCCATATCTGGCCTATGGGCTGTCACAGTCTTGCTCACAGTGGCAGTGTTGTTGGTGGTGGTAAGGGGTGGGGCAGCATCGATGGTAGGGGGGGTTAGGCAGTGGAGTGGAATGGAGTGGAGAGCAGAGTGGAGCGGAGCAGAGCGGAGTAGAGTTGAGTACTTTATTGGCCAAGTGTGATTCACAAAAGGAATTTGTCTCCAGAGCCTAAGCTTTCAGTGTACATGATAATGATGATGATGATGATATTAATAAGAGAAAGTAGTGGAAAAGATGAGAAGGATAATAATAATAATAATAATAATAATAATAATAATAATAATAATAATAATAATTCATTGACATTGCAATACCTGGTGATGCACGAATTGAAGATAAGCAGCAAGAAAAAATCACAAAGTACCGGGACTTACAAATTGAAGTTGAGCGACTGTGGAAAAAGAAATCGTGTGTTGTCCCGATTGTAATTGGAGCCATTGGAGCCCTTGGAGCAATACCGAAAGGGCTACCCCACTATTTAGAAATTCTAAAATTGCCGGACTTGAACATTTTGACTCTACAAAAAACCCACCTTACTCGGAACAGCTTACATCCTCCGACGATACCTTAACAGTTCCTAGGTCCTTGGTTAGGACTCGAGCTGCTGAGCTATTAACCAGGCTCAAAGGCTGTGAATCTCACTAAAGATTAAATAATAATAGTAATAATAATAATAATAATAATAATAATAATAATAATAATAATAATTCATTGACATTGCAATACCTGGTGATGCACGAATTGAAGATAAGCAGCAAGAAAAAATCACAAAGTACCGGGACTTACAAATTGAAGTTGAGCAACTGTGGAAAAAGAAATCGTGTGTTGTCCCGATTGTAATTGGAGCCATTGGAGCCCTTGGAGCAATACTGAAAGGGCTACCCCGCTATTTAGAAATTCTAAAATTGCCGGACTTGAACATTTTGACTCTACAAAAAACCCACCTTACTCGGAACAGCTTACATCCTCTGACGATACCTTAACAGTTCCTAGGTCCTTGGTTAGGACTCGAGCTGCTGAGCTATTAACCAGGCTCAAAGGCTGTGAATCTCACTAAAGATTAAATAATAATAATAATAATAATAATAATAATAATAATAATAATAATAATAATAATAATACTATAGCTATATGGGTAAATATATTTAGACATAAGACAATACTGTGAGAATTAGGTGTTCAGCAGAGTGATGGCATGAGGGGAAAAAAACTGTCCCTGTGCCTAGTTGTTTTGCCATGCAATGCCCTACAGCAATGTCCTGAGGGGAGGAGTTGAAATAGTTTATGTTCAGGATGTGAGGTGTCTGCATACATCTTCTCAGCCTTCCTTCTGACCCACGCAATATCAGATTCTCAAAGGAAGGAAGGAAGGGTGGTTGCAATTGCTGCTGCTTCTTTTTTTTTTCTGCAGTCCTAACTATCTGTTGAAGTCTGTACCTGTCCTTTTTGGTTGCTGTACCAAACCAGGCAGTTACAGAAGTACAAATTGGCATCAATAATGCCAATAATGTCCAAATAATTTCTCAGGCAGTCTGAACTTCCTGAGTTGATACAGGAAGAACATTGTTGTGCTTTTTTTTAATTATAGTTCTAATGTTTGGTGTCATTGGAGGGCAGGATGTCAGCATCAGAGGTGGGATGTCCACAACAATCCCAGTTTTTAATCTGGCCGCTTGGGAGAATTAATTGCCAACATTTATTTATTTATTTATTTATTTGTTTGTTTGTTTGTTTTGTTTGTTTGTTTGTTCGATTTATATGCTGCCCTTTTCCGGAGACTCAGGGCGGCTTACAATGCGTTAAGCAGTAACCTTCATACTTTTGTATATACCTGCTTAGTAGGGCTTTCGCCCCCCCCCCCAAGCGGTGTTCTTTTTATACAAAGTCAGCTTATTGCCCCCACAATCCGGGTCCTCATTTTACCTACCTTGGAAAGATGGAAGGCTGAGTCAACCTTGAGCCTGGTGAGATTTGAACTTGCAGTAATTGCAGGCAGCTGGCAGCTAAGTGCTACTTTAACAGCACTTTAGTCCGCTGCATCACCAAGGCTCCTTCAAGCTCCTTCTAGCCTGATGCCTTAGCCATTACACCAAACTGTCTCTCATATGCATATCAACAAAACACAAACAAATATAAAAGTAAATAAACTTTAATTTTCAACAACAGGATGAAAACACATACTGTATACACACAAAGTGAGTGAGTGAGTGAGAGAGAAAGAAAGACAGGCAGGCAGGCAGGCAGGCAGGCAGGCAGGCAGGCAGACTAAGAATATAGGTAATTTGTTAATCTCTTTGGAGCATTATTTCATGAGTTAATGCAATTTCTGTGGAGTTGAAAACAGCATTCATCTGGTTTGATGCATAGACAGTCCAGAAGACTTATCAGTGTAATTGTGGCTTGTAGAATTTTATTTTAGTGCTGTAATTTTCCTATTTCTGTACATTTTATGACAACTCCAGAAAACACATTGTGTTGTTGTTGCAGTTTTGCTACTTTTTGTTTGCTTAGATTTGGTTCACTGCTATTTTGCTCCATTACACAGACCATCCAATTTGGCCCAAGCATTCAGGATATCTTCACAGACGGATTTTATTTGTTTACATAGTTTCTTATTTATTGGATTGAATTTAATTTCACCCAATTAAAAACCAGAATTACAACCGAGAAACAGAAGATTCAGGCAAGTGGAAATCATGAATGTAGCCATCTGGCAGGCTCTGAACCATAACTTTACCTTCAGGCACTTTGGCAATATCCTGCTTTTAGAGCCTTTTGTAAGGCAAGCAAAGTCAGGATTAATCTAACCTCTGGGGCCATGATGTTCCAAAGGGCAAGTGCTGTGACAGAAAAAATAATAATATTTTTTTTTTACTAAATTTACTTTATTAAAACTTTTGAATAACTTAAAGTTCATATAGTTTGAAAAGTATTCATGTTCATTCCTCTTCAGCCACCTATAGAATAGAATAGAATAGAATAGAATAGAATAGAATAGAATAGAATAGAACAGAATAGAATTTTTAATTGGCCAAATGTGATTGGACACACAAGGAATTTGTCTTGGTGCATACACTCAGTGTACATAAAAGAAAAGATACGTTCATCAAGAATCATAAGGTACAAAATTTAATGATAGTCATAGGGTACATCGTTAGAAGCATTGCAAAAAGCATATGAGTGATAATTAATAATATCGTACTGTGCCACCTTCACAGTTTTCACTGGAATTTTAATACAGATTAAAACAATGGTATAGTAATCAGACAGCTTCATACTTACTTAATGATTTTATTTGTAATTCAAAGCAGAAAATATGTCCAACACATTTTCCTCCTCCTATTTTCCCCACAACACCAACCCTCTGAGGTGAATTGGGCTGAGAGAGAGAGAGAGTGACTGGCCCAAGGTCACCCAGTTGGCCTTCATGGCTAAGGCAGGACTAGAACTCACAGTCTCCCACTTTTTTACCTGGTGCTTTAACCACTAGACCAAACTGGTTTTCCTATTGCCACAAGTGTCCTTATTTTCCTTTTTTCCATTCCCTTTGTGCTTTCTTTTAGTACATTTATGTACTAACAGTGGTGGGTTGCTACTGGTACGCAGCAGTTTGGGCGAACCGGTAGCGCCGACGATTACCTGATAGTGAACCGGTTGCTCCCGACGTTCAGATTGGCCCACCCGCCTACCCGGGCTCCTTTTTTTACCTTTATCTTCTCAGCTGATTAGCGCAGTAGAGTGGATTGCCACACGAATCAGCTGTGCTCTTCCCAGTAGAAACGTGGAAGTGGAAAGTTTTTGTAAACTGCGCATGTGCGTGCAGCACACGTTTGGTGTGTGCGTGAAGCATGAAGCGCGCGATCAACGAAACCAGTAGAAAAACCGGGAGGAACCCACCACTGTGTACTAAATGTAAACGCTTTTTAGGCAGGCCAGCCCAGTATACTTTTACACATGAAGGGGTAGGGAAGGACTTATAGTATTCAAGCAGTGATGGTAAATGCTAGCATCATCATTCAGCTCCATCAAGCTGAAAGTAGTTTTGATCTTCAAAAATACACATATGCATTTATCAAAGGACATTTAGAATAGATGTCATTCTTAGCCATGGTCTCCCGAGAGTTATTAGGGTTTGAAATAAATAAAACTAAAAGCTACCAAAGTTGTAGAGTAAGTGCATTAAGAACTTAGAAGATCTACTCAGATGGGATTTACTTCAATTAGGATGGTAAATAATTTATTAACACTTTTCCCTGCTGTCATAAGAAAAATTCGCAAATACCTCAGAATGTGTAAAAGTTGCATCAATAATAAATGCCACCAAACAAACAGTGAGCTGAGGTAGCAAGCTAAAAGATGAAGGGTATGGGGGGGGGGGGAAAGGAGAGAGAAAAAAATCTTATTCAATTGTATTCAAGTCAGCTGAGAGGAAAGCCTCTGTCAAGTATTGTGCTATTTAAGTAACTGATTAGACTAAATAATCTGCAGCAGTGGTGAAATCCATTTTTTTTACTACCGGTTCTGTGGGCGTGGCTTGGTGGGCATGGCTTGGTGGGCGTACAGGGTACGGATACTGCAAAATCCCCATTCCCTC
Source organism: Arizona elegans (assembly GCA_022577455.1). Classification (NCBI taxonomy): domain Eukaryota; kingdom Metazoa; phylum Chordata; class Lepidosauria; order Squamata; family Colubridae; genus Arizona; species Arizona elegans. The sequence continues at coordinate 1,962,108 of JAKOOJ010000006.1, read as the reverse complement.
TCCACTCCTGGGGTCAGCCAGAGGCGGTATTTGCTGGTTCTCCGAACTGCTCAAAATTTCCACTACCGGTTCTCCAGAACCTGTCAGAACTTGCTGGATTTCACCCCTGATCTGCAGTAATATAAAATTTAGGTTTGCCCCATTTTATAACTATGATATATAAATACATCACCTAACTGGTCACTTCCATTGTTTCATTTACTTTATCCCTCTGGATGAAGAATATACTGAAGAACATCCAAAGAACAATGCAAACTATTCTAAGTATTTGATCAATACCTACAATTGTAAGCATGTGGTGCTTAGTCAATACGAACCAAGGAAGATAAATAACAGAACATACTAATTGAAGGATAATGAAAAATTGGACTCTTTTCAGTTGAGGTTTTCCATGTTAATTATTCTGAAGATTTTCGGTGTTGGGAATTGGTTATGGACACTTGATTCATTCATTTTTTTAAACCATTTATTAGCTTGCACTGATTATGGTATTAATCTGGGCTCTAAGGCAACCTTGAAGTCTGTTTTATATTGTTTCCAATGTTTCTTTTTTGGACCATGTCCTGAAAATAGTGTTAGGGGACTCTTTTTGGCACATAGGCCATTGGTGATTGATGTCCAGAGCAACTTAAACAAAGAAAAAAACAAAGCAATACTCATCTTCTATGCTTCCATATTTTAAGTACCTTTTGGTAAATCAAGAAAATGTTGGGTTTCTTTTCTCCCATTTCAGTTTTAAAAGAGGAACTATGCAAACATTGTTAAGTTTTTATTAAGAGCTCTCCAAGCACCCATATTTTTAGGCCAAATTTAATAAGTGCAAGGCAGTGGTGAAATCCATTTTTTTTTACTACCGGTTCTGTGGGTGTGGCTTGGTGGATGTGGCTTGGTGGGCATGGCAGGAGAAGGATACTGCAAAATCTCCATTCCCTCCCCACCCTGGGGGAAGGATCCATTCCCTCCCCACTCTGGGGCCAGACAGAGGTGGTATTTGCCAGTTCTCTGAACTACTCAAAATTTCCACTACCGGTTCTCCAAACTGCTCAAAATTTCTGCTATTGGTTTTCCAGAACCTGTCAGAAACTGCTGGATTTCACCCATGGTGTAAGGGTCTTGTAAAAAACAGCTTGTAGATGAACACAAAGGGGCATAGGGGGTTTGGATTTAAAGCAGGGGTGAAATGCTCCCGGTTCGGACCAGATCACTTGATCCGGTAGTGATGGCGGTGGGTGGTTCGGAGAACCGGTAGCAAACATCCCTGCCCCCCCCCCATGCCCAGCTGAGCCGTGCAATCATCAGAGGCTTTTTTAAAAAAGCATTTTTTTCTACAACCTCTTCAGCTGAAAAAATGCTTTTAAAAGAAAAAAAAAAGCCTCTGATGATCCCGTGGCTCAGCTGTGGTCGTCAGAGGCTTTTAAAAGCATTTTTTTTAACAACCTCTTTGGCCGAACAGGTTGTAGAAAAAATGTTTTTAAAAGAAAAAAAAAGCCTCTGCCGATTAGGCAACTCAGCTGGGATCTTCAGAGGCTTTTAAAAGAAAAAAAGCCTCTTCTGCTCAGGCAACTCAACTGGGAAGACGCAGATTAGTTTTTGGGGAGGAAAATAGAGAAAAAAAAATCTGCCTACCAGGTATTCATCTGGCTAGCGTCCTTAGTCTGGTCAGCTTCAGCACATTAGTTTGCTGGTTTTTTATCCCCTGCTTGGGGATAAGAAACAGCTTCTAAGGCACAACTGAGAGGAAACAGCAATGAGAAAAGCAGGCAAAGCACAGGCGGGGGGGAGGAGATCGCTTCACTCAGCTAGCGCCTAGTTAGGGTTGAAAAAAAGCTTCTAAAGAACAGCTGAGAGTCGGAGCAAAGCATGGAGATCGCTTCACTCGCTAGCACCTCATTAAAGCACAGTGGACAGTTGAGGGAGCAGGCAAAGCTGGGAAGATCGCTTCACTCACTAGCGCCTCATTAGCAGCTTTGAAAAAGCTACATTCAGAGTATAAGACACACCCAAATTTATAGCTTCTTTTAGGGGGAAAAAGGTGTGTCTTATACTCTGAAAAATACGGTATTTTAATATTTGTCTTCAGTTAACTGTTCATAGCCATTTAGATCTAAGACTTCTTAGATGGTTAAGCATGTACAATGTATTAAATCTTGACGAACTAAACGTAAAAAATATTGTGGTCTGGATATGATCATTCATGTGTACACAGAAAAGTTTTTTCTTAGAAATCTGATCTTGGAATTGTCTGCTCGTTCTTGTGGAAACTTTCATTGCCTTTATATCCTTCAGGAGAAAACCATGTATAATTCTCAGAATTTCTTATTGTTCCTTTTCCTCCAAAAATTAGGGCTGGTGGGGTAGGGGAGACAGAGAGCTTAAAAAATATACAGGACTTTCTACATCTTGGTGTCTAAGATGTTAGTATTTCCACCATATCATCCAGAGTTGTCTTATTTAACCTGATATTGCAAATATTTGTATTTATATTATATTATGGAATTGGTGGAGATGGCAAAAGATTTGACCAATTTTATTTTTATTTGGAAAGCACTTTTGGACTTTTTTAAGGAACTGAAAGAAATGAAAATCTGATTTTGAGATTTGATTATTAGAATTATATGGGATTATAGAAATAATGTAAACTGTTGTTAACTTTAGAGTAGGATTTTGATGTATTTTTTTTATTTATATCTGTACCAAAGAAAGTAATTCTTTTTTCTATTTTTTTCCTTTTTTCTTTCTTTCGTTTTCTTTTTGCACTTTTATCTTGTTTTTTACCTGACTTTCCTTTTTTTTAATTCCCTTTTTTTGCTCATTTATCTTTTTTTTAAAATATATCTATATCTATAATAAATAAAAATGTTTAAAGTCCTATATCTCTTAGGAGCAATCATAGTGATGTATTATTTTGTTAAATGACTGTTTAATTATATGCAGCTTTAATTCTCTTTAAATTTTATTGTAGAGGTGATGGTTATGCAAATATATCATTATTTCAAGGACAAAAAAGAATAGCAAGAACAATAATTAACAAGAACTGTGAAAGCTTTTCCACCTACAGAAGATACTAAATTAGTCAAATTGCTTCTAGTTTATATAAATTCTGGCTTGAAGCTGTAGATGGATTCTGACTGAAAAATTTAATAGCTTACCTCAAGAAATGCTACAAACTGAAAACCTCACTAGAAGACCGAATAGAATTGATATGACCTCACCATAAACACACTGGATTATAGTGGACATTTTTTTCCCAAAAAACTTTTGCTTTCTGAAAAGGTTTTGATATTACGATAGACTCCGTCAAACTGAAAAACAAGTAAAATTTCAGAATGACAGTATCACATAGGAATCTTGAGAAATATGAAATTAACTTTTATTTGACTATAATGTATTTAATCTCATAATATTTCTAACATGCTGCATGAGTTCAACAGGGCCAAAAATGTTTTGCTGCTGTTTTCCGCGTGAACTACTATCCAATGCATCTTGCTGCAGTGTCAACAGTCAGCTAGCATTGATGGATTCAGTTGCCCTGATACCATTTCTCTATTGTGGCAATATCCTGCTAAAGCCTTTTATCACGTTTGTCATTGACCACCTCTAAATTTGCAGGTCAAAGTGGGAATGCAGAAAATGAATCTTCAATGACATGCTGCACTTCTTGTATGCAGTAAGAAGTTTGTCAACCAGCTGAAGTAATTTGGTTTTCTGTAGTTGCCAAGAAAATTCTCATCTACACTCTTGAATGCTTTCCAGGCGATTTTCTCTAGCCCCACTAACAGATCTTTGAACTGGTGATGATGTATCTGCTCTGCAGACCAACAGAAATGCCTTCCTTAATCCTGGCATCAGTTTCTCTTGAAAACATCTGTCTTAAATAACGGAAACCTTCACTTTTTTTCTTTATCACTTTCACAAAATTTTTCATCAATTTAAGTTTTATGTGAAGCGGAGGCAAAACACCCCCACCCAACTTTTTTGGGTTAACAAGTGGTTCGGGTGCCACATTTTTCTGCTCTGGTACTAAATGTTTAAGAATGGTTGTTTATTTTTAATTTTAACTCTCTTGCATAGCTTCCCTCCATATGCAGTAGTGGCCAAAATTGTGGAAACCTTTTTGGAAAAGTGTATTTTTGAGGTTTGATGGCTAATTACACCATTTTTTTTTTTTTGTGAGTTTCAAAATAATCATATTCTGCTGCTGGAATGGCCTGGGAATAACCCAGACCTTAACCCAATTGAAAATCTATGGAGCCGACTAAAGAAACTTGTTAGTCAGAAGCGACCCAGCAATAAAACCCAGTTAATAGAAGCAATCATTCAATCTTAGTTTCACATTATAACAGCTGCAGAACTAAAAGACTTGGTTCCCTCCATGGGAAGATGTTGTAAGGCCATAATTCGTGCTAAAGGTTACCCAACTGACATGGTGATAATTTTTGTATATCTCGGTTTTTCTACATGTTTCACTTTTCTTCTTTATACTGTAACTGCTACTCTAATAGCAAATCTTTCATAAAAGTTATTGCCTTACATTCTTGATTAAATTATTTTTCCATTGATATATAATTTTATGGTACTACTCCTCCAAAAAGTGGTGTTATTAGCTAGTTTTAGAAAATACACTTTTCCCAAAAGGTTTTCACAATTTTGGCCACTACTCTATGTACTTGGTCTATCTGAGTTGCATCCCAAGTAGCAGAGCCTTTAGGTCTCCACAGATAACTTAGTTGTACTTGGGGTACTGAATGTGTTTCAACAACAGTTCCTTGTTTTCATATCTCATGTGTGCAGCACAACCAACAACCAGCAAATTCTGAAAAGTATAGATTGCCATTGTGTCTAAACAGAAGATTTCTATAAAATGGTATATGATAGATTAAATCAGAGTTTATTTTCATGATTGGCAGCCAAAAATCTAGAAGGTACACTAAAAGTGTTTAGAAAGCAAAATATTTGTGGCCCAGTGTTATTAGAGTGAATGAAGGTAATTAGATAACTACTGGAATTGTTTTATGTTGGCTGAGTTCAGCATATTCTTTAGAGAGCATTCACCTCAAAATTGAGTGTAAGAAGTCTGAGGATTTCTTAGAAATGTTCTCCTCTTTCTCCATCTAGAATCAAGAGGGCTGCCAAATTGGTTTCACAATGATGCAAGTAAATGATGACTGTGACACATACAGTATCCATTCTAGAAGGAGCTTGAGTGGTTGAGATGCTGGGCAGGAGGTTAGCAAGCCTGTGTTTGAGACCATAGAGCTGCTGTGAGAAGGGGTTGAGCTCTCATCCTTCACTCCAGCTCCTGCTGGAGACATGAAAGGTGCCCACAATTGGGTATCCTCAGGGCAACAGTGATATCACCAGCTAATGCTTTCAAACCAAAAGTGCCTTGGTACTTCTGACATGAGTGCAAAAAATAATAATCTAGAAACTAAACAATCAGAATAGAGCTGGAAGAGGCCTTCCAGATCTTCTAGTCCAACCTGCTACTCAAGCAGGAGACCTTGTACCATTTCAGACAAGTGACTGTCCAGTCTCTTCTTAAAACCTCCAGTGATGAAACACCCATAACCTCTCATGGCAACTGGTTAATTGTCCTTACTGTTAGGAAAATTCTCCTTAATTCCAGGTTGCTTCTCTCCTCGATTAGTTTCCATCCATAGTTTCTGGTCCTGCCCTCTGGTGCTTTGGAAAATAAGTTGACCCCCTCCTCTTTGTGGCAACTCTCAAATACTGGAATGGTGCTATCATGTTCCCCCCTATACTGTAACTGTAAACTGTAATTGCAGCTTAATATAAACCTAAGTCAGAGAACCTTTAAGAAAAGCTTGCTTTCCTCAAGAAAGCCAACTATTCTGATATACCATGATTATAGTCATAGTACAACTTCTGCACAGGTAAACATCCACTGATAAAGCACACCACATCTAGTGGAAGGAACTGTTTATATATTGTGCCATTATTGGGGCCATGACATCTACAGAACATAGACTTTTTAATTAACCTGTGCATAAATTGGATTATGCTTCATACGTTGAATTCTGTTGTAGAGACAGCCCAAATTAAGCATAGCTTGTCAACTGCCCTTGAAACCAATTCAGCAGAGTTTCAATATAGGGCTCAGCAGTTCCTTTTAAGCCTCCAGCCATTCATTTATGTTGTTAGACAGAAATGTAATGACAAAACAATCTACTGCAAAGGCAGTGGAAAAAGTCTTGTTAATAGTATTTAATTAAGATTCAGAAGCTAGTTCCACACATAGACTTGGGGGTAAGGGGTACTACTGTGCCCTCTCTGTGCTAATATGTCTTAAAACAGTGTGTCTCAGAATAGCTTTATTGTACTATCTTGGACTTAGGTTACATAGTTCATATTATTAGTAATAATAATAACTTTATTGTCATCGTATGTGTATACACAGTATACCCATACAACAAAATTCACTTAACACCCAAAGACCAGGTCCAACACACATAACAATCCCCAAACACACTCCCGCCCACCACAATTTTGCACCCCTAAACCCCCCAAACATCCACACAACAGACCAAGTAATGCTGTCCAACAGCTAACTGATGGTGGCCCTTTAGTTCATTGTTGAGTGCAATTATAACTCTGGGATAAAAACTATTCAGAAAACATGTGGTCTGAGTTTTAATTGTTCTGTATCTTCTGCCAGAAGGCAACAGTCCAAAAAGATTGTAAGCAGGATGGGAAGAGTCTCTGAGAACGTTATGCAACTTCCTCAAACAGCAAGATTCAAAGATGTCATCCAGGGCTGGTAGCTAGAGCCCGATGATATTCTGGGCAGTTTTAATGATTCTCTGTAGAGCTTTTTTGTCCATACCATGCAAGAATGCTGTATGTCAGGACACTCTCAATGGTGCTGAGATAGTAGGACAGAAGTAGATGCTGAGATACATTTATCTTCCTGAGCATTCTCAGGAAGTACAGCCCCTTCTGTGCCTCTTCTGTTAACATTCATAATCATAGTCCATGAGAGGTCCTTTGAGATATAAATGCCAAGAAATTTAAAACTACCAACCCTCTCCACCTCCTCACCATTTATGTACAACGGTAAATGTACATCTCTCAATGTACATCTCTCAATAGTATTAGTAGCATATGGCACTGTTACAATAGCCAAGAGACCACAACACTATTGCAGAGTAGTAGTTTGGCTTGCCAAGATACCAGCCTGGTTATAGGTAACCTTTGTGCATTTCCCAAGGTGCGCCCCAGGAAGGCAAGCTGGCTTCACACCAGAGAGAAAGATGAGCAGTTCTTCCTGCAGCATCACTCAATGCCACTTCCCTTCCCAGAGCTGCCTTCCAAATGGGTGCCACAACTGGGTAGGCTCAGAGCTGTCAGGAATCTGACTGCCTACACAGAGCACCAGCTTGTCTCTCCACCAAAGTGGCTCCTATCTATTTGCATAGAACATGCTTCAAACAATTAGGTGGACAGAAGCTGAGGTGAGTGATAGGTGCTCCAGCATCACCAAACCACTTATAGCCTCCATATAGTTCATATAACTTGAAAATATTAAGCAGATCATGATTTCACCAGTGCCTGAATGAAAGCATCCTGCAAATTTTAGGCATAACAGTTTGAATACCATGACTGAAGAAAGTAATAATAGAGAAAAGAAAATACTCTATAAGTAGTATCTAAAGGGAATTCTATAAGCCACCTAGAGTTGCCTCCAGCAAGATGAGTGACAAGTTTAACAAATAAAAATAAACTAATAATAAATAATAATTCAAGTATCATATTAGGGATGTAGGAAATACAAGTAAAAATGCTATGGTGGGATAATTGGGGCTCTATTCCAGGGGTGGATTTCCTATTGACAACCAAGGCAAGTATGGAACCATACGGTGGAGATCTAGTAAATGTGTAATAATTTTAAGAGAAGGAAAGCAAGATTAAACCTTATTTACCATTGGAACGTCCTGGAAGAAGTTATATCAGTCCTTTAAATACCTGCACAAAGATACAAAAGTCTGCCAACAAGGCTATGGGAAATAGAGAGAAAGTGACATAGTTATTGATCAGCCACTTATGCTTCACTAGACATGGATCTCTGACCTTGCCAAGTTACAAAAGAATGTAGACCTAGTCATGAAAAACAGGAAGGAATTATTGGACTGCTAAGGAAGAAGTTTAAGGGGAAAAAATGTCAATTCTGAAAAAAAAAAGGTATTAGGGCTTCTAAGGAATATGATAAATTGAAAAAAGAATTATGTATAAGCAGAGCTGATGACCACTGCAAAGACTAAGGGACTTTCCAATTCCTTAGAACATCTCCAAACAAGGAGAGGGAAGGAGATTGCTCAGATCTGCTTCACATGGTTTCTCCTCATAAGAATACTGTAGGACAGCTGTTTTCTGTAGGTCTGAGCCCTAACAGGCAATTGGATCAGCCATCTTGATCTTGATCTCGCTTTCTAATCCTGTTTGGAAATTGCCTAGTAACTATTATATTAAAGAATTTTGGAATGTCAAGTTTAAAAAAGCGTTCATTGGTTGAGTTTATCTTCGACTCTGAACAAAATTAATTATAAGCTTCAGGACAAAGTTAAATAAGATTTTGATCTAATAATTTTGAAAGTTCTCTAAGGAATAAGAGATGTAAAACAAATTTTATCTTACAAGACAGAAAAAGTATGAACTATGGAACTACAAATGGCAAGCCAAGTGAATGATTTAGAAAATGATGCTTTATTGTGTGTACAAAAACAAAAACAAAAACCTTGACTGAAGTATTACAAATTGAAAACACACAATATATACCATGATAAACCAAAAGAATGACCTGAAAAATATTTAGTTATTGGATCTAAAAAGGAAGCTTGTTAAAGCCTTGAAGAAATCTGTGCAATAGATAAAGAAGAATTGAAGAGAAACAAATCCTACATTAATATTTGATTGAATTAATGTTATAATGGTTAGCAGTAAAAGGAAGAAATGTAAAATTGGTTTATGTGAACAAAGTTAAAATAAGGTGTTTTTTTGTTTGTTTGCAATGTACTGGCAATCCTTTATGAACTTTTTGCTGATACACAGATTGAAAAGCTGATGTTTTAGGGATTTGCTTGTAGATAAGGGCTGGAACATGAGATGAAAGAGTATGATTTCTAGAGATTTGAAAGTTGTTCCCCAATAATAGTTTCAACTATTATAAATATGAATTACATGAAAGTAGTTTTATGCAGATTTAATTAAATCCCAAAATGAAAAGAAATGAAACCACGTCTTCACTGTGACCATTAAATGCACGAAGATGGAAGAAAACAGAAATATCCATAATGAAGAAATGGATTGTGGAGATGATGGAGCTTGCAGAAATGGTTAAATTTACTTGTCTTATTTATTATTTATTAATTTATTATTATTATTAATTAAATTTGTATGCCGCCCCTCTCTGAAGACTTTTATTAAGAGAGAACAGCAATTACTTTTATGAAGGTCTGGAAACCCTTTTTGGACTTTTTGCTGAAAATATATAAAAATAAAATGTGATTTATTGATTTAAAAGGCTGTTTATGAGAAGAAGGGAAACATGAGAGGTGGAAATAATACTTTTCATGTTGGTAACTGCTACAGCGAGGATTAGAATATGCCTTTTTAGATACCTTTCTTTTCATTTTCCTTTCTCTTTTTCTGTTTTTCACCCTTTCTTTTATTCTTTATTATCTCTTTTTTTCTTTTGGTTCAATTGTTTTTTATTGAAGGGTTAACATACAAACTTGCAAAAGTTTGTATGTAAAGAACAGAAAATATAGATGCATTAAAAAAAGAAAATGTGTGTATATTATCTTCCCTAGTTGAATACCGATAAATATATTACAACATTAATCATTCTCCCCCCTTGCAAAACAGGAGTACAATGTATAAGCTTCTACAACTCTGCCCAAACAATTTGACCTATCATCTACCTATTATAAAAGGAAACAGTTAATAGGTAAGCCCAACACAGAAACTAACTTCAAAATCCATTATTGTGTTTTACTCTCAAAAAGTCTTCAACGGCTTCAATTTCATCTTTAACCACTACAGTCATTATCTCTGGTCCTTCCAGATTCAAATATCCTTGATTGATTCTTAATAATAAAACTTTTTCTTCAAATTATAACTGAGGTGTTTCCATTTAATCATATTTCATCCCCCAAAGTCATAGATCTCTATTGTTGGTATCTCCACAGTATTTGTTGTTCAAGAAGTTCATACATTTCCTTAAGCAAGTTCAATTCATCGCTCCATTCTGCCATCTGTATATATTTTTTTCAATTCATAGGTTTTTCAGCTTTCTCTGCCAAACGTTTTTATTTTTTCATTTTTTATTTTCACGTTTCTGTATCTGTAGATGAAGTGGTTTGGGAATAACAAGAGGCACAAGCAAGCAAGTGACAACAGCTCTTTAATATACAGTGAGACTTCAGCGAAAACTCAGAGGCTGCAGCCCTCCTTATATACAATCCAGGAGGGACTGTCAGCCAATCAGAAACGTAGGCAGGTTTGAAACTCCCGCTTAAAAGTATCAATACATAACACCCCTCCCTTCCCAGAAGGCACTAATACTCAGAAATTAACATATGTACACACAAAATCTCGCAGGTGCTTAGGATGAGTTCTCGCCCTAGTTGACCTGCGCAGTTCAGTGTCTGGTGGGGCGTCGAGCTGGTCGGAGGGACTCTTCGTCTCTCCTGGCTCTGCCAATGGAACCTCCTGGATTTTGTCCGGGGCGTGGTTATCCCCGGCTGGGAGTGGCGACTCGCTGGGGCAGCGCTGGAACCAGGGCTTGTCAGCTAAGTATTCTCGCGAACCCGGGCTTGAGTTAGCTGTTTTGGGAAAGTTGTTATAGTTAGGCTCGGAGATGTCTAAGTTGATGTTCGCCTCGCCGACCACCCTTTTCCTAAGTTGGTCTATGTGGCGCTTCCAGAGTCTGTCTACCCCTACGTCCACCGTGTACGATTTTGGGCCTGTTATACCCACTATGGTTCCTGCAACCCATAGAGGTCCGCTGGCATAATTGCGAGCGAACACCGGGGACCCAACCTGAAACTGTCTTAAGCCACAGGTCTCTCCCTTGAAGTTTTCGTGCGAGTAGTTAGGGTGAAGCCTGTCTAACACGCACCGGAGCTTCCTCCCCATGAGGAGCTCTGCTGGGCTTCTCCCTGTTGCTGTGCATGGTATGGCATGCTGGACTGCTAGGAATTGGTCTATCCTGGCCTGCCAGTCCCCGTTGTTTAATCTGGACAGTGCTTCTTTGGCTGTCCTAACAAAACGTTCAGCCAATCCGTTTGAAGCCGGGTGAAACGGAGCTGATAGGGCATGGCGGATCCCCAGTCCGGCCAAGTAGCCTTCAAAAAGAGTTGCCGTAAATTGAGGGCCGTTATCAGATACCAAGGTATCCGGCAGGCCGTGGGTGGCAAACAACTTCCTTAGGACCTTGATAACTGCCTCGGCCATTGTTGATGGCATTAATATGATTTCGAGCCACTTTGAGTAGGCATCCACAACTATTAAAAACGTTTGGCCATGGAACGGGCCGGCAAAATCAATGTGGATTCTCCCCCATGGGCCTTTCGGTTTCTCCCACTCTCGGATGGGCGCTACTGGGGGATCGGGACGAGACTCCTGGCAGGGTCTGCACTTCCCCACCCACTCGGAAATGACTTGGTCCATGTTGGGCCACCAGACATAGCTGCGGGCTAAACATTTCATCCTAACAATGCCCGGGTGCCCTTCGTGCAGCAACTCCAAAACTCTATTCCGTAGCTTCGTTGGAATTACCACCCTGTCACCCCAAAGCAAGCAACCCCCTTGCATAAATAGTTCGTTTCGTTTGTTGGCAAACCCTTGGTACTCCCCTCCGTCCACCTTGTCCGGCCACCCCTTCAGAACCCAACCCATAACAGTTCGGATGATTGGGTCTCTAGCCGAGGCTTTTGCCACCTCGCCGGAGGAGATAGGGCCCAAAGTAAACGTGTTCAATAAGAGGACGGAGGCTTCCGGCATTGGGTTGTCCAGTAGGTCGGGAAGGGGGCAGCGGCTAAGGGCATCCGCATGACCCAGGGTTCGCCCAGGTCGATGGACGAGCTGATACGAGTAGGCCGACAGAAAAATGGCCCATCTGGTCAAACGAGGGGAAAGGGCAGCGGGGGTTGGCCTATCGCCCGCCAAAAGTCCTAGCAAGGGTCTATGATCAGTCACAAGTTCGAATTTTCGGCCATAGAGATATTCGTGGAACTTTTTAACCCCCGCAATCACAGCCAGAGCCTCTCTGTCCAACTGACTATAGTTCCGCTCTGCGCTGGACAGGGTGCGAGAATAAAATGCAATGGGCGCCTCTAGGCCGTTCGGCAGTCTATGGCCTAGGATGGCACCAACTCCTACGGGGGAGGCGTCACAAACTAAGACAAGCGGCAGCTCTGTATTGTACTGAATCAGGAAGCTGTCTTCAGACAGGAGTCTTTTCACTGCCTCAAAAGCGGCTGCCTGTGGTTTCCCCCAGACCCATGGTACATTCTTTCCTAGAAGCTTGTGTAGGGGATCTGTGACCGTGGCTTTGTCCTTTAGAAACATGGAGTAAAAATTGAGCAGTCCAAGGAAGGCTTGGAGCTCCGTTTTGGATTTGGGGGCAGGTGCGCTCTTAATAGCTCTCACCTTGCTTTCGGTAGGGTGGATGCCTGTGCCGTCCACCCTGTACCCCAGAAATTCCACAGAGGGGACAGCAATCATACACTTGTTTTTTTTAAGTTTCAGTCCCGCTTCTCTGAACCTGGACAGGACGTTCCTTACTCTGTCCCCTAGCTGACGTTTGTCTTGGGCACTGACTAAAACGTCATCGAAATAGGGCACCACTCCTGGGAGTCCTTGCAACAGGCGCTCCATGGTGCTTTGAAATAAGCCGGGTGCGACGCTCACCCCAAACTGGAGCCTGGTGCATTTAAATGCACCCCTATGAGTTACGATTGTTTGCGCCTCTGCCATGGCGTCGTCAACTGGTACCTGTTGGTAGGCTTGGGCCAGGTCTAATTTGGCAAAAAATTTTCCGGGCCCCAGGGAGTGTAGTAGATGGTGCACGATCGGCACTGGATAGGCGCTCGGCTGCAAAGCCTTGTTGATCGTGCACTTGTAGTCGGCGCAAATTCTTATTGAGCCGTCGGACTTTACTGGGGTCACTATAGGGGTCTCCCACTTGGCATGGTCAACGGGAACCAACACCCCTTGCTTAATCAATTTGTCCAGTTCCGCATCAATCTTCGGTTTCAATGCGAACGGCACTCGTCTGGCCTTAAGTCTTACTTGGGCTACGTTGGGGTCTAAGTTTAGTGAAATAGGGGTCCCCACATACTTGCCCAACGTGTCCCCGAAGACGTCCTGGAACTCGGACAGGAGACTGTCTTTCAGAGTCGATTTGGACATCAGGTGGACGCCGGTGAAGCCCATGCCAAGGGCACGGAACCACCCCATGCCCAGAAGGCTAGGGAGCTGCTTTGTGACGATGGTCAGCGGCAGGTCTCTTTCGTAGTCTCCGTAGGTGACTCGGAACGTGCCCACGCCTTCGAGGGGGACTCGGTTCGCCTGGTAGTCTAGGATGCGCAGTCTCTGCTTGGAGAGCTGGTCCTTCCGGAACGATGGCAGGAGGGTCTTTAGGGTCGCCCACGACATTATGGAGAGAGCTGATCCGGTGTCGATCTCCATCGAGCACGGCTTTCCGTTGATCTCGACCACCGTGCTGACTTTGTCCTCGATCGCCGTGCTGGTCTGGTCGATATGTATGGTGCGGCCATCTCGCGGTTCAAATTCGCGCTGTTTTTTCGCGCCTCCTTCTCTCGTTGGCTGCTTCTGGCGCGCTGATTCCGGTTGGCTGTGGCGCTCACGTGGTTGGTGTTTTCTGGGCAGAATGGCTCTACAGACTCGCGCCAAGTGCCCTTTTTTCTCGCAGCGCCTGCAAATAGCCTCTCTGTATTTGCAGGACAGTCTATCATGGTGCCCGCCACAGCTGGGACAGCTTCGCCGGGGGCTGCCAGTGCCTTTTCTCTGGTGCTCCGTTCGGAAGACGTCCTCATCCGACTCGGACTCCGAGCTGGATCTGGCGTCTTCTCTGTGCACCGGGGCAGACTTGGGGCTGTCTTTGCTGGTCATCGGACGCTGCAGCGTTTCAGCGGCTTTTGTGGAGGCTTCATGAGCCCTGGCTTTGTCTAGGGCTCCAGCAAGCGTCAAATCAGGCTTGGCGAGCAGGCGCCGTTGGAGCCTAATGTCCCAAACACCACAGATAAGTTGCTCAAGCAACGCATCGTCCAAGTCTCTATAGTCGCAATGGGTTGCGGCTTTTCTCAGGCTGGCCATGTACGCGCTGACCAGTTCTCCCTCACGCTGAACACGCTGTCTGAGTTGGTATCGTTGCATGAACTTAGAGGGGACGGGAGCGTAGTGAGCCCGGAGAGTTGCCATCAGGGTGTCCCAGGAGACGGTTTGAACCGGCGTTGGCTCACACAGTGACTCGGCCATCTCGAATACGTCCGGTCCGCAGTGGCTTAGGAAGAGGGCTCTCTTTCGATTAGCCGAGAGGCCCTGCATGTCGCTGGCTTCAAGCGAGCATTCAAACCTCGTTAGGTACGAGACCCATTTTTCGCGGGTCGGATCAAAAGGCTTGGGCGGAACGTAGGCAGACATGTTTGGTATGCCTCCTGTGGTTTGCCTCGTCGCCTAGCTGAAGCTCGTGGTCTCACTGGTTGGCTTCTTGTAGCCTCAATCCCACCTTCGTCGCCAATGAAGTGGTTCGGGAATAACAAGAGGCACAAGCAAGCAAGTGACAACAGCTCTTTAATATACAGTGAGACTTCAGCGAAAACTCAGAGGCTGCAGCCCTCCTTATATACAATCCAGGAGGGACTGTCAGCCAATCAGAAACGTAGGCAGGTTTGAAACTCCCGCTTAAAAGTATCAATACATAACAGTAGACGTGTTTATCTTATGTAAAATCTGAGGGAATGAGAGAGAGACCGACAGACAGAAATTTAGTTCCTGTTCTGGCCCTGTACAAAAAGCACTTTTAAGATTGCGCAAGCCACAAAAAAAAAAAAAAAAAAAAAAAAAAAAACCAAGCATGTTCTTTGCCTGGGGAAACATTTTACATCACACTTTAGCATTATATAACTGAACAAAACATCACTTTACTATGTATAACATTTCTAGATGTCCTTCTCCCCCGTCTGTTTCTAAATTTTTGCCACAAGCATAGCAAGATTTTCTATGTTCCTTAGCTATTGTAAGCAGTGGTTTTATTTAGTTTTGCACCATTACTCTCTGGTTCTTCAAGCTAAAAAACATTTAGCTTTAAGCAACTTGGATGTTGTTATGGAAACACTGTCAAGAATCAGCAGCTGAGGTAGCGGATAAATAGGCCCACTATCTCCATAAGGGCCAAACACTGTTTTTGGTCTACATTAAGCATTTCCATTCACATTGAGTGATTGTGTTGAGCTGATGTGGGTAGAATCTGACAACACGTACAAACAGTCTGAGAACTTTCTAACACATATTGTTTCAACTTTTGGATTCTGCCAATAGGTAATTGTTAAACAATAGAATTGTCACTAGTGATTCATGAAAAGTTAACATGGGAAAAGATAATCTTTTCCTTCATGGATGATATGAAGCAATCATATGAGGAAATATCACCTGTACAGGGAAAAAAATACTTTAACATGCATGGTAAATATTTCTGTATATAGATGGAATTTTTTTTAAAAAAAATCCATTCTCATGGACTTTTAATTGTCATATGATTATACAGCAAGCTTTCAGTAACAAGGATAAACTTTTTTTTATCATTAGATGTTTTCTTGGCTGAAAAAAAAAAGTGGTAAAGCCAAAAGAAAAAAGAAATCTCTTTTATTAACAGAAATTAATATTCTGTTAAAATTTACACAGGCTGGAAGTGAAAGAAAATATGAAAGAAAATTGGATTCATGCCATTATTGAAGTCACATTGTTGCCAAAGAAATTTATAATATTAAGAAAAGGGCACAGAGTTTTAGAATTTGGTCTGTATTTAATTCTTTCATTTAAATACATATAATTATATTTCTACATATGCAATTCTTTATTTAATTACACAGCAGGGAATGCTTTTGTTGAGTATGCAATAGAAATAACATTTGGGAGAATTCAAGGCATCAATCATCATTTCTTGCTTGAGTTAGTCCTAAAATGTAGGGAACTGCTTAAGATAGGCTTACAATTTAGGGCACTGATGTAGAAAATACATTGCATCTGCCCATCTTAAAGCTGGTCAAAGCTGCACAATAAAATCATGTACAGTTGTTAAAAGTGAAGTATTGCTGAGGGTATACTCACTCAGAAAATAAGCAAAAACATAAAATGAAATGCCAATTTTCCTGAAAGCAATTATATGGAAACTTCAAGATTTTAGCTACACTAGGACAGAAACAAATCAGGTAGATAATTCTTAACCATTACTGTGATGTTAAGAGAAATAAATAGCAGGGGAATTGCAACAACTATTGCTAAAGCCATTTTTAATGCCAGATAGCTTAACCCAGAGGTCAACAATCTTAAACACCCAAAGAGCCATTAGGACCCGTTTTCCAAAGAAAAGAAAATACCGGGAGCCACAAAAACCTTCCCGTGCCTGACTATTTCCTGAGAAGCCACAAAACTAGCATATGTAGTTGAATTAAACATTCTGTTTTCTTCCAAAACTTTTCTTTTCTTGGATTTATCCATGGTTGGCCTACGTGGAGTCGAAAAGCTTAATAAATTGTGTGCCGGCAGGTGTCACACATTGGCGGTTGTGACACATATTTTGAGCAATAGGGAGCCGCAGCAGAGGGGTGAAAGAGCCACATGCGGCTCCCGAGCTGCGAGTTGCTGACCCCTGGCTTAACCCAAATAAATTGTTAAATGAGTGTCACGTTAAAACGTTACCAAACTGAAATAGTAGAAATAACAAAACAAAAAACCTATTAAAACTAATTACACAATGTTTTTAAAATTGATTTGTTTCCTCATTTTTATTTTTTATTTATTTTTATTTTTTTTGCATCCTTGGTGACAAACACCACCACCAGGTCATATATTCCACCCTCATGATCACTATCTACATCTATCAGAGAATATCCAATCAGTTTTGCAGCTCAAGGCAATCATGATGAGTGGTTGTATAATCAGTAGCCCCGTCTTTCCTCATCTAATACCTCAGCAGGTAATTGTTATCTGGACTATGACCATGTTTTTTTCCTCTCTTGTATTTCTTTTCTGTTCTCTTTGCCTTTTAGCACTATTTTCTTTTTTCTAGGAATTGTTTTCCATGCTGTCCTATTAATTTTCTCTGCTTCATTGATTTGTTTTCACATATTCTTCTTCTTTGCTTTCCTATCCTCGCCAAGTGGTGGTTATTTTCCTTCTGTCCTAAGGATTCCTCATTTTTATTGGCTCGTCAGCTTTGTTTCTTGTTCTCTTCGGGTTCTTTTCCTGTTGGTCAGGAGACCTAGCTACATTTAATTTGTTATTTTTTTTAAAAAAAACCAGGAAGGTGGAAACCATTTAAAATATTTTAATTATCTTCATCCCCATCCTGCGCTCTCTATTGAACATTCTCCCTTGTTACGGTAATGCATTATTAGGTAGTTGTGTGCTTTGAACTAAATGTGAGAATTGATGTACTGAATTGTACATGCACATCAATTGAAAGGGCTCATTAAGGAAAGCCGAATGAGAGTGATTAAAAGACTTAAAATTACTTTTGTCTGTTTATTGGGAGGAGAGATTTACAGTAAAAACACGCCTGACTAACTGTGCCCTTCAGGAAAAGAAAATAATTGCAAAGTTGAAAACACTGGAGTTAGCTCCAGGGGTGGGCTTCAAAATTTTTAGCAAGGGGTTCTCTGACCAGTTGCTGGGTGGGCATGGCCATGGTGAGTGTGGCCTAGTCGGCCTCCTGCACCGTGGCGGGGGGAGGGGGGGCTTTTTTCCCTCCCTGGGCTCCGGAGGCTTTCCTTGAGCCTCCGGGAGGGTGAAAATGGCCTCCCAAGGCTCCAGAGGCCTTCTGGAGGCCGGAAACGGGCCCATATCTGGCCTTCCTGAACTTCTGGTAGGCCCATTTTTCACCCTGCCTGAGCCTCCGTGTGCAACCCGCACTTACAAAACGGGCTGCGTGGAGACTTCTGGGAGGGACGGAGCAGGGTGAGCAGGGCAAGCCAGGAGTGGGATTTGAGGATTCTCCAAAATGCACAGAATCTTAGCTAGAGGTTCTCCTGAACCCCTACAAACCCCCAGCAGCCCATCCTTGGTTAGCTCCATATTTATAAAATGACCTGAATCTTTTTGGAGTACTAAATTTTACCCTAAGATTTTTATGTTTGTAACTAGACATGCCAATGAATTTTGGAAAAAAAAAATTTTTTTTTCTAACTTTACTTTCAAAGAGGAAAGAGTGGGAAGCAGAAAGTTTCTCAAAACCCTAACTGGACATCTGACACAGCCCTATTAACAATTATTAATGTACTTGAACATAGGTAGCTTGGCTTTATAACTTAGTGAAGTGGTTCGGGAATGACGAGAGGTACAAGCAAGCAAGTGACAACAGCTCTTTAATATACAGTGAGACTTCAGCAAAAACTCAGAGGCTGCAGTCCTCCTTATATACAATCCTGGAGAGACTGTCAGCCAATCAGAAACGTAGGCAGGTTTGAAACTCCCGCTTAAAAGTATCAATACATAACACCCCTCCCTTCCCAGAAGGCACTAACACTCAAAAATTAACATATGTACAAACAAAGTCTCGCAGGTGCTTAGGCTGAGTTCTCGCCCTAGTTGACCTGCGCAGTTCAGTGTTTGGTGAGGCGTCGAGCTGGTCGGAGGGACTCTTTGTCTCTCCCGGCTCCGCCAATGGAACCTCCTGGATTTTGTCCGGGGCGTGGTTATTCCCGGCTGGGAGTGGCGACTCGCTGGGGCGGCGCTGGAACCAGGGCTTGTCAGCTAAGTATTCTCGCGGCCCCGGGCTTGAGTTAGCTGTTTTGGAGAAGTGGTCATAGTTAGGCTCGGACATGTCTGCGTTGATGTTTGCCTCGCCAACCACCCGTTTCCTCAGTTGGTCTATGTGGCGCTTCCAGAGTCTATCTACCCCCACGTCCACCGTGTATGATTTTGGGCCTGTTATCCCCACTATGGTTCCTGCAACCCACAGAGGACCGCTGGCATAATTGCGAGCGAACACCAGGGACCCGACCTGAAACTGCCTTAAGCCACAGGTCTCTCCCTTAAAGTTTTCGTGCGAATAGTTAGGGTGAAGCCTGTCCAACACGCACCGGAGCTTTCTCCCCATGAGGAGCTCTGCTGGGCTTCTCCCAGTTGCTGTGCATGGTGACGCATGCTGAACCGCAAGGAATTGATCTATCCTGGCCTGCCAGTCCCCATTGTCTAATCTGGACAGTGCTTCCTTGGCTGTCCTGACAAATCGTTCAGCCAATCCGTTGGAAGCCGGGTGAAATGGG
This sequence comes from Arizona elegans, assembly GCA_022577455.1. NCBI lineage: Eukaryota > Metazoa > Chordata > Lepidosauria > Squamata > Colubridae > Arizona > Arizona elegans. Next base: position 1,942,579 of record JAKOOJ010000006.1, on the reverse strand, counting down.
GCTGATAGGGCATGGCGGATCCCCAGGCCGGCCAAGTAGCCTTCGAAAAGGGTTGCTGTAAATTGGGGCCCATTGTCCGATACCAAGGTATCCGGCAGGCCGTGGGTGGCAAACAACTTTCTTAGGGCCTTGATAACCGCTTCGGCCGTTGTGGATGGCATTAATACAATTTCGAGCCATTTTGAAAAGGCATCCACTACTATTAAAAACGTTTGGCCATGGAACGGGCCGGCAAATCAATGTGGATCCTCCCCCATGGGCCTTTTGGTTTCTCCCACTCTCGGATGGGCGCTACTGGGGGATCGGGGCGAGACTCCTGGCAGGGTCTGCACTTCCCCACCCACTCGGAAATGACCTGGTCCATGTTGGGCCACCAGACATAGCTGCGGGCTAAGCACTTCATCCTAACGATGCCAGGATGCCCTTCGTGCAATAACTCTAAAACTCTATCTCGTAGTTTTGCTGGAATTACCACTCTGTCACCCCACAGTAAGCACCCCCCTTGCGTAAACAGTTCATTTCGTTTGTTGGCAAAACCTTGGTACTCCTCCCCGACCACCTTGTCCGGCCACCCTTTCAAAACCCAACCCATAACAGTCCGGATAACAGGGTCTCTATTTGATGCCTTCGCCACCTCGCCGGAGGAGATGGGCCCCAAGGTTAACGTGTCCAACAACAGGACGGAGGTTTCCGGTGTTGGGTTGTCCAGCAGGTCGGGAAGGGGGCAACGGCTAAGGGCATCCGCATGACCCAGGGTCCGCCCAGGCCGATGGACGAGCTGGTACGAGTAGGCCGATAAGAAAATCGCCCATCTAGTTAAACGGGGGGAGAGGGCAGTGGGGGTTGGCCTGTCGCCTGCTAGCAGTCCTAGCAACGGTCTATGGTCAGTCACAAGTTCGAATTTTCGGCCATAGAGGTATTCGTGGAACTTCTTAACCCCCGCAATCGCAGCCAGAGCCTCTCTGTCCAATTGGCTATAGTTTCGTTCTGTGCTGGACAGAGTTCGGGAGTAGAAGGCAATGGGTGCCTCTAGGCCGTTCGGCAGTCTATGGCCTAGGACGGCACCAACTCCTACGGGGGAGGCGTCGCAAACTAAGACGAGCGGCAGCTCTGCATTGTATTGGATCAGGAAACTGTCCTCAGATAGGAGTTTTTTTACTGCCTCAAAAGCGGCCGCTTGCGGTTTCCCCCAGACCCATGGTACATTCTTCCCTAAGAGTTTGTGAAGGGGATCAGCGACCGTGGCCTTATCTCTTAAGAACATTGAGTAGAAATTTAGCAGTCCAAGGAAGGCTTGGAGCTCAGCTTTGGATTTGGGGGCTGGTGCGCTTTTGATGGCCCTCACCTTGCTTTCGGTAGGGTGGATGCCTGTGCCGTCCACCCTGTACCCCAGAAATTCTACCGAGGGGACCGCTATCCTGCACTTGTTCTTTTTAAGTCTTAGTCCCGCTTCTCTGAATCTGGACAGGACGTTCCGTACCCTGTCCCCTAGCTGGTGTTTGTCTTGGGCGCTGACTAAGACGTCATCGAAATAGGGGACTACTCCCGGAAGTCCTTGCAACAGGCGCTCCATGGTGCTTTGAAATAAGCCGGGTGCGACGCTCACCCCAAATTGGAGCCTGGTGCATTTAAATGCACCCCTATGAGTCACTATCGTTTGCGCCTCTGCCGTGGCGTCGTCGACCGGTAACTGTTGATAGGCTTGGGCCAGGTCTAATTTGGCAAAAATTTTTCCGGGGCCCAGGGAGTGTAGTAGATGGTGCACGATCGGCACCGGATAGGCGCTCGGCTGCAAAGCCTTGTTGATCGTGCACTTGTAGTCGGCGCAAATTCTGATTGAGCCGTCGGACTTAACTGGGGTGACTATGGGGGTCTCCCACTTGGCATGGTCAACGGGAACCAACACCCCTTGCTTAATCAGTTTGTCCAGTTCTGCATCGATCTTTGGTTTCAATGCGAACGGCACTCGTCTGGCCTTTAGTCTTACTTGGGCTACGTTGGGATCTAAGTTTAGTGAAATAGGGGTCCCCACATACTTGCCCAATGTGTCCCCGAAAACGTCCTGGAACTCGGACAGGAGGCTGTCTTTCAGGGTTGACTTGGACATCAGGTGGACGCCGGTGAAGCCCATGCCAAGGGCTCGGAACCACCCCATGCCCAGGAGGCTCGGCAGCTGCTTCGTGACGATGGTCAGTGGCAGGTCTCTTTCGTAGTCTCCGTAGGTGACCCGGAACGTGCCCACGCCTTCGAGGGGGACTCGGTTCCCCTGGTAGTCTAGGATGCGCAGTCTCTGTCTGGAGAGTTGATCCTTCCGGAACGACGGCAGGAGGGTCTTTAGGGTTGTCCACGACATGATGGAGAGAGCTGATCCGGTGTCGATCTCCATCGAGCACGGTCTTCCGTTGATCTCGACCACCGTGCTGACTTTGTCCTCGACCGTTGTGCTGGCCTGGTCGATGTGTATGCTGCGGCCATCTCGCGGTTCAAATTCGCGCCGTTTTTTTCGCGCCGCCTTCTCTCGTTGGCTGCTTCTGGCGCGCTGATTCCGGTTGGCTGCGGCGCTCACGTGGTTTGAGTCTTCTGGGCAGAATGGCTCTGCAGACTCGCGCCAAGTGCCCTTTCTTCTCGCAACGCCTGCAAATAGCCTCTCTGTATTTGCAGGACAGTCTGTCATGGTGCCCGCCACAGCTGGGACAGCTTCGCCGGGGGCTGCCAGTGTCTTTTCTCCGGTGCTCTGTTCGGAAGACGTCCTCATCCGACTCGGACTCCGAGCTGGATCCGGCGTCTTCTCTGTGCACCGGGGCAGACTTGGGGCTGTCTTTGCTGGTCGGCGGACGCTGTAGCGTTTCCGCGGCCTTTGTGGAGGCTTCGTGAGCCCTGGCCTCGTCAAGGGCTCCGGCAAGCGTCAGATCAGGCTTGGCGAGCAGACGCCGTTGCAGCCTAATGTCCCGAACACCACAGATCAGTTGCTCAAGCAACGCATCATCCAAGTCTCTGTAGTCGCAATGAGTTGCGGCTTTTCTCAGGCTGGCCATGTACGTGCTGACCGGCTCTCCCTCTCGTTGGACGCGCTGCCTCAGTTGGTATCGCTGCACGAACTTGGAGGGGACGGGAGCGTAGTGAGCCCGGAGAGTTGCCATCAAGGTGTCCCATGAGACTGTTTGAACCGGCGTTGGCTCACACAGTGACTCGGCCATCTCGAACACGTCCGGTCCGCAGTGGCTTAGGAATAGGGCTCTCTTTCGATTAGCCGAGAGGCCCTGCATGTCGCTGGCTTCTAGCGAGCATTCAAACCTTGTTAGGTACGAGACCCATTTTTCGCGGGTCGGATCAAAAGGCTTGGGCGGAACGTAGGCAGACATGTCCGGTATGTCTCCTGTGGTTCGCCTCGTCGCCTAGCTGAAGCTCGTGGTCTCACTGGTTGGCTTCTTGTAGCCTCTATCCCATCCTCGTCGCCAATGAAGTGGTTCGGGAATGACGAGAGGTACAAGCAAGCAAGTGACAACAGCTCTTTAATATACAGTGAGACTTCAGCAAAAACTCAGAGGCTGCAGTCCTCCTTATATACAATCCTGGAGAGACTGTCAGCCAATCAGAAACGTAGGCAGGTTTGAAACTCCCGCTTAAAAGTATCAATACATAACACTTAGATTGTGATAACCTTGAGGCTGTCTTTGAAGAAATATCTAGAAACTTCAGTACTATTAAAGATCACTATTGAACCAATATAAATCAGGTGCCTTCCAAAGCCATTAAATGAATGCTAATAATTTTTTGATCTGTAAATGTGACAACAAACTCATAGAATTTAAAACCTGCAATGTAGACCTGTGATCTTTTGTAGTTCAGTGGTAAAATGTTCTCTATCAATATGACTCCATTCTTGTTTGCCATAAATCAATCTAACCGAGCTGTGTCTGAGGGCCTTTTGTCAAGCAAGCAAATTCCTGAAAAGGCTGCTAAATGTTTTGGAGAATTGAGATTTACAAATGAATGATATAACTCTATTACAAATTCCAAATCCCCCAAGCATGATTTAGAATTGAAGCTGTTGTGAAATCTAATAGCAACTCAGGCATGGGCAGAGGAAGGATATAGAGAATAACTTCACATATACTGTACACCTCAGACCAGGGGTGAAATCCAGCAGATTCTGACAGATTTGGGAGAACTGGTAGTGGAAATTTTGAGTAGTTCAGAGAACTGGCAAATACCATCTCTGGTTGGCCCCAGAGTGGCTGGGAATGGAGATTTTGCAATATCCTTCCCTGGAGTGGGTGGGAATGGAGATTTTGCAGTATCCTTCCCCTGGAGTTGCTGGGAATGGAGATTTTGCAGTATCCTTTCCCTGCCATGCCCACCAAGCCACGTGCACCAAGCCACACCACGCCCACCAAGCCACGCCCACAGAACCGGTAGTAAAAAAAAATTGGATTTCACCACTGACCTCAGACTGAATCTCAGCATTGTTTAACACAGTCAGGAAATACCAGAAAAAGTTACTTGAGAAGTAATTAGGAGTTGAAAAAGAACAAATCTGGATCCATTATTAGAACGCCTAGGATAAGACATTCATATTGCTTTTTTTAATCCATCCTGTCTCATAGGAGTACCAAACTGAACTTCTGAGCAAATACACATTTAGTCTTAATTGTGTTATTTATGATACAGTTGGCTGATTCTGTGACACTTCATGTTCTTTGGCCCAACAACCCTCACCCTCTCAAACTAAAATAAGTGCTAAAGTATTGACACTGCTACTGAAGATGAAAGCACTTAACATTTTTATCTGAACTTTATTCCAAATAACCATAGGTTACAATTGAAACCAGAATTTATCTTTAGATCTTTATTATTCATTGATTTATTATGGGGAGTACACTTTCCTGTATGTATAACTCATTTCTTAAGTTTCAAGGGAGGCTATTTAATATGGATAATGGATGTATCTTCAGTTTTCATATAGGCCAGATTACATTATTCAAATTGAGAAAACAACAGGAGTTCTTGACTTTCCTCCTATTAGCCAAAATCTTTAAAACGAGTGAATCCTACAGATAAGTAAGTCATATTTTGATATAAAAATAACTAAGATTGAATATATCACAAACTCTTTTATGAGCTCAGCATTGTTTGAGGTGAACAAGAAAAATAAATGCATGAGAAGAGGAGGACACAGGAGGCAATTGAAGGGTTTTAAAATATTGAAAAGGATAATCCACAGCTTCTATGTGTAATCTGTTTTTTAGTGTCCTGGTATAGCAATAGCAATAGCAATAGCACTTAGATTTATATACCACTTCACAGTGCTTTACAGCCCTCTCTAAGCAGTTTAGAATCAACATATTGCCCCCAACAATCTGGGTCCTCATTTTACCCACCTCGGAAGGATGGAAGGCTGAGTCAACCTTGAGCCTGGTGAGATTCGATCTGCCAAACTGCTGGCAGCCAGTGATCAGCAGAAGTAGCCTGCAGTACTGCACTCTAACCACTGCGCCACTGCGGCTCAGTTATGGTATGTCTGCTATTGGGCTGGCATGTGTGTCAGCAAAAAGGGGAGAGGAGAAAGGGAGAGGAAACTCAATTCCAGCCTTGAAATGTAGGTGTAATTTTATGCAGACTGATGAATTGACTTAGCTAACTAGCCAGAATTGTTGTAGGACAGATGTAGATCCACATTCACATTGGTCCAGCCTTTTGTATACTGTAGGAGTTGGGGATCAAATCCCACCCTCTGAGTTGCTAGAACATGCTGGTGGTCTAACCTAAAATTGGAGAGAGACACACAGAGAGAAGGAGACCAGAGAAAACAATGGGAGAAACTAGGAGACAAAATGAGGAGGAAACTCAAGATACAAAGACTATTTTAGAAGTGAGTGACTGGAGAAAAAAGTTGGAAAATAACATTGGTATGAACATGTGGACAACTGTTGATTCCTGAGTCAGAGAGGGAGAAGAAAAGTCAAAAGGTGGTTTCCCTGGAGGAAGTGAAATGAAGTCCCAAAGAGACAAAATTTTCCACTCAAGACCCATGGGACAATGAAGGGAGGTAGTTAAATGTGAACTCAAGATCAGAATCTTTGATGAAACTCCTAGTTTCAGGGAAGGACTAACAGAAGACTTCCGAAAGAGATTCATCCATTGATTGATGAGACACAGAGGATGATTGGCAAAAAGGATTAAAGAAAAAGATACAATCAGTATGGAACACATTCATTTATATTTCCAGTACATTTTTTTCTTTTACTTTCTCTTGAGAATCCCACAAATAGAGGAAAGAGAAAGAATGAAATGGCAGGAAGTTAAACATTTAAGAATAAGATGAGGTGTGAATAGTCTCTGGAAGAGAGACTTAAGAAGAAACCCAACACCAGGTAGAAGACGGTATAACTTGATGTAACTATCTATTATAAATTGCTTTGCTGCATATAGTAAAGAGGAAGCATAAAAACATCCACTGATCAGATTCCTTTATATCAATTGTTATGCTTGCAATTGTAACCATGGAAAGTGTGCAGAGAAGAAAAACCAAGTGGATAAAGGGTCTTGATCGTAGGGTGAACAGTTGAGGGAGTGATGTATGTCTAGCCTCTCAAAGAGAAGGATTAGAAGGGACATGATAACTATCTTTCAATACATGAGGGCAGGGGTGGGCTTCAGATCCTTTAGCAATGGGTTTGGTGCCCAATTGCTGGGTGGGCATGGCCATGGTAGGTGTGGCCTAGTCGGCTGCCTTCACCACAGCAGGGGGAGGCATTTTTCACACTCCCCAAGCTCCGGAGGCTTTCCTCAAGCTTCTGGGAAAGCAAAAACAGCTTCCCCTGGGGTCCGGAGGCCCTCCGGAGGCTGTTAACAGGCCTGTTTCTGGACTTCCGGAACCTCCAATAGGCCCATTTTTTGCCCTCCCAGACCCTCTGTGTGGCTTCTGCACTTACCTGGAATGATGAACGGGCCACATAGAGACTCCTGGGAGGGGTGGGGTGGGCATGGCCAGCCAAGTGTGGCATTAAGGGGTTTGCTGAATCCCGGTGATCCTTGGCTAGAGGATCACCCAAACCCAGCCAAACCCCCAGGAGCCCACCACTGTATGAGGGGCTATCACAGAAAAGAGGGATTACCTTATTCTCTTAGGCACCAGAGTAGAAGTAATGGGTAGAATTAAGGAGAAATTTTCTGACAGAGCAATTAATCAATGCTTGCCACCCATGTTTGTGGGTGCTCCATCACTGGAGGTTTTCAAAAAAAGATTGGACAACCATTTGACCAGGATGGTATAAGGTTCTTGCCAGTCTTGTGTCTTCTCTTTTCTTCTTTTTCTTTTCAGCTATACTGGCCATAATGAATGAAACATATACTGTACATGAATAGAATGCCATACCTCAGTAAGAAATAAAGAGACAAATGAACCATTTTTTAAAAAAATTCTGATGTCTTGCTGGCATTTCTTAAGCCTGACCAAACCCCAGCCATGATGTTTATGCTGGATGCAGAAAATCATTATTACAGAATTATACTAATCATCTATTGTCTATTTCATCCTCATAACTTAATTCCCATGACAAATTCTAATCAGCATGATTGTTTTCTCTCAAGTTTTATTTTAATTCTTAGCTCTGTCCATTGTGTTAGTTATTTTAATGGAAAAGCAACCCATATGTTCCTTAAACAAATGCACAAAAGGATTGTATAACTGGGAAAGGGAGAAAAGGGAAGAAAATAGTTTCTGGAGTTGTACCACTGCTGAGGAACCAAACTGATGTGGTGGAGGCATATAGAATATAATTCTTTATTGGCCAAGTGTGATTGGACACACAAAAAAATTGCCTTTGGTGCATATGCTCTCAGTGTACATAAAAAGGCAAGATACACTTGTCAAGAATCACAAGGCACAATGCTCAGTGACAGTCTTATGGTACAATAAGCAATCAAATCATACTAGGAAATAATCAATATCAATGTAAATCACAAGGATACAAGCAACAAAGTTACAGTCATGCAGTCACAAGTGGGAGGAGATGGGCGACAGTAATGATGAGAAGACCAATAGCAATAATAATGCAACCTAATGTGAATAGTTTGGCAGTGTTGAGTCTGTTGTTTAGCAGAGTGATAGCGTTTGGGGAAAAAACTGTTCTTGTGTCTAGTTGTTCTGGTGTGCAGTGCTCTATAGCATTGTTTTGAGGGTAGGAGTTGAAACAATTTATGTCCAGGATGCGAGGGGTCTGTAAATATTTTCACAGCCCTCTTTTTGACTTGTGCAGTATACAGGTCCTCAATGGAAGGCAGGTTGGTAGTAATTGTTTTTTCTGCAGTTCTAATTATCCACTGAAGTCTGTGTCTTTCTTGTTGGATTACAGAACCAAACCAGACAGTTATAGAAGTGCAGATGACAGACTCAATAGTTCCTTTATAGAACTGTATCAGCAGCTCCTTCAACAATTTGTACAAATATGTTTCTATGATAACCATTGAAGACAAAAGTTTGTCTGAGTATGTGTACTTGTACATACAGTAAATATATATATACACACAAGTACTTATGTTTTGAAAATTTAAACTACCCTGTTTCCCCCAAAATAAGACATCCTCTGATAATAAAGCCAATCGGGCTTTTGAGTTCAAGGCCAAGCACTTATTTCAGGGCTCAAAAAAATATAAGACAGGGTCTTATTTTTGGGAAAGCACGGTAGGATGAATAAACCAAAGTCTGAATGGACAAAAATATTCTTGTGTACAAGCCATTCCTCAGACTAAATGGATGCAGGAGGCAAAATTGGATAAAAATGAAGATTACATGGGATTCTAATTTAACTTTATGTGTGTTCTGCATTAGAAATTTCAAATTTCATAGCGCTTTAGAAAGCTAATGTTAGATTAAAGCCTAAAGACATGCATACAATGTTTACAAACAGTTTGCTAACTTCCTCTTCTCTGCCTGCAATTATGAACACTTCTTTAAATACATAAATAAAATGGAAGCCTAAGGTTGGCATTTCCTTGTTATCTCACTAATCGTTTACCTGAAATAAGAAAAAAAATATATGACCATGGTAGAAAGGTTTGAGTTTTTCTTACAAGCAATTCCAATTTTTCACAGAAAATGTGGTTGTCTTAAGATTGACAAACAAATGATCCTACATTTCTGGAGGGGATGGGAAAAAGACATATTTTTGCAGCCTTGCAACTCATCCCTTACATTACATTACAGTGTAATTTAAGTTCATTAATGAAATTAATACATTTTCGGGTTACAAAAAAAATCTGCTTGTTAAACTGCTTAGTTCATTTCTTATCCAGGAAGTTGCAAAGTCAGAATTGGAGGAGTAAAGATATTTTTTCCATCTCCAATTTTCCAAATGTGACACTGGGTTCCTAGTCCACAGAAAATAATGGATAATTCGATTATCAATTATACTGTAGATATACATTAAAATATAGTATCTTACAATAGGTCTCATAATTGTGCCAATTATACCATCTTAGCAGGCATTCTCATTGAAAAGCTGACTGACCTGAATTTCCCTCCCCTCAATTGTGACTGGGTCAAAGATTTCCTGATGGACCATCCACAAACAGTAAGGGTTGGGTCCTTGACATCTTCCATCCTGAAGCTCAGAACAAGCTCCCCTCAGGGCTGCATGCTCAGCCCCTAACTGTACTTGCTGTATACACATGACTGCATATCCTCGAATCCTTCCAACATTATAATAAAGTTTGCAGACGACACAACGGTGCTGGGCCTTATAACTGGAGGGGACGAATCAGCATACAGGGAAGAAGTCCAGAAGGTATCCACATGGTGTTCAAAAACAATCAACATCTAAATAAAAGCAAGACAAAGGAGATGGTGCTGGATTTCTTGAAGCACAGAGAGGAACCTGCTCCACTGTATAACGAGGGGAGCTGTGTGTAGAGGGTTTCTTCTTTTAAATTCTTGGGAGTGCTCATTAGTCAAGATTTCACCTGGAAAAACAACATGTCCCTGATGGTTAGTAAGGCTCAACAGAGATTTCATTTCCTTAGAGTCCTGTGGAAAAATCAGGTGGAACAATGGCTGATGACTTCTTTCTATTGGTCCACGCTAGATAGTGTCCTCACATACTGCATTCCAGTATGGTATGCTGGTCTAACATCTGCAGACAGGAAGGTACTACAGAGAGTGATCAATTTGGCACAAGAAACCATTGGTTGCCCTCTAAGACCACTGGATGACATCGCCAGGTCTCACTGTTTCAGCAGAGTAAGGACAATACTTAGGGATGATTCACACCTTGGCCAGTGTCTCTTTTCACTTCTACCACCCGGCAGAAGACATTGAAGTATAGGCAGCCAGACAAAGAGGTTTAAAAACAGCTTCTACCCATGGGCTGTCAGACTCTTAAACACAATAATAATCTCTCCATGTACATATGGAAACATATGACTAGGTTTTTCCCCCCCAATTACTTGTATAAGGATGATTTTCTATACTATTTATGTTGTCTTGTAGTTTTTGTTATGGATTGCACCAGAGAGGCTAAACCAATTTTGTTGTATACATGATGTACAATGACAATAAATGCTTGTTGTTGTTGTTGTTGTTGTTGTTGTTGTTGTTGTTATTGTTATTATTATGTACTGTGTCTGAAAATAATCAACATCCATAATCAATAAGAACTCTTCAGTTGTCCTTTGTAATTGTTTATTTTTGTTGCATTCCATTTTGATGCTATGACTATTAAGAGGTCTTTAAGTCACTCAGAAGCAGTTCAGCCTGGAGGGTCATAGAAGTCTATGATCAATAAGTAGGTAGCTGGGGAGATAAGGTTAAAAAAAAATGAAAAAACGACATTGGTATTTATAACTGTAATCAATCCCTTCTGTTCATCCAGAACCCAGATAATTCTTTTCTTTCAAAATATATGATTTATACTTCTGAAAAATATTACATGGATATGCAGTAATATCTGCATGATGGATTTCGTTTGGTCTCTAGCAACTCTCAAAAATTGTACTTACTTAATATATCGACTGTCATAAGACAATGTATTACCCAGGACTTCTATTTTTTGTATACATCCAATCTCTCTCTCTCTCTCTCCCTCTCTTCCTCCCTCTCCCTCCCTCCCTCTCTCCCTCTCCTCCTCCCTTTGTCCCCCTCTCCTCTCTCTCCTCTCTATCCCTCCCTTTCCTCCTTTCCCCCTCTCCCCCCTCTCTCTGTGTGAATAATTTTAATTAAACTTCTGGTTCATGTGAAACTTACCATGCGCATTAAGAAGCAAAATAGCTGAAGTTCAAAAAGAAATCAATAGCATAGTTTGCTTGAGCATATATCTTTCCAGGCAACCAAAGGATGGAAACAAGAATTGCTGGATCAGCAATGCAATTCTATATGTAAGTCTACTAAAAAAAAAGAGAGAGAGAGAGAGAAGCCTGATTAGGTTCACTGGAATTTATGCAAGATAAACGAGTATAGGATTACAAATCCACTATGTAATTTTTAAATGACTATTTAGAAGCATGTCACACTGAGCTTACAGTTCCCAGTGCAGGATTATAGTTTTAACTGGTATTAATCAACAAACTTGATGATATTCTTTTCTTTTTTAATCATGTTCTTTCTGTGGTCCTTTAAAAGAAAACACTTCCATTTTCTGTGTAGAGCATTTTGGTTTTCTTTTGCAAGAGTTTATGCTTGATTATAAATAATGCTAATGCCCAAATATTTTTTTTGCAACATATTGTAAAACCGTTCTTTTCACTGGCTCACGTGTTAGCAGTGCACAACATGTGGAGGCACTGATTTGCAAAAGTGAATAATCAAAAGGCTATAATAATATCCTTCTCCACTCAAAAGCATAGGCAGCAGAATAAATGAAATGAGGGTCTGATCCAGCTCCCCAAACATGACAAACCCTCTATAGTTAAATCAATGATTCCTTTATTAAGAGCACCAGCAGACCTGGCAAAAAGTATCTCTCTCACAGCAGGGTAACAAATTTGTCCGGCAGGACAGTGAATAATTGTTTGTCACATCTATTCATCTCTGTCCCCTGCCTTTTATCCCCAGGGCTAGGGTGGACTTCATTAGCAGCTGTGGCTCTTCCGTCCCAAGGATTGGTCCATGGATTTCCACTGTTCTCCTCTCCTCTGCTTTCTGTGCATCATCTGTTCCTCCTCATCAGCCACTTCCAGACCTGGGGGATGTTGACTCTCCATCTGAGGGCTGACAGATGGCCCAGGCTCCCCCTCCCTCCCTCCCCACCTGTCTCTGACAGCTCCATTCCCTCTTCCCCCTCAGAGCTCTCAGGTTGCCTTGATGCTGACTCTGACTCCCACACCTCCTCCTCATCTGATTTGGCTGTTGGAGGAGCCTGCGGCCGACAGGCCACAACAAATGAGAGTTGATTATCATGAAACTGTGTATATATGTATGTTGTTGTTTTAACCATTCAGTCATGTCTGACTCTTGGTGACTTTACAGGCAAATGTTGTCAACCACAGCTTCTTTCACTTGTTGGATGTTCAACTTTTGCATCAGTTTTGATAGTATCAAGTCAGCGTGTTCTTTGCTTGCCCCTTCTTCTTGTTCCACTAACCATTCCTAGCATCACTGATTCTCCAATGAACGTGCACACCTGACATGGCCAAAGGAATTCGGACAGAGTCTTGTGATTTTGGCTTTTAATGATGTGTCTGCTGCTATGGATATAGAACTGCTTAATTATGCCACCAAGAAAGCAGACTTGGAATAAATTAGATTATTGGCCCAGGATTATCAACTCTAATTGCCAATGGCTCTCTGAGGTATTTAAGAAAGAGAGAAGGGGGAAGGGGGAGAGAGAGGGGATAGGGTCAGAGAGGGTGGAGGGAACAGGAGGGAGGGAGGGAGGGAGGAAGAGAGAGAGAGAGGGAGGGAGAGGGAGAGGGAGAGGGAGAGAGGGAGAGAACTCAATTCAAGTTTTTTCACATTGAAATTGACTCTTTAAAAACATATTTTTAGTAACATAGAAGGCTAGAGAAAGGACAGTAAATTGATATACTAATAATAAAAGAAATTCATCAAGCAACTGAACATTTCAAGAAGTCAAAGTACATGCTTAGACTGTAGCAAAATTCCTTTTCTAAATTGGTATAGAGATCACCGCAGAACATGAGATTAATCTCAAAGGCTGGCTACATTTAGGTGTCTCAGAGTCCCATTTTCTTAATGTTACATTTAAATCTAATGTAGCCCAAAGAGAGAAAAAGGCTAACTTGGGAGCTTTTGAAAAGCATACGGAAAATGCCTGTTGCAAATGAAAAGTGACTACATAAAGTGACTCATTAAATCTTTTCAGTAGAGGCATCCCATGAGGCAAAATTGGATGTTCCTGATGATCAAATTTCACAGATATAAAGCTCAGTCAAGATGTACTACTTAGTGCTTTAGAGAATAGTATTATTTCATACATTCCATTTCAGAGAATTGCATCGTATTTTTGTCTTCTTTGACAAAGCCCAAGGCTACGAATATACATAATCAACGATGCAAACCTAGATTAGATCTCATTTAACTGATTCTCTCTGTGGGCTTTTTCAACAGCAACCCCATATTAGTTCAACGTGTTGTGTACTTTTCTACCATTCATATTCCCTTACTCATAAAGCTGCCATTACTTGCATTATACCTTTTGGTGAGTATGACTTCTGCAAATATACCAGCATCCACACTTCTGTGTGAACGTGTGCAAAATGTGTGGGACGTTTAAAAGTTCTGCTGGTTTCATCACACTTTCTTTTTCAACAATGGCCAATGAGATGCTTCTGGGATGCTTAAAAACTTAATTTAATATAAGGAACATTATATTTTTCAACCTGAAGATTTCACTTCAATCTCTCTTTGGATACGATTTTATTTATCAATTCATAAGTTATGTTAATCACCAGAACAACTCTAGATGTGTAAAATATAATGAACACAACTCAAAGTGCAAGAATAACAGTCATTAAAAATAAACAGAATTAAGAATACACATTAGGAAAAGATGTAGCAATTGTTTAATCAGTTTCAGAATTGAAACGATAAGTCATTCTACTCCAGGGACTACTTAAAAAAACCAACCCTTCTATGTTACAGTAGTGGCCAAAATTGTGGAAACCTTTTGGGGAAAGTGTATTTTCTAAAACTAGCTAATAACACCACAATTTTGGGGAGTAGTACCAGGGGTGAAATCCAGCAGGTTCTGACAGGTTCTGTAGAACTGGTAGTGGAAATTTTGAGCAGTTCAGAGAACCAGTAGTGGAAATTTTGAGTAGTTTGGAGAACTGGCAAATGCCACCTCTGGCTGGCCCAGAGTGGGGTGGGAATGGAGATTTTGCAATATCCTTCCCCCAGGAGTGGGGAGGGAATGGGGATTTTGCAGTATCCTTCTCCTGCCATGCTCACCAAGCCATACCCACCAAGCCATGCCCACAGAACCGGTAATAAAAAAAAATTGGATTTCACCACTGAGTAGTACCATAAAATTATATATGAATGGAAAGATAATTTAATCAAGAATCTAATGCAATAACTTTTATGAAGGATTTGCTATTAGAATAGCAGTTACAGTATAAAGAAGATATACAAAAATTATCACCATAGAAAAAACAAGATATACAAAAATTATCAACATGTCAGTTAATACTTACTGTAGTTGGGTAATCTTTAGCATGAATTATGGAGTGAACCAAGTCGTTTAGTTCTGCAGCTGTTATAATGTGAAACCAAGATTGAATGATAGCTTCTATTAACTGGGTTTTATTGCTGGGTCGCTTCTGACTAACAAATTTCTATAATTGGCTCCATAGATTTTCAATTGGGTTAAGGTCTGGGCTATTCCCAGGCAATTCCAGCAGTGGAATATGATTATCTTGAAACTAAAAAAAAAAAAAAAAAGTGATGTTATTAGCCATCAAACCTCAAAAATACACTTTTCCCAAAATGTTTCCACAAGTTTGGCCACTACTGTATATACAGAAATGTTGGGGCCTCATGGACTTAATAGAAAATGCTGTTGGATTTGTGATTAATATTTATATGTCTATTATAATTATTATTATGATTAATGTTGTATTTCTACTTAAAACTGGCTGTGCCCAGACAATATGCTGTTCAGACAGATATGGGATTTTTTATGTGTAGTTTAAAAAAGTTAAAAAAGAAAAGAAAACGTTGTTGGAGACGTTGAAGTGCAAGCCATCCATCCATCCATCCATCCTTAAGGGGTTGTCTACTAGGACTCCTAGGTCAATCGAAGCAGGAAAGGTAATAAATCTGGTAGTAATTATATCTGTCAAGAAAGCTGGCAACTAGTGCTAGATTTCTGCATAATTGCTACTGGTTCTCAGAGCTTCCAGCTATGAATGGACCCATCAGTACTGGTGGTGAACTCTGATTAAGTTATTAAAATATCCAGCTTGTAATTTTTAGTCAGTATATTGCATATATTATCCAGCAGATGTTACAGGTATACAATATTCACAGTGCAATATCTAAAAGACTTGAAAACAACAATTATAAAACCATTGTATTCTAGTCAAACACTTTCCCTGCTATGTTCACATTTCAGGTACTCTTGCAAGGTGTCAGGATCAAAACTTAACTACTTACCTATTTATACCCAAACATCTTGGGCAGCTTTTGAAGCTAGAAATAAAGATTCTGTTTAATTTAAATGGAAATTTTCAGAAAGCATACACATTTGTGCTTAAAGAGGTTGAAAGAGGGGAATATTAATAAAATTGTCAATATAGATTGATAATAGATACATATGAAGAACAGTTGCAGGAACTGGGAATGGCTGGTCTAGTGAAGAGAAGGACCAGGGGAGACATGATAGCAGTGTTCCAATATTTGAGGGGCTGCCACAGAGAGGAGGGGGTCAAGCTATTTTCCAAAGCACCTGAAGGCCAGACAAGGAATAATGGATGGAAACTGAACAAAGAGAGATTCAACCTGGAAATAAGGAGAAACTTTTTGACTGAGAGAACAATCAACCAATGGAACAGCTTGCCTTCGGAAGTTGTGGGAGCTTCATCACTTTAGACTTTCAAGAAGAGATTGGACTGCCATTTGCCAGAAATGGTGTAGAGTCCCCAGCTTGGGCAGGGGGTTGGACTAGATGACCTACAAGGTCCCTTCCAACTCTGTTAATCTATAAGAGAGAAAGAGAGAGAGGGAGATGAAGGGAGGGAGAGATGGGGGAGGGAGGGAGAGATGATTAAAGCCCTCTGATACCACTGAAACTCTGGTAAATTAAAGCTGCCCTCATCAATCTTAGTTTAGCTAAAGAGGGCTTATCTATTTAAAATACATACTGGGATTCTTTTTCTAAAACAATGCATGCTTAGCACAATAGCAATATCTAAACATAGATTTTGAATCCTTAGATATTTTAATCTATGATTTAGAAACCCCAGTGAGGTGCTAGGCTCTGGACTGCAGCCAATCTTGTTTACTTATTGAGATTATATCATTTAAGATGTCACATTTGATTGGATTTAACCGGTGTTAAATATCTGCTAAAATTTAACTTTTTAATAGCACAGATGATGTTGAAATGATTGAAGATTTTGCAGTCTGTTCAACGAAAGGCCTAATTGCTCAAAAAACTTTAACTGAAAAAAAGAAAGAAAGTATGACAAAACAATTGGTGTTAAACTGATCAAACTACAAGAACAGCAGAACAAATCACATCATCACTGACATTTCAGTAACATTATAGCAATGATTAAAAATGCAAATAAGTGAAAGTGTTTCCAGCAAACGTTTGACTTGATGGCCTAAAATGGTAGCCCATTAATTCTCCCCTTCCTCTATACTGATTCATGATTCATATGAAAAAAGCCTCAGTAAGATGATTTGTCAATCCTTTCCTGAACCAATCAAGTGGGGGAGGGGGAGGAAGTGCACCATCTCACAAGGAATCGATTTGCCCCCTAACATACACCTTAAATCTGCCCTATTCTAAAGTAAATCAAAATCCAAAAAAATAAAAAATAAATAAATAAAATTCCAAAAGGCAAAAAGAATCAGAACACAAAATACAAGCTGAGTGGACATGACCTTGTAGATGATCCTCACTCTGTCAAGGACTTTGGAGTACTTATATCAAATGATCTAAGTGCCAAAACCCACTGTAACAACATCGCCAAAAAGGCATTAAGAGTTGTAAACCTAATCATCACACTACTAACCAGAGCATACAAAACATTTGCTAGACCAATTCTCGAATACAGCTCATCTGTCTGGAACCCACACTGCATATCAGACATTAATACAATCGAATGTGTCCAGAAATATTTCACAAGAAGAATCCTCCACTGCTCTGCTCGCAACAAAATACCTTATGCCACCAGACTGGAAATTCTGGGCCTAGAAAACTTAGAACTACGCCATCTTCGGTATGACCTCATAAAATTATCTGCCACAATATCCTGCCTGTCAATGACTACTTTAGCTTCAACCACAACAATACACAAGCACACAATCGATACAAACTTAAAGTGAACCTCTCCAAACTCAATTGCAGAAAATATGACTTCAGCAACAGAGTGGCTGAATACATGGAATACACTACCTGACTCTGTGGTTTCATCCCAAACCCCCCATAACTTTAACCTTAGGTTGTCTACTGTTGACTTCACCCCATTCCATGGGTGGACTCTACTTACCTTTACTACCAGTTCAAATCGTGCCCACGTCCGTGCGCTTGCTTTGCTCGTATGCGCACAAGCTCTACTGCACATGTGCAGATCAACTTTGATGATGTCCGGGTCAGTGCGTGGAGCCTCCCGCCAGTTTTACTACCGGTTCTTATGAACCGGTCCAAACGGGGCAACCCATCACTGCCCCATTCCTAAGAGGTCTGTAAGGGGCGTGCCTAATGTTTCCTTTATTTGTATCTATTTTATGTATTCAATTCATGCTTATACTTATATATATTAGCTAATATGTCCTTGGCAAATAAATAAAATAAATAAAAATAAAATAATTAAAATATTTCATATTCTGACTTCAATGGTGTGTGTGTGTTTGTCACATCCCATCATGTGGTTTACTATATTTACCCTCAGACTTGTCTTTTCAAGGATAAATACCTTGAACCCTAACCATTTATTTATTTATTTATTTTATTAGTTTGATTAATATGCCGCCCTTCTTCGGAGACTCAGAGTGGCTTACAATGCGTTAAGCAATAGCCTTCATACTTTTGAATATACCTGCTTAGTAGGGCTTTTGGGGGGCCCTACCGTTCACTACTCCTTGAACAGAACTGAATTTCCCTTCTCTAAACATGCTCTAATAATTATCTAAACTATGTATCACTCGCTCAATTGAAGAACTAAGAAATGAATATTTCATACGTTTACCAAGTTTCAATTTATGCATTCGTTCTCTTACAATGTGAAATCAGTATTTAAACAATGACAACAGAAAGATTCTAATTTAATGTGAACATAACATATTTTGACCCAATATCTATTAATATATAACTTTCTTTTTTAAAAAGATATGATTGATTGAATTTATATGGCTGCCCCATGGGTGAAATCCAGCAGGTTCTGACAGGTTCTGGAGAACCAGTAGCGGAAATTTTGAGTTGTTCACAGAACTGGCAAATACCATCTCTGGCTGGTCCCAGAGTGGGGTGGGAATGGAGATTTTGCAATATCCTTCCCCCAGGAGTGGGGAAGGAATGGGGATTTTGCAGTATCCTTCCCCTGGAGTGGGGTGGGAATAGAGATTTTGCAGTATCCTTCCCCTGCCACACCCACCAAGCCACACCATGCCCACTAAGCCACACCCAGAACCACTAGTAGAACCGCTAGTTAAAAAAATTGAATTTCACCACTGGGCTGCCCACTTTCTTTGCACGTTACCTTGTGCAATGTACATTTTTAAAATACAACTAAAAATCACAATCTTTCAACCATTAAAACCAATTAGAAAGTGTTTAAACTACAGTTAAAGAACTATAATAAGAAAAAGACAATATGTATTATAAGCCATAGGTGCACTAGCATTGATGACGATACCTAGTTTGGGTAATTAAATGTCTACAAGAAAACAACCAAGTTCAGAAATCAGCAAGGATCCCTCAGGTGCACTTATCCTAAAAGCTGAGATCAAGAAGAGAGAAAGAAAAAAAAAAGTCATGTCCTTACAAAATTTATTTTATAATAATATATTTAAGCAGTTAGTTGTTCTTCATTTAATACTGAACAATACAGCATGCATTTTACATTTTGTTCCTCTTAGAACAATTTAGAACAGTATAATTTACAATGTAATTTCTTCCAGAAATAAAGTAAACAATAAGGGTAATTTTACATGATTGTGCAGATAAAATGTGTGGGAGAATAAAGAATACATCAGAGACACATTTGTCACAGTTATTCTTATTAAGTGTTTATAAAAACAAAATTAGATTATAACCTGATACTGTGAAGTTAAATGGACTCTGTAGATAATATGCATTTTTAATATGGAAACGTTGCGGTAGCACAATATAATGAGAGAGCCTATTGTTTAAGCAGAGAATCAGAAAGAAGAGACATATTTCTGGATGTGCCTAAAGGAATGCATATAAACATTGCTAATCCAACTCTTAAGATCACAGTTCAGGCAAGAGCAAAGAATAGATTACTTGGCTTTGTAAAGATACAACATTGGAAGGTATCAGAACAATTAATGTGGAATCAAGTTGTGATGTGTAAAATCTGATTTGGATGAAAATTCAAATCACAATTTTCCTATTTGGAGCATTAAAGTACATGATAAAGAAAGAAATGGATTAAAATTAAGAGTACAAGGCTAAGAAAAATGGCAACATGGACAAATGTGTCCATAAGTGACAAAACATATTTTTGTGACATCATGACAAATTACAAACTTGCATTTGATGTTGTAATGTAAGTAAAAAGCTCTAACTTTGCGCTGTGATACTATGTTTCAGTATTATTATGGTTAGGCAAGGATGTCTAACTAGTTGACCGGGTTGTAGTAAATTATGTTACATTGCTAGGTTATCTGTTTTATTGTCAGGGTTGACTGCCCCAACTAGGTTGCAATTTGGATCTCTTATCAAAGCAAAACATGGGCTCCTGATCAATTGCTATTGTTAAATTATTTAATCATAGGTTGTTCTTCATAGTATTGGAAGTAGTACTATTAAGATGTCGCTATCAAGTAGTTGGGACAACTATGCTCCAACACTGGAAAGTTTTAAGAAGATGTTGGATAACCATTTGTCTGAAGTGGTGTAGGGTTTCCTGCCTAAGCAGGGGGTTGGACTAGAAGACCTCCAAGGTCCCTTCCAACTCTGTTATTCTATTCTATTCTATTCTATTCTATTCTATTCTGTTCTGTTCTGTTCTGTTCTGTTCTGTTCTGTTCTGCTCTGCTCTGCTCTCTTCTGCTCTCTTCTACTCTACTCTACTCTACTCTACTCTACTCTACTCTATTCTGTTCTGTTCTGTTCTGTTCTGTTCTGTTCTGTTCTGCTCTCTTCTGCTCTCTTCTACTCTACTCTACTCTACTCTACTCTACTCTACTCTATTCTACTCTGTTCTGTTCTGTTCTGTTCTGTTCTGTTCTGTTCTGCTCTCTTCTGCTCTCTTCTACTCTACTCTACTCTACTCTACTCTACTCTACTCTACTCTGTTCTGTTCTGTTCTGTTCTGTTCTGTTCTGCTCTCTTCTGCTCTCTTCTACTCTACTCTACTCTACTCTACTCTACTCTACTCTACTCTACTCTACTCTACTCTATTCTATTCTATTCTATTCTATTCTATTCTATTCTATTCTATTCTATTCTATTCTATGCATTCTCAACAGATACACCAAGCAGATATAAGTGGCTTTATTACAGAAACTTATAAAGTCACATGTAAGTTCTACAAAGCTGTACACGGGATGATTTCCATATGACAGTATAATAACCCTTTGCCTCTTCTACTTGCTAGCATTGAATAAAAAGACATAGATTTTTTTTGTTTTGTTTTTTGTTTTGAAGGTTTCTCTCATCTCAGCAGTTGTTGCTAGCGTGTGAATCAAGGGGTTGGCTTCACCACCTTCAATAGTTCAATACAGCATCTTTAATACAAAGGAACAGAAAAGAGAGTTGGATGTAAGAATCAACACAATATTGCTATGTATAATAAGCAAGACCTAATATGACTCCAAAACAAAATGTCATGTATTCTTCTGGAATTTAGTATTACAATAGTTAAACCACAGTGTGGCAATGTTTTTCATCACATAACTTTTGCAAAACCAATGACAAATGTAGATACTGAATACAATAATGGTTCCCTAGTTACAACTGTATGATTGAAGTAACTAGAAACTATGGTAGTTGATTACAAGTACTGTAACTGAAATGACTGATGTCTGTAATAAATGTATTTATTACTTTTTAAATTCTTAAAAATAAAATATCTGTTGTTTTTTTCTGGGACAAATCAGCACAGCAAGTGGAAATTGTTACTAAGAAGTAGTTGTGTTTGGTCTTGGTTTATATCATTTTCATTTCATATGTTTTGGAAGAGAATCTATATTTCCCAGGAAAGTTCACACTGTTGATGCTAACCATGAGATTTATCTGTTTATACAAAATACAGATGAGTGAAATTATGTATGTCATTTTTACTGCTTATGCTCAGGGCCACAAGATGTATTTTACTTTTTAAGTTGTTTTAACTATCCTATAAACAATTGTACACACTGCAGCTTGTGGCAATGCTGTTCATCCATACACATGAACAAGGGTGATAGCAGAATAGTTCTCATATTTTATTTAAAGTCATCTGCTCTGCAGCACCCTTAAAAATGCCAGGACCTATCAAAGTGTAATGGTCGAAAAACAAAACATGTTTATTCCAAGATAATTATCCCAAGATAATTTAATTCCAACATATTTAAAACATTAATTTTTTAAAATGTAAGACAAAACAACTTCTCACGCTATTTAAGTTGATTTTTTTTAAAAAAAATATGGATTGTATTGTTCTTTTTATTTCTGATGTTATTGATTCAGTTTTGCTAGCTTTCAAGGACCTTTAGAGGAAATAGAGGAAAAATAGATAAAATGAAGTAGCATCTCCGTTCATTTTTATGGTACTACAGACCATAGAATACTGGTCTGTAGTACAGACTCTATCTATCTATCTATCTAGACCCAATGCTAGATTGAGAGACTGACTTAATCCTATCCTTTGCCCTATTGAGAGGAAGTGATAATACACTTATATTGATAGTTGAGCAGTTGAAACATGGTCAGTGTAGCACATAAACCAATTAAAGTCCTCTAAAACATCCCAAGTAAATCAAAAGACCGAGTAGCCCCAGGGGGAAAAGAACAATATGTCTTTACAACATATAGGGTAAAGTTTGCTACAGCCACTATGTAGGCAGAGGATTAGAAGAAAATATCCATGAACACTAAATAGCAGTCAGAAGACATAAACTACATCTACATGCTGTGTAAAAGAGAGAAAAGACTAAAAAACTGAAACGCCTATTCACCAGCAATGGACATCCAGATGAGCATAAATTATCTCCAAGATTAACATTGGACCTACAATCAAGAAGTAAACAAGACCCCATTCAAGGAACTGCCAAACAAGTCAACAGTAAACATCAAATCAAAGAACCTCCAAGACAGCTTCTACCACCTTTTACAAGGCAAACTATTAGAATATAAAGTGAGAGCAAGCTCCATTCCTTACTAGCACTCATCAGTTATGTTGCCTAGTTTGGGTAATGAAAATAACCAAGAAAATAACCAAGCTTGCAAAATACTAAGGACCCCTCATTTCAATCCTGAGCTACAAATATTCTCCTTTATTGGTGAAACATCTTTGTTGGACATAGTTGTGAGATTTTTTTAAAAAAAGATTATTATTGGAACCACTTCCTCATTTATGAGGAGGTGGTCCCTGTCAACCAGTCAAAGTCATATTGGGCTGATTGCTAATTACTGATTTTCAATATTTAGAAATTAGAATGCATAGATGGCGCAAGGAAGGACATCTGGCCTTTAAACTTTAAATTTAAATTTTAAATTGAGGACCTGTATACTGCACGAATCAAAAAGAGGGCTATGAAAATATCTACAGACCCCTCACATCCTGGACATAAATTGTTTCAACTTCTACCCTCAAAATGACACTATAGAGCACTGCACACCAGAACAACTAGACACAAGAACATTTTTTCCTGAACACCATCACTCTGCTAAACAAATAATTCCCTCAACACTGACAAACTATTTACTAAATCTGCATTACTATTAATCTTCTCATCATTCCTATCATCCATCTCCTCCCACTTATGACTGTATGACTATAACCTTGTTGCTGGTATCCTTAAGATTTATATTGACTCTTTCCTAATGTGATTTGTTTGCTTATTTGTTCCCTATGACTATCATTAAGTGTTGGAAGTGTTGTACATTATAATTCTTGATGAATGCATCTTTTCTTTTATGTACATTGAGAGTGTATGCACCAAGACAAATTCCTTGTGTGTCCAATCACACTTGGCCAATAAAGAATTTTATTTTATTCTATTCTATTCTATTCTATTCTATTCTATTCTATTCTATTCTATTCTATTCTATATGCTCAACTCCATCCAGTCACCCCAATTCTACTCCGAATTAAGAGATTACAGGGTCGTGAGGAAAAAAAAAAAAGAGAGTGTGTGCATAGTCCAGGTTCTTTGCTCTTGAATCTCAATATTCAGCTTCATATGCTTCAGTAGGTTAGATCCCAACCTAATTCAATTCTTCAAAAGTGCAGAAGATGCCTTCCAGGTTAAACGTTTCCAAGGATAACATGAAAAGAATATGAAATAGTGTTAAACATAATAGAACAATAAGAAAGTAGTACAGTATAATTGAAATAAAATAGCACCATAAAACCAATTATCTCATTAGGATCTTAACTCAGTTGTAAGCCAACATTACAGCTGAATCAGCCATGCGGCTTTTAGGATATCAGCTGGACTGTCATTTAGAACTCTGGGGCCTTTGCTAGCAAATCTAATCTTAGCATTGTTTTGCTATTGTTACAGGTCCTGACATTGCTAATGTTTAGTGCAATTCAAGGTGTCACAGAATAATGAAGGGGAGAACAGCATTTTATCCATTGGTGTGGCAAACCTGGGATTTGTAGGGATCAATACTTTGTGCACATCTTTTTAAATTCATATTACAATAGCATCGCTAATAGCCTTTCTGCTTCTTGAATGCTAATATGAGAGGAGGGGAATGAATAAAGACGAGAATGCCTTGAACAAAGGTTTAATGAACCTTAATTTATTACTGTTCTCCATCTGTCTCTTAGGCTGTTTTCTTCACTGCCCTTAAGAAATAAACAAAAACTAAGATCTTCCCAATTGAGTCATTTATTTGTACTAGCTTACAATTTAGATTCAGGAATTTTCCATTTCCTTTCAACGCAGTTATGTTCCTGTTTATAAACAATCTGATTGCAGGCTTGGAAAAATAATCAATAATAAAAGTATATCTAATTTGGTAGTTTGCTATGCTGTAGATTAATTAAACACATCTGCCAATAATGAAAACTGAAAGAAAGAGACAAACTTGAATAACGTGTATGAAATAAATCTCTGAAGTTTTCCTTGAATCTATTTTGCTTAAAAAGATTACTTTATAGAATTTTGGAAACTTTATGCTAATTTTTATTTGTCAGCATCCAAATATGTAGCATGAGAAGATAATTCAAAATGCATGCTTTGTCTATTCACCATTCCACCATTCTGCTTCAACACTTCATCCTAAGGCCGGGGTTCCCAATAGGGAGTGCTCACACCCACTGGGGGTACATGATGATATTCCAGGGGGTGCGAAAACTTGGGTTTACAAGTTTCAAAATTATAGTGTATATGCATAATTATTTACTTTTGTAAGGGGTGAGAAAATATATCAGAAACGTTCTAGGGATTGGGGTATAGAAAAAGTTAGGAACCTCTGCTCTAAGTCAAGGAAAACTTGCTACTAAATAATTGACTAAATTTATTGGATTATATTTTCTTCCCAAAATATGAAAGAACAAGTCTCAGAATCATTTGCAATATAATTACTGATTTGTATTATTTCTGCTAATAATAACACTGTTTTCCTTGACTCTATCTGATTATTATACATCTTCCAGCTGTTAGCGTTCCAGAAAAAAAACCCAACTCCAAGTAAAAACTCTGAAGCAAGCAGTTTTCAAAGTTCTATTTACTAGAATAGGTAAACTGGCACATCTGGGAAAACCCGAATCTGAGAGGTATAGGTTTTTCCTCAGTAAATCAAAATCCCCAGAACCATTC
Source organism: Arizona elegans (assembly GCA_022577455.1). NCBI lineage: Eukaryota > Metazoa > Chordata > Lepidosauria > Squamata > Colubridae > Arizona > Arizona elegans. The sequence goes on along the minus strand of JAKOOJ010000006.1, from coordinate 1,917,231 downwards.
CCTCACTCCTCAGTCAATCACATGCTCCAATCAACAGCCATCCCATCTCGAGACATCACTCCGACCACTCCTTCTCCAGATGCAGGATCGACCTGACCTTGACCGACAGGAAGAATGCTATTATGTCTAAAGACAGCCCTAAATTGTCTACTAAATCCCCCCTCCTACTTTCCCGCACATGAGAAGGTGGCAGCACGGAAGCTTCTGGCCTAATATGGCTTCCAAAGCTGACACCGGCTATCAGGATAAGGTAAATCTGAACAATCATATAATGTGTGCAAAGTTTCTTGAATGCCCTTCTTCTGTGTTGTTTCTGGAGAGAAGGAAAGCACAAGAGCACTTCAAAAGTAGTTATTGCTCCAATCTCTTTCTATTGTTCAAACATCTCCATCTCATCTAGTGAGGACAAAGGAAGCATCATAAATCAATAGAGGAGGAGACACCAGTAAAGCATTGCTAAGGAATCCTATCTCTCTTATCTAAATCATTTGATACAAAAACAGCTAGGAAAAGTGTTTTCAGCATGAAATTCATAGTATAAAAAGTGTTCATTGTGGAATCACCAGCCTATGGATCTATAGCTATTTGGCTAAAAGTGTCTTATCTGAAATGGGTGAATAGGCTGTCTTGATCCTTGTGAAAATACTTGCATGAATTCACCTCACTCTGATGATCTTGGAAGGACGGCAAGGTGAACATTTTATAACCCATGATATTAACATGCCTTCCAAATATTTCCTTCTGCAAAGCTGCTCTGACTTATATCAGATACTACAAATTAATAACTGATTTGAGAGTCAATTTGGCCTAGTGATTACAGTACAAGGCTAGAAACCAAGAAAGTTTGAGTTCTACTTGACCTTAGGCATGAAAACCGGAGGGGTGATGCAGGCCAGTCACTCCCTCTCAGTCCAACTCGCCTCACAGGGCTGCTGTCATGGGGAAAATAGGCAGTGGAAAGATTAATAGATATGTCTGCCACCTTCAGTTGTTTATTAAAAGAATAAAGGTGGGATATGGATAATACATAAATCAGTCACATTAACGTTTAGCTTTATAATCATGATGGCTGAATTTAATCTAGAATCATCTAGAATTCATCTTGTAGGCCACTTTTGTAACTCAACTTTGTTGGAAGATAAATTCTAAAAGCTGGAAAATAATCTATCTGATGGCAACAAATCATAATAATAACAATAAGGTGCTCTGGGAATTTAGACTCCAGACAGACAGGCATCTGCTGCACAACACCCTAGACTTAATTTATTGGTTCAATTTATTGGTTCGATTTATATGCCGCCCTTTTCTGGAGACTCAGGGTGGTTTACAATGCGTTAAGCAATAGCCTTCATACTTTTGTATATACGTGCTTAGTAGGGCTAATAATTGTTGATAACAAAAAAAAAAAAAAGTCTGGGTAGTGGATGTGGCAGTACCAGGAGACAGAAGAAAAAACTGGAGAAGATAAAACACAAAGACCTGTGAATAGAATCTTTTCCCCTTTTAAATGTAAATTTTAATTTGTTTTTAAATTATTGGGTATTTTAAATTTGTCTCAGCCAAATTATTTAATTCGTTTTTATTCTATTTTAAATTTTTGTATTTATGTGTTTTATTCTATGGCTGTTCACCGCCTTGAGTCCTTTGGGAGTAGGGCGGTATATAAATCCAATAAAAGAAAGAAAGAAAAGAAAAGAAAGAAAGAAATAGAAGGGCTGTGGCAAAAGCCAGAAAAAGCCAGCAAAGGTACTTTGTAATAGGCACCTTGGGTACAATCCCAAAACAACAGCATTATGCTTTTTGCGCATGTCCAAGATGGCGGCACCCGCTGAGATCGTGATTTGAGGACGGGGCGCCGACCTATCTTTTGGGTCCTTGGGGGTCGTTTTTGAGATCTGAGACCCCAGGACCGGTTAGGGGAGCTCCCTGGCAGCACGGAGAGGGTTTTTTCCCTCTCCGTGACTGAGCAGCGAGGGAGCAGCGATGTCGGGAGCGGCGGGCGGCTCAGCTAGGTGGCGGCAGCGTTTTCTGCAGCCGGAGGCCGCCTGGATGCTTGAATGGCGAGGGGGGTTGCCCGAAGAGCGTTGCGATGTGTCAGGCGCCCCCGAAGAGCTTTGAGATGCCCCAGGCTTGTTCGGATGTTGCGGAGGGTGCTGGCAGCCCCCCCTTGGAATGGGGGGGAGGGACGGAGGTGAAACATCGAGGGCGTTGGCAACCCCCCCCCCCGGAGTTGGAGCGGGGGGGAAACAAACATCAAGGACGCCGGCAAACCCCACCCCCTGGAATTGGAGACGGGGGTGGCAATGAACTACAGGAGGATGCTGGCGACCTTCCCCCCCCCCCCTTTGGAACTGGGAACATCAAGAGTGGGAGACTTGCAACCAGGGTTGGGGCCAGGACCTGGTGGGAGATCTTTTCCCAGGCCTAGGAGGCCCTTAAACTGTGATTGCGCGAGGGCTGGGGGCTTGAAACAACTGCCCCGCTTCCTGCCCCATCTCTCCTTTTCTCCAGCGTCCCCGTTTGACGATTGGGCCCAATTACATCAGCTGTTAGCCCATAGGACTCACCGGCTTTGCTTATACCATCTAAACTCCCCTATTTATGAGAGGGCTATTTCATCTGAAATGGAAGGACGGTACATTACTGCATCCCATTCAGCTGAGGGGGCTGGACACCAGTTGACCACAGTGAGAGGGTGGCCTGGATGTCGGGGCCCCTGGGGGCTGAACCGGGATGATTTTACATATATGTACTCTGTCAGCGGAGGGGACTCGACCATTGGACCAACCGCCGTGAGAGGGCGGTTTTTTGGACCAGACCCCCGGACGCTGTTTGTTTCATCGGCCCATTGCTGCCATCTCACCACAAGAGGGGGCCGACCAGCTGACCTAACCACCGTGAGAGGGTGGTAGGATCTATTGCCCCCCTTGGATTGTGGTCGTCTTGGTTCTGGACTTTGTCCCCTGTTGTGAGGGGACAGCGGACTTGGTCCTGTAAATATGTTCATAGATCCCCCATTTCTTTGTCTACTCCTCCGGTCCTTTTATAGACCCTTAGGATATGGTCGTGCTACCCGTTCGGCTAAGATGTACTTAGCGGCAGAACTTCTTGGTCTGCAAGACTCCCCCCTCTCGCAGGCTTGGCCCTCCACTCTATCGAGGGCCTACCTCGATGACGGGCTTTGGAACCCCGAGAGGTGGCATGCCACAAAGAGGGGGCTGCGGGATTTTTTAAAATTGTCTTTGTCCAAACTTTTAAGGGGTTCGGGGAGGGGGAAGGGGGGTTGGACAGGGATTAGGATTGTGGGTTTGGGGGATAACCTACTTAGGGGAGGGTCGGACCGGCCAGGATGTGCGGCGGGGGGTGGGGGGGATCCGGGGGTAACAGGGGGGGTCAAGCTTGTCCAGACTGTGTTTCCATCATTGGTACTGTGAGTGGGAGGGGTAGATATGGCGGGAGTAGGGGGCCATATCATGTGAAGGGAGCACGCACCCGCTGTCTTCAAGCGGTAGGGCGCTCCGGCCCCCATAGCTCCACTCGTTCTCCAGGTTGCATAGATCCTCAGGGCCCAGGCCTTCGACTGATGTTGTGCAGCGCCAGGTCTGTAGTAAATAAAGCCCCCCTCATTTGTGATCTTATTCAGGAGGGGGGAGCGGACCTGGCGGGTATTACGGAGACCTGGTTGGGCCCGGAGGGAGGGGTCCCTCTGGTAGAAATGTGCCCACCAGGCTTCCGCGCATTCCATCAGCCGAGGCCTCAGGGGAGGGGCGGGGGAGTAGCGGTTATTATTAGAGAAGGCCTTAGGCCGAGGAAGACCACTGTTCCTCAGACAGCCGGTTGTGAGTCCCTCCTTGTGAAGTGGGGTCACGGGGTTCAGATGGGCTTGTTGATCACGTACCTGGCTCCCTGCCACGTGGCTGCAGCCCTGCCCGAGCTACTCAAGGTTATCGCCGCGGTGACGGTTGATACCCCAAGACTTATGGTCATGGGGGATTTCAACCTGCCGTCCGCAGGTGAGGCATCTGAGGTGGCTCGGGAGTTCATGGCTTCCATGACGGCCATGGACCTGACCCAGTTAATTTCTGGCCCTACGCACAGGGGGGGAAACACACTGGACCTGGTTTTTGTCTCTGGACAGTGGTTGAGTGATCTTGAGATAGGGGACATAGTTATTGAGCCCTTGTCATGGTCGGATCACTCTCTCCTGCGCCTTGACCTTCGAACCGCGGTACCCCCGCCGCAGGGAGGCGGAACCGGTAAGATGGTACCGCCCCAGGCGCCTGATGGAACCTGATCTTGCACACGCCTCGACTGGAGACCTAGTGGCCGCTTGGGATAGAGCGGCCGCAGGAGCTCTGGATCGAGTCGTGCCTTTGTGGTCTCTGACCCGGCGCCGTTCTCACCTGGCTCCTTGGTTCACTGAGGAGCTGAGGGAGATGAAGCGCCGGAAAAGACACCTAGAGAGTAGTTGGAGGGCTAGTCTTTCTGAATCGGACTGGACACTGGTAAGATCTCATATTAAGAATTACCTAGTGGCGATAAAAGCAGCAAAATGTACACATTGTGCTGCTCTTATTGCGTCATCAGATAATCGCCCGGCCGCCCTGTTTAGGGTGACCCGCTCCCTGCTCCACCAGGAAGCGCGGGAGGACCCCTTGGAGGGAAGAGCCGAGGACTTTGTACAATATCTGCATGACAAAATCACTCAGATTCAGGAAGGTCTGGACTCCGACTGGGTAGGTCCAGCGAGGGTGACGGGGGCAGGACTTGAGAATATTATCTGGGACAAGTTTGATCCTGTGACCCCAGATGACGTGGACAGGATTCTGGGTAGGCTGAATGCAACCACATGTTTGTTGGACCCGTGTCCCTCCTGGTTAGTACTGGCTTCCCGGGAGGTGACGCGAAGCTGGCTCCAGGGGATTATAAATGCTTCATTGGGTGAGGGTGCCTTCCCCGCCGCCTTGAAGGAGGCGCTGGTGAGGCCTCTCCTCAAGAAGCCTTCCCTGGACCCGGCAGTATTGGCTAATTATCGTCCAGTCTCCAACCTTCGCTTTGTTGCGAAGGTTGTTGAGAGTGTGGTTGCACGACAGCTTCCCCAGTACCTGGATGAATCGTCGTATCTAGATCCATTCCAGTCGGGTTTCAGGCCTGGGTACAGCACGGAAACGGCATTGGTCGCGTTGGTTGATGATCTCTGGAGGGCTCGGGACAGGGGTTGCTCCTCTGTCTTGGTCCTGTTAGATCTCTCAGCGGCTTTTGATACCATCGACCATGGTATCATGCTGCACCGGTTGGAAGAGTTGGGGGTGGGAGGCACCGTATTACGGTGGTTCTCCTCCTTTCTCTCCGACCGGTTGCAGTCTGTGTTGACAGGGGGGCAGAGATCGACCCCGAGGCCCCTCATATGTGGGGTGCCGCAGGGATCGGTCCTCTCGCCCCTTTTGTTCAACATTTATGTAAAGCCGCTGGGCGAGATCATCTGTGTTTCGGGGTGGAGTACCATCAGTACGCTGATGACACCCAGCTGTACATCTCCACCCCGGACCACCCCAACGATGCCCTTGAAGTGATGTCCCGGTGCCTGGAGGCCGTACGGATCTGGATGGGGAGGAACAGGCTCAGGCTCAACCCATCCAAGACTGAGTGGCTGTGGTTTCCGACGTCCCGATATAGTCAGCTGGTGCCATCGCTGACTATTGGGGGCGAATCATTGGCCCCCACGGAAAGGGCTCGCAACTTGGGCGTCCTCCTGGATTCACGGCTGTCTCTAGAAGAGCACCTGACGGCCGTGGCCGGGAGGATTTTTCATCAGGTTCGCCTGATTCGCCAGTTGCGTCCCTTTCTAGATTGGGACTCTCTACACACGGTCACTCATGCCCTCGTCACCTCTCGTCTGGACTATTGTAACGCTCTCTACATGGGGTTCCCCTTGAGGTACACTCGGAGGCTCCAACTGACGCAGAGTGCGGCCGCGCGGGTGGTTATGGGAGCAACGTGGAGCTCCCATATAACACCTCTCCTGCGCGAGCTACACTGGCTCCCGGTGGTCTTCCGAGTGCGCTTCAAGGTTTTGGTTACCACCTTTAAAGCGCTCCATGGCTTAGGACCTGGTTATCTACGGGACCGCCTACTACCACCAATAGCCTCCCACCGGCCAGTACGCTCCCATAGAGAGGGGCTCCTCCGGGTGCCGTCAGCCAAACAATGTCAACTGGCGGCCCCTAGGGGGAGAGCCTTCTCTGTGGGGGCACCTACGATCTGGAACGAGCTCCCCCTGGAGATACGGAGGATCCCGGATCTGCGTACCTTCCGCCGTGCGCTTAAAACGTTTTTATTCCATCAAGCTGGCCTGGCCTAAATCTTCTCCTTTTTAAAAATTTTTAAATTTTAAATTTAAATTTTAAACACGAATTTGAATTTGTCTAATTATGGGATATTTTTAAAATTTAGCCAAACTGTTTAATCTGTTTTAACCTATTTTAAATTTTGCATTTTCTGTGTTTTTATCTTTTGGCTGTTCAGCGCCCTGAGTCCTTCGGGAGAAGGGCGGTATAGAAATCTAATAAAACTAAAAACTAAACTGGAACACCACTGGCATTGTCAAATTCACCATCAGTCATTGACAGCTTTACTCAGAACAGTTTCCATTCTTCAGTGATACCTTCAACATCTGCCTATCCCAGGTTATTGGGAAGGACTCGTTAGGTGGACAAAACTGCCAAAGCCAGTCTAAACATCTGGCTGCTTGTGCAGCCAATTATAATAATACATGTATATGCCACTGGATTCTCAGTGACTGTAGTGGTCTCACAACAATCAAAGAAATTAATATCATTCAAAGATGAAGATATAAGATGGCAAACAAAATGAATGTAGGTGATATTCAGCTGGTTCTATCTGGTTCATGCGAACTGGTAGTGACAGCCATGGGAGGCTCCGCCCACCCGCCATCATCACATCCCATTTTTGATGCTTTGCACATGCATGCTCACATTTGTGAACTGGTAGTGAAGGTAAGTGAATACCACCCCTGTCTCTCCTTCTTCACAGGCCAGGGTCAATTACTGTTATATTTAATAATAAAATAACAGTTAAAGTAGTAAGCAGGCTTATGCTGCTTAGCTCAAGCTCAGGAGAGTATCCTAATTATAGTCTATTCTAACAGCCGTGGCTTCCCACAATACCAGTTCTGTTGCAACTGAACAGTGTAACTTATGAAATAGACTGATTTTATACATTCAGGAAGGGACGTGGTGGCTCAGTGGCTAAGACACTGAGTTTGTTGATTGAAAGGTAAGTAATTCAGAAGTTTGAATCCCTAGTGCCACATAATGGAGTGAGCTCCCGTTACTTGTCCCAGCTTCTGCCAACCTAGCAGTTCGAAAGCACATAAAAAATGCAAGTAGAAAAATAGGGACCACCTTTGGTGGGAAGGTAACTGTTCTGTGCACCTTTGGTGTTTAGTCATGCCAGCCACATGACCACGGAGACATCTTCGGACAGCGCTGACTCTTCGGCTTTGAAATGGAGATGAGCACCACCCCCTAGAGTCTGGAACAACTAGCACATATGTGCGAGGAGAACTTTTATCTTTATCTTTTACACATTCAGGAGGTACAAAGCTGAAATTATAATTAACGATAAATAATGGCACAAACCATAATGAAGTAGTCACTTATCTTAATTCACTACAATCTACAGCTTGCAGACTGAGACAGAGAACACAAGCAGTTAACAATCTAAAGTATTAAAGGCAGATATTCAGCTAATACATCTTAATAACACGACGCAAAGGGCATACAACATAATATAGCAGCCAGATTATTAGGTAGACTGCAGAGAGAGGAGAAAAGTCAAGCAGGAGGGAGAAAAAATATCATAGCAAGAAAAGCCTTGTGGAAGATTCGAGTGTTTACAGCATTTACAGAGTTTAAACACTTACTGTCAACGGGCAATTCAGTACATTGAAGTCAATGTGTGAAAGAAGGAAGGGAAGTATTAACGAAGCAATTTACTTCAATAGAGCATAAACTACACATTTATCCTTTTCAGTTCTCTGAAAAAGAACACTTCAAAATATCAATTTAATCTTCCCTAAAGACCTTTCAGAAAAATCTGAAAATTTCTACATATAATTCAGGAAAGGTGCATTCCTCATTTTGGGTGAGAAATAGAGGATTAATAGAAAAGGTTTATTTCTGATTTGCCTCACACAAAACTGTCTGATAAGTAGGGACTTCCTACATGTCCTCTCTGTTGGAGTCTATTGGGAGGGTAGATTCTGTTTGGAACTGGTAGTCTTGAAAATACAAACTCTTTTGCCAATGGTGCCAGTCAGGACTATCCCAGGGGGAAGCACAATCTCATCAAGAGTTGAAATAAGAACTGGCTGATAATAAGTTTCCTTATGGGACATGGTGGCTCAGTGGCTAAGATGCTGAGCTTGTCAATCGAAAGGTCGGCAGTTCAGCGGTTCGAATCCCTAGTGCCACGTAACAAGGTGAGCTCCCCTTACTTGTCCCAGCTTCTGCCACCCTAGCACTTCAAAAGCACGTAAAAAAATGCAAGTAGAAAAATAGGGACCACCTTTGGTGGGAAGGTAACAGTGTTCTGTGCGCCTTTGGCATTTAATCATGCCGGCCACATGACCGCGGAGACGTCTTTGGATAGCGCTGGCTCTTTGGCTTTGAAACGGAGATGAGCACCGCCCCCTAGAGTCAGGAATGACTAGCACATATGTGCAAGGGGAACCTTTACCTTTACCTTTACCTAAGAAATGGATACAAGATGTATCTGAAAGATTGATTATAGTAACAGAATGAACCCAAACGAGCTTTTATTCCTCATTCCTCTATCTTGTTGATTTGAGATGAGTCTTCTGATATAGATATGGACCACCACCACTCCAAAAAAATTGGGTTATCTTCTCTTTACCTAAATCTTCCTTTTGGCCATTAAAGTTATCCTTTTTGGTGTCTAGAGATAGTCATATAATATAAACATATTTGTTGAAGGGTTTTGAGCTAAAGAATGCAAGTACTTTTTTGAAGGCACTTGGCAATTCCTCTTCCCCGTGCAAGGCATTTATTACTGCATTGTTCTAGCTGCATTATCCCTTCCATGGCCATGTCTCATAGCCAAAAGTGGCAGACTTTTAAAAGGATCAGTCAGATCAGTGGGAAATTAAGTACTTTTAGGAAGTCTGTATCATCCACTAGGTTCTTAGGAGGGATCTTCTTATAAAAAACATAGAACAACAGGGCTACAAGGGACCTTGGAGGTCTTCTAGACCATCCCCCTGCTTAGACCGGAAACCCTACACCACTTCAGACAAATAGTTATCTAATCTTTTCTGAAAAACTTCCAGTGTTGGAGCATTAACTATTTCTGGAGGCAAATTGTTCCACTGATTAATTGTTCTAACTGTAAATTTCTCCTTAGCTCTAAGATGCTTCTTTCCTTGATTAGTTTCCACCCATTGCTTCTTGTCCTGCCCTCAGGTGCTTTGGAGAATAGTTGACTCCCTCTTCTTTGTGGCAGCCCCAGAGATATTGGAACACTGCTATCATGTCATCCCTAGTCCTTCTTTTCATAAGACTAGGCATATCCAGTTCCAGCAACTGTTCTTTATATGTTTTATCCTCAAGTCCCCTAATCATCTTTGTTTCTCTTCTCTGCATCCTTTCTAGAGTCTCAACTTCTTTTTTACATCGTGGTGACCAAAACTGAATGCAGTATTCCAAGTCTGGCCTTACCAAGGCATTATAAAGTGGTATTAACACTTCACATTATTCTTAACGAGATTGAGTCCACAAGTTTATTTCATGGTCAACAGAAAGACTTGTCTATGCAAAGACCTGATGGAAATGTTCTTGTCAACAAGTCACATCTCAAAAAGGTAAAAACCAGATGTTATTTATGGACTTTCAGCTGGCCTCTCTTCTCAAAAGAGAAAAAAGAACCATCCTTCCTCTTCTATCAAAAGAGAATTTAAAAAAGACTATAGCTGTTTGAGATTGCCCATATATAGGTCTATTGCAGGAAGTAAAAGCAATTGCTGAAACTCTTACGTGGTCACGGTAAACCTTTTCTTAGGAAATTTGATTTCTTTTTCAGATCATATACAGTATCTAAGTTCTGAAAAACTCATTTCTCTGACTGATCATTTCCAGCCCTGAAAATTTAGAGGAGTCTTACAACCTGTGCTTGATTCACTTAAGAATATTTTTCTTGATGAAGATGATATCAGTTGTTATGTGAGCTTTGAAATAAGCTTGAGTATCCTGTATCAGTGCCTGATAAACAATATAACATCAATTTCCTGTTATATTAAAATTAGGCTAATACAATAAGAATGTTTCATGTAAACTGCTTTGACATAGCTGCATATTAAATATATATCTATATCTATATCTATCTATATCTATCTATCTATATCTATCTATCTATCTATCTATCTATCTATCTATCTATCTATCTATCTAATGTTTATTTCAAGTAAACGTAAAGGTAAAGGTTCCTCTCGCACATATATGCTAGTCGTTTCCGATTCTAGGGGGTGGTGCTCATCTCCGTTTCAAAACCGAAGAGCCAGTGCTGTCCGAAGACATCTCCGTGGTCATGTGGCCGGCATGACTAAATACCAAAGGTGTATGGAACACTGTTACCTTCCCACCAAAGGTGGTCCCTATTTTTCTACTTGCATTTTTTACGTGCTTTCAAACTGCTAGGTTGGCAGAAGCTGGGACAAGTAACGGGAGCTCACCTATTATGCAGCACTAGGGATTTGAACCGCTTGAACTGGTGACCTTTCCATCAACAAGCTCAGCATCTTAGCCACTGAGCCACTGTGTCCCTACTATAATATATCCCTCTTATATTAAAAATGAGACTAATACAATAAGAATGTTTCATGTAAACCCACTTTGATATAGCTGCGTGTTTTGTTGTGGCCCACTGGTAGCCTGCGGAACTGGCAGCAGAGTCGGACAGTGAGGAGGTTATGGAGGAATAGGAGCCAGTCCTGGATCTAGGGAAGGTTCAGATGAGGGCTCTGTGTTGGAGGCAGAAAGGGGGCCAGGGCTATCTGGGAGTTATGTGCTGCCTCCAGAGCCTCCAGAGTCGAACATCAGCGAGGCTGAGGGGGAGCTTGTTCCCATTGCGCACATGTACAGAGCTGCCAGAAGGCAAGAACAGTTAAGAAAAAAGGGACGATTCGGGAGTAGGGCTTGGAGATGATTGGCCCCTCCCATAAGACATAAAGGAGGAGCAAAGGCATGTGAGCCTTTGCAGGAAGCAACTTTGTTCGTTCTGGTCAGTTTAAATTCTGAAGCTCCCTTTTGACTCTGTGCTCCGTGTGGCTTTGCAAAGCTAATTGCCAATTAGGTCTTTGGCAGCATGTCAAGGGAGATAAAGGTGGGTGCTTATCAGCCTTATCCCGAAGGACTGTGGCAGACTTCTGTCGGACTGTTTACAAAGTATTTGTAACTCATTAGAGACTGTGAATGAACAGAATTCCCAGCCGTTGAAATAAAAAGAGGGTTTTTGGGACTATGAACTTGTTGTCGATTCTTTTATTGAATAGCCCGAAGGCCTTTTCAAAAAAAAAAAAAAAAAAAAGAAGAAGAAGAAAAAGATAAGATAAAGATAAAACAAACAGTTACAGAAATAATAGTCTAAAAATATATGATATATGACACTTAAAATTTAACAATATTCAAGTTCAATAACTAGATTTCCAAAACTAGATAACCGAAATAAGATAGCTCCTCTCTAACTCAGCTCATCTTTTTTACAATCAATGAAATTCTTTTCGATATGACTGGCTCATATTGCTGTCATCCTTTTAAGATAGCGAGTGACAGCCCTTACCAGGGGAGGAGAGTCTGCCTTCAATAGAAATGATAATTTATGCCTTACATTCCAGTGGGGAAATTTATTTATAATTGTGGACAGATATTGTTTTCTTACTTCCTCATACAACCTACATTCAAATATTATATGCGCCGTATCCTCCACGATGTTTGCCCCACATATACATGTTCTTTCGTCATACGGGATTTTCCGGTAACGGCCGAATTTAACATTGGTATCTAAAAGGTCAATTCTAAACTTGACAAATAGCTCTCTCTCCACTGATGGCATTTCTAGATATAAATATTTTTCCAGGGTAAAAGTTGTTTTAACTGCTGTCAGAAGCTTAAGGGAGTGATTAGTTGAAAGAGTTGCCATGTCCATTTGCCCATGTATATCTTTAATCCGTTGTTTAGCTTGCTTCAGTGTGTCACACAACGGGAACCCTACACCATATCGATTCAATATTTCTGACAGCCGAGTTAACCAGGAATACCTTTGAGGATTTGAAATCTGCTATTCCTCTAGGCAGATTTTGGGAAGTCTACTGGCTTCCATCGGAGTCATTTTTAGCCAGTAGGCTACTGCCCTAGTAATTGTGTAGGTGTGCAGTGAAAAATGTCCCAATTCAGCTCTGATGGCTGCCGCCGAAGTGGTTTTTGGGACTAATCGTGTGCTTTTTACTGTCTCAGGAAGCCTAGGTCAGAATATATATATATATATTATTTGGAATTAATTAAGATATCAAGAAATGTGGATTTTTCAAGTATGTGAATTGGCTAACAAAACATAGAACATAGAATCATAGGGCTGCAAAGGACGTTGAAATCTTGAAGTCCAACCATCTCCTCAAGGCAAGAGGGTTTAAGCCATTCCAGTCAAATAGTTATCCACTTTATTCTTCAGAACCTCCCATTTTGGAATTGCAGGCAATTGTTTGATTTTCATTTTTAATTATATAATTACAATAATAAAATATTGCTTCTTTCCTCATTCTAGGTTCTGGAACTTCGTGTGATATGACAATGAATATGTCCTATTTTGTGGAATCCTTGCAGTGAAAGCATATATTGCTGTCTTGCTCACTTTTATCAATTTAATTTATATGCTCCAACTTCACTTCTATAAGCAACAGTATATTTATATGATACTATACTTAGCTTAATTTGAATTATGATGACCTACATAGAATTTATTAAAACAATGCCTGATTTAGTCATGAAATTATGTTAATTTATAGACAAAACGCAAGGTAATTAGGTGGTTATTTTTACACATATTAGACTTTTTCAAAGAAAGTTGTCACGTTTCAGATGAATTGTGTACTGATTTCATAGAATACTATATTAGCAAATGTGCATTTCATTGACTTTCTTTTTATGCTCCTACATAGTTGAGGAGAGGTGCTATAAATTGTTATGCATTAATTCTAATACTATGCAAAGTAAAATTGGTAATAGGATATCAGACAACTGAAATGAGCTTCCAGAATATAGCTATATCGATAAATGATAAGCGTTCCTACCTCGCTGCCCTTCAAATGTGCTGTCTACCCAAAATTTTAAGAAAGCAAAGCCTTTTTAGACCACAGTATCTCCTAGGCCTGTGATGGCGAACCTATGGCACGCATGCCACAGGTTCGCCATCACAGCACGTGGAGCCATATCTGAGAGCATGCAAGCGTTGCCCTAGCTCAGCTCCAGCACACATGTGCGTGCCAGCCAGCTGATTTTCGGGCCTTCCGGGCCCACCAGAAATCAGGAAATGGGCTGTTTCCAGCCTCTGGAGGGCCTCTGGGGTGGGGTGAGGAAGGCTGTTTTAGCCCTTTCCAGGCTCCTAGAAAGGCTTTGGAGCCTAGGGAGAGTGAAAAACGGGCCAACCATGCCATCACGTGACAAAAGCAGGGGGAGTGCGGAGGAAGCATGCGCACATGTGCGGGAGGGCAGGGCGTGGGGGCATTGAATTATGGGTATGGGCACACACATGCACAATCCCCCCGTGCTCCCCCCGCTTTTGACATGCGATGGCAAAAAGGTTAGCCATCACTGTCCTAGGCATATGGGAGATAGTTTGAGTGCTGTATACCAAGGCTCTTTGAAGTGCCTGAATTTTCTTCAGGGAACTGCAATATTTAAAATGCTGGGTCATTTTCTGAAAATGCACCAACAAAATACTTGTTTTGGAACTTTGTGGAAGTAAAACTGTGAAAAATTAAATCGTTATTATGGTCCCAGACAAGCCAAATGGTGACAATCTGCGAAGTTTTGATGCCTCCTGTATTCCAGTAGGCATATTGACTCTTTTGTTTTTAATTATCTCCTTTTATTCTTGCTATCACTGTGAGTTGGACAAGGCCCAGTGAAGGCCAACTGAGGGCATAGTTTACAGCTAAGCAGAGAGGACGAAGAATTTCTGATTCACAAGCTGAGCTGAAAAATAATTCAAGCTCTTTTTTTTTCTTCAAATGATTTCACTCTATATTCTGATCCCCTTGTGTTTGAACTACTCGTTTTCCAATACTTATTTTGGTAAGTTGTTTTTGTTTTTGATTGTGAGCCACCCACAGTTATTTTAAAATAAACAAATGATAAATAATAGCATTTGAAAGCTTCAGTTGGCATAAACTGCAACAGATTAAGTCATTTGGGGAAGTGGTATGTTTACCCATATAATGACTCTAGTCTAAAAGCTGCAAGCATTACCAATTGGCTTTCAGGTGCAATTAAAGATGCTACTTGTCACCTTTAAAGACCTTTAAGACATCAGGCCTGAGACCCTGTGTAGTATAACCTGAGTACCAGTGGTGGGATTCAAATAATTTAACAACCGGTTCTCTGCCCTAATGACCGGCTGGGTGGGCATGGACATGATGGGCGTGGCCAGCGGTTGTGACAGGCAGCATCTGACCTCCTGCATCCCCTGGGAGAAAAAATGGGCTGCGGGGGTGGGGGGGCGCTGCCTCCCATGCCCCATTTTGGGCCTATGAGGCCTCCCTGAAGCCTCCTGGGAAGTGAAAACGGGCCTATGAGGCCTCCCTGAAGCCTCCTGGGAAGTGAAAATGGGCCTAGGAAGTCTCCCTGAAGCCTCCTGGGAGCCAAAACAGGCTGCATTGAGGCGTAAAATGGTGTACTACCAATTCTCCCAAATTAGCCCGAACCAGCTGAATCCCACCACTGCTGAGTACTTTCCTGATGTTACAAGATAGAAGAGCTGACTCTGCTCTGATTGAACATCATTTAGAGGGACTTCAAGGGCCTTCTCTGCTGCTGCCTACCTTCTTTTGAATATCAGACCATCCCCCTAGGCTCTTTATGTTTTCTAAAGCCATTAACATCTGGCTTTTCAGCAATCTGTTGGGGTCGGAAAGATGAGATAGTTTCTCCTATCTTGGAGAATTTTTTCTCCAAGATAGGAGAAGAAAATTTGCTGATTAGGGGTCTTCCAGGACTAAAGGTCTGTCTTTCCAAAACCCCAATTTATTACTGTTAATTATTACTACTATTCTGTGGGCTACTTAGAGTGACCTGATGTCAGATCGAGCTAAGAATGACATAACACAATCCAGCCAAAGTTTAGTTATTTTATTTGCTTAAGTGATATAGACAGAATCTTGCCAGATTATACAACTGATACAACCCTAAACTGGGAGATTCTAGAGAGTGACTAAATTTCTTTCTTTCCTCACAGTCCAACTATGGACTGTGTTGTCTCTTCTCTTGCCTCCCTCCTTGCAATGTGGTCCCTAATTCCTGAGAATCTGCTGCACTGCTATAGTCCATCACATCATCTCCTCCTTCATAGGTGTCCATCACACCTGCTGATAAGACAGATATAAAGTTCCAGCAAATAAACAAACACCCTGCATGAAAATTATATGTGTTTTCTCGAGATAAAATCTCAGAAAATACATAGCTCATAAAATTTTGTGTATAAAGGGAAGTTGTAAAATATGAATATTTTAAAACCTTCAGAAGTGGTACCTTTGCATACAGATATACTGTATATTATCACTTTATTATTGTGTGGTCTGGATATTCTTGATAGCTGAAATTCTTTTCATAGTCCATCTCTCCACCTTGTGAAACATCATCTGAATTGGTGTGCATAATTGTAAGTCCACCAACATTTTTTTGTCTCTTCCTATTTGAGATGAATGTACAATCTGACTGCCCATTATATTTGTTCTGATGTCATTTTGTGAAATCTCTGAAGTCAGTCTGTTGATAAATGTCCTCTTTTCTACTGTATGTTACTCTCTGAGAGATATCTTCAGCATTTGTCCATCCATTGCACTTCACATGACTCAATTCTTGTCTGCATATAAATATCATATTCATATTAATATTCAAGGTTGACTCAGCCTTCCATCATTCTGAGGTAGGTAAAATGAGGACCCGGATTGTGGGGGCAATAAGCTGACTTTGTATAAAAAAGAACACCGCTTGGGGGGGGGGGCGAAAGTCCTACTAAGCAGGTATATACAAAAGTATGAAGGCTATTGCTTAACGCATTGTAAACCACCCTGAGTCTCTGGAGAAGGGCGGCATATAAATTGAACCAATAAACAAACAAACAAACAAACAAACAAACAAACAAACAAATAAACATCATTTGCTCCACACATTTGTGACAGTACGCTAGGAGCACCAAAGTGCTTAAATGTTTGTTCTTTCCTCAGTGTTACCTATCTGTTGAAGAACTTTTTTTTATGTAATTAACACTGAAACAATGCTATTATTTCTGCTGGATATATATAAGTTGTTGATTTATTGTCCAAGATAGATGTAAGAATTTACATTGTCTGTCGGCTGATTCTCAAGTTCCATTTCATGGGATTGGCAAAATGGACTGCTCATATATTGAGTTTTGTTTCTATTGATCTTTATGCCAAGTTCTTTATTTGCCTCATTGAACTCATTTAAGCATTTCAATTTACCTTCCTTGGTATTGTGGCTGACACTCACAATATCACTGGTGAACCAAAGGTGAATGAGCGTTTCACCATCTACATTAATACCTCACTCTCCTCAATTGTGTCCTCTGACAGTTTCCTTGAGAACTACTGTGAAAAACTTTGGGAGATCACCTTGCCGAATACATTACTGTACTAGATGCTAATTGGGCAGTAAAATGGTACAATATTGATTGATTAACATTCATTTATTTTCTCTAATAACCAAATATATTTTTCAATTGATGTCAATTGATTGTGTATGTATTGCTCAATAATCAAATAGCCTTTATAGAATGTTCACTAGAATAATAAAATAGCAGGAATTAGTATGTTCCTATAAATGCTCCTACTGAGAAATATAAGTCACAAGCACCATGTGGCTAACATTCGTTTCTCAAAAATAAAATAAAATACAACTCCTCCAAATAACAATTTCCTCCAAACCTGCTGAGTGACTGGAAAGTTTTGGTTTTATTTGTTAAATGAAATCAGTCAATAAAACAAAAGGTTATACAGTGGTAGCTTGGTATTCATCATTAAGGAGAGGAGAGGAGAGAAGAGGAGAGAAGAGGAAAGGAAAGGAAAGGAAAGGAAAGGAAAAAGGAAAGGAAAGGAAAGGAAAGGAAAGGAAAGGAAAGGAAAGGAAAGGAAAGGAAAGGAAAGGAAAGGAAAGGAAAGGAAAGGAAAGGAAAGGAAAGGAAAGGAAAGGAAAGGGATTAAGCCCTGTTTCTTAATGGAAGGCTGATTTTTTTCAGAATGCAGGAAGGAATCTTTATCACCTAGTGAATACAGTTGGTATAAAAACAGAGTGGTGTTAGAATTCAGTTTTATATTGCATTTCATCAAGCCAAACTTGGCATGTCTTTTCTTCAAAAGCTATTTTTCATTATCATCAGGTGCCCTCTCATTCTTCTTTTATTCTCTTCCTTATTCTTTTGATACCTAATCCTTTGTTAAGACTAAACCCCATCCATGGTTTTCTTTGCTTTCGTTGATTTGAATAGATATATTTCGTGGCAGTGTTTGTATTTGGGGGGGGGGGTTGTGATCTGGTAGTTTGTCAGAAGAGACATAGATCCCCACAATCATATAAGTGTCCATGTGTTCTTTCTTTAGAATATGTGGAAAGGCTTTATGCCTAACCCTGATTAAGGACAGAAGAATCAGCCATGGTCAACAGAGAGTAGCTGAAGGCAGTAACTACTGCATTACTTTGGACAGCTCTGATGGGCAAACCAATGTCAGATAAAGCCAGCTGAAAATGAATTCCTAAGTAATGTGAGCTTGTAACAAGGATTTGCTTCATGAGTTGATAGATCTCATTAAGGTTGCTCATATTAACACTGGAGAGCTATTCCACCATTCAGCCATCTCCCTAAGGTCGAGACACCACTGTAAATTGTCTCAGTGTTCAATGAAGTTGCAATATTTGACATTCTATGTAACAATCTCAGAAGCAAGCAAAAGGCAACTGAATCTCTGAAATGCTTCGGCAATCTCTAGATCATTACTTTGAAGCCAAAAATTTTCTTCACAAATCTGCTTCAGTAGGATAATTCAGATGAAGCTTCATTGAATCAAATTATGCTTTGGAAGTTTTATTCAGTTATCTAGTATCCGTGATGGTTTGAAATTTATTGAAAGTATTTTTAAAAATGAAAAATTGAAGGAAACACCAAATGTAGAAACTTTTGGAAAACACAACATATATGTTTTATTGTTTGGCTGTGCACCGCCCTGAGTCCTTCGGGAGTAGGGCGGTATAGAAATCAAGTAAAATAAAATAAATAAAATAAATATAGTTGTATATGGACTAAAAAATTGCCAGAATAGGATCTCCTAAAAAGGTAGTTCTTAAGAGTCAGCGTAACATTTGACTGAGTGCTCTGTTTACAATAAGATAGTACACAGTGTGACATCTCTATAATATATGCTACTATAATCTGCTTGACTTATGGAATAAAACACCATCATGACAAATATCTTTCTTGGCTTCATTGTGTTTCATAATCTGTGCCCATTTGTATTGTTATGCATGAAGTCACTTTTCCCCAAAAAAACCATAAATCAAACTTTAATTTATGCACACCACATATTTACTGGAAAATTGTTTTCAAGGGCAATTCACTTTGACTGCTTTATTTATAAGGACCCCTTTCCAAACAAGCTTGAAAAGATAGCAGCAAATCCCATCTTCACCAAGATGAAGAATGCTTTACAGCATGAGATGAAAAGGATGCTTTTGAATATCTTAAGTTCTTCCCCACTGTTTAACTTTCTAGTGAAGCATATCTTAATGGCACAAGATTTTATGGGCACTCATTAGTGGGCAATAAAGAACTAGCCCACATAATATGGCCAGTAATGATCAGTGTTTATATGGATGGTGTCACAGATTTAGTACATCTCCATGTAAAGGAATTCAAGTAATAGCACTGAGCTGTGATCTTCATAAAGGGACACGGTAGCTCAGTGGCTAAGACGCTGAACTTGTCAATCAGAAAGTCGGCAGTTCAGTGGTTTGAATCCCTAGCGCCGCTTAACAGGGTGAGCTCCCGTTACTTGTCCCTGCTTCTGCCAACCTAGCAGTTCGAAAGCACATAAAAAATGCAAGTAGAAAAATAGGGACCACTTTGGTGGGAAAGTAACAGTGCTCTGTGTGCCTTCATTGTTGACTCATGCCAGCCACATGACCACGGAGACGTCTTCCAACAGCGCTGGCTCTTTGGCTTAGAGATGAGCACCGTCCCCTAGAGCTGCAAACAACTAGCCAGAAACAACAAGCATGCATGTGCAGGGGAACCTTTGCCTTTACCTAAGTTCTCATTCATTTCCAGCTCTAGGGGCACTGCTCACACACACACACACACACACACACACACACACAAGACTTGGACCCAACTGAATAGAAGATCATAGATAGATAGGTAGATGACAGACAGACAATAGCTAGATAGCTAAATAGATGATAGATAGATAGATAGATAGATAGATAGATAGATAGATAGATAGATAGATAGATAGATAGATAGATATAGATAGATAGATAGATAGATAGATGATAGATGATAGATAGATAGATGATAGATGATAGATAGATAGATAGATAGATAGATAGATAGATGATAGATAGATAGATAGATGATAGATAGATAGATAGATAGATAGAGAGATGATATATAAATATGGATAGACAGATAGATGATGATAGATCATCTATCTATTTGTAGATTTATCCATAGACCAACTATTCTGTAGATTTTTACAGCTACAGAAATATAAAATTAGAAGAATGAAAAACATCTGAAAATAAAAAAAAAATACAGTTAAAAGGAAAGAAAAAATATCAGAAGAAGTGATATCCAATCTTTTTGGCAGCAGTTAGAAACATGGTGGTTACACCCTCCAAAATTACATATCATGGTTCACCTCTTCCCATAAATGAATCAATTTTAATCCATAAATCCCAAGATCACCAATTCCTTTTTTTCCCCCATTGTTACTCCTACCATTTTTGGAATTTCTTTGTTAGAATTTTTATTTATAAAAGAAAAAAAAATGCTGCTGAAATGGATCACTTTACTGATGATTTTATTTTTGGTGGGTGGGGTTGGAAACAGATTGTTCTTCTTGAATAGAGGCAAAAAGAAAACAAGAGTTTATCTTCTTTCCGTGTTAACTTGCTCCCTGTACACAAGGTAGCGCTTTCATCTCAATGGAAAGTGTTTTCTTGTTTATTGCTGATTCAGGATTAAGTGATCCAACTTAAATTCACAGATGCCCCCAGCTGTTTGGCAGGTTGCATGCTCCACTTTCACTCTTCTTAAATCACTTTACAAGGCAGACTCACAGAAATCAAGTTCCTTGCTGTCTCTTTGACAAATCCCAGATAGAAACACTGCTACAGAAATAATAGGAAAACTGTTCATGATTGAATAGAGACATGCAGTGAACAATGTATTTTTATTGATTGATTCATATTGCTATACTACAGAACTCTCTCTCTCTCCCCCATCTTGTTAGCTAAAGAATAAAAGAGAAACTGAATAGAAATAGGAATAGAATAGAATAGAATAGAATAGAATAGAATAGAATAGAATAGAATAGAATAGAATAGAATTCTTTATTGGCCAAGTGTGATTGGACACACAAAGAATTTGTCTTTGGTGCATAAGCTCTCAGTGTACATAAAAGATATAAGTGATAAATCATGATCATAGTCAACATAAATACATTCATCATGAATCATAAGATATGACACTTAGTGATAGTCATAGGCTACTAAATAAGTAATCAACATAAATCATACTAGGAAATAATAAACAGTATACATCATAAAGATACAAGCAACAAAGTTATAGTCATAAATAGAAAAGGAAATCGGTATTCGGGAGGTTGAGAAGAATAATAGTTATACAGTAGTAGTAAATAGTTTGACAGTGTTGTGGGAGTTAGTTGTTTAGCAGAGTGATGGCATTTGGGAAAAAAACTGTTCTTGTGTCTAGTTGTTTTGGTGTGCAGTGCCCTATAGCGTCGTTTTGAGGGTAGAAGTTGAAACAATTTATGTCCAGGATGTGAGACGTCTGTAGATATTTTCACAGCCCTCTTTTTGACTCTATAGGTCCTCAATGGATACAGGTCCTCAATGGAAGGCAGGTTGGTAGCAATTGTTTTTTCTGCAGTTCTAATTATCCCTTGAAGTCTGTGTCTGTCTTGTTTGGTTGCAGTGCCAAACCAGACAGTTATAGAGGTGCAGATGACAGACTCATATACATATCCAGAGAGAAGATCAGGTTACCAAAATGGTCAATATAGTTTCACGTTAGGATTTTGTGTGGGAGGTGTGGAATGAATTCCCATTGTTTCATAGGATATATATATATACTCTTCAAACCATTGTTGAATATGCAAGTAGTTATTCCTTTGTAGAATGGTATTCTAGTTGACAAGGATATTTGTATTTAGTGTTCGGCATTGGTAATGAAGCTTTTTCTTCTATATTCTGGATAGGAAAGCAGACAGTAACATTATCCTCAAAGTTAAGCGGAAGTTCAGCTTGAATCTATACTAGGAATCAAGAATAACTTAAACCTGGACATCCCTGGATTAGTATAGTTTCAGGCTTGGATTAATAAATATAGAGTAAGATAATTATATTATCCAGTATTATATTGGAGGAGGAGGAGGAGGAGGAGGAGGAGGAGGAGGGGATGATGATGATTTGGGAGAGATCCAAGCAGAATTTTGTCCAATCCTGGAGTAATTATACTTTGTCTCACTTTACTGTATTTAATTAACTAACTAATATGATTTGTCCCATCAATATTTTTAAAAGAAGTTAGATTTTATTACTATATAATTTAAATTATTACATACTACATATATTGCAGTAAAGTAATTGCTTCCAGCAAACACTGTGACAGACAACTTGTTAATTCCCAGATGGAACTAGGTCACATAAACACATACAGAGAGACAGTGAGAAAGAAAAAGATGGACATAGAAAGAGGTTAATGTTTTTCAGCGGTTACATCTTTATTTCAGCCCAGAATTGCACATTTAAAGAAATATGCAATAGAAATGGTTTGCTGTAATGCTTTGCGTAAAAATTATCATGTGCAAAAGCTTAAAGACAAACTGAATCTTAGCAATATAAGACATAATATTTGCAGCAAATATTATTTTTTCTTTGAAGAAGGAACCTGACAATTTATCTTTTCTGTTCAAATTTGCTCAGAATAAAGTCCAGCAAGTTCAGTATGGATGTTTGAGGTTAAGCTTTAGTGACGGAGTTAATGAAATGATTAAAAATAAACTTAAACTATGAAATTTCAAAAATCTTAAAAGCAGTCTTCCATCATCATCATCATCATCATCATCATCATCATCATCATCATCATTATCATCATCATCATCATCTCTATTTATTTACCCAATATATATATTTCTACTGAGAAATATTGAGGCATATTCTGGCAATTCAGTTTCTAATCCAATGCTGCAATATTTGGAATCTCACATTTTTTAAAAAAGAAATAATTTTATTAAACTTTTCCAAGTGTGAAATACAAATAAAAATTAAAATAGTGGGAAAAGTGGACAAGGAAAAGGGAAGAGAGAGATAAGTGTAGGGTAAAGAGAGAAAAGAAAGAAAAACATTGACTTCCAAATCTTTTTAGCACATTGGAATAAAATAATAACATTACAGCCTCAACTTTTTACTTTTACATACTGTACTTAATACATACTAGCCATTTCTACTACAACAAACTTATTTAATCAGCAAAACCCAAAGTCAACATTTCATTTTTTTTTTTCATCTCAAGCACAAAATCTAAATGTGGTTTCCAAGCGGAACAACATTTTCTTTTCTTGAAAATTTGATACATTTCAAACTTCTCCATATATTTGATGAATCACTTTGATTAGATTCAGAGTTCTGATTATTCTTCATATTAATGTTTCCCCCCTCCAAACACCTTTCTTTTTTTACATTCAAAGTCTATTCAATCTCTCAGATCACACTTGTCCTAAAGATATCTTTCCAAAAGGCAACTGGACTTTCTTGGTTTTTTTCCTTGAAAACCTTTCGCTTCTCATTCAAGAAGCTTCTTCAGTTCTGACTGAATGGTGGGGAATGGAAGGATTATATTCTTTGTAGTCATCTGCTCGTTAGCACTCTTGAAGGTCAGTTATTAACTATCATTCGCATTCAATTTGGAAATACTGATTTTTTTTTCCTTTTGCTATCATAAATTTGACTTCCTCCTGGAACTTTTACATCTGTGAACTACTATTATTTCTTTTCAATAATAATAATGTTCAGTGTGTTGAGTTTCAATTGTCTGTCAGTCTATATTTAAAATTTTCACAAGATCTTGACCTCTCATTTTTTTAAAAAATCTTTATTTTCAGATATGTGATCCCAATAGTGTGCATACAATATGTATGTGTCCGTACATAGATTTCTGTTCTGACCTAGGCTTCCTGAGTCAATAAAATACACGAGTAGTCCCAAAAACCTCTTTTATTGCAACAGCTGTGAATTCTGTTCATTCACAGATGAGTTCCAAATAATTGTAAAGAGTCCTTCGGGATAAGGCTGATAATCACCCACCTTTATCTCCCTTGACACGCTGCCAAAGACCTAATTGGCAAAGCCATACAGAGTCCAGAATCAAAGAGCTTCAGACTTTAAACTGCACAGAATTAACAATGTTGCTTCCTGCAAAAGCCCACATGCCTTTGCTCCTCTTTTAAGTCTTATGGGAGGGGACAATCATCTCCAAGCCCTACTTCTGAGTCGTCCCTTTTGTTTTAATTGTTCTTGCCTTCTGACAGCTCTGCGCATGCGCGCACTGGGAACAGGCTCCCCCTGTTCCTCTGCCTCGCTGAGGTCCGACTCTGGAGGCTCTGGAGGCAGCATGTACCTCCCAGATGACCCTTTCTCTGCCTCCGATGCAGCACCCTCGCCTGAGCCTTCCCCAGACTCCAGGACTGGCCCATATTTCTCCCCAGCCTCCTCACTGTCCGACTCTGCCGCTGGCTCCTCAGGCTGCTGGCGGACCACAACAATTTCAATGCATGATTCTGCAATTCTTATAGTACTGCTTGTACTCAATTTGGGCAATTTTGCTTCAGATACCAAGGAGTTGATCTACCCAGTTTCATCTTTAATCTTACAAAAATCAGTGCCTGTTATCGTTTGAAATATATCCAGTTTTGGCTTAGAGGATGCTTGTCTACATATCCTGTTCTTAAGTTCTCGTAGTTGTTCCTTCAGTTACCTGTTTAGATTTTCCAGTTTTCAGCCACTGTCAAATCAAATTTTGATCTTCAGTGATGTTTATACATTGACCATTAAGTGGTTTCGATTTACAAGGATTTATTTGGCTTTCTGTTGAATCCCTTGTATAATGTTTTGATTTTGTAATTGTTCTCTCTACAAACTTCCACCTTTACTGCTTCTGATATCATCATTCACACTCTATTTTTCATCTTTCTCTGTTTGCTATGCTTGAAGTAATGAACCCCCACCTTTTCTCCTGCCAAAGTAGACCCCGTTAATATCTTGGGTGGAAAGCATGAGTCATGGTCATTACTTTTCATGTTTTTCTATCAAGTATATCTCATTTAACTTGTGCCAAATCAATTATACCTGCAGCAAATCAAATAATTGTAAAGGCCCATGTTTGTGTCTTCAATTAGGTTCCCTGCAACTAATTTTGTTTTTTAAAAAATTCCAATTCATTTGTATTATAAAGTTAAAAGTCCAATAATCTTAGAAATTTGCATCCTTCTTCTGGTGTCAATTGTTTGATAGCATCTCCATTTATTAGCTATAAGCTACCTTCTTTAACAATGTTGCCTTTTTAATTGTTCATGTGTCTACACTGAATTGTACTCCTTTATCCTCACTGAATACATGGACAGCATTCAGGAGTCAGTCAAGTTCTGCTTTTGATTTGATGGATCATTTTAGACCATCCATGTATAGAAAAATGATTTATTCTTAGACTGTCCTTTGAGCTGATAGTTTTTACTTAAATTATTGATGCACTGCTTCATTGTTAAAACAATGAGTCCCCTTGGAATGGTCTTCTTTGGATTTTGACTTCAATAATCTCTTCATTATTGTTTACCAGTGTAGTGATGAACATTTATCTCACCACTACATGTGGTGAACTGCATGTGAACTGCATTTCTTTTAAAATTATAAGATGCCACCCAATACATATGAACCACTTAAAGTGCCCTTCTGGGAAAACATTCATAGCAAGCTGAATCGATCCTGAGTGGTGAAAAGGGAACTAACCATTGGCCCAGTAAATCAAATTATTTCAGCAGGTTGTCCTTGACTTACAACCACAATTAATCCCAAATTTTCTTTTGCTCAACAAGACAGTTTTAAGTGAGTTTTATTACCCCATTTTATGATCTTTCTTGTCGTCATTTTTAAATGAAACACTGCAATTGTTCAATTAGTAACACAGTTGTTAAGTGAGTCTGGCTTCTCCA
Source organism: Arizona elegans (assembly GCA_022577455.1). Classification (NCBI taxonomy): domain Eukaryota; kingdom Metazoa; phylum Chordata; class Lepidosauria; order Squamata; family Colubridae; genus Arizona; species Arizona elegans. Next base: position 1,891,403 of record JAKOOJ010000006.1, on the reverse strand, counting down.
TTCTGCTTCTCAGGAAGTTCAAAAGATGATCATATGACAGTTCAATCGTCATGGCAGTTATTAAGCATCTGAATTTTGATCATGGAGTTGCCACAACATTCATAAGTGGGGGAAATGGTTGTAAGTCACTTTCTTTCAGTGCCATGATAACTTCAAACAGTCTCTAAATCAGGGGTGAAATGCTCCCGGTTCAGACCGGATCGCCCGATCCAGTAGCGATGGAGGCGGGTGGTTCGGAGAACCAGTAGCAAAAATCCCTGCCCACCCGCATTGCCCAGCTGAGCCGTGCAATCATCAGAGGCTTTTTTTTAATTTTTAAAAGCATTTTTTCTACAACCTCTTCAGCCAGAGAGGTTGTAGAAAAAGTGGCTTTAAAAGTAAAAAAAAAAAAAAAGTTGGCCATGCCCACTCAGTCATATTACCCCACCACCACCAAGCCACGCCCACAGAACTGGCAGTAACAAATTTTACATTTCACCACTGCTCTAAATGAATGGTTGTAAGTCAAGGTCTAACATATTCACTGGCCATATTTCAGAGGTAGTATAGTTAGCATGCTGACCTAGTAGGAAGGGATAAATAATGGGAAGGTCACTAGGCGTGCTTTATCTAAAATATTCCAACACTACGCTGTAATTTCCACTGTGCCTGCCTTTTCTTCTTTGCAATGTAGCAAGCCAACTCTGTATATGAACTGTAGTTCCGCTTTTGCTCATGGCTACTCAGCAAACCACCAATGCTTTGCAGTGACTCAGTGTAAACTGTAATTATTTGCATGCTTAATACATTTATGATGTATCCTCAAAGTGATTTATTGTTTCTGGCGAGCCAGCTTTTGGCCACATCTGTTAGATTTGTTTTCCATGCATTCACTGAGACATTCAAGTATCTTTGAATGTTTATAACATTTCAAACATTTTGGGCAATGTTTAATTACCCCCCCCCCCCAAAAAAATTGAGGCATTTTCTGATCTAGTTCTATAGAAAGGAAACTAATACCTTTAAACAGTCTGTCTAAGCCAATAAAGTGCTTGTTTTGAAGGAGCCTCTTGTTCATTAGGAACTGGTCAAATTTTCCAATTTTCTTTTTTGCTCAGTAGGAGGAGAAATTACATTTTTACTTCAAATACGATTACACTAGATTTGCAAAATATAATTTTGTAAACAACTTACACATTGTTGGAAGCCAAAGAGTAAGTCTGTTAGGATTTGAGCCTTTATATCTCTATTTCTTTCTTCCATGCCACCCATTCTTTATGACTTGCGGAAGCTCATTCAGCCAACATAGATGACATAGGCTATGAAACTGATATTAATATATTAATATTAATCTATTAATCAGGGGCATTCCGATTTTTGATCCTTTTGGCCTGTAATTGAATCAATCCTATTATTGAAATGACATATTTCATTTGCGTCCTTCAAATTCTTTCTGACTTTGTTGATCTATTCTTCCGTTTTATTATATTCTTCTTCATTACAAACTGCTGTGAATAACTTGTCAAATTTTGCTCCAATCAACTTCAGCTTTTTAAAATACGGATTTTATTATCCTGTTTTCACGTTTTGTTTTGGTTTTTTTTTTTTGTCTATTGCCACAATGTGTTACCTCACTTCTGAAGCCTCTTTTAAGAGTAATTAATATAAAAGGTAACTGTAAAGAAGTCCCTGTGGGTTTTACTCTGTTAGTTGTACCTGACTTTAGGGTGTGGTGTTTATTTCCATTTCTAGGCCATTGAACCAGCACTGTCTGAAGATATTTCCATAATCATGTGGCCAGCTTGACAAGCACTATTAACATTCCATCAAAGTGGTACCTGTTTATCTACTCACATTTGCATGCTTTTGAACTGCTAGCAGTATTTAAGATACAGTAAAGTGGTGGGATTCAACCGGTGTTACCACAGGTTCACTTTATGCAAGCGCTTCGCAAGCGCAGTGTATTACGGAACAGCTGAGATGCGGCAATTCACTCTGCCGTGCCTTTAAGCTGGGCTAAAAATGTCCAAATATAAGGTATGTATAGCGCAGGGGTGGGCAGGAGGGCCAACCTAACTGTCAGAGAGAACTAATTCACTCTCAGATCATCATCGTTGCTACCGTCTCGCCCGAACTGGGCTGAACCGATAGAAACCCACCACTGATACAATAGTGGCCAAAATTGTGGAAACCTTTTGGGAAAAGTGTAATTTTGAGGTGGGGGGGGGGAGTTTCAAGATAATCATATTCCACTGCTGGAATGGCCTGAGAATAACCCAGACCTTAACCCAATTGAAAATCTATGGAGCTGACGAAAGAAACTTGTTAGTCACAAGCGACCAAGCAATAAAACCCAGTTAATAGAAGCAATCATTCAATCTTGGTTTCACATTATAACAGCTACAGAACTAAAAGACTTGGTTCACTCCATGGGAAGACATTGTAAGGCTGTAAATCATGTTAAAGGTTACCCAACTAAGTATTAACTGACATGGTGATAATTTTTGTATATCTCATTTTTTTTCTACGTGTTTCACTTTTCTTCTTTATACTGTAACTGCTATTCTAATAGCAAATCCTTCATAAAAGTTATTTCATTACATTCTTGATCAAATTATCTTTCCATTGATATATAATTTTATGGTACTACTCCAAAAAAAGTGGTGTTATTAGCTAGTTTTAGAAAATACACTTTTCCCAAAAGATTACCACAATTTTGGCCACTACTGTAGGACCAGTATTGTACTCTATGTGTATGTGTGTTTATTTGTTTTGTTTTCACGTTTACTAATGGGTTTTTGAGGTATTTAGTCTGTCTTCTAAGCTGAGGCATTACTATTCAATTACTAGTATTATTGGCTCATATTTTAAAAGCTGGAAGCTACCCAAAAACATAGTTTGGTACAAAACATTTTGAACTGTGGCTATCACAAGGAGGAAAATGGGGTTTGATGCTGCTTCCAAATGAAAGTCTCAGTAGGGAATAATCAAAGTGATTAACATTTTGAAGCACACATCCCTTATGTTCACAACCAAGAAAGTTGACGTTTCCTAATAATTCAATATCCTGCCCTTTTTAAAACTAATTTCCTACAAGCATGAAGCCTTTTTAAACAAGTAGTTGAAGTGAAGAAGCTTTGGGGAATCAATTCTTCTGCCCAGTGACACAGACTTGATTCTTCTTTTTTAGAAATAAAAAAAAGGCAATCAGAAAATTTCTTAATGCTGACATTCTTCTAAAAATATTTTCTGGAGTTTATGAACTCCTTGTCTCTGTTTACGGCTTGCAGTAAAAATAAGTACATTTCCCAACTCTTTTTTAATGGCAATTCCTTTCTGTTCAGGGATGCGGTGGCTCAGTGGCTAAGATGCTGAGCTTGTCGATTGAAAGGTCAGCAGTTCAGTGGTTCAAATCCCTAGTGCCGTGTAATGGGGTGAGTTCCTGTTACTTCTCCCAGTTTTTGCCAACCTAGCAGTTCGAAAGCACGTAAAAAATGCAAGTAGAAAAATAGGGACCACCTTTGGTGGGAAGGTAACAGCGTTCCATGCGCCTTTGGAATTTAGTTATGCTGGCCACAGTGGAGACGTCTTCAGATAGTGCTGGTTCTTCAGTTTTGAAACAGAGATGAGCACTGCCCCCTATGGTCAGGAACGACTAACACATATATATGAGGGAAACAGTAACCTTTACCTTTTACAGTTTCTGTTCAGAACTGCTATACTTTTAACAGATGCTTATGATTCAGACACTGTGATTCCTGTATATTATAGCATTTATGAAAATATTAAAACTGTACAGGTGAAACTCGAAAAATTAGAATATCATGCAAAAGTTCATTTATTTCAGTAATGCAACTTAAAAGGTGAAACTAATATATGAGATAGACTCATTACATGCAAAGCGAGATAGTTCAAGCCTTGATTTGTCATATTTTTGATGATTATGGCTTACAGCTCATGAAAACCCCAAATTCACAATCTCAGAAAATTAGAATATTGTGCAAAGGTTCAATATTCTAGGCTCAAAGTGTCCCACTCTAATCAGCTAATTAAGCCATAACACCTGCAAAGGGTTCCTGAGCCTTTAAATGGTCTCTCAGTCTGGTTCAGTATGAATCACAATCATGGGAAAGACAGCTGACCTGACAGTTGTGCAGAAAACCATCATTGACACCCTCCATAAGGAGGGAAAGCCTCAAAAAGTAATTGCAAAAGAAGTTGGATGTTCCCAAAGTGCTGTATCAAAGAACATTCATAGAAAGTTATGTGGAAGGGAAACGTGTGGAAGAAAAAGATGCACAAGCAGCAGGGATGACCACAGCCTGGAGAGGATTGTCAGGAAAAGGCCATTCAAAAGTGTTGGGGACTGTCACAAGGAGTGGACTGAGGCTGGAGTCAGTGCATTAAGAGCCACCACACACAGACGGATCCTGGACATGGGCTTCAAATGTCATATTCCTCTTGTCAAGCTGCTCCTGAACAACAATGTCAGAAGCGTCTTTTTTTTTTATTGCAAAAGTTTTACAATTACATTTTCACCCCTTTCCCCCCCCTCAACCCACCCCAAACTTCCCAACCTCCCTAACCCACCCTAACCCTCCCCTCCCCCCCAGACTTCCACACAATATACTCATATCAGGTAAAAGGAAAAACCCTCCTTTGTATATAAAACTTGAACCCCTCCCTCCCCCTTATAAATTTTCATCTTCATTACATTAAAATATTTCTATCTTAATATAACATTTTCAAATAAATTTTCATCTTCATTACATTAAAATATTTCTATCTTAATATAACATTTTCAAATAAAAGCTATTTGATACTTCCTAGTTTGATATTTGTTCTGAACATAATCTATCCACTTTTTCCATTCCCATTCATAAGTCTTTTGTGAGCAATCTTTTAAATATGCTGAAATCTTCGCCATCTCTGCAAAACTGGCCATCTTCAAAATCCATTCCTCAATCATGGGCAATGCTTCATTTTTCCAGTATTTACCTATCAACAATCTTGCTGCTGTTATCATGTACAATATCAATTTTGTTTCACCCAATGTGAAACCCTTAACTATACCCAATAAAAACAACTGTGGAGAAAATTGAATTTTTTTCTTCAAAACATTCTGCATGACCCACCAGATTTTTATCCAAAAAGCCTTGACTTTCTTACAGGTCCACCAGACATGATAATATGTAGCATCTGAACAATCACATCTCCAACATTTAGGCTGAACATTAGGGTACATACACGACAATTTTTTGGGGTCTAAATGCCATCTATAAAACATTTTATAAAAATTTTCCCTCAGATTCTGCGACTGTGTAAATTTAACGTTCTGAACCCAAATTTTTTCCCATGTTTCCAACATCACTGGTTCCTCAAAATTTTGTGCCCACTTAATCATACAATCTTTAACTAATTCAGTTTCTGAATCCCTTTCTAACAAAACATTATAAAGTCTTTTAATATGCATTGGACCTTTCTCTTTTATGTGTCTGACCAATTCTTCCTCATGCATCATAATACCAGTTTTTTGGTCCTCTTTCCATCTCAATTGCAATTGGTTATATTGTAGCCAAGTTAAATTAATCCCTTCAGCCAACAATGTCTGTAATGTCTTCAGCTGCCATCTGCCCGCATCTGTAAAAAGAACCTCTTTATATAAAAACCCCCCGAGTGACATTATATTTGTATTCCACAAAGTATGACCAAGATCCAGCCATAGCGGTATTTTATAATCCCATTTGAATCGGTGCTTCTTCCAAACTCTCAACAAAGAATCTCTAAGTATATGGCTTTTAAATACTTTATCCACTTTGTTGTCATAAAATAAGTAGGCATGCCATCCAAATTCCAAATCAAAACTTTCTGCGTTCAGTATTCCAGTCTTTTTTCCTCCAAACCAATCACTTGTTAAAGTCAAAGCTGCTGCATCATAATATAACTGTAGGTTTGGAAGTTTAAGACCTCCCCTTTCTGGAACGTCTTGCATAATTTTCATTTTCACTCTCGGCTTTTTCTCGTTCCAGACAAATTTATTCACTCCAGTTTGCCACAATTTCAGTTGTTTATCACTATTAAGCACCGGAATCATTTGAAACAAAAAAACAAATCTTGGCAAAATATTCATCTTAATTGCTGCTATTCTTCCAAGTAGAGACAGCTGCAGTTTTCTCCAAGTCTCCATATCTCTCTGTACCTCTCGCCACAATACCTCATAGTTATTTTGAAACAATTTTGTGTTTGATTCTGCAACCTGAACTCCTAGATATTTTACCTTTGGTACAATCTCAAAACCTGCCCTTCTTTCAAGCTTGTGTTTACGATCTTGAGTCATATATTTGACTATCATCTTGGTTTTTTTCTGGTTCAATCTAAAACCTGAAACTTTACCATAGTCTTGTATAATGTCCTTCATCTGGATTATTGATTCCAATGGATGTGTTAGGGTAACAACCAGATCATCTGCAAATGCCTTTATTCTGTAGTCCTCTTGCCTTATCATTATACCTTTCAAGATATTAGAGTCCCGTATTGTATTTAACAAGACTTCTTATGTTAATATAAATAGAAGTGGGGACAGCGGACATCCCTGTCTTGTTCCTTTTTCGATTTTAAACTCTGTTGTCAAACTTCCATTGATAATAATCTGTGCCTTTTGCTCTTGATAAATTGCTGAAACCGCCTGTATAAATTGGTCCCCAAAGTCCATCTTTTTTAAAGTCTTTAATAGAAAATTCCAATCCACTCTATCAAAGGCCTTCTCTGCATCCAAGAAAACCAGCACTGCAGGGATCTGTTTATTCTTCTCAAGATATTCCAATAAATTTATTACTTGCCTTACATTGTCCTTCATATATCTACCCTCGATAAATCCCGCTTGATCATCATGAATCACCTTTTGAATTACTGGCATCAATCTGTTGGCTAATACTTTTGCATAAATTTTATAATCCGTATTCAAAAGAGATATTCGTCTGTAATTCTCCGGTTTTTTAGGACCTGCTTGCTCTTTTGGTATCAAAGAAATATAAGCTGTTGTCCATGATGGGGGTATTTTTCCCCCTTGTTGTATATTACAAAATAAGTCTCTGAGTTGTTCCACCATTTCTGCCTGCAAAGTTTTGTAGTACACTGCAGTCAGACCATCCGTTCCAGGAGCTTTGGCTGTTTTTAGTTGTTTAATTGCTGCTATTATCTCCTCCTCTGTTATAGGATAATTCATTCTTTCCTTTTGTTGATCAGTAATTTTTATAACTCTTTTATTATCTAAATATTGTTCCATAAGTCCATTCTGCACCTCCTCTTTAGCATATAATTTGGTGTAGTAATCGAGAAAAGCTTCTTTATTTCTGTTGAAAAATTTCTTTCCCTCCAATATCGATACTATCAATAGTCCGTATACTCTGTTTTTTCCTCAGTGTGTAGGCCAACCACCTGCCCGGTTTATTGGCATTGCAGAATGTATTGTGCTTCGCATATTGTAAATTTGTTGCAACTTGTTCCACCATAAGCATTTGGAATTGATCTTTCAAAAGTTTTATAACACCACGTATTCTTTCATCTGTTGGGTTTTTAATAAGTAACTGTTCTTTATTCTTTATTTCTGCTTCCAATTCAAGTCTTTTCTTTTGTCAGATCAATCTGTGTTTAGAGTTCATATAAATAAGCACCCCTCTCATATAAGCTTTGCTTGCATCCCACACAATTTCCATTGGAGTGCCTTTATTCAGATTCATTTCAAAAAACTCTTTCAAGTACTTTTTAAGTTCTATTATATTTTTTTCATATCTGAACAAGTTTTCATTTAATCTCCAAGAGCATCTCTCAGTCTTACTTATCTCAATTTCTATCCATACTGGGCTATGGTCAGTCAAAGTTCTTGGCAAAATCTTTGTTCTTTTTGTCCTGACAAGTAAATCATCTGACAACAAAATGAAATCAATCCTAGAGAAGGATCTATGTCTATCAGAAAAGAAAGTATAATCCAGTTCTTTTGGATTGTGTATTCTCCAAATGTCTTTTATTTCCAAGTCTTCTTTCATATCAAAAAAAGTCTGTGTTAGTCTAATCCTTGACTTTGCCAAAGTCTTTTTATCTAATTTAGAATCAATTACTCCATTCCAGTCTCCCATAATTAAAATAGATCTATAATCCCATTGTAGTATTTTAGTATGTAGCATTTTGTAGAAGTGGTCCTGTTGTTGATTGGGAGCATAAATTCCAATCAAAAGAATTTGGCCATTTGCTGAAAGTAGTTCAATTGCTACAAACCTACCATCTTGATCTGCTTCTATAAGTTTGGCTGTTAATTTTTTATTTACATAAATAACCACACCATTCTTTTTTTGGTTAGTTGAGGATATAAAATGTGTTCCTAATTTGGAATTTTTCAAATAGTTTTGATCTTGAACTGTAATATGCATTTCTTGTAAACAAATTATATCATTATTAAATTGTTTCAAATATGTAAATACTTTCTTCCTTTTCTGTGCTGCGTTCAACCCATTCACATTCCAAGATAATGTCAGAAGCATCTTATCTGGGCTAAAGGAAAAAAGAACTGGTCTGTTGCTCAGTGGTCCAAAGTCCTCTTTTCTGATGAGAGCAACTTTTGCATCTCATTTGGAAACCAAGGACCCAGAGTCTGGAGGAAGAATGGAGAGGCACACACTGCAAGATACTTGAAGTCCAGTGTGAAGTTTCCACAGTCTGTGTTGATTTGGGGAGCCATGTCATCTGCTGAAGTTGGTCCACTGTGCTTCATTAAGTCCAGGGTCAACGCAGCAGTCTACCAGGAGATGTTGGAGCACTTCATGCTTCCTTCTGCAGACGAGCTTTATGGGGATGCTGACTTCATTTTCCAGCAGGACTTGGCACCTGCCCATACTGCCAAAAGTACCAAAACCTGGTTCAATGACCATGGGATTACTGTGCTTGATTGGCCAGCAAACTCACCTGACCTGAACCCCATAGAGAATCTATGGGTCATTGCCAAGAGAAAGATGAGAGACATGAGACTGAACAATGCAGAAGAGCTGAAGGCCACTATTGACGCATCCTGGTCTTCCATAACACCTCAGCAGTGCCGTAGGCTGATAGCATCCATGCCACGCCACATTGAGGCAGTAATTGACGCAAAAGGGGCCCAAATCAAGTACTGAGTACATATGCATGCTTATACTTTTCAGAGGTCCGATATTGTTCTTTGTACAATCTTTGTTTTATTGATTTCATGTAATATTCTAATTTTCTGAGATGGTGAATTTGGGATTTTCATGAGCTGTAAGCCATAATCATCAAAAGTATGACAAATCAAGGCTTGAACTATTTCACTTTGCATGTAATGAGTCTATCTCATATATTAGTTTCACCTTTTAAGTTGCATTACTGAAATAAATGAACTTTTGCACGATATTCTAATTTTTTGAGTTTCACCTGTATATAATTAAAATATATTAAAATTACTTTTTTTATTAGAAGTATTTAAAATAATGTCACATCATGATCCTAAGAGAGTTGACAAGGTATGACAAGATGTCATTTAAAGCAGAGGATAGTCTCATTTTCTGTCAAGTGCTAAAGTTTTACAGAATAATCTTCATGGGGTGAGGATAATAATGCACCATAATACTGTGTTTTAATTTTGTCGTTGCCTTCTTTTCCCATCTCTCATTCTCTTTAACCTTATAATATCCTTTTCTCTTTTTCTCTCTCTCTCAAATGACAGACTGAAGGAAAGCAGGACAATTATTCCAAAGCAAAATCTAGAGAAAAAATATATGTTACACACAGAAGGTCCTCTTAGATTGCATGATTATGCATGAGTGGAATTTTTCAAAAATTAATTTTAATTAATTTTTGGAAGGAAGGAAGGGAGGGAGGGAGGGAGGAAGGAAGGAAAGAAGGAAGGAAGGAAAGTTATCAAGTAGATAAATATCAACTCTTTTACAGCATATACCTTCTTAAAATGACAGAGTTATTTTACAGAACAGAACAGAACAGAATAACAGAGTTGGAAGGGACCTTGGAGGTCTTCTAGTCCAACCCCCTGCTTAGACAGGAAACCTTACACCACTTCAGACAAATGGTTATCTAATCTCTTCTTAAAAACCTCCAGCGTTGGAGCATTTAGAACTTCTGGAGGAAAGTTGTTCCACTGATTAATTGTTCTAACTGTCAGGAAATTTCTCCTTAGTTCTAAGTTGCTTCTCTCCTTGATTAGTTTCCACCCATTGCTTCTTGTCCTACCCTCAGGTGCTTTGGAGAATAGTTTGACTCCCTCTTCTTTGTGGCAGCCCCTGAGATATCGGAACACTGCTATCATGTCACCCCAGTCCTTCTTTTCATAAGACTATAACAGGGGTGGGTTCTACTTACCTTTACTACCGGTTCGCAATGGGACCACGTGGGCACGCTTCTGTGCATGCACAGAAACTTTCTGATAACATCTGGGTCAGTGAGTGGAGCCTCCCGCTGGTTTTACTACTAGTTCTTGCGAACAGGTCTGAACCGGGGGCAACCCACCACTGGACTATACCCCTCACTGCTTACAATCTTAAGCATATAAAATAGACATCTGAAATTGTTGCTAACATAACACAGTCTGCTTCTATTATTTTATCCAATAGATAGATAAAATAGTTCTTTACTGAAGAAATTAAGGCTTGCTGCCTCATGGTCTGTTTCTGACTGTGTTAAGTACATTCCCATGCAGAGTGTGTATGGAAATGGGCTAAAATAGTTACATATCCTTTGCTTCAGTGCATACACATTTTATGGCTCATTACTTAGAGCTTAGAGAGTTTTATGTTTTATCTCTATAGGCAGCACTGGGAATGAAAGCTGAATCAAAAGTCACATTTGGATTCTTCATAAGCATTGCCCTGTAGTAACCCAGGATCTCCTCCGGCACCTGCAATATTACTTTGGCCTTTTCTCCTATTTAAGTTTCCATTGGTTCAGAACTAGGATGAAAGCCTTTCAGGAGGAAAAAAAAAATTCTGATGCAATTGTCTGTCTTCCTTCCTTCCTTCCTTCCTTCCTTCCTTCCTTCCTTCCTTCCTTCCTAATAATAATAATAATAGATAATAGACATAATAGAATTCTTTATTGGCCAAGTGTGATTGGACACACAAAGAATTTGTCTTGGTGCATATGCTCTCAGTGTACATAAAAGAAAAGATACATTCGTCAAGAATCATAAGGTACAACACTTAATAATAGTCATAGGGAAACAGTCAATACAAGCTGCTTCTGGAACCCCTGGACACATGAGATAGACAGCTCAATCAAACATGTGCCTCTTCCTTATGCCTCTGTCTGCCACAGAGAATTCCAAAATCAACATAGAGTGATATTTTCAGGAGAAGTACCAATTGCAATATTTCCCCAACTCCACGTTATATTGCCACAGTTGTGAGAAACTTGTAACTATTGAAAATAGCATTTTTTTCATTTGTAATTTTGCAACGTATCATACAGATAGCTGTCAAAGGCAATTCTTAATTGAAATATCCTAATTAAGCAGAGTTATTATGCATAGTAATTAATGCAGGGCAACCATCTTTACATATACCAAGGCCCTCACTGCACTCTGCGGTTGGCCTGGCCATTGCCGTTAAACTGGCTTTTAAAAAGTTCTGAATCTCATCTGAAGATTAGCTAAATGTGGGCTTTCAGATAATGCTTATGATTCACATGTAAACTGTTTTCCCTCTTTGTAGCCCCATACTAATATAATTCCAAGCAAATAATCTGTCCCTTTAGTCAAGCATCTAAAATAAATCTCTGACATCATTTGTTAACATCTGTCTTATTAGAGAAGTGGTTGTACAAAATAAATATGGCATCGTTTTGCTAAATTGCTTTGCATTTGCAACTGCCAAAGCTGCACAGAGCACCTCTCATTTAAACTAACATTTTATCTGTTTATGTGTTCCCAGTTCTACAACCTAATGCATATTAATGAATGAAATGCATCATTTCAGTCATTCCCCTTTTATTAATTTCAGTTCCTTTAATGCCATTCTAATCGGTACAGATCTGAGCACCTTATGCCATGTTTACCTTAATATGGGCAACAAGGTCTGTAAAACAATGGACAAATTAGTTAAAATAGATTGCAACCAATTAGGGGAGGGGTGGGATAACACTATCTGGGTAACAAACATATATAGAAAATGACTAGTTAGCAGCAAATTGTTCCTTTTTGGTCACTCTTTTCTTCCATGATGGATTTAACTATTATATTCCCTTGGTTCATCCTGCCTACATGGGGATATTACTGGGCCAGCTTTTATGTTATTCGCTTGTCAAGATGTTCCCAGAATAGAGTCCACTTGAACTCTCCAACATAATGTTTTCTCATTATATTTAAATTCCACTTGTTCTCAAACATCTAAATCAATTAGCTCCCACTCTGATAATGCCAAGGTTGATTTTCAAAGGCATTCGGGCAGTAGTTATAGGCTTGCCTAGGCCTACACTTCTAGTGAAGGCTGCTGGTTAGCTTATGGATGCAAGGTAAAATGCTGGTTGTGACTATTAAAGTCTTATTTGGCTTAGGAGCTATGGTGGCATGGTGGTTAGGATGCAGTATTGCAGGATCTGCTCACATCCTGGAGTTCGATCCTGATCAGCTCAAGATTGATGTCAGTGTTCCAAGTAATACCCCCAATGAAAGAAGACTCCGAGGCTTGAATTTCCTCAAAGTTCCATTTTATTGAAGATGTCATATTGGCATATCTGGGAAAACCCGAATCTGAAAGCTTTCCAAAAGAAAGTTCAAGTACCTGCCCAGCACCCACATGTCCATCACATGACCCAATCAGGCACCATCCAAAACTGAAGATACCTCCCAGTCACCTCATGCAGCTGCAGGGCACTGTGGCCTTGACTCTCTGAGAAAAGAATGTTATTTTGACTACATATCCTCCCTCCCAATTTTCCATAGTAGAAAACATGGCAGAACTGAAACCCCAACTGTAAAAGATGGCTTCCAGGTCTGACAATTGACTCTGCCTTCTATTATCCTCCTCCATCTCCTCCTCCTCCTCCTCCTCCTCCTCCTCTTCTTCCTCCTCCTCCTCCTCCTCCTCCTCCTCCTCCTCCTCCTCCTCCTCCTCCTCCTCCTCCTCTTCCTTCCATATCCATCATTGGACATTTGCAATCATGTTGGCGATCTTATTTTTATCAACAGCCGCATGAAAAAGTGCTGTTGAGTTTTGTCCAAACCAGCCCCTTAGGTTTTGAAGCCATGATGTTCTTCTTCTGTCTGGAACTCGTTTGCCTCAATTTTTCCTTGGAGCATTAAGTGAAGTATGCTGTTCTATACTTCTGAATATCTTCAGAAGACTGGCAAAATGTGGAGTCAGATTGTTGGGGGCAACATGCTGACTCTGTAAACTGCTCAGAAAGGCCTGTAGAGCACTATGGAGTGGTATATAAGTTTAAGTACTGGTGTTATTGCTACCAATACTTGGGGAATTTGATGTCCCCAAATACATATAAATACACATAAAGGGCCTACGATAAGAGAAGAAAACAAATACTTCACCTCTACGGGGATGAAACATGTGATGAGGGTGTGGCTAACTGATGAGGACTAATTAGTCTGAAATAGATCTATATTAGTCTCCCAAAAGGCAGCAAACTGCTTGCTTGCTGTCTGTTAAAGCCTAGAACTAGTGGGTGTGATTTCACTGAGCTATGGCTGCATTTTGAAAATCTTGGTTTACGCAGGAAAATACCCAGCTGAAATCACAATCCACTAGTTTCTAGGCTTTTTTTCTGGCACCCAGCAAGCACTCTGCTGCCCATTGGGAGATTAAGGAGACTTAGTCTCCCAATGGGCAGCAATGGGCTGCAGAGTGCTTGCTGGCTGCCAGAAAAAAAGCCTAGAAACTAGTGGATTGTGATTTCACTGAACTAGGGCTGCATAAAAATCTTGGTTTATGTAGGAAGAACCTGGCTAAAGAGAAATACACATAAAGACCTACGAAAAGAATGTATGTATGTATGTATGTATGTATGTATGTATGTATGTATGTATGTATATGAATTTAATCAATTGCTAATTACTTTCTTTGTCATGTGGCCAACAACCTTAAATATCAGCAAAACATTTAGGAAAGCATAACATATACTATTTATATTTCATAATTCCCATTTCTGCCAAGCATTTGTATCATACTGAGCAATGTGTAGACATAATTAGTATATGAAGATGTACTACATACTGTATATGGAAATTCATTATTAATGGTTTGTAAATTGACTTTTAGCAGTTTAAGTATTCTGCATATCTGAGTTTATTACGAGGAAAAGAGAACATTATGGATATGAACATTTTCATTTTATCAACATACCATTTGATTTTAAATTTAGTCCACTAATATTGGCATTCTATATGGTACTATTAAAATTTCATCCCATATTATCAACAGTGAATGTTGCATAGATTAGTAGTATAATTTAATTCATCTGCAATAGATTCTATCCTATTTCTAAGTAGAAATGCAAAAAAAAAAGTTGCATTGTTAATCTTCTCAGCACTTTTTCAGATACAATCACTAAATCAATGCTGTATATTGCTGATCAAATCTGTTATTTTTGCTACTTACTCTGCGCACATAATTCATGAGAAGCACAATTTACATTCACATTTATCTTGAGCTTTCTTCAGTGGAACATTGAAGTTGAAGTTTAGTGCTTTACTTCCTCAGTTACTGATCCCAATTCTTAATTTGGCATAAAGATACATATGAGGTTTAAGTAAAAATATCTGCAAACTTCTCTTTAGTTCTCCATATTGAATATCCACAGTCCACCAAGAGCCTAAAATGATATCAATTCTAATTCCTTCTTTATAGTTAGATCTCTCTCTCTTAGTGAGATCCAGGCATAGAACATTTAAAATAGACTAGCACTTTAAGGCAGGAGCCAGGACAGTGGTGGATTACTCCCGGTTCGGCCGAGCCGGTAATAGTGATGATGTGATGTCAGCGAACTGGTCCTCTATGACTGTGAGCTGCGCCTTCCCGCCTGCCCCCGTGTTATACCTACCTTTATTTGTCATTTTTTTAGCCCAGATGATGGGTGTGGCAGAGTGGATTGCTGTCCCTCAGCTGGGCAGAAATCTAATGCGCTTGCGCAGATCGCAAGTTTGGCGCGCACACATGGCGATCATGCACAAAACGCGTGTGTGAAGAGAACTGGTGGTAACACTGGTTGGAACCCACCACTGAGCCAGGAACTCTAAAATTGCAAAGGAAGGAAGGAAGGAAGGAAGGAAGGAAGGAAGGAAGGAAGGAAGGAAGGAAGGAAGGAAGGAAGGAAGGAAGATAGGGTAGCCATCAAAATATTATCTGCTTTGTGAGATGTCATGGAGAAGAGACTTACTTGCTGATAGTAACAGAAAATATGTGAAGTTAATTTGTAATAGTGAAGCGGGATTTACTAATCCCAATCAGTACCTGTAAATAAGTCAGGAGACAAGACCACGGAGATCCAGAGAAAACAGGTTTATTGAGTATTGCTAGCAATAGGCTCAGTGCAGTCACCTGCCAAGGACTGAGCCCCGAACCACGCCCTAAGGCAGACTTTTATAGGTTCTTGAGATTTGACAGTGACATAGCATATTCAGTTCCGCTTATGGATAATACATTGTGCATACAGATAGGTAATTCTAAGGGAGATTCACTGGAAAAGTACAAAAGCAGAAGTTCGTAGTTTTGTGATACATAGGGCATACAACTTGGTACATTTTGTGGTTACAACGGTTACAGCAGAAGATTACAAATGCCAAGTTCCCTTTTAGACGTACAGATGTAGGAGAAAGGGCCTTATGATTATATCTTTTATATAAGAGTGCAATGTACAGTATAAATGAGGTTATATACCATTTGGTTGAGGGGGCTCTCCTTCATTCCCCCCTGTTGAGACTTAGCCAAGTAATGCAATTACTGCGAAGTTTCACATATGGGGTCATCTTCTTCCATATCCACAAGTTTCTGATATTCCCACCAGGCTATAGCTTGGGCGGTAGCTTTCTTCTCAACCAATAAAGATAGAGTGCCGGTGATTGTGCGAATAAAGATAGGGAGAATGCAAGGCAAAATAACACATCCAGCTGCAATGAGGCCAATGAGAGCAACGATAGCTTGTATACCAGGCAATTTCGGGAACCATCCCGAGAAGGCATCTGCTAGGTTGAAGCCTCTCCATGTCTGAACAGGGACATGTGCCAATTAGTGAGATTGAGCTTGCCACACACACCTCCCTCTTTAGCTAACAAATAATCTAAAGCAAGGCGATTCTGCCAAGCTCCTCTTCCCCCCTGTTCCCAGCAGAACGCAATAGAGATAAAGAGCGTTAATGACAATACCAACAAACAAAAGAACAACAACCATGCTGAGCAGCATCCATCAGGGTTATGAAGAGGGGACCTTCCTCCCAGAGCGCAGGGTGTAACGAACACATACCAAATTGCTTTGAACCCTTATCAACAGCAGGCTCATCCACATCCACTCAGATCCAAACCTTCCAACCATGTTCAGTCCACTTCCATATCTTATAGGCATACTTATCTGCTGTCTGTTCTCTTAGTTTAGCTCTTTCGGCATCCAGCAGTGCAGCCTGCATGGTGGGGCTAAGCTTGAGAGTATAATAGGAGGGTTTATCTAGACAACTTACAAGGTAACGAGATAATACTTCTTCTATGATTACTACATCACACGCGGTAACACAATGTATACAAAGAACACAGTCAATACAATGTGCACAGCAGCAGCATCCACACTTACATGAGCAAAACCAACACATTAGCAGAAGAAAATAAATACTCAATGCAAAGAAAAGAGGCCTTCTTCATCCAATCTTCCCCCGTGCGTAGAAAGTCAGCTTCCGGTGTGACTTAGCAAGGGTTCCAACTTCGGCTCCCGTTCGTAGAGGGACAGCTTCCGGGGTGTCACCAGAAGGGGTAGCCTGAGGTGAGGACCGCCCTCGACGAAAGGTAAGACGCAAAGGCTGCGCTGGATGGGGTCTCACTAGCCAGGTGGACGGCACGGCAACCCTGACTCGTGACCAATGGATTCAAGGCTTAATTTCAGCAACTTTAATAGCAAGCGGAGAAGTCATAATTACAGAGAAAGGACCCCTCCATTTAGGACAAAGGGGTTCCCGTTTCCACTCCTTAACCCACACCTCCTGTCCCGGTGAAATGTTATGGGTGGGGGTTACTACCAAGTGAGGACGGGAAGACAAGACATAATCCTGTAACTTATGGACCATTTGATTAAGCGATTGGAGCTGTTTAAGCTTAATAGCGTCCCCCACCTGGGCCACGGAAGACACAGTGGGTCGAACTAAATTGGGGATTCTCCCATAAAGTAATTCAAAAGGGGAAACAAGCAAATCTTTGCGAGGAATGCAACGCACAGCAAATAGAGCCATCGGCAGAGCATCTGGCCACTTTAGGTGCGTTTCCTGACAAATCTTTGCCAGTTTATCCTTGATAGACCTATTAACCCTTTCTACAAAAGAACCGCTGCTAGCGTGAAAAGCACAATGAAGGCGCCAGTGGATGCCCAGCATAGTAGAAATTTTTTGTGTAGCCTTGTGGATAAACTCAGGGCCATTATCGGACGAGATTCTAGAGGGTAGGCCATAACGAGGAATGATTAGCTGCAAGAGGGCCTTAGTAACCTCAGAGGCTCTCTTGGTGCGAGTGGGAATGCATTCCGGCCAACCCGAGTAAGTGCAGATAATGACAAGCAGAGCAGAGTATGAACCAGAGCGGGGCATGTCGGTAAAATCAATCATAAGTGAGTCAAAAGGAAAATCTCCTCTAGGCTGGTGCCCCTGCGGAGGCTGGGGTCCAGTCCTAGGGTTGTTCGCGGCACACGTGTGGCACCTGGAGCAGACGTTGGCAGCAATGCTGTGGACCTTGTTGATATACAATTCATGTAGCAGAGCGTGTGCCAAGGCAGTCTTGCCCAGGTGCAGTTGCTGGTGAACTTGAGTGACCACATCCCAGGCAAGGTTGCCCGGGAGGAAAACGCGAGAATCCGGTAGGACCCACCAGCCCCCCTGTAGGGAAGCGTCAAGTTCATGGGCTTGGGCAATTTCAAGAGTGCTGTATTGTGGCTGAATGGTGTCGGGGGGGTTCCATAAGGTGAGACAGTGGGCCCGCAGTTTGAAAGGTTTGAAAGCAGCAAGGCGGGCCTCCTGGTCAGCCCTATGGTTACCCATTTGTGTGTCTGACGGTGTTTTCTGGTGTCCTCTACAGTGCATGACAGCCACCTTGTGAGGGGCCCAGACACTGTCCAGCAGGCGGAGAATCTGAGGACCATACTTGATGTCCTTTCCCCCTGCTGTAATGAGTCCTCTTTCTTTATACAATGCCCCATGTACCTGGACAGTCAAAAAAAGCATACTTCGAATCAGTGTAAATGTTAACCTTCAGATTCTTAGAGAGTTCAAGGGCCCTAGTCAAAGCATGAAGTTCTGCCAACTGTGCACTAGTCCCAGGAGGGAGGGGCTCGGCTTCCCAGACATCTGTCAAATTGACGACAGCATATCCAGCCTTGCGAACTCCATCCTGGAGAAAACTAATGCCATCAGTGAAAAGTGTGTAGTCAGGTTGAGAAAGTGGAACATCTGACATATCAGGGCGGCTAGCATAAGTTTCTTCAATAGTTTGAATGCAATCATGGGTGGTGTCAAGATCGGGCTCAGGGAGGAAAGTTGCAGGATTCAAGGAAGTGGATTGCTTTAAAACAATCATGGGGTTGTGTGTTATCAAGCCTTGGTATTTAAGCATTCGGGGATTGGTTAACCACAAATGGCCTTTTGTTTCCAAGACAGCCTTGAGGGCATGAGGGGTTTGAATTTCAAGTTCTTGTCCAAAGGTTAACTTGCTAGCCTCCTGAGTAAGAAGAGCAGTGCCAGCAACAGCCTTCAGACAAGCAGGCCAACCCCTCGCAACCGGATCCAACTGCTTGGAAAGATAGGCCACAGGGCGATGGCAGGTGCCCAACCTTTGGGTTAGAACCCCAACCGCAACATTCTGTTTAGTATCTACAAATAACTGAAAAGGTTTGTCTAAGTCTGGCAAGCCTAAGCTAGGGGCTTGCATAAGAGCATGTTTTAAGCTTGTGAAACTTTTCTGTTCCTCTTTTTGCCAGAGGAGTGGCTCACGGTCACTGCCTCTGGTTGCCTCGTAGAGTGGTTTAGCAAGGAGGCTAAAATTGGGAATCCAAATGCGGCAGAACCCAGCAGCCCCCAGAAACCCCCGGAGATCCTTTTTGGTCCGAGGAGTGGGGAGGTGGCATATGGCTTCTTTTCTTTCATGACCCAAGGTACGTTTCCCAGGCTCAATATCATAGCCTAAGTATCTGACTTTTTGCAAAACCAATTGTGCCTTTTTCCGAGAAGCCTTATAGCCCAAGCGCTGTAAGAGGTGTAACAGGTCGTAAGTGTTTTCCCAGCAGATGTCCTTTGACTGGCCGGTGACCAAAAGGTCATCAACATACTGTAAAAGGACGTCTGGTTCCGGGAGGTGTAGGGCATCCAAATCAGCTGCAAGGGCATTACCAAACAGAGTGGGGGAGTTCTTGAAACCTTGAGGTAGCCTGGTCCAAGTATACTGCTGTTTGCGACCAGTTGCTGGATTTTCCCATTCGAAAGCAAAGAGGTGCTGGCTCCTTTTATGGACAGGGATGGTAAAGAAGGCATCCTTGAGGTCTATGACTGAAAACCAAGACGCAGTCTGGGGGATTAATCCCAGAATTACGTAAGGGTTCGGGACCAAAGGATGAATAGTCACAGTTGCGCAGTTAACTGGCTTTAGATTCTGAACTGGGCGGAAGCGGCCATCCCCCTTTGGAATAGACAAAATAGGGGTGTTCCAGGCCGACTCAGTAGGGACCAGAATGTCATGAGCCAGATAGAGATCAATGACTTCCTGAATAGCTTGCATAATGTGCCTAGGGTAGGCCCGCTGACGAAGGCGAACTGGAGTTTTGGCAGGGAGCTCCTCGACAACAATGGGCGTCTGATGGCTAGCAAAACCGGGGGGGGGGGTTGTCCTCTGCCCACAGAAAAGGGACATTCTGTCTAGCTCTTTCTAGCTTGGATCTCCCAGCCGACGCTGGCCTATTTTTAAAGATCCAAACACTTCTCTATCTATTTTAGACCTCCCAGCAGGCGCTGGCCTATTTTTAAAGATCCAAAATGTATAGAGACTTTTGTTCACCACAAATCGATGTGTTATTGTTTTACCTCCCGTGTGACAAATTAGGGGATTGAGGAAAGGGCGTTGAATTGGTTGGCCTGTGGCCCACTGGACCGTGATGGTATGCGGGGAGGGCTTAGCCAAGGGTTTGGTTATGACGGATTGGGTGGCCCCTGTGTCAACTAGGAAGGATATAGGCTTGCCTCCAACAGTTAATCTGACCATAGGTTCTGGGAGGCGGGCTGAACCCGGTCTGTTTCACTCCCATTCCTCGACTTCGGCCAGACCAATGAGGGGGGTGTTAAACGTCCCACGTCCCCTCCCTCTAAAGGGTCTGCCTCGTCCACCTCGGTCTGTTCTGGCAAAGCCTCCCTGGTTCCCTTCATTGACACGTGCCATTTCCCTGTCGGGGCATTCTCCCTTCCAGTGGCCAGTCCTTTTACATATGGCACACTGGTTTGGCGCCAGGGGTCCCCCTGACCCCTGGCCCCGATTCCAACCCAGGGGTCCCCCTGACCCCTGGCCCCTTGAGCCTCCGCCCATTCGTGGCCCATCCCGGGCCGCAGGCCTTCCCATCAGGGCAGCAGCGAGCAGTTCTGCTTTCTTATGCATTTTCTGCTCCTGTTTCTTTTCCTCAATCTTATCCCTGTTAGCAAAAACCTTCCTTGCAACCTCCATCAGCTCACTCATCGATCCCCCAAGAGCTCCCTCCAACTTCTGTAATTTCCGCCGTATGTCAGGGGCAGATTGAGAAATGAAGGCCATTGCCAACATGCGAGCATTTTCAGGTTGTGTGGGGTCAATGGGAGTGTACATGCGGTAAGCATCTAACAGCCGGGCATAGAAGGCTTCTGGGGCTTCTTCGGCACCTTGGATCACCAAAGAAGGCTTTGACATGTTGGTGGTGGGTTTCCCCGCCGCCTGGATTGCCTGCACAACAAGGCGCTGGTAATCTTGAAGGGACCTTAGGTCCTCTATCTTATAGGGGTCCCATCTTGGATCCTCGGAGGGGAAATTCCTAGCCACCCAGCGATCAAAAGTCAGGTCCTGGGCTGGCATAGTTCCCTTTAAAAATTTTTTTTAAGAGCTGCATTCCGAATCTTTTCCCTCTCCTCTGGATTAAAGATGGTACCCATTAATTGTCGTAGATCACGCCAGGTGGGATTATGGGTATCTACAATAGTTTTAATCAAATCAGTGACCTCTGATGGTTTGTCACTAAACGGACCATAATGCATTTTCCAATTTAAAAGGTCCGAAGAAGTGAAAGGGACGTGTTGAAACACAGAGACTATCATGGGCGCTCTGTTTGGTTCAACCACAGATTGGTCTACCCTTCGGAGGGGATTCAGGAAGGCCACACCACCCTCAGCCAGATCATCTTCCTCACCCCGTTCGGTGTGCTTTGAACGAGTTCGCTCAGCTATGGGGCCTTCCTTAACTTCAAGAGGCAATGGTTCTCCCCCCACTGCTTCTTCTAGTTCATCCCTGGGGGGGGGGTTACCCGTTCGCTTTTCCGGGCTTCTTGTTCCTTTGGGCGAGCCCCCAACTCCACCCCATCCGAACTGGTTTGAGCGGAGCGGTCAACTGGGGTCGGTACCCCAGGGGAGTCAGGGATGCCCAAGTCATCCAAGGCTCGCAAAAAGGTACCAGCTCCTACTCCTGTGCTGCTGGACGCTGATGAACTGGCCCTAGGGCTTATTTGGTCATCACCGCGTGGAACATATGGTGGTGGACTGGGTAATTCCTCGGGGGAGCTGGGGAGAATTGGGGCCTTGGCTTCTCCCTTCTTGTGTGGCAAAGTGCGGGAGACTAACAGCCTGCACCTTGTGGCTTTGCATTTTTGTAGCCATTGGGGGGGGGGTGTTGTACCAGATTAAGCCAGACATCGATATAAGGGGCTTGGTCCGGGTGTCCTAACGTGGGGTGGAAAACCCTCTGGTGTACTTGCAGTACAACCCCTGGGTCCAAGGACCCTGTCGCTGGCCAGTCAACTTTAAAGTCTGGCCAGTCCACCTCACAGAAAACCCTTAGCCTTTGCCTGCTCCACCTTATGCCGTAGTCTTGGCTAATGTAGGCATCTTTAAAATGTTTTAACATACATGCCAAAGGGGTAAGTGGCGTACTTTCTCTTCCACCCATCTTCCACCCAGGGCACCAGACAAGACAAGTAGGAAAAGGGGTTTGAGAAGGAGGTAAGGGGTCCGTCCTTCCCAGAGAAACACCAAGGGATCTCAATCACACTTCCCCGGCTGCCAGTCCCGGACTCTCAACGGCCACTGAACAGAACCGCGGGGAACACTCACACCAGTCACACCAGACAAACCTCCCACCTTTAACCTTTAGGGAAGGGTGCCCTCTGCACCTGTCATATAAGACAAAACTTCCCTTAGGGGTCCCCCCGGACCCCACCTTTAGCCTTGAGGGGAGGGTGATCAGGCCTTCCCCTATCTACAGGCTAATAGTTATTACCTCTTCCCAGGGACCCAGATACTTGCCTGCAGGCTTCTTCTCTTTTCCTTCCAGCTGGATTGAAGTGTTCCTGGTCTCTTGGTCTCCCTCAAGTGGTTCTTGGAGGCGTCAACCGAGGCTGCGAAGGGGCCGGCTCCACAGGGAAGTCCCTCAGACTAAAAGATGTCCGATGGCGCCTGGGATGGTTCCCCGAGCCTCCGAGACCCTCCCACAGCGTGGTGACGGTCCAGAGGAATTTTAAAAATTCCGTTGCCTCCTGGCTGGCTCGCCAGAAATGAAGCGGGATTTACTAATCCCAATCAGTACCTGTAAATAAGTCAGGAGACAAGACCACGGAGATCCAGAGAAAACAGGTTTATTGAGTATTGCTAGCAATAGGCTCAGTGCAGTCTCCTGCCAAGGACTGAGCCCCGAACCACGCCCTAAGGCAGACTTTTATAGGTTCTTGAGATTTGACAGTGACATAGCATATTCAGTTCCGCTTATGGATAATACATTGTGCATACAGATAGGTAATTCTAAGGGAGATTCACTGGAAAAGTACAAAAGCAGAAGTTCGTAGTTTTGTGATACATAGGGCATACAACTTGGTACATTTTGTGGTTACAACGGTTACAGCAGAAGATTACAAATGCCAAGTTCCCTTTTAGACGTACAGATGTAGGAGAAAGGGCCTTATGATTATATCTTTTATATAAGAGTGCAATGTACAGTATAAATGAGGTTATATACCATTTGGTTGAGGGGGCTCTCCTTCAATAGAAATCCATTTAAACATCAGATTTTATTTTATTTTTTGGTTTAATCTGCAAGTATATTTAAAGAATTGACAGTAAGGGACCAGGATCAATATGACTTCAGATTTGATCATAATAGAGGCTTCAGTCAAGACACTCCATGCTAAATAGACAAAAGTATGGATACTCACCTTACACTTTAACCATACTTAAATACGTTTAACCATTGTATCTATTTTTCTTATATACCCTTATTTCTTCTTGCCCTGTTCCCCATATTGTTTCCTGTTTCATTTCATTCAGAAATCCGGGAAACCCTAATTATGGAGATGCTAAACAATCAAATTCAAAGTGAAAAAAAAAAAAAAGCAAGTACAAGTGCAAAGGGAGACCAGATATGTATTTTCACATTTTGAAGAAAATAATTGACACAATTCAGTGTCAATCTGATGGCAAACTTTTAAAAAAGCTTCTGCTTTGTTGCCTCACTGTAAGGAAAGCATATTCCAAGCCATTAGCAGCAACAACGAGAAGATTTTTTTTTTTTCTATTCAGCTTATTTGGTAACACATTCAGATGCGTGCTTACATTATCAACTTTTAAAAGAGAACTTGCTGAAGCTTTAACTTGTCCTTGGACTTTTTTTTTTAACATATGGAAGAGAACAGAGGCACATCTACTGTGCATTCTTTAAGACATTCTTTACTGGCGGAGTTCTTGTTTTATCCTTTCCATTGCATTTGACCCCAGTAAATTTACAACTTTTTTTTAAAAGTACTTTTTTTTTTTTACCCCATTGTCTTTGCTTTATAAAGGAAATATTGGTCGTGGTCTAAATTTTGTTTGCCTGTGGGATAAATTTTGCAATCTGCATCCTATTCACACCTGTTTATACATTCCAAATGTCTTTTTAAGTACCTGTGATGGGGGAAACCACAGGGGTGTATTTCTTATCTGGAAAAAACAGGTGCACCTTCCTTCTAAAGAGGAAGGTGTCCTTCTGCTTACTCTTTCTATCATTAAGAAATAGTGCTTTCCTGCCCCCTCAAAGAGGCACAATGCTGGTGTCATGCATCTTTCAAGAGCTTGTGTGCCATCTCAAAGCATCTCATGGCTTTGCTTTTATCACAGATATTGAAATAAATGGATGTCAACAATCTTCCACTGGGAAAAGAAAGCTTAAATTACTGTTTGTTGTAGTATTAGACTACAGTAAATACCTGCAATGTCCCATTGCCCATTAATTCTTTATAGTTAAATTTCATTTGTGCCAGGCAATGTGTGCACATTTGCCGAAATGATTTATTGCAAAACTGTTTTCCAAAATCTTATTGCCACTTTTTCCCCACAATTGAACAATAACTGCAAGCGTTTCCACTTGGTATTTAGCTCACAGCATTCAGTCAATTTCTTCCTCCTGTGCAATATCCTGTGCTCCCATTACTTTTACAAGACGCTATTTACGGTAACGTTACTTGAATTAAACTAAGTTAAGACAATAAGAATTATTGCGAAGCTTCTGCTCTTTAAATCAGAAGATTAAATAATGTTTCTTCTTTTTGGGTGTAAAACTAAGCAAGGCAAAATGGAGATGATATTTAGTGACACAGGATAGGAAGCTAGTGAATCAACACTGAAGATGAATTAGCACTTAACAAATTACTAACATTAAAGGAACATTCATTTAAAATGTTCCTTTAATGGTGAAACTGCAAAAAAAAAAAAAAAGTTCTGTCTTTGCCCCATCTTTGTCAGGTTCCCAATGATTTCCAAGATTCTTCCTTAGGGCAAGAAATGGGGTTCTGTAGAAACATCTCCATAGATACAGTACTTCAGATGTAGTTGTTCTTCAGCTAGGCAATAGCAAATTGAGGGAATTTGCTCTAGATCAGTGATGGCTAACCTTTTTGCCATCGCGTGACAGGAGGAGGGGCGGGGGGGTCACGCATGTGCATGCCCACACCCATAATTCTATGCATCCCACCCCCACGCATGTATGCGTGACCCCCCCCACTACCCCCCCCCCCCGCTCCTGGCACGTGATGACCCAGTAGGTCCGTTTTTCTCTCTCACCTGGCTCCAGAGCCTCTCTATGAGTCTCGGGAGGGCGAAAACAGCCTTCCCCACTCCCCGGAGGCCAGAAATGGCTCATTTCCCAACTTCCGGTTGGACAGGAAGTGACATTTTTTGCTGTCCCCAGCTTCCAGAGACTCCTAGAGAGGCCTCAGGGCCGGGGGGAGGCCGTTTTCACCATTTCCCCCAGACTTATAGAGAGGCTCTGGAGCCATGTGTGAGAGAAAAACGGGCCTTCCCCACCACCTACCAGGCTCTCTGGAGGCAGGAAACAGCCTGTTTCCCTACTTCTGGTGGGCCCAGAAGGCCCGAAAATGAGCTGGCCGGGATGTGCATGCACACCAGAGCTGAGTTCATGTGCCCACTGATATGGCTATGCCATAGGTTTGCCATCACGGCTCTAAATCATGGATGTCAAACTCATGGTGTCACATTGCCATCATGTGACATTTCACAACACTTTTTCTATTTGCGGAGCTGGGATGGGCTTGGCCTGTGCATGCCACATCCATCCCATGGGCCAGTTTGACATCCCTGCTCTAGATCAGAGGTGGGGAACAATGACCCCTTTATGACTTGTGGACTTCAACTCCTAGCCAGCCACTCCCAGGAATTCTGGGAGTTGAATTCCACAAGTCTTAAAAGAGCCATTGTTCCCCAACCCTGGTTTAGATGTAGTCACAGCTTAATAATTTGGTTTTGTTGCCAAAAGCAGAATCTCATCAAGAATGCATGGTGTGATTGACTACTTTGTTATTTTTATTACATGTTTTTATTTATATAATTTATTTCTTGGCCTTCTTCCCATAGAGCACTCAAAGAACTAAGCATAACGGGATAAAATGCTCATAATTCCATTCTGATGTTAAAATATTATAAAAGTAAATCAAACTGGAAAAAAGTTTATCTGCAAGTTGTAATTTTTTTTTCCCTGAAAGCAGAAGCAGTGGATCTATAGTGCATCTTCCAAGTTTGCTTGTTTGTTTATCATTCATTCATTCATTTATACATTTTTCTAGCTACCAATCTCATACCAAACTCTGAGGAGCTCCACATCAAGAGACATTAGCACAGCACACAGATTCTGCCCAATACTGATGCTAATCAGCAGATGTTGGCTAGAACGAGGTAGTTACCTAGTTTGGATAGCAATAGCAATAGCACTTAGATCAGGGATGAAATCCAGCAGGTTCTGACAAGGTTCTGGAGAACCGGTAGCAGAAATTTTGAGTAGTTCAGAGAACTAGCAAATGCCACCTCTGGCTGGTCCCAGAGTGGGGAGGGAATGGGGATTTTGCAGTATCCTTCCCCTGCCATGCCCACCAAGCCACACCCACCAACCCATGACCACCAAGCCACGCCCACAGAACCGGTAGTAAAAAAAAAATGAATTTCCCCACTGACTTAGACTTATATACCACTTCACAGTTCTTTACATCCCTCTCTAAGTGGTTTAAAGGGTCAGCATATTGCCCCCAATAATTTGGGTTCTCATTTGACCCATCTTGGAAGGATGGAAGGCTGAGTCAACCTTGAGCCTGGTGAGACTTGAACTGCCAAATTGCAGGCGGCCAGCAGTCAGCAGAAGTAGCCTGCAGTACTGCACCCTAACCACTGCACCACCGGGGCTCATGCGCCACCGGAGCTCATGCGCCACCAGCGATAATGAATTAAAGCAATATTTAAAAAGCTATAAAACATTAAATCTATAAACATTTAAAAAATGACTTCTATGTCAAGCTACCAACATGTGGTCATTTCTTCCTAGCCCAGCACTTGTGAGAAACTCAGGTCTTCAATGTTTTTCAGAAGGCTAGAAGATCTGCTAAACTTCAGAGGGGAAAGTGTTCCTAGGGACGAGGATACACAGAAAATGTGCACACACACACAAAAAAAAAAAAAACCTTGGTAGACTCACCTTCCTTGTCACAGTATTGACCCATATTTAAAGAAAGTCTGGTCACATATATTGTTATGTAAGGCCCTTTGTTCTTCAGCTAGTGAGACAGCACCATTCATTGTCCCTCATTCCAGCCAACCTCTGGTGATTAGCATTGGTATTGAGCAGCATCTGTGTGCTGTGCTAATGTCTAGATGAACATCCAGCTGTAATTGCCAATATAATTACCAAATGTGGAGGGATCAAGGGAATTATAAGAAGATGAAAATAGGATCTAGCAGGGTAATCTCTTAGATTTTACCTCCTAGGTTTCAGCACACAAATAGAATAGAGTACTGAGCAAAATTGTATCCTTATGCAAGAACACTATCTTCCTTTCTACTTACACATTTTTAAAAAGGACATTTTGTGATTCATCCTAAAGTAATTTATCCAGGAATGTGGATAACTCTCAGGTACAATATACAATGCTTAATGCATTGTAAGCCACCCTCAGTCTCCGGAGAAGGGCGGCATATAAATCAAATTTAAAAAAAAAAAAAAAATTCAAGAAGGCACATGGCTTTTCATGATGGATGCCCAGCAGTCAATATTTAACATATCCAAAAAGAACTGGAAAAAATTCCTGCATAAATTCTTGTGAAATGTTACTAATGATGAGACATATGGACTAATGGTCCTACTAGATAATGTTCCCATCTTCCTCAAATTTTAACCCTTGTTGGTGTGGTTTTACTGAAAATAACCGTTTCCGTGAGAGACTCCGGCATATTCTTCAAGTTTTATCACTGAAAACATGTGCTAACCAGACAAATTACTCAGCTTTTCTTCCTGCCAGTTCCCATTCAATTAAATGAAAGAATGTGTACGTTTAAAGAAAAAGAGGAAGAGATTATATATGCATTAAAAAAAAACCACTTTGCTGCTCTCGTGTTTATTGTATTTCATTACAAGATCGAACCTGTTTTATCTCTTCTTGTGCAATAATCTCTCCAGTAGTCGGCAGTTTTCAGGACTTTCTAGAAAAGCAGTTTAAGGGAACATTTCTCATTGCCTTTTTCATTCAAAATCTGGACCTTGAGCAACTGTTGAGTATTTCAAAGAAATTTCACCTCCCAGGCCATCCCTTATCTACATGAATTAGGAAATCCTGTAAATGCCCAGTACTATAGTTCAAAGTGCAGATTTCTTTTGCTGGAGTTTAATCAGTATATACAAAATTTGTTTTAAATTTTGTTATAACAGTACATATAAAATTAGGCTATGCCTATAATTGGAATCATTCTGTATTTTCTTTTTAATGCAAATACACCGGTTGTTTTTGAAAAGGAGGAATTTTAAAATCTAGAACAGCGAGATAACTTTTTAAAGATACTCAGGCAGATGCTTGCCTAATTCACTGGACTATAAGAAGAAGGTAGAGAACAACTAGGTTTGCAAGTTTTTATTATTATAGTCTATCTCAATAAAAGTAGTTTTAGCCTTCCTATTGAGTTGATTACCTGGTCTGCAGGGCAGACAGCCACTTGCTGGTCAATCAATAATGCAGCTGGATATTTTACATTGTTTTTCAGCACTGCCCGAGAAAGCTAGAATTTGGAGTAATGGACTGATTGGCTAGAAACTACTCAAGTTGTTCCTAGCTGACCATGAAGAAGCTCACTACTTTTTACTTGTTAAACTATCCAGAACTTTGACCTATGCTGCAAGGAAGTCCATGATTAGCATTTCTATGTTTCAGAGGACAGGCTGCCTGCAAAATGGCCAACACATGGGTTCTTGGTGCCCTGACCTTTTAAGACCTCTCCCTAATCAGCCCAGAAGCTGGTGCCTATAAAAGTTGAGCAGAGAGGCATCTGGGGTGGGGAGTGGGAGGAAGGGTTGTAGGGTTGTAGGGTTGTAGGGTTGTAGGGTTGTAGGGTTGTAGGGTTGTAGGGTTGTAGGGTCAGTCATCCAGGTCATGGTTGTTCCAAAGGCGCTTTTTCAAGAGGCAACTGGACCTTCTGGTTTTTCTTTGAAGATGTTTCACTTCTCATTCAAGAGCTGAAAAAGTTTCTTGGGTGAGAAGTGAAATGTCTTCAAAGAAAAGACAGAAAGTCCAGTTGCCTCTTGAAAAAGCACCTTTGGGACAATGGTTGGTTGTGTTAGTTTGGGAGCCTAAATCAGCCTAAGCAAGTAGAAAAGTTAGAGTTCTTCAGAAGTAGGGCTCACAAAGAGAAGTAGTGGAAGCACAGGAGTTGTAATAACTTTGGGGAAAAATGGTATAGTGAACAATGAGTGCTAGACTTTGGAT
The DNA here is from genome assembly GCA_022577455.1 of Arizona elegans. Taxonomy (NCBI): domain Eukaryota; kingdom Metazoa; phylum Chordata; class Lepidosauria; order Squamata; family Colubridae; genus Arizona; species Arizona elegans. The sequence continues at coordinate 1,861,713 of JAKOOJ010000006.1, read as the reverse complement.
ACCAGGTGGGGTTGTGTTGGTTCTTTATAGTTTTGGAGTTCACTAACCTGAATATGCATAAAAGAACCTGTGACACTATGAGAATACCAATAAAGAATATTTGTAACTGAGGATTGAAATGTGGGGTCCTTGTTGCTCTCTGAGCTTGGTTGTTTGCTTGCAAACATTTCATTAGCCAAACTAGGTAACATCAATGCTAATAAAGAGTGGGATTTCCTGAGAACAAACCACACTTCTTGCTAGCATTGATGATGGTATCTAGTATGGGTAATGAAATGTCTTCAAGCAAACAACCAAATTTAGTGAGCTCCAAGAACTCCTCACTATGAAAATACCTACATGCAAATATTATATTGGTGGCAGTACATATAATTAGTATTGCTTTAGTGTTTGCAGGATTATTTCCAATTTGTGATGAGCATCTACAGGTCATGTACTACAGCCAGAGAATTCTTTAATGTCCATGTCTTCTGTTCAAGTAGTCCTGGTCAAGAAACAAACGGAGCTCTTGCAAACAAACAGCCTGAAGCACAACAAACTTTTTACATGTGCTATGAAATAATTATGGCTTCAAAGGCTAACAAGGAACCTTTAATCCATGTAAATAGACTGCAGGTCACTGACATTTTTGAATTTCTGTGGAAGAAATTTCTGCCAAGTTTATTTGCCAAGGAATTTGATGGTACAATGCTTGGAACAGTTATTTAGTTCGGAGGAGCATTCTGTGTGAACTGTTTTTGCTTACATCTCTGAAATAATACATTTAATCCATTAATTTAAGGCCTTGTATTATCAGAAAGTCTGCGGTGTGTCATCAGGCTGAAAGCAATTTTTTAAATTCAGTTTTTCAAAATCAATGTTCCTTCTATGTTATTAATTTAATTTCTCCTTTATTTACGTCTAATGCAGAAGAAGTAGATGTGACAGAACATAGTTTAGTTTTGGTCACATACAAAGGGGATATTCTTATGGAAACGGCTATAATTAAAAAACAAAACGTGTGCTAAGGTTAAAAAGCACAATTGCAATACACTGTAGGTAAGACATTGAAAGGAATACTTGTAATATTAGAAAAAATTACACACTGATTATATCATACTTAGAATAACCCAAGTGATTTATATAGAGATGATTTTAAAGAGGAAGAAAGATTTGCCCTGGTTGCCAAGTGCTTGCTGGACGAGATTCAACCTTTTAAAGATGTAATTGGCTTAAAATATGGGGACCAACTGAGGTCCAGGAACTGAATGTTGCACTTTGCCACTTAAAGGAGATCTCCTAAGGGCCTCTGGTCACTTTTCAAACACCCCAGTTTTCCAACATGCTGTTTTCCTGCTGCTATTTCTGATAGAAAAATAAGCACTCTGGATTGCACTAGGCAATGGATTGCTTGATCAACCCACTGGCAGGAAAAACAAAACAAAACATTGCTGTGTATTGTTCACAGCTATTTTTAGTCCATTTTTTTTTCCTCCTGAGGCAAGAGAAGACAGGAAACAAAGAAGGAAATGCACACACATATACAAACTGAGGAGTTCAAAGCAGTGTGTTCATTATAGGAAAGAGTTTGTGTTAATGATGGTGGCCCTCTTATGGAACAATCTGTTCGCCTTTGTAAGAAGATTTTTGTTTGTTTCCATTCATCCCTGTTCAATTATTGGAGACTGCTGAGATAACTCCCTTTTGTTTTCTTAGCAAGAGTTTTCAGAAGTGGTTTACCCTTGCGTCCTTTTGTGAGCTGAAAGAAAGTGTCTGGCCTAAGGTCACCCAGCTAGCTTCATTCTTAAGGAAAGGAAAGAATCAATGGTCAGGTGATTTCTAGTCTAATGCCTTAACCACTAAACTCATTTGGCTTTCTTGTAAGAACTATCTCCTTTCTAATGAAGCTCCATTAAACAGTTTTAGACTGCATAAACAGAGGGATAGAATCAAGATCACATGAAATGTTAATATCACTTTATAATGCCTTGTTAAGGCCACACTTGGAATATTGCATTCAATTTTGGTCGCAGCAATGTAAAAAAGATGTGGAGACTAGAAAGAGTGCAGAGAAGAGCAACAAAGATGATTAGGGGACTGGAGGCTAAAACATATAAAGAACGGTTGCAGGAACTCGGTATGTCTAGTTTAATGAAGAGAAGGACTAGAGTTGACATGATCACTGTGTTCCAATATTTTAGGGGCTGCCACAAACAAGAGGGAGTGAAGCTATTCTCCAAAGCACCTGAGGGCAGGACAAGAAGCAATGAGTGGAAACTAATCAAGGAAAGAAGCAACTTAGAACTAAAGAGAAATTGCCTGACAGTTAGAACAATTAATCAGTGGAACAACTTGCCTCCAGAAGTTGTGAATGCTCCAACACTGGAAGTTTTTAAGAAGATGTTGGATAACCATTTGTCTGAAGTGGTATAGGGTTTCTGGCCTAAGCAGGGGATTGGACTAGAAGACCTCCAAGGTCCCTTCCAACTCTGTTGTTCTGTTCTGTTCTGTTCTGTTCTGTTCTGTTCTGTTCTGTTCTGTTCTATTCTATTCTATTCTATTCTATTCTATTCTATTCTATTCTATTCTATTCTATTCTATTCTATTCTATGAAAAATATTTTGAGGGACAACATTTGTGAGATATTGGAATTTACTCATCTAGGTCAATGAGATATTATAAATTAGTTTTTGTTGAAAATTATGTTAGAACCCTTATTAGGGTTAGTCTTACAGTCTGGTTTGACATTTTTATCCCTGTCAATTCTTTTCCAAGGAGCTGGAATAGGGAGATGTTGTCTGATGCTCTTAAAGGTATACTCACAGGATATAAGCTGCGCCGTGTAAAGCTGCCTTTTGCAATTGACTGATAGTGAGTTTGTCAATGTTGATGTTATTCAAGTGGTGCTCCAGATATTGTGGGATTTTACCCAAGGTGACTATTACAGTTGGTCAAAATGTATCTGTTTCATGAATGAATACATTCATGAATGAATAAAGAATTTTGCTGTTTCCTCTCCTTTTAACAAGTAAAGATATAGACTCTAAATAATGAAAATCCAAAATGATAACCTTTTCCCAGTTTGGTTATTCATGAGTTGTTGCTGCTGGATGGATGGATAGATGGAAGCATGATCTGAGAAAACCTCAGAAGTAGTTAGTAGATGACACATCTGTGGATAAAAACTGAATGTCATTCACATTATTTTTTAATATCCATATTTAAAGTTGTAATGTATAACAAAATGTATAATGTAAGAAAACCATTGGATAATTATCAATTAGATCATTTAGTTGCAAAAAAAAGCTATGAGTTATTGGCTTTAATTTCACAGGAATAACACCAATGAAATATACCACAATATTCAGGAAGTGCATTTCTATGATGGAAATTGATGAAAAACTTGTCAAATGTATGAATAAATATAACTTCTCTTGGGTGAAAGGTTAACATTAGAAGGAGGTAGAAAAAGAATTGTTTCATGGAAATTGGAACATGAAAAGAGATGAGCTCGTTCTGACACTCTTTCAGAAACTATTAGCCCCCATATACTTAGCTGGCTATCAGTGCATAACAAGATGTCAGTATGAATTTTTGAGCTTCACATCTCTGAGCTTATAGGTCACACAATTGAATGTTCCTTTGTTCCATCCTCTGCCCCCAGCAGTATGTACATTTCAGCTGCATAGAAATTTGCACTCAAAGTTCTGATTGATCATTGATGACCTGAAATTCTTTGCTCATCACCCTTAACCAAGGTTATGTTTCAACAGCTTTATTAACTCAGTTTTCATTAGCCCAAAATAAACCAGAACATTTTGTCCTTCTCCAAGAGTGAGGCCTAGAAGCTGATTGCTATGTTTCAGTCACTACAACACCAAATGACAGAGTGCCATCAAAGAAGAAATTGAAAATATCCATTTATAGTTCAGAATAAAATGTTTAAGATTATTCCTAAATTCAAGAGTGACCATTTCCCAATCTATTTATGCCTGAAATTCATTGTCCAGCAATGAATTTATTCAGTGGTGGGATTCAACCGGTGTAACAACCGGTTCGCTGCACATGCGCTTTGCCAAACGGGCGATCCCCACACGCACAGTACATTTGAAAACAGCACCTTCTACTCAGTGGTGGGTTTCAAAATTTTTTACTACCAATTCTGTGGATGTGGCTTGGTGGGCGTGGCATGGCTTGGTGGGTGTGGCTTGGTGGGAGTGGCAGGGGAAGGATACTGTAAAATCTGCATTTCCTCACCAATCCAGGGGAAGGTTACTGCAAAATCCCCATTTCCTCCCAATCAGCTGGGACTTGGGAGGCAGAGAATAGATGGGGGTGGGGCCAGTCAGAATTTTTACTACCGGTTCTCCGAACTACTCAAAATTTCTGCTACTGGTTCTCCAGAACTGGTCAGAACCTGCTGAAACCCATCTCTGCTTCTATTGCAGCTCTGGTGAATAAAACAGCTGAGGCACAGCAATCCGCGCTGCCGTGCCGATTAGCTGGGCTTCAAACAAAAGAAATAAAGGTAGGTATAGCACAGGGGCAGATGGGCAGGTCCACCTGATCGTCTGAGTGAACCAATTCACTCTCAGCTGATCGTTGGAGCTACCGGTATGCCCAAACCGGTGGGAACCGGCAGAATCCCACCCCTGAATTTATTCCTCCATTGTGCAATAAATGACCCCTTCAGGTGGATAAAATCTAGCACGTTATTCTTCCTTCTATCATTAGTTTTCTTATTTAACATTAGAGATAGAGTAAATTATAATTTAATGCAGGAATTAAAGTATTTTTTTAAAGAAAAAGAGAGAGAGAGAGACCCACATAAATAGACAGATATGACTCCAAGTCATGATTTGCTTCAGAATGTGTGGACATTTAGAAAACATTCCCAATTATAAGGTTCATGAAATTAAAACAAATGTTAATGTTACTGCAAGACTGTCTTAAGCAAAAATATATACAATATTTATATCTATCTTGGCAAAAACATGACAAAAATGGCATCTTACATTTGAATAATTGTATCCCACCTGGAGTTTAAAGAAAGGCACTTCATTGTACAGAGATAAAGCCATGGATTAAAGAGTTTCCCAATATATTACAGAGGAATTAATTGAGTGCTAGTAATAATTGCAGGGATTGAGAATTTAATTGCCAAATCAAGACCAAGGAATATTTTCAGAGTTAATTAAGAATAATTCATTCTAGGCTTCATTTTTGGCTTCACTGTTTACTTTTATAAATAAATGTGGTCATATATTTTCATTTTCATTTTATTAGATTTATATACTGCCCTATTCCCGAAGGGAATACTCAGAGAGGTGAACAGCCAGAAAGATAAAACACACAAACTACACAATTTAAAAGACAATATAAAAACCCATTAAATAATTTGGCCCAAAACAATTTAAAACACCCCTAATGTTTTAAAACCAATTTTAAAAGTTACAATTAAAAGGGAAGTTAGGCCAGGCCAGCCTGTTAAAATAAATAGGTCTTGAGGGCACGGTGGAAGGTGTGTAAATCCGGGATCCTCCGTATCTCCGGGGTGAGCTCATTCCAGATAGTAGGTGCCCCCACAGAGAAGGGTCTCCCCCTGGGGGCCGCCAGTTGACACTGTTTGGCTGACGGCACCCTGAGGAGCCCCTCTCTATGTGAGCGTACTGGCTGCTGAGAGGCTACTGGTGGCAGAAGGCGGTCCCGTAAGTACCCTGGTCCTAAGCCATGGAGCACTCTAAAGGTGGTAAGCTTGAAGCGCACCCAGAAGACCACAGGGAGCCAGTGCAGCTCACGCAGGAGAGGTGTCACATGGGAACGCCACATTGCTCCCATAACCACCCGTGCGGCCGCACTCTGAACCAGCTGGAGCCTCTGGGTGCTCCTCAAGGGGACCCCCATGTAGAGAGCATTACAGTAGTCCAGGCGGGAAGTGATGAGGGCATGAGTGACCGTGCGTAAGGAGTCCCAATCCAGAAAGGGACGCAACTGGCGTATCAGTTGGACCTGACAGAAAGTCCTCCCGGCCTAGGAGGCTTCCAGTTAAAGAGGAAGGAAGGAGTGACGGAAGGAGGAGGGAGAGAAGGAAGGAAGGAAGGAAGGAAGGAAGGAAGGAAGGAAGGAAGAATACAAAAATTGCTTAATAAATCAGTACATTTATATAACTTAACAAATTGAGCAATTCTGAAGAATAGGCCAATTCCGTAGAGATATTCCACTATTAACCAATGTCCTTTGTTGTAACAATCAGAATCTATTCAACTTGCATCTATTACCTCCTACCTCTGTAGACTTTTAACTGGAATTTGTTCTTCCTAATCAGAACTCTCTGTGAAGTCGCAGTGCTACTGTAGTTACTGAATAGGGAGTTACGTTAGCTTCATATTAATTTCACTGTTGCTTAATGGTTATTTAATGAAAAAGTCAGTTACTAAAAATTCCTTTTTATAAAATTGGAAACGGATATGGAAAAAAATGCATATTGATTTTGCAAAGGCAGAAGATGCAAGGATATTTTTATTCCTTGTTATGTGATATGTTATTGCCACATTATTTCACACTGCATATTTGTTTACAAAATCTGAATAGTATTAAATATATTATGATGTTTACATAAAGATTGTAGTGACATAAGGGTTTTAAAGCTTTCTGTTAATAATTTCAAGTGCAATTATTTTTGTATCGCATAAACTTAATTGCTCCTACTGGAGCTGTTGTAAAATTTATAATTTTACTACTATTTTGTTGTGGTCACTGGCTGAAATCAGGATTGGCTTTGAAAGAAGCAGAAGGTAGAAGATGACAAATGGTACTGCAATACATTTTTCAGCAGTATGGTGCCAATTGCTTAGAAGATTAAAATGGAAACAAGCAAATTAAAGAACAGTATAGTCCATTTTAAGGGCTCCTATTTCCTGCTGCACGGAGTTCAGCCACTTTTCCAAAGATCAAAATAACAATTGTCAATTAATAGAAGGTAAGTGGAATAATAGGCATGGATAGAAAATGGATATTTTACATGACAAGTTGCTAATAAAAACCTGTAATATGTTTATTTTGCAGTAAATGGACAGTTTCTGGCAAGCATCTATAACCCCCCAGGTAGAAGGCTGATCTGATTCCATATAATGCATAGAATCCCCAAACCTGCTCATACATAAGACTGATTATCGATGATGAGGTATTATGGTATACATAGAAATAGCACCTAAACTTATATACCGCTTTACAGTGCTTTACAGCGTCCTCTAAGTGGTTTACAGACTCAGCATATTGCTCCCAACAATCTGGGTCCTCATCTATGTCATTTATTAGACATTTGATTTCACTGCAATATAACCAGTTTAGTCTTTGAAGGGGCTATCACTTGGTTCTACTAATGATACAAACCAGCTCTGAGGTTAAATAAGAACTTTAGCCTCTTCTAGTATGGTAATGTTTGTTTGCTTACTTATTTACTTACTTACTTACTGGTACTTACTTACTTACTTACCTACCTAACTTTTGTCAGGGTCCATAAAGACTGGAAAAAAAACCTCAACACGCAAAAGCAATAACCAAGTTGGTTTATCCTGATATCGGTACTAACTGACCACCTTAAAGTGTTACAGAAAGGAATCTTTGTTGGAGCTGACACTCCGTGCTCCCCATCACCTTTTAAGCAGCATACAGCTCCACCCAAGTGCAATCACTCAGTTATCCAATTATCCCTTATCCTCCCTCTCCCTCCCCAATCCATCACAAGCCGCTTCAGCTGTTCCACACTGCTCCGTCTTTCCTTAAAGTGATAGATGGTGATAAATTGCTTCAGTGCATGACCCTGATGTTGTCATCTAGCAGGCGGCTGGGAAGTCGAAGTGAGGGGCATGCCTCGGGGCTGACGACCCAAGAAAGCAGGCACACAGGAAGGGTCGTCGGCGAAAGTGTGCAGCAGCGGAATGGCAATCCCCACACAAATGGTGGCCCCAAGTACTGTCGCAGGGCTGGGGCTGACACCTTTGAGTTTTTGACTCCTGATGACTATCTGAACTAATCTCTGCAGTTTTGTTGGCTAGATTTTGGAATCGGTTTACACTGACCTGGCTCCAATGGCTGATGATTGACTGAAGATCAGCTAGCTGTCTTCCTGCTTAAAGTATGACTACAACATACAATTTCTTGGATATATTGGTTGATTGATTGATTGATTGATTGATTGAATTTATATTGCCGCCTATTCACCTGTAGCGACTCAAAGCGGCTTACAGAATATAAAACCACATTTAAAACAATAAAACTAATAAAAAAGAACCAAATAAATTAATATTGTATAAGATAACAAATTGACACTTTTCTATAGATATATTGCTCAAGCATTTATCAGACGTTAGCACAGAATTTCTACATTAATTAGTGTTTATATTGAAGAAGTCAAAGGTTATGCAGGATTTATATGTCTTTAAAAATCCTCATAGCTACTTAGTTGTCCAAACAACTGAACTTGAATCTTCAAGTCCCACCAACCATTCTAAAATAGCTCTTTTAGTGGATATGTATCCTTTTTCTTGGAGTGGATAAACTTTCCACTATCTAAAACATATTTTCACTTTAGATAACAAGTCAAAGCACTGGAATATTTTGAATTAGAATATCAATCCTGCAAGATTGTTTTTTATTATTATGATATTTCTAACAGATCCTTCATGCTTGTTGTTCCGCCAGGCAGGGCTGTCAATATAATCATTTTAAATTGGGGTATTTTAATTTTTAGAGTTTTAAATCAGCCAATTCTATTTAATTATTTTAATTTTTAATTATTGTTGTGTCTTGTATTTTTAAACCGGCTGTACACCGCCCTGAGTCCTTCGGGAGAAGGGCGGTATAGAAATAAAATTATTATTATTATTATTAAGGGTGAAATATCAAAATAAAAATTTTAATACTGAAGGTGGATTGGAATATATTCCAGTAAGGATAAGGAATCAGGAAGATTTCATAGGTGAATATAAAAATAGGGAAATAAGTTTCATCAGCAGCATCTGTTTGTTGATTGTAGAGATTATAAAGAAAGATGCATATATCATATTTCATTGTTAAGGTCCACCAGATTTGGGTTTTTAGTTTAGAATATCCAGTACTGAACAGGTTCTCCCTCAGAATCCACTACTGTTGTTCTGATTATTCTTAGCATGAAACAGTCTTTGAATATTACATTGTTTTCACGTCGTGTTTAAAATCTGAATACTTTGCTTATAAAAACCAATATGTTACTTTTCTTGCTTAGAAACAAAACATGATAACTGTCTAAAAATGGCCTTATGGTTTCTGTTTTGATGATGGCATGTGTTTTTAAAGTGCAAACTCATAAATCTACCGTATTTTTCAGAGTATAAAACACACTTTTTTCCCTCCTAAAAGAGGCTGAAAATTTGGGTGCATTTTTTACTCCAAATGCAACCCCGCCCACCCACTGGCCCTTACCTTTTGGCCTCTGTGCATCCTCTTCATGGCTGCAGAGATTGCTACCGACAATGGCTTGTGTTTTTGGGCTCCGTGCATCGCATTTTCAGCCTCCAAATGTTCCATCTGAGAGCCCTTCAAGGCTGTGGGGATTGCCAAAGCACATCACCACCGATCGCCACCTGAAAACGTGATAGGTTTAAAACGCGATGTGGTGCCCAAAATGGATACCCAGAACAGCTGCTCCTTCTTTTACCCTTTCCGCGCTTCACCTGCTTTAGTTACTGGAGCTCCCTCTGACTTGAAGTGGTTTTTCAGCCCCAAAGTGAGCAAAGCGATTTTCCATGCTTTGCCTGCTTTTCTAATTGCGGCTCCTTCCAACAATCAGTTGTGCTTTAGAAACTGTTTTTTAGCCCCAACCAGCTCCAACCAGCCCCAACCTCAAAACCAGCGAGCAAACTAATGTGCTGAAGCTGACCAGGCTAAGGAAGCTAGCCAGATAACCTGGTAGACATAATTCCCCCCCCCTATTTTCCTCCCCAAAAACTAAGGTGCATTTTATACTCCAAAAAATATGGTAATTTTACTCCACCTCTCTATTCTTAATCTTGGTGTTTTAAACTGCTTTGATTACAATCTTTTAATACAAACGGTACCAAAATGTGAACAAAGGAGTTCTTTGTCTACTTCCATATACATATATATATATATATATATATATATATATATATATATATATATATATACAATTTTTATTAATATATATATATATATTTATTAATATATTCTATACACCAATACACCAATAAAATAAACAATCCTGCCACCATGTGATTACATTGTCCATAAATATAAAGTCATTCCTTTATACATACATATTTGCCATCGTATATATACATCATCATATATCTATTCTATCCCACCTTTTCTGGACCCAATCGTACCATAATTTCCAACTGTTATAAAATTCTGAATCTTTTTCACCATTGATCAATCTAGTTAATCTATCTGATTCCGCACACTCATTAATTTTATATATTATTTTCAAATCCATCGGTAAGTATTGATTTTTCCACTCCTGCGCATACGCTAATCTTGCTGCAGTAATAATGTGAATCAACAAGAACCATATATCTGATTTAACATTCAAAGGTTTTGCCCCCAATAGGAAAATCTCGGGCCTTAATTCCAAATTAATCTGTGTAATTTCCAAAATCCATTGCCGTATTTTTTTCCAATATTTAACTGCCTGTGGGCAGGTCCACCATTGGTGAAAATAAGTTCCATTACTGTAACCACACTTCCAACAGCAGGCAGATGTCCCGAGAAACATTTTAGCTAGTCTCGCAGGGGGGAGATGCCACCGGTAGACCATTTTATATATGTTTTCTTTGTATGAAGAAGCCATGGTTAATTTCATATTTTTCAACCAAATCTGTTCCCATTGCTGGAAGTCAAGGGGATATCCAAAATTTCGCCCCCACACTATCATACAATCCTTCACTACATCCTGTCCTATCTGCAGAGACAATAAATATGCGTAACATTTAGATAGTATCCCTTTCCCTCCTTCTAATAAGATCTTATCCAATTCTTGTCTTTTACGGTAGATTCCTTCACTATATAAATCTTTTTTATACCTGGAGTGCACTTGAGAATAAGACCACCAGTCTATTTTATATCCTTGAAGATTTAATAATTCTCGTGACTTTGGATTACCCTGAACATCCAAAAAAACTTCATACGTCAAGGTTTTCTCCCCTTTATACAATGTCAGGTAAATCTGAGCTTCCTGCACCGAAATCCAACATGGAACTTTTGAACTTTTGTCTACTTCCCCATTGAATCTTTTATAGGAATAAAACTGCCTTATGATTCCTCACAGGTAGTTTGATAATTAATGTACTAACAATCTACTTTCAAATCTTACTCCATAGATCGAATAAACATCAACTAGAATTTCCATCAGAAAACAACTTTTACATTTTAAATAGCTTTATGGCCATAAAAAAAGAGACTAACTTCATGTTTTCCCCCTCACTTTTTTTTGTTGCAGTTGAAATGTTGATGGATGAAGCAAAACAAAAAACAAAAACAAATGGATGAGCTTGATCTATTCTTAATCCATATTCATAGATTTGCCATTAGTTGATTCTTTGCAGTACAGAACCAAACCAGCAAGCAATTCGTCAGGCAAGCAAACCGCAGCCCGATTAGATCATTTATGTATACCAAAGAACCTGAACTGAACATTAATGCAGCCCATCTATTTTGTCTTTTAAATCAAAGATCTAGGAACAATTATCATAACACTGTAAATTTTTAATAAATCAACAACTTATATCTGTTTATCTCAGTCATATGCCAACTCCATACCAAAATGGAGACAAAATCCAGACCAAAAAGTGACAAGGGTCACTTTTCCCAAAAGGTTTCCACAATTTTGGCCACAACTGTATTGTTAGTATTTGAAGTTATCTGAGAAAATAGTAGAAGTGAAAAGGTGTGGATGTGGGGGGAGGGAATGCAAAACAGGAGAAGGGGTGGGGAAGAGAGCACCACTGAATATGGGAGCACAGCTGATTTGTTTTATAGGGAATTTCTATAAATTTGTTAATAAGTTACTTGGAACCCTGACACTGATGATAGTTCAGAATTTTTTATTGGCCAAGTGTGATTGGACACACAAGGAATTTGTCTTGGTGCAGATGCTCTCAGTGTACATAAAAGAAAAGATACGTCCACCAAGAATCATAAGGTACAACACTTAATGATAGTCATAGGGATAACATCAAGATCATGGGAAGTGATAGTACCATTCTATATTGCACTAGTGAGGCCACAGTTGGAATACTACATACAGTCCCCCGTTCCCCGTCCCCCCCCAGATTTGCAAGTACCCCATTCCTGAAGGTTTTCAAGGAAAGATAAGACAACTACTTGTCTGGGATAGTGTAGGGACTCCTGCCTTGGGCAGAGGATTAGGTTACAAGACCTCCAAGCCCTATGGTTCGATGATTCTTGTAGCACTTGTCCTATGTAGTCTTCCACTTTGATGTGTTCAAATGGCATTAAAAACAAGTCGTGGGGTAGGCTGATGTAAAGCTACCATAGAATTTCAATTGATTAATTATTTTTTTTCTTATCAACCCACTTTTGTTTTCTTGCTTTTAATATTGTAAGCCACTGGAGTGTTGCAAAGTTGGGTGCCCTCTAACTCAAATGGATTAATGAATGAATGAGTTGGTTAGTTAATGAAGGAGTGTTTGTCTCCTGAAACTTTACATGTTTCAATTGCATTCCCATCCTTTGCATCCTTGTTTTATTTTTCTTGCTTTTTCTACCTCTAGATCACAGGTGTCAAACTCGATCACGTCACATGACGCATTGTGACATATCACATTTTTTGCCTTTGCAGAGCTGGAGTGGATGTGGCCTGTGTGCAGACCTCTAGCTAAGATTCTGTGCAGTTCAGAGAACCCACAAATCCCACTCCTGGCTGGCCCCTCCTACTCCATCCCTCCCCTCCCAGGAGTGCCCACATGGCCCATTTTGGATGCGAAGGTGGGGAAGGTGAAAAACGGGCCTACCAGAAGTTTTGGAAGGGCCTCCAGAGGGCCTCTGGAGCCTGGGGGAGGCCATTTTTGCCCTCCCAGCAGCTTGAGGAAAGCCTTCAGAGCCCAGGGAGGGCAAAAACGCTCCCCACCATGGTGCAGGAGGCTGACTAAGTCACACCCACCATGGCCATGCCTACCCAGCAACTGGTCAGAGAACCCATTGCTAAAATCTTTGAAGCCCATCCCTGGCTGTGCATGATGCATCCATCCAGTGGGCCACCAGTTTGGCAGGCCTGCTCTAGATGAAACCCATCTATGCTTTATTAATGTGAATCACATCCCCAAAACCACCTTTCTTGAATTTATACTTTCTTTCCCCCCCAAAGAACTGAATGTACAAATTTCCCACTGACCATAAACACATTTGAATTCCAGATTCTAAGTTCCCTTTTTTTCCCTTTTCATCTGAACTTTTCCTCTGCTTGGTTTTTCTTTTCCCCCCACTCTTCTTGAAGCCCTCCTAATACATTTCGGTGGTACTCTCTTCTATGCCCATTGTTTAATATTCTACAGATAAATTAGCTTAAGATCATCATATTAGCTTAGAAACTGGCAAACGCTGAAAGCCTCAGTGTAAACCTGTAGGCTATTGAATAGATGTGATTATCTGATTGTCCTGTATACCATTAGCCTCAAATACTTAAATGGAAAATATTGATTGGTTACTAATAAGCTTTACTTTTGGATTAGAGAATGCATAAATCTCTTTAATTTTTAGCACTCCTTCGTGATATTTGGTGCTATGGGAGGCCTCATTACAAGAGATTATCTTGTGAGGCAGTAGCATTGCTATGAATATGCCGCTGAGCTCGTATCTGTGACCCAGAAAACATTTCTATAAAGTAATGCTTAGATTCAGTTCTTTTAATCCCTGAACAGGATCAGTGCCTTCGGAGCTGTATTTAAGAGTTTGACTCTGTAAGGAATTACCCTTTCCTAGGACAGGGTGACTGCCTTTTTTAAGGAACAAAGATTTGCTCGGCTGTGAAGATAAAATAAATTCGGGTTGTTATCTTGTGGCCTGAATATGGTAGATTATGATAATTGAAATGCAGAAAGGCAGTTCCTGAGAGTCTCTTTTTTTTTTTTTTTTTCAGATGTTTGAATTAAAATACCACAAATGGTTTTTCAATGTTACTGCGACATATTTCTTTGGTCGTACATGCTGTTCTGATCCAGCAGGATTTAACACCAACAAATCTGTGTATTTAAAATGCTACTAGGGAATGTCAGACAGTCCTATCCATATCCATGCAAACATACACTGAGAGGCAAAAGGGAAAAATATAGACATTGTGACTGTAGCCTGCAGAAGGTGACTGCTTAGATATAAAATCCACAATTCTACAGGCTCGGAGATAAAATCAACATAACCCTGAAGAAAAGTTTTTTCATGTAGAGCAGAGGTGTCATTTGGCCCATGGGACTGCCCTGGAAACAGCGTAGGACAGACCCAGTGAAACGAAGCTTGGGAGGGCCGCTTGTGGCCCTTGCAAGCTCCATTTTGTTGGCAGAGGGTTGGAGGCCATTGCAGCCGAAAATAGAGCTTGGAAGCCCGTTTTCGCTGGCAGAGCACTCGGGCCATCACAGGCACCCCTGACATGAATGATGTCGAACTGGCCACCCCCACCTGACCATGCCCCTCTCCCCCCAAGTCAAATACAACCCTGATGCAGCCCTCAATGAAATCAAGTTTGACACGTCTTGATGTAGAGAGTCACTCTACCCCACTCCCTTTGTCTTGGATAGCTGAAAATGTTGGTCCTTTTAAAATGGAAGGCAGACATTGCTGGACTGAGACTGGACAGGGAGGTTTAAATCTGTTTTCTCAACAGCTTTACTAAAGAACTGGAACACCAGAAGAAAATGAGGAATTCAAGCAAGGAGACCATCTATTGCAAGGAATCCTCTTATTTTCTGTAAAAAGAGAAATATAGACACGAAGCTCCGCTTGATTTATTTTTCAGGATTGTGCAAGTCCAATGTTGTATGTGTGTGTGTCTGTGTTTATGTCTCTGTGCTATTATAAAATTTAATACTATATAACCTTGGTGTTTTATCCATCTAGGGATAAAATGGATGAAAAAATGTATTCTGTAGGATTCGAAGTATCTAACCAGCACTCATTTTTATGAGATTTTGGTGCAATTTTGGTGCAATTTATGAGCTATTTGTAGCAGACCAGCATCAACACTGCATTTTCTTTTCTTTTATGTACATTTGTATACATTATCAGTTTTTTCTTGAATGGCTCTTTGATTGTGACTTGGACAGCTGTGGAATTTATCCTCATTGACTTTGTGTGTGTGTTTATATAGCTTGATTTTATCCATCTCTTGTGAAATTTCTCAATCTCTTAAAATGACAAGAATGGAATTACGTATAGTATAGTATAGTATAGTATAGTATAGTATAGTATAGTATAGTATAGTATAGTATAGTATAGTATAGTATAGTATAGTATAGTATATAGCAGTGATGGTTAACCTTTTTGGCACCAAGTGCCAACATTGGAACATGCATCCGCCAAAGTGCCAGAACCTGTAAGACAGCAGCTGGCCAGTGTGCATGCATGCAGAAGCCAACTGCTCTTCCAGCATCCATTGTGCATATGCGCACTGGCCAGCTGCTCTCTTCTGGGTTGTCACGTGCATGTGCACTGGATCAGCTGTCCGGCGTGCATGCATACATCGGAACCCAGAAGAGCAGCTTGCAATGGCATGCATGCCCACAGAGAGAGCTCTACATGCCACCTCTGGCACACGTGCCATAGGTTCACCATCACGGGTATATAGTAGAGTAGAGTAGAGTAGAGTAGAGTAGAGTATATAGTATATAGTATATAGTATATAGTATATAGTATATAGTATATAGTATATAGTATATAGTATATAGTATATAGTATAGTATAGTATAGTATAGTATATAGTATATAGTATATAGTATATAGTATATAGTATAGTATAGTATAGTATAGTATATAGTATATAGTATATAGTATATAGTATATAGTATAGTATAGTATAGTATAGTATAGTATAGTATAGTATATAGTATATAGTATATAGTATATAGTATATAGTATATAGTATATAGTATATAGTATATAGTATATAGTATATAGTATATAGTATAGTATAGTATTGTATAGTATAGTACAGTGGTGAAATCTAAAATTTGTTACTACCGGTTCTGTGGGCATGGCTTGGGGGGGGGCAATGTGACTGGGTGGGCCTGGCCAATTTTTTTTTTACTTTTAAAAGCATTTTTTCTACAACCTCTTCGGCCAAAGAGGTTGTAGAAAAAATGCTTTTAAAAGCCTCTGACAATCCCAGCTGAGTCGCGTGATCATCAGAGGCTTTTTTTTTTTACTTTTAAAAGCATTTTTTTGGCTGAAGAGGTTGTAGAAAAAATGCTTTCAAAAGCCTCTGATGATTCCAGCTGAGCCGCGTGATCATCAGAGGCTTTTTTTTTTTTTTTTTGATGATCGCACAGCTCAGCTGGGTTGGGGGGGGCAGGGATTTTTGCTACCGGTTCTCTGAACCACCCGCCTCCATTGCTACCAGAGCATAGCATAGCATAGCATAGCATAGCATAGCATAGCATAGCCTAGCCTAGCCTAGCCTAGCATTTATTGTCATTGTACATCATGTATACAACAAAATTGGTTTTAGCATCACTGGTGCAATCCATGACAAAAAATACAAACAACATAAATAGTATAAATAATAATCCCTATGCAAGTAATTAGGGGGAAAAAAGGAAAAGAAAAACTAGTCACACATTTCCGCGAGTGCGTGGAGTGATTGTGGTTGTGTTTAAGAGTCTGACAGCCCAAGGATAGAAACTATTTTTAAACCTATTTGTTCAGCTGGCTCTGCTTCAATGTCCTCTGCCCGATGGTAGACGTGCGAAGAGACACTGTCCAGGGTGTGAATCATCTCTGAGTATCTTCTTTAGTCTCCTAAAGCAGCAAGACCTGGCGATGTCATCCAGTGGTGTTAGAGGGCAACCAATGGTTTTGTGCCGAATTGATCACTCTCTGTAGTGTCTCCCTGTCTGCAGATGTTAGACCAGCATACCATACTGTAATGCAGTACATGAGGACACTTTCTATCGTGGACCGATAGAAAGAGGTCATCAGCCATTGTTCCACCTGATTTTTCTGTAGGACTCTACGGAAATGAAATCTTGGTTGGGCCTTGTCAATCACCAGGGACGTCCTGATGGAACTGAACAGTAGAGAACAAACATTTATTTATTTATTTATTTATTTATTTATTTATTTTATTTTATTGAATTTGTATACCGCCCTACTCCCGAAGGACTCAGGGCAGTGAACAGCCATAGAATAAAACATATAAATACAGAATTTAAAATAGATTAAAACGAATTAAATAAATTGGCTGAACAAATTTAAAAACCCAATAATTTAAAACCAGATTTAAAATTTCCATTTAAAAGGGGAAAGACTTAGGTCAGGCCAGCTTGATGAAATAGGAAAGTCTTGAGCACGCGACGGAAGGTACGCAGATCTGGGATCCTCCGTATCTCCGGGGGGAGCTCGTTCCAGATAGTAGGTGCCCCCACAGAGAAGGCTCTCCCCTGGGGGCCGCCAGTCGACATTGTTTGGCCGACGGCACCCGGAGGAGCCCCTCTCTATGGGAGCGTACTGGTTGGTGGGAGGCTATTGGTGGTAGCAGGCGGTCCCATAAATAACCAGGTCCTAGGCCATGGACCGCTCTAAAGATGATAACCAATCACCTGAATGTGTATATATTCTTTTCCAGGTTTTTGGAAAGACCATATTAATATGTGTTTGAGTATTAAAAATTAAAACAAATGACCTTTTTTTGACAGACATAACTGACACAGAGGCAGGTATCTGGAGAGATAAGTAGGCATTCTCTCCCTTTTTTTCTTTTCATTTTTTAACAGCAAGATTAAAAAGATCTTCACAAGTAAAAAAATATGTATTTATAGTTCAGATTTTCAAATTCAATAGAACAGCTAGATTAGTATTAATAGCTGATCTTTCTTGTGTGGCTGTGAAGGTTTGGAAAGGCATAATTTGCTTGCCCAACCAGAAAATGTTTCTAGATTGGACTCCGACACTGTCAACCCAGCTCAGGTCAGCTGGCCCAATTGAACCAAAAATAAAATAAAATAAAATGGAAAAACCTTATTTTAGTTCAAAAGAATGAAACTATAATTGAAAATAAGAAATAAAAAAAAATCAAAATGTCATTTTTCTGTTTTGTATTTTATTTTATTCCTGTTGATTAATTTTTAAAAAGAAAAAAGAAATTACAACTGAAAAGGCAATGGATTTAAAAGCAAAAATAGAGCAAAGTATTTAAAATATTGGAACTGGGTTTTTTTTATTTTTTTAAAAAAGGGTTATGCTTAAATTTAAAAGAGGTATGATTATAGTATTTTTTAGAAATGGACAAGTTGAAAAGCAGAGTATCTTCTACTGTAAACAATCCTAGAAGAATACAAGAGAGTAAGTCTCCCTAATTGTTGTTGTTGTTAGTTGCGAAGTTGTGTCTGACCCATCACGACTCATGGACAATATTCCTCCATGCCTTCCTGTTCTCTACCATCCTCTGGAGTCCACTTAAACTCACACCGACTGCTTCAGTGACTCCATCCAGCCACCTCATTCTTTGCCGTCCCTTTCTTCTTTTGCCCTCAATCGTTCCCAGCACTAGGCTCTTCTAACAGTGAGAACAATTAACCAGTGGAACAGTTTGCTTCCAGAAATTCTGGGCACTCCATCACTGGATGTTTTTAAGAAGAGACTAGACAGTCTCTTATTCTGAAATGGCATAGATTCTCCTGCTTGAGCAGGGAGCTGGACTAGAAGACCTCTAAGGTTCCTTCCAGCTCATTCATTCTATAATCAATATTGCATCTGAAATGCCCCAGTCAGTGTTTCCAAACTAGGGCATATTAAATTCACCCACCTCTCAGGTGGAAGCATTGCAACTGAAGCAAAATGGTAATGTGCCTAGGAAAATATACTGTAAATAAATACTAATGCTACCAGCAATCAAATTGGGGTATTAAAATATTTAGTAAAAGCAAATCCAAAGTGGCTTTCTTCTACATAATGGGGCTGACATATGGCAAGCAAAATCAAAACAGCGGTGTTGACATAAAAACTAAGTTTGACTGTGAAAACCAATGGAATAGGAACACAAATTGTTGAACTAACTTAAGAATGTATTTTTCAAAACTGTTCTTATTATGCAATAAAAAAAATAAGTTCTTAGAAGATTCAAAGATTATATAATTTATTGGCCTTTCAGACAATTTTTAAATGACCATCTAAACAGGATGGTAAATAAAATTGCATGGACTAGAACACTGTCTCTTTCTCAAATGCAGCCTTTTTTTAAAAAAAATAGTAATTTTATTAAAGACTACAATTGCAATAACAACAAACTAATGCAAACTAAAAAAATACAAGAATAAAAAATAAAAAAATAGAAGAAAGAAAATTTAAAAAAATAGAAAAGAAAGAAAAAATAAGGATAAAATAAAGAAAAAGAAAATAAATATATAAGCAAGTAACTTTACACTTCACAGGTATAAACAATTTTAGTAGCTTGTCACTTCCCCTTCAAATACCTCAAATGTTCTCTTCTTCCCATATCTTCATCTCATATGAAACAAATCCATAAAGCCTTGTCATTTCAGTGCTGATGTCAGCAAAAGTCCATTAAGAGTTAGGCTTCAGAGTTTCAATTCCATTTTGAGTTTGTTCTCAGTTTCAGGACAAACTTGTTCCTCTTCTGTAGGATCTTTTAGACACAGTTTTTTCCCCTAAAAGATAAAATGGGAGACTGAAGATGACTCTGTGAAAAGCAGGCCCATGTTGTGACCCGCCAGTGGCCAGCAGAGCTGGCAGCAGATTCGGACAGTGAGAAGGTTGGTGGGGGGGAACATGGGCCAGTCCTGGAGTCTGGGGAAGGCTCAAATGAAGGTTCTGAGTCAGAGACAGAGAGGGGGCCATCTGGTAGTTATTTGTTGCCTCCAGAGTCTCCAGAGTCTGACATCAGCAAGGCAGAAGAACAGCGTGAGCCTGTTCCCAGTGTGCACATGCGCAGAGCTGCCATGAGATAGGAACAATTAAGGAAACAGGGCCGACTTGGGAGTAAGGCATGGAGATGATTGGCCCCTCCCTTAAGACATAAAAGAGGAGCGAATGGGGCGTGAGCTTTTGAGGAAGCAATTAGTTTATCTGGTCAGTTAAAGCTTTGGAAAGTTCTGTTTGACTCTGTGCTAAGTTTGGCCTTGCCCTGCATTTGGCAATTAATTATCTGGCAGCATTCCAAGGGAGATAAGATGGGTGTTTATAAACATTCCCCTGAAGGACTGTTTGAGAAGCCTGTCGGACTGTGAATGACAATAATTCACAGCCTTATGAATAAAAGAGGTTTGCCTGGACTAAGATTGTGCTGTTTACTTTCTAAGGAAGCCTAGGTCAGAACAGCCCATGACCACAGCCAAATGAAGACCAGTGAGTAAACTGTCTCTTTCTTTTTCTTTTCCAGGCAAAGAGATCTCCCACAAGGGCTCCAGACAATTATTCTTCATGACCCAGTGGTCTGTGAGGGAGAAGAAAGAATAGTCATCTTGCCCAAACCATGGTCAACATTTTTGAAAGGACAACAAGTTAGCATATTTCAAAGAACAGCAAGTGAAAATTTCCACACACACACAAAATAAGTTCCTTCATCTTTTTTACATCATTCACGCATTTGTAGAAGAGAAGAGGATATTTTTGGCAACTGTGGAAAATAAATCTTCTCCATTTTAGTCAGTACCATGAATGTTGTCTGCAAAGGCTATCATTTGATGATCAAATGTGTTTAAATCAATGTGGATGATAACTTATTCTTTAGGAAATAAGTGCGGAGAATAAACCTGCAGGTTTTTTTTTTCTACATTTTAATTTCAACCCTGATGATGTTATAGGTGGCCAAAGTCCTATAAAGGTTCCCTTCGCACATACATGCTAATTGTTCCTGACTCTAGGGGGTGGTGCTCATCTCCATTTCTAAGCCGAAGAGCCAGCACTGTCTGATGATGATTCCATGGTCATGTGGCCGGCATGACTAAACGCTGAAGGTGCACGAAACACTGTCACCTTCCCACCAAGGTGGTCCCTATTTTTCTACTTGAATGTTTTACATGTTTTCAAACTGCTAGGTTGGCAGAAGCTGGGGCAAGTAACGGGAGCTCACTCCGTTATGCAGCGCTACGGATTCGAACTGCTGAACTGCTGATCTTTCTGATTGACAAGCTCAGCGTCTTAGCCACTGAGCCACTACATCCCCCCGTGTATAGGAAGTCCTATACACTTCCAATAATCTCCTTATTTCCATTACTTAATTACTCAAATTACTCAAAATAGACATATGAAAACTGTGTTTTGGCTCTCTATAATGAAATGTATACATAAAAAGGATCCATTTCTAGATGTACCCTCCTCTCTCTCTCTCTCCTCCCCCTCCTTCTCCCTCTCCCTCCCTTCCTCCCTCTGTGTGTGTGTGTGTGTGTGTGTGTGTATTTGTGTTTATGTGCACACACAAACAAAATAAATGAGGATAGGAATTGTAAGAATTAGAATTGTAACAATTCACTCAGAAATATTTTATTAAACTGCACGAACTGTTTACCAGGAAAAGATGGCTAATTAGTTCAATGGATGAATAGATATATAGATAAATAGAAAGAGCTATATTGTAGATATTCCTTGCTATCATTTGTTGGTGAATGCCCCAATTACTACTTTTCTAAAGAAATCTAACCACAATTCTAACCTTTTTTTAAAAAAAAAAAAATAAGATTTTCATATGCATTATCCTGTTTCTTTTTCTTGTTATCTTGAAGATATATTTTTACCTGAATTCCTGTACAAGATACATAATTGAAATCTACATTAGAACATTCGGTGAACTACAGACAATTAAGTTCTAATATATATATTAGTTCCAGAGGTGTGATTTCTTAATAGACACCATAGTCTTTCCTTTACATAAAGGCATTGAGAGAACTCTAATCCTGTAGTTAGTGTAGCTGTAGTTAGGAAAATGGTGCAGGTGTCTGAATACCTTCTTGTCTGAATTGATAAAGGCAAAGCAAATGAAGAAGTGAAAGTGCTCTAAGACTTTAGAATTCAAACCTACAAAATCTGCCACACAACTCTCCAGACTTAACAAATCTTGACAGTGGAAGTAGCAGTACCTGGAGACAGCAGAATACAAGTGAAAGAACTGGAGAGAATCACAAAATAACAAGACCTGCAAACAGAAGTAAAACAACTGTGGCAAAAGAAATCAAACATAGTACCGACAATAGTAGGCATGCAATTCTAAAACATCTGGAGCATCAGTTAATTGCAAAAAAAGTACCTTTACTTGGAAGGATACTGTGACAATACCTTTAATATTATTAAACAACTTCTGCGTATCGCAAATCCTTAGGAAGGACTTACTAAGTGGTCAATGATGCAAAATCTATCCTAAATATCTCTCTGACTATCTAACCATAATAATAATATCTATTATATGGGCCTATTTTGTTAATACATTTTTTACCTTTACAAACACTAATCTTACACATAATGTTAAATATTTTGAAAACTTTGAATAAAAAAATGCAGGTACATTTATTGTTTAGACTGGTGAATATGTTTGAAGCAAGGTAGACATTTGCACCTGAAAGTAATAGATGTTACAGTGATAAATTACAGATTTCCAAATCACCTACATTATTATACCTTAGGTATATCTGTAACCCTATCTACTGCAGAAAGCAAGGTGTTCTCTTTAGATGCCCTAGATTTATGAAAAGATATGGAAGGGCAGAAGGATATCTATGGAGAGTAATAATGGCTGAAGATAAGAACAGCCAGTTCCTTCTCCACAAGTAAATTGTTATGTTTTAACCTTTTAACCTCCCTGGCTTTATTAACTGAAATCATATTCTCTACAGGGGTGGGCTGCTGGGGGTTCACAGTGGTTTGGGAGAACCTCTAGCTAAGACTGTGCAGTTTGGAGAACCCCTAAAGCCCATTCCTGGCTGGCCCCACCCACCCTGCCCCACCCCACCCAGGAGTCCCCACACGGCCTGTTTTGGATGCAGGTAAGTGCAGGGGGCATGCTGAGGCTTGGGGAGGGTGAAAAACGGGCCTACCTGAAGTTTGGGAAGGCCGGAAACTGGCCTGTTTCTGGCCTCCAGAGGGCCTCTGGAGCCTGGGGAGGCTGTTTTTGCCCTTTTAGAGGCTCTAGGAAAGCCTCCGGAGCCCAGGGAGGGCAAACACACACACACACACCATGGTGCAGGAGGCCGACTAGGTCATAGCCACTGTGGCCATGCCCACCCAGCAACCAGGCAGAGAATCCCTTTCTAAAAATTTTAAATCCCACCCCTGGTTTTATATAAATAAGTATATTTTACATTTATATTTACAGCAGACAAGATAGTCAGGAACCCAGGAATATCATGAGGTAAATCTAAACAGCATACAGAGCACACAGAAGAAAAAAAGTGGGGGGAAAAAGAACCCCCCCCATACACCCACAGTAATCAATCATAGCATAGATTGCCTCATGTAGGCTCCAGCATTCTCCAATCAATCAACTACAATTGTATGCTCTGGCCCATTGTACACTTTACTTTCCCAGCTACTAAATTTAATATCCTAACAAGTTGACGCTATTGCTGTATCTTTTTGGTTATGCTTGTCTCTGTCTTTCTGTGCTCCGATAGTGAGATTTTGTTGACCTCCCATATGTCAAAGTTGGCTCTCAATTCAATTAAAATATATTTAGAGTGTGTGAAAACTCTCAATTACTTTCTCTTTGCCTTACTCTACATCTCTTTTTCCTTCTCACATCCAGGTGTTTGATATTAAGGGTGAATATTAACCAGCACTGACACGCCTCACAGAATTTTTACAGAATGAATGAAGTGGTGGTGGGGGAATCCTTGCAGATAAACCATTAGGAATTTATTTATTATTTATTAATTCAATTTGTATGCTGCCCCTCTCCGAAGACTCAGGGTGGCTATGAATTCTATGAATGATGCTGAAACTTCCTTTGATAACAATGTTGGAATAGTATTGCTACAACATATACAAATTTTGTATATATTGTTTTTTACTTTGGCTGTTCACCGCCCTGAGTCCTATTCTGGAGAAGGGCGGTATAGAAATTTAAATAATAATAATAATAATAATAATAATAATAATAATAATAATAATAATAACAACTGAAAAACTAACACTAGCTCAAATAACTTCTTTTCTGACTTGAAGTAAAATTATTTATGGAAGTTAGTCAAGAGCATCATAAGCCAGATTTCCCAATCAAACCTTAGTTTATTACTATATCATAGAGAGCTCCAAATCCTATTTTTATCCAGAGAACAGATGCAATTTGAATAACACAGAAAAGAACACTCTTGACAATTTAATTTGTAGAATATTCTTACATGCATTTGCCATTTCCTAGTTGGATACATTATACTTTGTTTGATAGTCAGCTTTAATGAGTATAGTTAGGAACCTTAGAATGAGAGTTAAAAATCTAAATAGAATATAAAACTTATCCAACACGCCCAAAAAAGGTACACAATATGCCCAATATGCCCCAAAAAAGAAGGGAGTCTTTAAGGATAGGTCTCTCTACCTATCTACCTATCTACCTACCTCTCATTCTTAATATGGATCTAAGTAGAAAGATCCACAAAAATCTCATGGTTGCTTATACATCATCAAGGACAGTGTAGCTGTCCTTACAAATTATGTAGAAGGTATTTAGTGTTAAATTAAGAAGAGCATGGAGAAGAAGAAAAGGAAGAAAGAGGGTTGCATATTTCTGCTAGGTTATGATGGTATCTGATAGATTTAAAGCTGCTGCTATTGTGGTGTTTTTTCCTTTGCATCATTCCTTCAAGTGTATATTAACTTTATATTTATTCTCTCTCTCTCTCTCTCTGTCTCTCTCACTCTCTCCCCCCCCCCCCCATCTCTATATGTAAATAGAAGTGAGGGACTGATATAGCTGTTGAAAGCTCTTAAGATGGTGATCAGGTCTGAATGTTTGCTACGGTGGTTGTTATTCCTCCCCAGCTTTTTACAGTAACTTACTGAACAGTTGAGGGCTTAACATCTTTATTACCTTTTTAAAAGGCCCTTAAAGCCCTAATAATTAGTAAAGATTTTTCACTGCCGATTTGAACTGTGAATTGTATTTATTAATTGAATTTGTTTTTCTGCTTTCCATTGCTACTTTAACTATTTGCCATGTGTTGATTTTCTTTTTGTTTTATATTATCACTATAGCAAGTTACCTAGAAAAAAATAATAAAATTAAAACAAGCATGATTAAGTTAATTAATTTTGTCCCTTTCATGCTACCACCCTCTTACGGACAGAGCAAAACACAATTTTCAGTGTTAATGGAGAATTTGCCTGTTTTGTTCAGATTTCAAGTATTCTGCATTTCAGATGATACAGGAATACAGGAACTGCAAATCTTTCCTGTTACTGACTGACAAACCTTTAGAAGCATAGAATATGATTATGAGGATCAAGGAAGCAATATACAGGAATGTGAAAAGTTTAAGAGAAAGATATATTGATAGGTGAACATTATTTCCATGTCATTTACTTCCAGAAGTATGATGGACAATTGAGGAAGAAAATTGGTATTCCCTCTTACCTGATAATAAAATACCCATTTTGTGAAGCTACTATGCTGACAGATGATAGCTGAAATAGTAATGGAGTGTGAACTGCTGTATGTTCAAAAATGCTATTGTACTATCAATCATAATGTAAGAAGAAGCTGAGATATTCTAGCCTTATAAATTTGTAATTGTCAATTTGTAAATAAAAGCATGAAAGGTAACCAAAAGCTGCAAGCTAACTATTACAGAACTTGATGTCCTGCTTGCTGCAGCAGTGGGCGAAATCACCTTGCTAATTATTTTGCTTTATTATTTTTAAAAACCTTTCTTGCATCCAAAGCAGGGGTGAAATGTTTCCGGTTCAGACTGGATTACCCAAACCTGTAGTGATGGAGGTGGGTGGTTCAGAGAACCGGTAGCAAAAATCCCTGCCTACCCCCATTGCTTTTCTTTTATTTTTAAAAGCATTTTTTCTAAAACCTCTTTGGCCGAAGAGGTTATAGAAAAAATGCTTTTAAAAGTAAAAACAAAGCCTCTGCCAATCAGGCAAGTCAGCTAGGATCGTCAGAGGCTTAAAAAAAAAAAGAAAAAGTCTCTGCCGATCAGGCAAGTCAGCTAGGATCGTCTGAGGCTTAAAAAAAAAGAAAAAGCCTCTGCCGATCAGGCAAGTCAGCTAGGATCGTCAGAGGCTTAAAAAAAAAAAAAAAGTCTCTGCCGATCAGGCAAATCAGCTAGGATCGTCAGAGGCTTAAAAAAAAAAAGAAAAAGTCTCTGCCAATCAGGCAAGTCAGCTAGGATCGTCAGAGGCTTAAAAAAAAAGAAAAAAGCCTCTGCCGATCAGGCAAGTCAGCTGGGATCGTCAGAGGCTTTAAAAGCATTTTTAACAACCTCTTCAGTCGAAGAGATTGTAGAAAAATGGTTTTAAAAGTAAAAAAAAAAAAGGTGGCCATGCCGACTCAGTCATATTAACCCCCCCCCACCAAGCCACGCCCACAGAACCGATAGTAACAAAATTTACATTTCACCACTGATCCAAAGATGATAAGGTAGCCTATTACAGAGTAATCGTACTAAAGTAGACTATAAGATGAATCAGCTCACTCCAGAATGGGAATCATTAAACAATCAGTCAGCAACTGATAAAAATCTGTTGAAATTGTTGTGGCCACCTTGTAGAACACCAACAAGATAGAAGTTGCACCAAATTCAAGTAAAAGAGAGTGTGAAGCAAAATATACTGTATACAAAATATACAACAATATTGCCTATTCTATCCTCACTTACCAGGTATGCTGTAATATTTAATGCATATAATGATGTAAAAGGAAAATCTCACCTTGAGTTTCACATTGTCTTCTGCTGAGATCAAGGGTATCTACAGGTGACCAGGTGATTGATTTTGTATGTTTTGTAGGCATACAATGTGGCTGTGACCAGCTTGACTTTCTTGATTCTATTGACCCCTTGTGGATATCCAGGTACTAATAAACCAGTCCCTTATCTTCTAAAACCAGACAAGAAGTCCATCCAAATGGGTAGTCTTTTACCCAGCTAATTGGTCTTTAAGAAAATGGAGGAAAACCACCTGTGAGAAGACTCCCTAAAATGAAAGTGAGCAAACAGTTTGCAGTCAAAAATTACACTTCCCATCATCATCTTCATGCTTGTAACATGGTGCAAAGGCTGGGGTGGCAAACTGGGATATCACCAAAGAAGTACTGGAGAAGATATTTTATCCTTGAGGCGCTATCATAAATAAGAGGAGATTGACATACTTTCCAAAGCACCCAAGGGCAGGAGAAGAAGTAATCAGTAGAGGATCATCAAAGAAAGATTTCTAGAACAAAAGAGAAATTTCCTGACAATGAGGACAATTAATCAGTGGAATGGTTTGCCTTCAGAAGTTGTGGGTGCTCCATCACTGGAGGTTTTCAAAAGAATGCTGGACAGCCATTTGTCCAGAATATATAGCGTTTCCTGCTTGAGCAGGGGTTTGGATTAGAAGACTCCAAAGTCTGTTCCAACTCTATGATTCTATGTTATGTGTCCTTACTGTTTAGCAATCCAATCCGTTTTACCTTCTGAAGCAGGAGAAGGTCAACCATGCTGAGACACTATTATTTGTTGTTGTTAGTTGCAAAGTCATGTCTGACCCATCACAACCCCATGGACAACATTCCTCCAGGCCTTTCTGTCCTCTACCATCCTCTGGAGTCCATTTAAGCTCACACCTACTGCTTCAGTGACTCCATCCAGCCTCTTCATTCTCTGCCGTCCCCTTCTTCTTTTGCCCTCAGTTTTTCCCAGCATTAGGCTCTTCTCCAGGGAGTCCTTCCTTCTCACTAGGTGGCCAAAATATTTGAGTTTCATTTTCAGGATCTGGCCTTTTAAAGAGCAGTCAGGGTTGATCTCTTCTAGGATGGACCAGTTTGATCGCCTTGCAGTCCAAGGGACTTGCAGGAGTCTTCTCCAGCACCAGAGTTCGAAGGCCTCAATTCTTTGGCGCTCAGTCTTTCTTAAGGTCCAACTTTCACAGCCATACATTGCAACTGGGAATACCATAGCCTTGACTATATGCACTTTTGTTTGCAGGATGACGTCTCTGCTTGTCTCTGCTAGTCTCTGCTTGTGAGACACTATTATATATAACTCTTAATTTAGATTCTA
Source organism: Arizona elegans (assembly GCA_022577455.1). Taxonomy (NCBI): domain Eukaryota; kingdom Metazoa; phylum Chordata; class Lepidosauria; order Squamata; family Colubridae; genus Arizona; species Arizona elegans. The sequence continues at coordinate 1,833,298 of JAKOOJ010000006.1, read as the reverse complement.
TGCCACTTCTTAGTAGCCAAACTTTAACCCAGAATAGGTGCACAAACGTGATGTGAAAACTGAACTTATTATTCAGTTATGTATTAAATGACTAATAGTAACAAAGAAACATAGGTTAAAAAAGAATCCGTAGTAATTTAAAATAAAGGGAAATGAATCCAACATAAACAGGGACCAGATGACATACTGGTTAGAATGAGAGTACTTGTTTTGGGCAGTAGGTTTGCTTTGAGAACATTTTTTGTGTGTATAGGAAAAATGGTTTTTTGGTTCACCGTCCTCAAGAGAGAACAGGAGAGCATTAGGTCACATTCTGGAAACTGAAAAAAGAAGACCTATAATTAGGAAGGAATAGAGAGCTTAATAGAAAATAAATTGTCTGCATCAAGCTATTTTGATGCCCTACGTTGGATTTTTGCTTGGAACATTTGTCCCAATATATTGATGAGCATAAATTTTGGAAGAATAATAATAGTAGTTGGAAAAGAGAAGAAATAATAATTAAACTTGATGAATGTTTCAATAAAGGGCATATCAGTGAAAGACTACAGAATGGTAAAGCAGACCTATTAAGAGAAAGTAAGCCGTGCAATTCAATGGTGTGGAATAGAGATACAATAAAAAATGTACTTAATCCCACATTGCATTCTCCCCTCAACTTGGGATGGATGTTTTCATCAGTCTCTCTTGCACACAAACAAGCAAGCTTTTCATCACGTACAGATTATAGTGAGTATTCTTTGGAAACTTTGGAAACATTCTTATCACTTCTATACCTACAAATTCAGGAGGCAAAGCTATTTCAACAGCCATACAGTCACATAGCTGTTGAAGATAATAGATCAGAACAAGCATTTGGGTCCTGATCTGATTTTTCATTCTTGAGTTAATTTCAATCTGACATGATTCCATTTTTGTAGTCTAACTGGGAAAAATGCAAAAGAGTGTAAGTATTTTTGTTCTTCAGCAGAATGGGATGAAATATGAAGGGATAAATGGAGTCAAAATCAGTTCAGGAACTTCTGAGGTGCATTTCTTCATAAAGATGGTCTTGTTGTAGGACACAGAGCTGTGAAAGTTGCAGGAGTCTACTCCACCACATCTACTGTAAGGTGAACCATGGCAATTTCAGAACAATAAATCTAGAGGTTAGGTCAAAAGAAAAAGCTGAACACAAAACCTGAAACATTTCAATTTCAAGCTGAACAAAGTGAATGGAAGTAGAACAGCTAAATCTCCTTGCATTGCTTGTTGCCATTATTATTCCTGATAGATTTGGATATTTTGACTAGCATATACATTAAGTAAAACAATATAGTATCAGATTAGTATGAAGTGTATGTAGAATCACAGGCAGAATTGGTCTTATCGCTTCATGAACTATCTTTTTTGTAGTATATGTTTAAAGTCTCTTCCCGTAATTAGAAGGAAAGAAAATGCACAATTCTGTAAATGTGTATAATCTCCTCTAATCATTTTGCATTAAAATTGAAGGAAGCATCACTAACAATTATGTAGATGTTCCACAAATATCCACACATGCTGATAAAACATTCTACATTAGGAGTCACTGTGCTGTAGTGATTAGAGTGCAGTACTGCAGGCTACTTTGGCTGACTGCCAGTGACTTCAATTAGGCAGTTCAAATCCCACCAGGCTTAAGGCTGACTCAGCCTTCCATTCATCTGAGGTGGGTAAAATGAGGACCCAATTTGTTGGGGGCAATATGCTGACTGTGTAAACTGCTTAGAGAGGGTTGTAAAGCACTGTAAAATGGAATATAAGTCTAAGTGGTATTGCTATTGCTATAAATGATATCTTTGTAAACAAACTTCATACTAGACTTTTCTGGCAGTCTTCTTGTTAAATTTTGAACCTGGTGTCTTTCTTGCTCATTTATTAATTCACATACAATTGACATATTAGTGTAACATCTTTAATTCTTAATTGTCTTTTTTCCCCTCCTTTATTACCATCATGACCATCCATTTTTCTTTTAGATGAAATACTGGCATAGGATCAATTTTTTCTGAGAAGGAAGGAAGTAATCTCAAACATTTCTTACCATGAGTTGACAAAAAAGTTTCTTTCTATTCTTTCTTGTACATATTTTGCCCCAAAACTAACAGCTGCTTCTCTTCATCATCCAGATTTGTCCTTGGGATTTCAAATCACTGGACAGTTCAGAAGTCTTTTTCCACTTTACATAAATATATTTACAAATAGTTTGCTCCTGTTAATCATAGCAAAAAACCTAGAGAAAATTTGCAGCACTTTATATCATAAAACATCAGCTTTTTAAATCTAACAGAATTTAAGAAGAAATACTACATGAAGTGAAGAAGGAGAGTGCAAAAGTTGGCTTGAAACTCAACATTAAGAAAATTAAGATCATGGCATTGGGCCCTCTCAATTCCTGGCAAATAGATGGGGAAGAAATGGAGGTAGTGACAGATTTTATTTTCCTGGGTTCCCAGATCACCGCAGATGCTGACTGCAGCCAAGAAATTAAAAGACGCTTGCTCCTTGGGAGGAAAACTATGGCAAATCTAGACAGCATACTAAAAAGCAGAGACATCACCTTGCCAACAAAAGTGTGTATAGTCAAGGCTATGGTGTTCCCAGTTGCAATGTATGGCTGTGAAGGTTGGACCATAAGAAAGGCTGAGCGCCAAAGAATTGAGGCCTTTGAACTATGGTGCTGGAGAAGATTCCTGCGAGTCCCTTGGACTGCAAGGATATCACACCTGTCAGTTCTAAAGGAGATCAACCCTGACTGCTCTTTAGAAGGCCAGATCCTGAAGATGAAACTCAAATACTTTGGCCACCTAATGAGAAGAAAGGACTCCCTGGAGAATGCTGGGAAAGATTGAGGGCAAAAGAAGAAGGGGACAACAGAGAATGAGGTGTCTGGATGGAGTCACTGAAGCAGTGGGTGTGAGCTTAAATGGACTCCAGAGGATGGTAGAAGACAGGAACGTTGTCCTGGAGGAACATTGTCCATGTGATTACGATGGGTCGGACATGACTTCACAACTAACAACAACTACTACATGAAGTGAATGTCTAGAGAACAATCTCTAGAAATTAAAATCTAAGTCTTCTTTCCTGCAGAATTTAATTTTTTTTTTTAATTTGATTTATATCCCGCCCTTCTCCGAAGACTCAGGGCGGCTTACAATGTGCTCAGCAATAGCCTTCATCCTTTTGTATATTTATACAAAGTCAGCTTATTGCCCCCACAACTGGGTCCTCAATTTACCTACCTTAGAAAGGATGGAAGGCTGAGTCAACCTTGAGCCTTGGCGAGATTCGAACCCTGCAGTAATTGCAGGCAGCTGGTCTTAATAACCAGCTTAATAACAGGGTGCCTTAAACCACTGTACTACCAAGGCTCTAATAATAATACCAGTTAACTGATAGAGCTAATGATATTATTTTCTATGTTCTATTTGTCTTTCCCTTTTTAAAAAAGCCCCCTTTTTATTATTTTTAAGGCTATATTTTTCTCTTTTTAATTTCTTTCAGTTCTTGTTTCACTGATTTCTTCAACCAAACAACCATTTTGGTAGCTTATACATTTTCCTTGTGTGAAGACTGTGCTTTCTGGGTCTATGTAGTTATCAGAAATATTAGCATAATGGAATATAGTATAGGGATCAGTAAAAAAAAATCCAATTATCAGAATAAGTTAAAAAAAAAAGTAATTTGTGACACTGGTATGCTTGCAAATGGTAATGTACTTGAGGCTATCCTGTGGACATAGCCACCTAATATAATACTTGCATTTCTTTTTCTTGGAAAGCAAATTACAATGTCATGTCAGAAACTGTTTTGCATCTTCCAATGTCACCAAATAGTTTCTTTGATAAAATGTACCATTGCATATAGTATACAGTAATTTATACAGTATACAGAAAATTAATAATGATCCATATTTTGGAGTTTCTAGGCTTCTTGATAATTATTTGGTATGACCTTTTTTTTTTCTACTTTTACCTAGAAAACTTGCAAAATTTGTCATAATCTGACTTTTCTACTTGTTCTTACATCCTTTCCCCCACTCCGCCATAACTGACCTCTATTTATTTATTTGTTCGTTCAATTAAAAAAACCCCTAAATTAAAATACAAGCTCTCTGTGTGAAGCAGATGGGCAAATTGTAAATTTGATAAATGAATGAATGAGTTTTTATTTCTTACAAACCTTGAGGAGTAATAATCACCTTCAGTGATTAATTTGAAGGGATGGCATCAGTGGTGGATTGCCCCCCGGTTTGGACTGGTTCTATAGAACCGGTAATAAAACTGGCGGGAGGCTCCACCCACTGACCCTGACATCATCAGAAGCGATCTGCGCATGCGCAGAAGCAAGGCGTGTGCGTGAGCAAAACAAGCGCACACGTGCAATCCTGTTGCGAACCGGTAGTAAAGGTAAGTAGAACCCACCCCTGGATGGCATATTTGAGAAATGAGCATTTTTGTTTGTCAAAGTCGCACATTTCAAACTGCAGAGAACTTTTGAAAGATGACCATGCTTAATAAAGCTGAAATAAACTTTCTCTCCTTAGTTCTGGCAATATGTAGAGGAAGATTTGTTTATACTCTATCACCAAGAAAGTGAATATTAAAGCTAAACCTCCTAAACCCATAAATACCAAAGAGAACAGATTCTGAAAGCTTGCAGTAATCTCCTTGTGCTTTCAGAAAAGCAGTGTAAGCATTAAGGCTGTGAAAAATGAGCTATTTGCACATAAGAAAAACTGCTCCAATTTCTGAATTTATGTCTGCTAGAATTTACAGATGCACCAAAGGAAATGAAAACCATTTCACTTTTTTGAATGGCTTTCAGCGGCTAATTTGTATCTACCTCTCAACAGATCTACTCTGAGGAAACGAGATTTAACCGAGCTGAAGCCTCCTTAGAAGTCTGCCTTCTTTGGAATGAAAATTGCATCTGGGTTTCACTTTCTAAAACAAAATTGAAACAACCAAGAAAGTTTTTCATTAGAATTTTATGGTCAAGTTGTTGTAAGGGATTCTTTCATTCGCTGATGGAATTTTTAAAACAATCTGATGAATAATTTATTATTGGAACAATTATTTTCCTCTAAGAGAGAGGTATGATGGATATAGCTGGGCAGTACTGCTGGTTTCTTGGGATATGCTGACAGGAAGTCAGAATAATTGGGAATTTGACAAATTTGAACATTCTAATATATATAAGACTGGATTTGTACGTCCAATATAAGAGCCAAGACTTAGTTATGCATTAGCTTTTATACTTCCAAAATGTCATTTTCAGTCCAAAAAAACAAAAAAACAAAAAACACATGTAACCTTTGAAAGGATGACTGTTTTTTTCTTTCTTTCTTTCCCTTTTCTTTTGCTTTGATTTGGATTTAACCATGGATCGGGGATGAAATTGGACAGAAAGATATAATAGCAATAGCAATAGCAGTTAGACTTATATACCACTTCAAAGTGCTTTTACAGCCCTCTCTAAGCAGTTTACAGAGTCAGCATATTGCCCCCAACAATCTGGATCCTCATTTTACCCACCTTGGAAGGATGGAAGGTGGAGTCAACCTTGAACCAGTGAGATTTGAACTGGCAAACTGCAGCTAGCAGTCAGCTGAAGTAGCCTGCAGTAATGCACTCTAACCACTGTTCCACCTCAGCTCATTTCTCTAAACAAGGAATGAATACATGTGGTAGAGATGAACAGAAAATAATGATTCCAAGGCTCATCAAATTACTGAGGTATTTCCATTTAATTGCCTCAGTAATCTCAATTATTTCTTTCTTGTATGGTACTGGTGCATAAAATAGTGGCTTAATTTCCCTTCAGCTTTGGGCAATAATAAATTTATACATAATAAAAAGCAATCCTCCATTGTCTATTTATCTGGGTCAAATGAGTAACAAGACAAAAAAAATATAGGTGTACACTTAGTTATAGAGAGCATATCACAAAATCTGATACATTTTTCCCAAATGTTTGGCTCTCTGCATAAAGAAATAGCAATAGCAATAGCACTTAGACTTATATGCCACTTAATAGTACTTTTGCAGCCCTCTCTAAGAGTCAGCTTATTGCCCCCAACAATCTGGGTCCTCATTTTATTGACCTCGGAAGGATGGAAGGCTGAGTCAACCTTGAGGTGGTCAGACTCTAACTCCTGGCAATGGGCATTTAACCATTGCACCACCACAGCTTAAATATTGGGATGGAAAGAAGGAGAAGAAAAATAAATGCATGTAACAGACTTTATGTTCTAATCACCATTCATGGTTTCATCTGGATCCCTTTATGTGTAAAGCTGAAAAAGTACCATTTTTCTGTCCTTGCTACACGTTAGTTGGTGTGCAGTTTGACATGCAGCTAAACCCACCTATCCTCCAATAAAACAGACCGTATGCATAGATCTGAATGCTTTATTGAAAGAACAGGATATGGTGAAACTGGGGAAAATAGGAATACATACAATGAGAACCAAATACAAGATAGGCAGTATTGGGTTATTGCTGAACATAACAATCGATAAATACAAGCAGTTTGAATCTCACCAGTGACGCTCAGTGTGTGGGATGTGGGTTTGTCCTTGGATGACCATGTGCCACAGATTAAGATGGATTCTTCTTTGTGCTTCTGCCTTCTCCAAATGCTAAAAGAAATGGAGTCTGGCTTCCCAGTGTGCATTTGTTTTGAGAGTGCAGGCTGATGGGTAAAGAGGTGGTGTCAGCTTCAAACAATATACTTGGTATTTGTCTCTAGATGGGGCTAGAGAGCAACAACCGTATATAAAAGTTATATGCTGGGGCATGACAACCTTAAATTTAAAAAACAACAACATCGGATTGAGTGAGCCAGCACAATCCTAAAATGTTAACTACAATGGATTCATCCACAATGTTCTCAATTTAATTTGAATGTGAGTAGAAGACTTATGCAATAAGAAACTTTATTGCTGGCATGCAACCTATGGGTTCTTTTGATTCATAGTTACAGCAGTAGGTCAAGACTATGGCCAAGTGTCCTTCAGTTATAGATTTTTCCTAGACGAGAAGATTCTGAAGTCCATGACTAACACTTATTTTATATCTCAGATACTTTGCTTTTCATGAGGGTGCCTTTGAGGAAGATTGAGACACTATAACTAGGAGACAATACAGCTACTGTTTTCTGAATAGCATGAGTCCAACAGTTGCATTGGCTTTTAAACCCTTCAAGATGCTGGTCATCAGCTATAAAGCTTCTTAGAACTTTGGCCCTTGTTACCATCAGAACAGTCTTCTTCAGATGGAAGCTATCCATTCTACATAGATTACCCAGGCAAGGATCTGGTAAGTACTTATTTCTGAAGATAGCAATAGCAATAGCACTTAGACTTATATATCACTTTACAGTGCTTCACAGTCTCTAAGTGGTTTACAGAGTCAGCATATTGCCCCCAACAGTCTGGGTCCTCATTTTACCCACCTCGGAAGGATGGAAGACTGAGTCAACCTTGAGTCTGGTGAGATTCAATCTGCCAAACTGTTGGCAGGCGGTGATCAGCAGAAGTAGCCTGCAGTACTGCACTCTAACTACTGTGCCACCATGGCTCGTACAAAGACTATGGGTTCCAGAAGATGATTTTCTCAGCAGCTGTCCCTCACTATGGAGTAATTTGCCCTATGAGGAGACTGCTTCCTCAACATCCTTTATAAAATTGTAAAAGCAGTTCTATTCCACAGAACTTTTGAAGTGGAAGATTGTTAATTGGGAGATAAGAACCTAGATATGTTGATTAAAGACTGGTTGCACGATGCGTCATCATTTAATATTGTAATTCTTCTAGAGACAACAATAGGCAGCCCATTGCTGTTATAAAATAAATTTAAGATTGCCAATTACATAGAGGCCAATAACTTTTTATTTATTTTTTAATGGCAGAGATATAAAAATAATGTAAAGACTCATCTCAAGTTTGACTTTTATGACTAGGGTCATATCCATGTAATTATCTTGGCAACAATGTAAACATGGTTTGTCATTGTCCTATTCTATGTCATCCGCCGCCCCTAGGTTCTCAGTCAAGTTTTGAGTTTCCTGTTGGTTTCATATTAGCTTCATATCTAAGTATTAATCTAAGGACCATACTAAGTCAATTAGTAGCCAAATCAGCCAAATCAATTAACTAATAACAATCTTCTCAAAAGATGAATCTACAATAAACCAACTGATTTGTTCCCCTGAAATGAGTTAAAAGCTTGTTCCTCAAAAAAGAGGAATTCTGCTTGAAAATTTTATCCAATTCTGCCAATATATTTTACAATTTATTATTTTTTGAGCTGTGAATCTTATTACAAAATTCTGAAGTGTATAGAACCGGTAGCAAATTACATACTAATCAATGTATTAGTATGTCTTGGTTGAACCATTTCATATTGGAGCTCCAGTGAACTTCCAAGCAATCCTAATTAATTAATAATTCCAGCCTAAACCAAATGGTTTGGTGAATTTTCAGTCCTTTGTAAGTCTTTAATATAAGGCTTCTCTCACCATCTTTCTATTAACTGCTACTAACAGATCGTATTTATTTCTTTTCTTTGTTTTCTACTAGTTTAGTCAATTACAATGTTAACATCTCTGATACTTAAATGCTTGTGTGTGTGTGTGTGTGTGTGTGTGTGTGTGTGTGTGTGTGTGTGTGTAGTAATGTATAATATTGCAACCGCTATGGAGTAATAAACACATATAGTTAACATCCTATTAATAAATAGGACGTAATAAACACATATAGTTAAGCCTATTAACTTCCTAACAACATTGACAGAACACTGAAAAAGCTCAAGATATTTTACAATCTGAAATATTTTTCCGACATTTCAATAGGAGATAATTCATACTGCAAATGCAACTCATATGCCATTACAGAAATGCCCTAGGTTATGTTGACATTTCTATTAGAAGATCCTTGTTTAAATGATTTTATTTGTGGCTATAAAAATTGGCTTTGTGATGAAATTTATTGTGGAATGAGCATCAAGAGTATGCTTTCTCTTATAGTTTTCAGTTAGAATCTTTCGCCAATTGTTTTAAATAAATGGCGTGAACAAGTAACAATGATACATTTTCTCTTTTTTGCAAGAACAAATTACTGCCTCTAAATTCAACATGCCTGCTCTTTTGATAAGCACTGAAATTCAGTTCTCTGAGAAACTAAAGCATTTGGAATTCCCACCTTAAAGTATTCCATGGTTTTAGTTGTAGAAATATCTATTTTATTGTTACGTTTATAAATATTGATATGTTTCTCTCCCTTTCCCTCCCCTCCACTTTTGGACAGAGAACCTCACACAGATTGCAATGTAGTGAGTAACAAAATTTACTTTGCTTAAGACATGTATCTGTCTTGTCCCCTTTCCAGATTGAAATCCCAGTAAAACGAATCTGTTGTAGAATATAAACCCGATTTTCATGATTTTGCTGCAGAGGAGCAACAGAAAGAACAAAAACATGGTCTGATACTACCACTAGACATAAATATATTCAGCTCTACACTAACATACACTGCATGAATATTATTAGTGTCATGGGTAGACAAGGCATCATTTTAATGCAATATTTTATTCCAGGTCAGATGTGACTTCGGGTGTTTATCATATTATGGGAAAAAATAATTGAATTGAATTTATTTATTACAACTTGCAACTTGATTCCTAGTCGGTAGGAAGTAGGGCAGAGGTGGTATTCAGCTAGTTCAAACCTGTTCTGGCAAACCGGTAGCGGTGATTGCTGATGGGCCTGCCCATCCATCCTGGCATAATGCTGTCCTATTTAAGTTTATTTATTTGTCAAGCATATATAAGATTACAGGTAAAAAGTATTAACATAATTTGGATACATGAAAAGAGTAAGTAAAAAAGAATATCAGGATTTGTGTGGTGGGCACGCTGGTGCACTTATGCACACCCCTTACAGACCTCTTAGGAATGGGGTGAGGTCAACAGTAGACAGTTTAAGGTTAAAGTTTTTGGGGGTTGGGGAAGAAACTACAGAGTCAGGTAGTGCATTCCAGGCATTGATCACTCTGTTACTAAAGTCATATTTTCTCCAATTGAGTTTGGAACGGTTTACCTTGAGTTTGTATCTATTATTTGTTCGCGCATTGTTGTGGTTGAAGCTGAAGTAGTCATTGACAGGAAAGAGATTGTGGCAGATACTTTTATGTACTATGCTTAGGTCAGACTGAAGTCGGCATAGTTCTAGGTTTTCTAAGCCCAAAATTTGGAGTCTGGTGGCATAAGGTATTTTATTGTGGTTAGAGGAATGGAGGACTCTTCTCGTAAAATATCTCTGGACTCTCTCGATTGTATTTATGTCCGATATGCAGTGCAGGTTCCAGACAGATAAGCTGTATTCAAGAATTGGTCTAGCAAATGTTTTGTATTCTCTAGTTAGTAGTACAACATTACCAGAGAAGAAGGTATGCAAGATTAGGTTAACAACTCTTAATGCCTTTTGGCAATGTTGTTACAATGGGCTTGGGCACTTAGATCTTTATAAATGAGTACTCCAAGGTCCTTGACAAAGTGAGAGTCATCTACAAGGTCATGTCCATCTAATTTGTATTTTATGTTTTGATTTATTTATTTATTTATTTATTTTGCCAATGTGCAAGGCAGAGCAATTGTTGATTGAGATTTGAAGTTGCCACTTGTTAGACCAATCTGACACATAGTCAAGATCTTTTTGAAGGGTAGTTGCATTGTTGGTGGTGTTGAATAGTTTAACATCATCAGCAAAGATAATTTATTTATTTATTTAGAATTTATTTAGCCATGTTTTCAAGGTCGGGAGCATGCATGGCAGGCGTGCACAAAAGCACATGTGCAGAAGGCTGTGTGCATGCATGGAAAGTGCGTGCCTGCGCGAAGGGAGTGTGTACTTTTGGGGCGAAACTGGTAAGAATATGTGAAACCCACCACTGATGTAGGGAACAGTATTCTGGATTAGAAAATGGTTTTGCAAGTATAACAAAGATGTATATTACATAGCCTTCCTTGGTTGTTTAATGTATTTATATAAACAAAGAAGAGATGTTTGGGGTCACACAGGAGGAGTGTTAGCTGGAGATATAAATGTACATGTACTTTTGTGTGTAGACAATGCTATGTTTTCTGCCCAGGTGATTTGCAGCAAAGATAGATTGTATGATACAACAAGGAAGCCGCATATGGAAATTAACTTACCAAACATAATTATCTAAAATCTGTACAGCATATTAAAAAGAAGAAGAGAAGGAAAAAGAAAGGGACCTACGGAATCTACTCTCTAAATAGGAAAGCACAGGTTCTACTGCATGTTATGTATTGCAGATGGTTTAAATTCATTTGGATAAGATGTGTCAATCATGGTTTAAGGTGAACTATTAAGCTTATCTTTAGATGTTTAAAATCTGGATTAAAAAAAAATACTCAAAATACAAATCTACTCCATTAGGGCATCTCAGTTAACTTTCTTTACCTCTATGTCATATGGTTCAAAGAAGAAAAATGGATAATTTTTATTACAATCCCATTCTTTTTTGTAAAATATACTTTAATGGTTTGCTTGTTTTTTTAAAAAAAATTGACATCCACTATAATGCTGATAAGGGACATAGTGGCTCAGTGGCTAAGACACTAAGCTTGTTGATAGAAAGGTTGGCAGTTCAGCAGTTTGAATCCCTAGTGCCATATAATGGGGTGAGCTCCCGTTACTTGTCCCAGTTTCTGCCAATCTAACAATTCGAAAGCACGTAAAAGAATGCAAATAGAAAAATAGGGATCAACTTTGGTGGGAAGGTAACAGCGTTCCGTGCGCCTTTGGCATTTAGTCATGCCAGCCACCTGACCATGGAGAAGTCTTCGGACAGCGCTGGCTCTTGGGCTTTGAAATGGAGATGAGCACTGCCCCCTAGAGTCGGGAACGACTAGCACATATGTACCTTTATAATGCTGATAAATGACGGTTTTTTCAACTACTAGTAATACTACTTTGAAACTTCAAGTACAGTACAGGAATGATAGCATTAGCAATAGCATTTAGCCTTATATATTGCTTCACAGTGTTTTACAGCCCTCTCTAAGCGGTTTACAAAGTTTACAGCCTATTGCCTCCAACAATCTGGGTCCTTATTTTACCTACCTCAGAATAATGGTAGGCTGAGTCAACCTTGAGCCAGTCAGGATCGAACTGCTAGCAGCCGGCAATCAGCAGAAGTAACCTGCACGACTGCATTCTAACCACTGCACCACCATGGCTCTTATCTCTCTGGTGATATGTCAGCAGTTGAATGTTCTGTTGTTACTTTTCACTCTTAATTTTACCAGCAACTTTCTAAAATGTGGATAGTTTAATCATGTCTTTTGCACAATAGTGATGAGTGGACTATTTCTGTTGCTTTTTCCGTGGTCTTCAACAGGAATGGGTGGACAATCTGTTATAAGAAGCACTTCCCTTATGCAGTTTAGAACTCTAGATATCAGACATTCCTAGTCTCACTAAGACAAGTCCTTCCTTAATTTCTATAACTTGTCTCATCCACTTTGGGCACGCTAAAACTAGGGCTGCTTCCAGTTGCAAATGTTTTCATGGTGCTGATAGAGTGAACTATATTATCTTGCATTTGATGATTAACTTCCAAACGTATACTCATATGGTGATTTAATTAATTAGATTTATATCACCATCTGTCTCACCATAGTAACTGTGGGTAGCTAACAGTAGATTAAAACATGCAAAATAAACAATCTCAAACAATTGAGGTCCAAAAACCTTTAATGATTACAGAAATTAAAAAAACCCAGTCTAATCCTTGGTCTCCGTGACTGAGAGCATATCTAGGCTTTTTCAGATAGCTGGCAGCATCAGGGTTATCAAATGCAAGAAGCCAGGATCCAGGACAGACTTTAAAAGCATTTTGAGGTTGTTCCATGAAACATATACACAAGAATCTGATCTACTAACAGTCAAGGCAAATAAGAATCAACAAATTTCAAGGACAGCTGGACTTAGGTCTATTTCAGGCATGTAAGGACTCCAGAATGATGATGCATTTGACCCTGTCTCAGGCTCAGGCTGGTCATCTCCTACAAGGGTCAAACATAATCCCAGGGGCTATGTTGGTCCAAAAGTCAGGTGTTATAATAAAACAGTTCCTGGATAAATATTTAATTGTTGAGGCCTCTAGCATGCATCTCCTGCCAGAACTGATGAGACAATTGGGATCGATCAAAGAGAAATGTCTCACACTGACCATACCCTAATGCATGAATGGTTCATACCTAAAAAACAATATCTTGAATTGTACCCTGGAAAGCAGATGTATCATGAAACTGCCTTCACAGTCAAATATTGGAACACCTAGTGTTTTTGATGTTCTTCAAGAGCAGTCCATGGAGAACACATTGCTGTAACTAACTCAGGAATACTTATTTGGTCTTTATTAATTAAATTCTGCATCATCATCATCATCATCATCATCATCATCATCATCATCATCATTATAAATACAGATTTTGCAAGGAGGATTCTTATTGAAAAAGTGAGGTGGAGACAGGAAAGCAAGATGGAATAAAATTGAATAACCATTCAACTGTCAAAGAACATAAGGATAATTTAGAAAGAGAAGTCAGGTAAAATATGAGAATAGTGTGCATTTTTTTTTAAAAAAAAATTTTATATGCCGCCCTTCTCCAGAGACTCAGGGCGGCTTACAATGCGTTAAGCAATAGCCTTCATACTTTTGTATATTTTATACAAAGTCAGCTTATTGCCCCTACAAACCGGGTCCTCATTTTACCCACCTTAGAAAGGATGGAAGGCTGAGTCGACCTTGAGCCTAGGGAGAATTGAACTCGCAGTAATTGCAGGCAGCTGGATGTTAAATGCTGCCTTAGTAGGAGGCATTAGCCTCCTACGCCACTCAGGCTCAGTTTTCCACTCAGTTTTAACATAAATAACAATAACAATTTTTAGCATAAATAACAATAACAAATTCTTTTAAGTGATTTGTTTATTTTAAAGCTACATAGCAATCTGGAACTAAGACATGAAAAAAAGCTGCTAAAACATACATTCAGAAAAACTGAACCCCGACAAAGATAAATCTGTAGGCATTCCAGTGAAAGGATACATCCATAACAAAGAATGATGCTGCTCAAAAATATATTTCTCTCATGCTCATCAACCAAATCAGTGTTTTACGTTCCTTCAGAAGTAATGCAGATTTGTCATGGTATATTTAGTCACAGTCTTGATTATGCATCTGTGAAAATGAAAATTCTTTCTGTCTACCATTGCCTACAAAAGAATATCAATACTGAGATATGCCAAAATACCCAATCCATTAACAAGCATGCCTTGTGGACCATTTATCTTTATGCAAGCCATGAATATAGTGTACATCTGCACTTCTTATGAAAAACACTGGAAATTAAACTGATATTCCATAAAATTGAAGCAACCACTTTAATTCAATCAGAAATATGTGCTGCTGCTGCTTCTTCTTCTTTTTAAAATATTTTATTCAAAACAATAAACAAACTCCAAAAAAAAAAAGAACAAAAATACAAAAACAAAACAAAGCTAAACAAGACTACCCCAAAAAAGTGCATGGACAAAACAAAAGAAGCATATACATAAATTGCCCCCCCTAACTGAACACTGATAAATATATTTCAAAGATAATAACTCCTATGCTTTTGAGAAACAGGCACACAATTTGTAAATCTCTACAACACTATTTACCCAATCCACTTAGCCTGATATCTATTTAGTATATGAAAGTAAAGGTAAAGGTAAAGGTTCCCCTCACACAAAAAGTATGTGCTAGTCGTTCTTGACTCTAGCGGGTTGTGCTCATCTCCGTTTCAAAGCTGAAGAGCCAGCGCTATCTGAAGATGTCTCCGTGGTCATGTGGCCAGCAAAACTAAACACCAAAGGTGCATAGGAACCAAAGGTGGTCCCTATTTTTCTACTTGCATTTTTTATGTGCTTTCGAACTGCTAGATTGGCAGAAACTGGGGCAAGTAACGGGAGCTCACCCCGTTACATGGCACTAGGGATTTGAACTGCTGAACTGTTGACCTTTCAATTGACAAGTTCAGCTTCTTAGCCACCGAGCCACCAAGCCACCATGTCCCTTAGTATATGAAAACCAACTGCTAAATTAAATTTCTAAATCCTCTGTTAACAATCTGTAAGTATGTGCTTCTTAATACATTCCATGCACACAATCAGTATGGATCTCAAATCATACTATTATTTTTAAACAGATACGTTGAGACTGCTGAAGGCTCCAGGACTCTATTTCAGCCCAGAGATGCTGATGCCACCATTGTCATTGAGGAGTGCCGCTGTGCAGGGCAGCCAAAAGGATGGAGATGGTGTTGTGTGTATGTGTATGTGTGTGTATAACTGAATGAGGGAATTTGAAGAGGAGACAGAGGAGGCAGTCCCTTATCTTACAAAGACTTGGGACTGGAAGAAATTGTCAGGAATGGATTGGATTGGGGTGTGTCTTTGCCTAACAACCAGTAGGATTCAGTTAACGATGGTGAGAGGGACTACCAGGATTGCTGTTGCTAAGCAACATGGCCATGTGACCTCACATTTTATGATCAACATCACATATTGTCATAAATTATGGTCCCAGTTACTGTCATAATCAGGACCTAGAAGTAGATAAAAACAATTTTAAAAATTGGAACCTTAAAAAATGCCAGCTGGGGAAAAAAACAATATCTGCTAAATTATATCTTTCTCTTTTTTTTCCTCTCATTAGTTTAAAACTCCTTTTAGAAGTCTTAAGAATCTCCCACAAATTTTCAACTGAATACAGTTAGTAACTATAGAAGTAGCAATCCTAATTAAAAAGAGACATTAGGTCATTTAGAGAATATCCAGACAATCAAGTCATGACATATAAACAGCCCTTTACTTCATGTCAGTTCTGTATTTAGAACTGTGTAGTTCTAAATCTGTGTAGAAGATATTTACTTTAATGTATAATCAAAAGCTGAGTGACTCTGATCTCTGCGAGACTCAGAACTGCTTTGCACATCAGCTACACATTAGGAAATACATAACAATGTCATTCCCACTGGGTAGTCTGTAAACATAAAGAACAGATATTTTGGGACTGACTTATCACTTAACATTTTCAGTGCAGAACATTCTCATTCCAGTATATCCAAATGCATTTATAAAATGTATAATTTGAAATGTTTTTTTTTTTAAAAATGTATTTAAATGAAAATATTCAGGCATAGTTTTTTTAAAAACAACAACAACAACAACAACAACAACAACAACAACAACAAATTACTACAGAAGCTGTGGAATGTCTTTTGATTAAGCCAGGGGTGTCAAACTCAAGGGCTGGGGCCAGATGTGGCCCATGGGGTGCTTAGATCTGGCCCGTGGGGCCTCTCTGGAAACAGTGAAGGACCAGCCCGCGGTGCCTCTGCCAGCAAAAATGGAGGTCAGGGAGGTTATGCAAGATGTGCCTGTTTTTGGCCACAATGGCCTCCTGCAGCCCTTTGCCAGTGAAAAGAGAGGCCCAGAGAGGCTGTGCACTCTGTTTTCACTGGCAGAGGGCTGCAGGAGGCCATTGCAGTAAAAAACAGAGCCTCAACGAGTGATGTTGACCTGGCCATGCCCCTCTAGCCACGCCCCCTGGCCATGTGCCCCTCCATCCCCCCAAGATCAAATACAACCCTGATGTGGCCCTCAATGAAATTAAGTTTGACACCCCGGAATAAGCCATTAAAAAAATATGTAGCCTAGAAAGAGAATGATAAACTATGCCTGGTCTGAAACAATTTTTCATTTATGGAAACTGAGGACATTAATTGGAGGACTGCAATGACAATATTCTTGGCCCAGACTTTCTTGGCTAATTATATGTGGGACTGTATGATTGTTATCATGGGGAACTAATAACACTTCAGGACAAGTGTGGTTCCTATAAAAATAAAGCCGCTTGTCATTTATTCCCGGCAATCTTAAAGTATTTAATTTTATTCATTCAGAGATACAATATTATATGCTGATTGCTAATGGAAAAATCTAAAGATTGGGATTTTATGATGATGACACACAGCTATAATTCTCTTTAATTTCCATGATCTGATCATAGAGGGCTAAATCAGAGGTGGGGTTCAGCAGGTTCTGACCAGTTCTGGAGAACCAGTAGTGGAAATTTTGAGTAGTTCAGAGAACCAATAGTAAAAATTCTGACTGGTCACGTCCCCATCTATTCTCTGCCTCTCAAGTCCCAGCTGATTGGAAAGAAATGAGGATTTTGCAGTAACCTTCCCCTGGAGTGGGGTGGGAATGGAGATTTTGCAGTATCCTTCCCCTGGCACACCCACAAGCCACACCCACCAAACCACACCCACAGAACTGGTAGTAAAATTTTTTGAAACCCACCACTGGGCTAAATGTAGGAATGGTATACATGTGTATATACTCTATGCCCACAAATGGTTGCTAATAGTTCTTGTTAAGAGAATATAGTTTTGTGTTGATCATTTTGATTGTACATTTATTGGTGAATAACCAAAATAAAGTATCTATGTATTACGGTATATATGTACAGTAGTGGTCAAAACTGTGGAAACCTTTCGGGGAAAGTGTATTTTTGAGGTTTGGTGGCTAATAACACCACTTTTTTTTTCTTTTCTTTTTTTTTTTTTTTGAGTTTTAGGATAATCCTATTCTACTGCTGGAATGGCTGGGAATAGCCCAGACCTTAACCCAATTGAAAATCTATGGAGCTGACTAAAGAAATTTGTTAGTCAGAAGTGACCCAGCAATAAAACCCAGTTAATAGAAGCAATCATTCAATCTTGGTTTCACATTATAACACCCATATCTCATGTTTCCATGCACAGTTTGGGTCTGCATCTATCCATGTTCTCAATATGGCATATCTAACACAGCGGTGAAATCCAGCAGGTTCTGACAGGTTCTGGAGAACCGGTAGCGGAAATTTTGAGCAGTTCAGAGAACCAGCACATACCACCTCTGGCTGACCCCAGAGTGGGGTGGGAATGGAGATTTTGCAATATCCTTCCCCCAGGAGTGGGGAGAAAATGGAGGTTTTGCAGTATTCTTCCCCTGCCATGCCCACCAAGCCACGCCCACAGAACTGGTAGTAAAAAAAAAATGGATTTCACTACTGATCTAACATAATGGTTTTTGAAATCTAAACAGTTTAAAAAAAGAAAAATAAGGAAGGAAGGAAGGAAGGAAGGAAGGAAGGAAGGAAGGAAGGAAGGAAGGAAGGAAGGAAGGAAGAAAAGGCATACTGAAAGTATTGCTGGGTAGTACACTGCTGAATTGATAAAGGTATTCAACCTCATTAAAAGATTAGAGTCAGAGCTTTAATTCCCACCATGAGACCAATTAAGTATTGTTTCTTCCAGACTTATTTCCATTTCAGTGAGGCTTGTGCACCTCTGTGATTGTGTCATTATTAAGTATTTAACAAGATGATTCTTTGCTTGACTGTCTCTCAATTCCTTGTTTTTAATGACATTGAAACCACTTGCTGACATAAAAGTAAGCAAAGGTGGCAGGTTTCTTTTACATGATATTCAAGGAGGGCTTTGAACTCTCTCATTTGTGACAAATGTATCTTCAAATTCATTTAAAAATATTGGTTCAATTTTTTTTAAACTTTCTAATCCATCGTGGGAGAGGGAGATAATAGATATAGATAGGTGATAGAGTGTATGTGTCATAGTTTCAATTTCAAACACTCCAATTTTAAACAGTGGTGAAATATAAAATTTGTTACTATCAGTTCTGTGGGCGTGTCTTGGTGGCGGGGTAATGTGACTGGGTGGGCGTGGCCATCTTTTTTTTTTAACTTTTAAAAGCATTTTTTCTACAACCTCTTTGTCCGAAGAGCTTGTAGAAAAAATGCTTTTAAAAGGCTCTGACGATCCCAGCTGAGTCATGCGATCATCAGAGGCTTTTTTTTTTTTACTTTTAAAAGCATTTTTTCTTCCACCAATGGAAGAAATTGGTGGGCATGGGGGTGGGGCAGGGATTTGTGCTACCGGTTCTCCAAACCACCTGCCGCCATCACTACTGGATTGAGTGATTCAGTCCGAACCGGGAGCATTTCACCCATGGTTTTAAAAATCTGTTCAAAATACGATTTAAGTGTGAATTTTAAAGAATATTTTAAAATGAACAAAGATAAGTTAGAGGCGATGCCTGCATATTACTAACTCTCTATTTCCTATCAAGTAACTTGTTAGTTAAATAACTCAGTCAAAAGGATGAAATACAATACTCTGAAAACTTGTCAGTTTACACATACTTATGTACACATAAAAAAATGCACGCATACGCACATACAGTACATGTATACCTGAAAGTCATTTTGAAAGAGGGACAATCAATAATGGTCATTTATGCAAAGTCACTAGTTTTTGCCGGTTCAACTTTCATTGTACTATTTTTATGAATATCTTCACTCCTTCCATCTTTACGACACTCTATGTATTCCTTGACATGACATGTCCATCATTTCTTCTAGTTGGCCAAGAAGACATTGAAGCACTCAGCAGCCAGCTGGTACCTGATCCATAAGTGATAGAGAAATTAAGCCTTGGCATTAAAAGGGAGGGATAAACTCCAAGGAACTGAATGAGGTTGGAGTTTTTTATCTATGGATTGCCATCTGTCCCACAGCTTTGTGAGCACCAAAAATGAACTAGTGTTTATACGCTCAGGAAAGTGAGAAAGATTATGCAGAGCCTTGAAAAAGTAATGAAAGACAAGTTGGCCATAGACTACCAAGATGTAAGGAAGGAGGAAGGAGTTCATTGATGCAGAAAAACTCAATCCAGTCTGTAAAAATCCCAGGAAGAAGAGATTCAGATCATTCAGGGACTTTGCTTAAATGAATGTCCTTATAAATGAGAACCAAAATTCTTCTCCAATATCTAAAATTCCATACCTTATTCCTAATCCTGATGTACACAATTTCTTATAGAGATCCATGTAATTCTTGTTCCTTTGTTTGTGTCTTGGTTGCAAGTGCCTTCATATAAAGAGTTCTACACATAAACCCCTACAGCATTAGAGGCATAGGCAGTAGTGGGAGTCAAATAATTTAACAATTGGTTTTCTGCCCTAATGACCGGCTGAGTGGGCATGGCCATGGTGGGCATGGCCAGGGGGTGTGACAGGCAACATCTGACCTCCTGCACTCCCCTGGGAGCAAAAACAGGCATGGGGGGATGTGCCACCCCCCCACCTGTTTTGGACCTAGGAGGCCTCCCTGAAGCCTCCTGGGAGTGAAAATGGGCCACAGGAGGGCGTGCCACATACCCCCACACCCCGTTTTTGGCCTAGGAGGCTTCCCTGTACTTACCTGGGAACCAAAATGGGACAGGTGGGCACTCCTGGAAGGGGCAGGGCAGGAAGGGACAGGGCCAGCCAGCAATTTAACTACTGGTTTGCCTGAAAAAGCCCAAACCAGCTGAATCCCAACAGTGGGCACAGGGAATATAGGCAATGCAGTTGTGTGAATATCAGCTCAAAGTCAAATCTCTTAAATTATACTTTAAGAAAATATATCTAATATTTATAGCTTAACTTTTCTGAACAAAAGTTAAGAATGGCAGTGACTTTGACCATCCCATTTGTTACTTCTAGTCAAGTCAACTAATTAATGCAGGTATTTTTTTTAAAAAAATACACATAATGAGAAATGGGGTGACCTGTTATCATGAAACAAATGGTTTACTAAAGATTTTTCATTAATCTCTCTTCCTATAGACAAGAAGGGAAGTGACCCTGTAGAAATAGGCATGGGCCATTACCTAGGCAAAAGGGGCTGAAAAATTATTTATGGGAAACAAGTTATTATTCAGAAGCAGTTCAGTCAGGAGTTTCTTGATTCACTGGAACATAAGAAGAAGGCGGAGTGGAACACAACCAGAATTACAGCATCCAGTTAGAGTCTATCTCAATAGTCTGTCTGTCCTTTGGAATTGATTTCTAATCTGATCTACCTTGTGGGACTGACATCAGATATCTGAGGTGATGACTGGAGTGAACAGTGATGGTCTGATGCTGATTAATTTACAAGAAAAAAATTCAGGTCTTCTCTGAATCCAGTGTTCTTCCCCCGCTCCCCCACCCACATACCCACCAGGGGTGAAATGCTACCAGTTCGCACCGGTTCGGGCAAACCAATAGTAATAAAAGCTACTGGTTCAGGCAAACCAGTAGTAAAAAAATGCTACCAGTTCGTCTGAACTGGTATTTCTGACGATCAGTTGTGCCGCAAGATTTATATTTGCTAGAAAGCAGGAAATCCTGCTTTGTAGCGAATCTAAATCATGCGGGACAGCTTCCCTCCCCTCGCTGTTCTACTTGCCTTCTTAAGCCTCCTTTTACAGTGCTGCGCAGTAGCGCCTGTGGTGTGCATGCATGTATAGCATGCATTTGGTGTACACTTTGCATACGGATGCATGCAGTGCGCATTTGGTGCACACTGCTTATGCGTGCGCAGCAAACCGGTGGCAGACCTCGGAGGATTTCACCACTGCCCCCCCCACACACACATTAAGCCATGCCCACTCAAATAAGCCACGCCCACAGAACCTGCTGTTAAAAAATTTGAATCCCACCACTGGTGGTATTCACTTACTTTCAGTGGTGGTTTGCCCCCGGTTCGGACCAGTTTGTAAGAACTGGTAGTAAAACTGGCGGGAGTCTCTGCCCACTGACCCGGATGACATCATAGGTGATCTGCACACATGTGCGCATGATGAGAGCCGGTAGTAAATGTAAGTAGAACCCACCCTTGCTTACTTTCCCTACCAGTTCACAAATGTGAGTGTGTGCGCCCCATCCACTCATGCGCCCAGCCTTCTGTGCATGTGCTTTGCTGGCGCACCTGCCTTCAACGCATGTGCCTGGCCTCAACAACATGCCTAAATAGGATAGCATAGAGCCAGGGTGGGTGAGCAGGCCCATCCGCGATTTCCGCTACCTGTTCGGGCGAACCGATCTGAACTGGCTGAATACCACTTCTGCATGCATTCCACTCTCATCCAAACAGATGTATTTTTTTTAAAGAATGCTTTTTTTAAAAAAAGAAGTTATTAATTTTATCTTACAAATTTTTTCTTTGTACACATTTTATCTTTGTATAAATCCATGATCGTGCCCATAATACTTCCTTCACTGACATTTTTTTGTGAAATTTTGTCTGGCAGCTCATTATCGGCTGCCTTTTCACCATGAAAGGAACAATACTTTTATTGGGAAGGAACATGTTCACGAGGGCAAAGATGTGATTTCCACTTGCCCATTGTCACATTTGTTCTTTGTTTTGGATTCAGGATTTTGCTGTCTTATTCGTACGTGATCACAGTCATCGTTTTCCGTTTGAAGTTAGGGCAGGAAAAAAAAAGAGCCAATTGATGTCAAAAGGAAATAGAAAGGACTGCTTTTTGGTAGAGCGCAGCAACAATAAAAACAGCATGCATTTCTCTAAACATTAGGGCTGGCTAATTAACTCAGCATGAACACTGCCAGTTGAAACTCTGCCATTTTTTTACAGGGGCATTCCTGGGAGAGGTCTAAATATTACCTAATCAAAGTCATCTTTCACTCCAGGGAAGGGAGATGGAAGCTAATTTCTATCAATTTTAGAATGCAGTGCTCAGCTAAGGTCTGCTCACCATCTGTGGCTGAAGGGTATGCCCCCCCCCCAAAAAAAGTCAACCCTAACTAACAACAGACCCCAAGATTCTTAAAAGATGCAACAAAGTGCTGCATCTTACTCGTTTTTACATTAAATAAGGCATCTTCTCTTTGGAGGCAATGAGATCATTCTCATTCTCTCTCTCTCTCTCTCTCTCTCTCTCTCTCTCTCTCTCTCTCTCTCTCTCTCTCCCTCCCTCCCTCCCTCCCTCCCTCTCTCTGTATCAAACATCTTTCTCCATGGTAGAGAACCCATTTGCCCATATTTTGCATAACTCAGTTAACATTAAGGTTGGCAGTTTGGTGGTTCAAATCCCTAGTAAAGGTCTCTTGAGTGAGCAGGGGGTTGGACTAGATGACCTCCAAGGTTCCTTCCAACTCTGTTACTGTTATTTCTGGACAAAATAAATATTGGTACCCATATTTTAAAAAGAATTGAACAGAAACAAATTTTATTTTTATTTTTTAAAGCTAAGGCACACAAACATTGGATTCACTTATAGGATCTTACCTTTGAAAAATTGGGATCTTAACTAGAGTATATACAGTATATATATATATATTTAAACCCAGTGCAGACAGGTTTAATTATTAGCTTAGAAGAGTAATGTGTGATATGGCTGGAGAAGATGAGAAAACCACAATAACATTTAAATATTATTCTTCAACAGAGCTGAGATGACAGCAGAAAATACTTAGCATCAGAGCCCTAGCTGACTGCTTCATTAAGAACGCATTTTCTGATTAGTTTTATCTCAGGCTTTCTTAAGATTACCATAAACATATCATTGGTTTTTTTTTTTTTTTTTTTTTTTGACAAACTATTGCTCAGTATTCCCAAGATGTTTTCTATTGAAATAAATTCTTATTTGATTTTGTATTATAAATCAATTGCTTTAAATTTGGAAAGGTTTCATAACAGTATAAAGGAAACCATGTATACTTTGGAAACTTCAATGGCAGGATTTTAGTGTTTCATTTTGTGCCCCATACAGAGAAAAAAGACAGGGCAAGTCAGTCCTTAACCATAATTTAGGGCAGGAGAGCGGACAGTATAAATCAGAAATAGAACTTGTCCATAAATATATCATGGTGCTGTACAATATATGAGCATAACATGAGTTATGGAGGGGTAAAATTATAACTATGATTTTACTGTCTCTTTTATTAATCATTCTGAAATTATTTATTTTTGTTCCATGCCAAGACACACAACTTCTTGTCTTTCAGTTTTTTAATCGTAACATTCAATTTATAACAATAGCAATAGCACTTAGTCTTATACACCACTTCATCTTGCTTTATAGCCCTCTCTAAGTGGTTTCCAGAGTCAT
This sequence comes from Arizona elegans, assembly GCA_022577455.1. Lineage (NCBI taxonomy): Eukaryota > Metazoa > Chordata > Lepidosauria > Squamata > Colubridae > Arizona > Arizona elegans. Next base: position 1,809,191 of record JAKOOJ010000006.1, on the reverse strand, counting down.
CATATTGCCCCCGATAATCTGGGTCCTCATTTTACAACCCTTGGAAGGATGGAAGGCTGAGTCAACCTTGACCCGGTCAGGATTGAACTACTGGCAGTCAGCAGAGTTAGCCTACAATAGTGCATTCTAACCACAGCTCCATTTATATAATTTGGAGACATATTTTTCCCATTGCTTAAATGTTGTAGGCATTATCTGAAATAAAAAATAATAATAGTCTAAGTAACACTTTCATCTTAATCATGGAAATTCTTCCCAACAATCACAACTGAATTTTTTTCATCTCAATATATATTTTTAACTTCATTACTACATACCTTAACATATTTTGAGGCAAAGTAATTTATATTATTCAAGGTAACACTCAAGTATTTAATCATTTTATCAATTTTCAAACAAGAATTTTTCATCAGATTGTCTTGCTCTTGAATAATATTTTTACCAACATTTTTGTTTTTGTTTATTAATCTTAAAACCTATTAGTTAAACCTTCCTTTTTTTTCTTATCCAAAACTCTTATCAATCAAGACCAAATCATCCCCCAAAGCTCTCAATTTAAAGCTCTCCTTTTTAAGCATATTATCTTCTCATGTTCTCTTATATCTCTATTTCAACTTCAAGACCCAAATAAATAGCAAAGGGGATAGAGGCCATCCTTGTCTTGTCTCCTTCTGAATGTCACATTATTTGGTTAAATCATCATTAACCATTCAAGCTGTTTGAGATGTGTATATTGATTTGAATCCCTGAACAAAATTCTAGCTAAAGTCCATATCTCCCAAACTTACAAACAATAAAGGGAAGTTCACAAGATTAATGCAGCTTGTTTTTCATTATGTTGTTCTATTATGCCCAATACAATTCTCACATTTTCTTTTAGTTGTCTTTTATGTAGAAATCCATATTGATCTTCATGAATAAACTCTTGTAAGAATGCTTTAAATGGAAACATCTGGAATTTATATTGCTGCTTTCCAGAATAGAAGAGTCCAAATAAAGCACAGAAAAATTCACAATTATTTTTCACAAATCAAATGTAGATATTTATTTCAGAAATTGTTTTCTTTTGATTTCTAGAATTAAAAGATAAAGGTTCCTCACGCACATATGTGCTAATCATTCCCGACTCTAGGGGGCAGTGCTCATTTCCGTTTCAAAGCTGAAGAGCCAGCACTGTCTGAAGATGTCTCCATGGTCATGTGGCCAGCATGACTAAATGCCAAAGGCGCACAGAACGCTGTTACCTTCCCAACAAAGGTGGTCCCTATTTTTCTACTTGCATTTTTTATGTGCTTTTGAAGGTTGGCAGAAGCTGGGTTGGCAGAAGCTGGGACAAGTAACGGGAGCTCATCCCGTTACACGGCACTAGGGATTTGAACCACTGAATTGCTGACCTTTCGATCGACAAGCTCAGTGTCTTAACCACTGAGCCACTGTGTCTCTTATTAAAAGGTAGTTATACATTAAGTAATAACATACAGTAATTCATTATTACTTCAATATATGCCCAATATATGGGCATATACAGTATGCACAGATACACTCACTTACTCATAATATGACAAAAGAAGAAACTGTACTATACTGACTATAATTCAGAATATTTGCAAGAGGAAGCTCCCTGATATTTCTCATGTATATGTGCACCGTGCATGCATACACACACATGTACATCTGTGCATGCACACACATACACACACACACAAACTTGACAATTCTTAGAGTTCTTATATATACATGGTTTCTGGGCAAGAATAATCAGAAGTGTTTTGCCATTGCCTCCTTTTTAGGACGACGGATCAAGTGACTGGCCTAAGATCTCCCAATTTGCTTTGTATGTAAATCAGGACTAGAACCGGGGGTGGGCTTCAGATCCTTTAGCACCCAGATCCTTTGCTGGGTGGCATGGCCATGGTGGGTGTGGCCTAGTCAGCTGCCTGCACCATGGGGGGAGCATTTTTCACCCTCCCCAGGCTCCGGAGGCTTTTCTCGAACCTCCAGGAGGGTGAAAACTGCTTCCCCCGGGGTCTGGAGGCTTTCTTCAGAAGCTGGAAACAGGCCTGTTTCTGGACTTCTGGAACTTCCAGTAGGCCGTTTTTTTGCCCTCCCAGATCCTCCATGTACCCTGCACTTACCTGGAATGATGAATGGGCCGCATGGTGACTCCTGGAAGAGGTGGGGTGGGAGGAGCGGGGCAGGGTGGGGTGGGTGTGGCCAGCCAGCCAGGGGTGGCATTTGGGGGTTTGCTGAGCCCTGGCGATCTGTGGCTAGAGGATTGCCCAAACCCTGCTGAACCCCCAGGAGCCTACCCCTGACTAGAACTCACAATTTCCTGATTTCTGGCTTGGTGCTTTAACCATAACACTAAACTGGCTCTTTAGACTTTATCACTACACTAAAAAGTCTCCCCTTAAGAGAGTTTTGAAACTACTGTCCTATGCAATAAAATAATTTCCAATCTATTGCTTTAGAGTTTTGAGGGTTATAGTTAGTTGCAGCAATTGGGGAGATAGCATCATTTCTGGTATTTCTGTTATGCAAGTGAGTTTAAATAAAGTTAGACAATAGTGGGAGTTTTAACATTAATATGAAATTTAACAAGGCTTAACTTGCTGAAAGCTTAAATGTGTTTCATCAATGTGTTTTTGATGTAGCTCTTGGCATCCCTTCACTTAATGTTACACAGAGAAAAAAGACGACTTGTGAAAGAGTTATGGTATATACTGTACTTTATGCAACTTCCCATACAGTACTCTGGAATCTTCAATTTATAGATATATCCTAGAACTTAGACAGACATTAACTAAACCCAGGGATTCTTTCACTGATCTTTACTACTTGAAGAAATAAGATAAGTGCTGATTCTATAAAAGTTTTTATATTGCTGCAACATAAAGCTAAAAGTACAGCTTTCAAATGTTTCCTACCAAATTCAGCCACGTACAGTATGTCTGCTCATCAAATAGAAGCCAGGCAGAAGTAGTTGGTTAAGCAAACAACAATTAAACAGACACAAAAACATACTCTTTTTTTACATTTAATTTAATATGCCTTGAGTAGTTAAAAATCCTCATTCAATATTGCTTTCAATACACTTTTTCCTCAAAAGTGGATAGTTCAGAAGTCAGAAAAATTATTAGAATTGGTTAAACAATTAAGATTATTTAAAGCTTTTAAACGTCAAAAAGGACCCGGTAAAATTGTGTTTACTCAGAGAAATTGCTAATAGGGTTCCAATTTAGTGCTCAGACAAATGTTCTTGCTTATAGCTGACTTATTTACCTTAAGCAAAATCTCCCTGCTTTTGGAGGATAAGGTTAATTTCTTCTTTGTTTTTTCTTTCTTTTTTTTAAAAAAGAGGATGGTCTTTCATCTTCAGAATAGTGAGACAAGCTTTTGATGTCAAGTACAAAATGACAATTAATCCATTTCAAATGAGGCTTCCAAATTTTATGAGCCACCAAAATGACACACAACAAACCTTCATCTTGCCTTTTTCCTTACTTTTATAGGAAGTAAGGAAAAGTTAGAATTTCTGTTTGGTCAACTAAGATTTCAACCATTGTTGAGATCTAGTTGATCAAACAAATCTCATTGTTTTTAACAAAAGACTGATATTGAAATTAATTTAAAACAACAATAACAACATTGCAAATGCAATTCCCTTCCAATGTTAACTTTATTTCTTCAGATTTTCCTCAGTAATGCTTTTGTTCACACTCTCCCCTTTCTAACAAGTGTTAAGAATTAATTTAAAAAAGAAGTTAAATGTATTCAATTTACGGTAATAAATATAAATTTATCTGAATCAGATTTGCAAGAGTTTATTTTTCCTTCCTTCCTTCCTTCCTTTTTTTTCCTTCTTGCCTCCCTCCCTCCTTCCTTCCTTCTTTTCTTCCTTCCATTGTTCTTCTAAATATTTCAATTATTCCTCTTTATCTGAGCTTTTTCACAACCACCATAAAAGAGAAGTAAATTTATTATGCTTAAATTGATGATCTTGTTAAACCCTAAATTGTACCCCTGCCTGTCTTTTTAAAGTGTGAGATGTCTGTGGCTCATGATACAGATAGCATGAATATGTTCTTGCTAAGGCTTGACAATTTAACAATAAAGAACTATATACATTTCTTAAAGATTTCTCAGGCATTTTTCCAGATAGACAAAAAAGTAAAAGTGATGGGATGGGAGAGATTAAAAGAACTTGCTCTATTAGTTCCCTCCGAAGTACCACCAAGGAGGAGAAATGGTCCATATATGAAATTTGGCTATGATTTTAGTGCATTGATATGATTTATATCAATTACAGTTAAATTCCTATGGCAAGTTAAGATAATGAAAGGTGGGCCAGTATGACATCTTTTACAAATGATGGTGTCATTATTCTGGCACATTTAACAGCAAATCAATTTGTATTGCCATTTAAAGAAAATATCTTCCTAATGCTCTCATCTGGGGTTGATTAAACATTATTAGCAGTGATTCAGAAACTCTGCATTATTCCTCAAATTATCTGGGGCTTTACAAAACCACATAGTTTTTCCTTCCTTCCTTCCTTCCTTCCTTCCTTCCTTCCTTCCTTCCTTCCTTCCTTCCTTCCTTCCTTCCTCCCTCCCTCCCTCCCTCAACAATGATGTTGAGCTGAAGTGTTAAAATGTTCAAACAATGGAGGCTGTTCTCTCATTACTTAATTAGCAATTTTTCTCTATTCCTCATAAGAAACAATCAATCTGAAAACAAACAAGCAAAATCAAGGACGGGGGTTATCATGATATCTGAACAATAAAGAAATAAAATATTTCATTTTCTGTTGGATCCAAATATTCAAGTGGATACTGGAGAATGATTCCATAACATGTCCTAATTACATATATTATAATATGGGGAATACATATATTCCCTAAATTTTACCTCCTTAAATTTGTTTTGAAATTTATCAAGCCTGGGTATTTTATAACTCAAACTTTCACTTTTACTATCCATTGTTCTTTTCTCTCTTTTTTTGCATGATATGTTTTCATATGTTTTCAAAGTTTTATCTACATAAACAACAAAAACCTGTACAAATCTCTGCAGAAAAAGATTACAGAAAGGCTCTTTTCTCAGTCTGATTCCCAACAAATATATATTTATATTGTCTGAACAATCTACCTGGGTGGCATAAACAGTCAAACAATGTTGTTTCCTCTTTGAGATAATTCAATGCAGAATTGTTTAATAAAAAAACTAAGGCATGTGATGTATCTCGTAACTAAACATTTGATTTCAGATTGAAGGTTTGCTATGTGGACAGAATCCTTTGTATACTTGCCTGAGAAAAATGGAAATGTATATCTGAATACTGTATCCCTTAACCTTAGATACGAATCTAGGTCTCATTCAGGATGCAGATGGATAGAAATAAACAACTTCATCCGTAGGCATTTTATTGCTACTGAGGAAAATGAGATTAAGATTGTATTGATACGTAGTTGATGATATTAATATGGAATATGCACAATAAACATCCTTTGAATTCAGAAATGTATGCAAAATCTAATTTTCTATCTAACTACAGTAGCGGCCAAAATTGTGGAAACCTTTTGGGAAAAGTGTATTTTTGAAGTTTGATGGCTAATAACACCATTTTTTATATTATTATTATTATTATTATTATTATTATTATTATTATTATTATTATTATTATTGAGTTTCAAGATAATCGTATTCTATTGCTGGAACGGCCTGGGAATAGCCCAGACCTTAACCCAACTGAAAATCTATGGAGCTGACTAAAGAAACTTGTTAGTTAGAAGTGATCCAGCAATAAAACCCAGTTAATAGAAGCAATCCTTCAATCTTGGTTTCACATTATAACAGCTGCAGAACTAAAGGACTTGGTTCACTCCATGGGAAGATGTTGTAAGGCCATAATTCATGCTAAAAGTTACCCAACTAAGTATTAACTAATATGGGGATAATTTTTGTATATCTTGTTTTTTCAATGGTGATAATTTTTGTATATCTTGTTTTTTCTATGTGTTTCACTTTTCTTCTTTATACTGTAACTGCTATTCTAATAGCAAATCCTTCATAAAAGTTATTGCATTACATTCTTGATTCAATTATCTTTCCACTTGTATATAATTTTATGGTACTACTCCAAAAAAAGTGGTGTTATTAGCTAGTTTTAGAAAATACACTTTTCCCAAAAGGTTTCCACAATTTTGGCCACTACTCACTCACACACTCTCTCTCTCTCTCCCTCCCTCTCCCTCTCCCTCTCCCTCCCTCCCTCCCTCCCTCCCTCCCTCTCTCTCTCTCTCTCTCTCTCTCTCATCTATCTATCTATCTATCTATCTATCTATCTATCTATCTATCTATCTATTCACACACACAGAATATGTACATATATATTTATATAAAATCTATCCAACAATATAATCTTAGAGGGAAAAATGTTCTTTTAGATTTGCATGAAAGGCAGAGTATCTTGGAACGATTTCTTTGAGAGATTCTAATGAATAAGTGGAAAAGTGGAAACACTTTTAGTGAGTCCTGATGGTGCAGTGCTTAGAATGCAGTATTGCAGACAAAACTCTGCCCATAGTCTGGAGTTCAATCCTGATGGGGCTTGAGGTTGACTCAGCTTTCCATCCTTCCAAGATTGCTAAAATGAGGATCCAGATTGTTGAGGGCAATATGCTGACATTTGTAAATCACTCAGAGAGTGTTGTAAAACACTATGGAACAGTATATAAATCTAAGTGCTATTGTTATTCCATTTAGGTAGCCTTTGTTATGACCAACAATATATGTTTAGCAGCTGATAGCTCCAGAAGGGGAATGAACACATGCGATAGACAAGCACATTAAAAGCTCAAAGTCACTATGGGTTAGAAAAAGTAAATCAAATCCACCTGGTACCATTTTAACAGCATGTTAGACAGCACATGAATTCCTACTAGGAAAAGAATCATTGACTTTAATGAGGACAATCAATACAGATTGCAAGGAACTCTTGCTTTCAGGGCAATTCCCCAATGATCAAATGCCATAACTTTAAAATCGGTTTGGTACAGCAACTTCAATGAAGCTGTTGCTTTTTCACTTTAATGACAATGAAGCTTGGAGTAGAGTTTCCTTTCCAGATTGTTCCTAAACTGTGGAAGCATTGGGATCAATTCATAGCAAACACACAAACACACACACACACAAAACAGCAAAAACTGTGTAGTGTGCCTAAGCTTTTGATGTTCAGCAACTACTCTTCATCCAATGAATAAATAATTCTTTAATAAACTGAGTGTCCAAATGTATGACTGATCTTTATACAGAAACTGGGTTTGCTATGCAGATAATTACCTTCTAAGTTGTTTTTGAATTTATTGTTACTATTTCCGCTTCAGCTCAACTTCAGTAATTTCACAGTGCTTTGGAGAATCGAACCAATGACCTGATTTTGAAATAAAATGTTAAACTATTATAGAATTTTTATTTTTATTCTGTTGCACTGGTATGTTATATTCTTGCTTTTTGATGGCCAGTTTGATGTATTGGTTAAGGTGCTGACCTAGAAACCAGGAGTTCTAGTGAGTTCTAGCCCTACCTTAGGCATAAAAACTGGTTTAGTGACTTTAGGTCAATCCCTCTTTTACAGTCCAGCTCACCTCACAAAGTGGTTGTGGTGGGGATATTAGGAGGAGGAATATATATATATATATATATATATATATATATATATATATATATATGTGTGTGTGTGTGTGTGTGTGTGTGTGTGTGTGTGTGTGTGTGCGCGCACACGTGCATGCACGTGTATAGACCAGTGGGGAAATCTAAAATTTGTTACTACTGGTTCTGTGGGCATGGCTTGGTGGGGGGGTAATGTTACTGGGTGGGTGTGGCTATTTTTTTTTTCTTTTAAAACCATTTTTTCTACAACCTCTTCAGCGAAAAGCTGTTAAAAAATGCTTTCAAAAGGGTCTGATGATCCCAGCTGAGTTGCCTGATCGGCAGAGGCTTTTTTTCTTTTAAAAGCCTCTGCCGATCAGGCAACTCAGCTTGAACCGTCCGAGGAATTTAAAAGACGAAAAGCCTCTGCCAATCAGGCAACTCAGCTGGGATCATCAGCTGACGATCCCTTTGATGATCCCAGCTGAGCCGCGCAATCATCGGAGGCTTTTTTTTTTTTACTTTTAAAAGCATTTTTTCAGCCGAAGAGGTTGTAGAAAAAATGCTTTTAAAAATTAAAAGAAAAAGTTTCTGATGATTGTGTGACTCAGCTGGGCATTGGGGGGTGCAGGGATTTTTGCTACTAGTTCCCCGAACCACCTGCCTCCATCACTACCAGATCGGACGATCCGGTCTGAACCGGGGGCATTTCACCCCTGGTATGGACGTATATGAGTGTGTAGATAAACAAGAGACTTTATAAAGCTTTTGGAGCCTCAACAATTTCCCAGACTAATGAAATAGAATTAAAAATAATTTTATTTTACATTTGAAGCCAAATTTTGCCCATGTGTGTTTACGGCTGAACAACATGAGGAAAAAGTGAACCAGAACAATTAAAAGATGATGTAGATAAAAGAAAACGATTCTGATGGATGGTAGCCATGGGAATGAAACTGGATCAAGGATGCTATTTTTATTTAAGTAAATCAAATTTATTTAACTGGGTTGGAAGAATAAGATACCTGGTAACAATTCTTAATGAGGTTAAAAAGAAATAAGAGTCTTCATTTCCTTTTCTTACATTTTATACACAGACTATATAGTCTGTACCCATCAGGTCCTTTGAGATAGGCATATTTAATCAATAAGTATGGCACAGATTTCAAGAATGCCCTTAAATATTTTAGAGTATAACAAAAGAAAATTGAAAGCTTGTCAAAGTTTCTTTTTACTACAACTTATATCAACTTATATCAGGGACACGGTGACTCAGTGGCTAAGATGCTGAGGTTGTTGATCAAAAGGTTGGCAGTTCAGCAGTTCGAATCCCTAGTGTTGCATAATGGGGTGAACTCCCGTTACTTGTCCCAGCTTCTGCCAACCTAGCATTTCAAAAGCATGTAAAAAATGCAAGTAGAAAAATAGGGACCACTTTGGTCGGAAGGTAACAGCGTTCTGTGAGCCTTTGGTATTGAGTCATGCCAGCCACATGACCAATGAGATGTCTTCAGACAGCACTGGCTCTTTGGCTTTGAAATGGAGATGAGCACCGCCCCCTAGAGTCAGGAACGACTAGCACATATGTGCAAAGGGAACCTTTACCTTTACCTATATCAGCCAAAGTCAAAGCAGATTTATTTTGAGTTTCTCTCTATCAGGCTTTCTTATTTTTCAAAACTGAGTTATCTTTTCTGAAATTCTTCCATTGTTCATCCCTTCCTCATCCTCATGTCCAGGTTGACACTCCATCACACCTTCTCCTCTTTCCTGAATGGAAAGAGAGACCCAATAGCTCATTTGACAGATAAGTTCTACATGGACCTACAAAGTGCCCATCTCTTTCTGTTTCCCAGCAGCCATAGCAGAAGAATACTACATGGCAATAAGCAAGGAATCATATCTTCTTTTTGAATGTCTATGGAGATTCTCAGTCATCCAGGTCATGGTTGTCCCAAAAGATGCATTTTCAAGCGGCAACTGGACTATCCTTGTTTTCTCTTCAAGAAGTTTTGCTTCTTATCCAAGACGCTTCTTCAGTTCTGACTGAATGGTGGGGAATGGAAGGATGTGGTTTGAAAGAGGGGTCAAAGAAGCCAACTACATTGAAATTGAACAACCCTTAACAGAGGGAGAGGGATACAACATCACCTATCTCCTGATTACAACACAGTCCTTTCAGCAGTTCCAAAATGATTCCACATCTGTTTGCAATATACAGATACCCATGAGGGAACAGATAAACCTCCAAGTGGCCTCAATGAATCTCAGAAAGAGTGCTAATGACCAGATGACTGCAAGGAATATAAATCTTTCCATTCCCCACCATTCAGTCAGAACTGAAGAAACGTCTTGGATGAGAAGCAAAACTTCTTCAAAGGAAACAAAGAAAGTTGTGTTGCCTCTCAAAAAAGCACCTTTTGGGACTTCTACTTTAAAGGCATTTTCTGGACATTCTGTACACAGTTCAGGGGCCAAAGATAATGGGGAATTTCATATGGAAGCAGTGGAAAAGTTGGGATGTATTGACAACTTCTACCTCTTCCCACAGTCATTTCGACTCAGTGTAGGCTTTTCAGTGAATCAAATATTCTAATCATCCCTTTCCATTCATAGACATTTTAAAAAATTAAAATAAAGCAAAATTGAACAGAACTGAACAGAATAAGGCATAGTAATATATTACTATGCCTTGATAGAAAGAAAAATTGATAGAAAAATCATCAGTGAGTGACCAAGGTTTTCCTAACTTCACAGAACAGACAGTGTAACAAAACTTGGCTACATTTAGAGAAACTGAATCATACTGATTGGGAATGATTTAGGGACTGGAGGCTAAAATATATGAAGAACTGTTGCTGGAACTGGGTATGTCTAGTTTAATGAAAAGAAGGACTAGGGGAGATATGATAGCCATGTTCCAATATCTCAGGGGCTGCTGCAAAGAAGAGGGAATCAGACTATTCTCCAAAGCACCTGAGGGCAGGACAAGAAGCGATGGGTGGAAACTAATCAAGGAGAGAAGCAAGTTAGAACTAAGGAGAAATTTCCTGACAGTTAGAACAATTTATCCGTGGAACAACTTGCCTCCAGAAGTTGTGAACGCTCCAACACTGGAAGTTTTTAAGATGTCGGATAACCATTTGTCTGAAGTGATGTAGGGATTCCTGCCTAAGCAGGGGGTTGGACTAGAAGACCTCCGAGGTCCCTTCCAACTCTGTTATTCTATTCTATTCGTGATCTGACAATAGTAGTTGTACATAAAAGAAATAAGAGTTTCTGCGGTATTTAATCAGGTGAGGTGTTGTGAGTCCAGGAGTTCCTATAGAGGGGGCAATACAACAGGATATGAACTGTAGTTTCAGTGGCTTCTTTTCCATAAGGTCTCAGCTCATTGACCCTCATCACTTTTTATATCAGTCATCAGCACCCCTTCTACAACTAGAATCCAGAATATTTTGGCACCGTTGGGCTTCTGTTTAACCACCTTTATTTGAAAATGCTAACTTCATTTTCTTTTGACATAAGTTCCACACAGATAAATTCTATATTCATTTGGAGAGTTGAAGGATCAGGTTAGGGATAGCTCATCATGGAGAAAATTTACAAGGTCATTCAGAGTCAGGAATGACTTTGTGATATGTTATAAAAGAATTAAAAAATCACCTAAAAATTCCTTTTTGAATGTGGAAGTGGTTCAAGTAGATCCAGCTTTACTAAGAATTTGAAGAATAACAGACCATAGATTAAAATGATGGTATTATTAGAGACTAATAATAATGATTTCTCTGGCAGCTTTCTTAAATGATTGATGTGCTTCACAGTTTATTATTTTCATTACACTTAGGGGAGAAATAGATGTTGAAAGAGTTGAAATAACTTCACATTTTTCCTCAGTTCAAATGCAATAACTGTATAAGATTTGGATGAAAATCAGCAGGCAGGAAAGATGTCAATTTTTTTTACCCCATTTGTTTGAATTTTCTCATTCAAATGCCTTTTTTTTAGTTACTTTCCATTATTTGTGATTCAGTTGGAGGTTTTGTCAGTGGTTGCTTGATTTAATGTATTTTCATGTTTTTGGCTGAATATGATCAGGCCTTAAGAACAAATGTATACAAAGCCAAAATTGAGAAGACAGCAACAGACAGAATAACAGAATGATAGAGCTGGAATGAGGTCTTGGAGGTCCTCTAGTCCAACCAGTGGTGGGTTCCTCCCGGTTCGGCCCAGTTTGGCCGAGCCGGTAGCAGTGACGATATGACGTCACCGAACTGATTCTCTTTGTTAGGGAGCTGGGTCCTCCTGCCCCACCCCCATGTTATTCTTACCTTTTATTTGGCCCCGCCCCCAATCTATTCGCTGCCTCCCGAGCTGATCGGCTAGAAGGAAGGAAGGAAGGAAAAAAAAAACTGTTTAAATTCTTGCTGCAGGGCTTCAAAGGGCTGCCCTTTGAAGGGCTACAGCTGATCAGTGTTAAAAGGCAGTGTGGTGGTAGACCAGAGCACTCAAAAAACAAATGGGTAGACCAGTGCCTCCAAAAACAAATGAGTAGACCGGTGCCTCCAAAAACAAAAGGGTAGACCGGTACAGCTCTGCAAGCAGTTAAAAGCCTGGTAGACCAGTACCTCTGCTAAATCCTAAAGAATTGTCACATGACCATCAAACTACACCCACAAAATAAGCCACGCCCACAGAACCGGTAGTAAAAAAATTTAGAACCCACCCCTGAGTCCAACCCACCATTTCAGACAAGTGCTTGTCCAGTCTCTTCTTAAAAATCTCCAGTGATTGAGCACCCACAACTTCTGAAGGCAAGCCACTCCACTAGTTAATTTTTTTTTTAAATTTGATTTATATGCCGCCCTTCTCCGGAGACTCAGGGCGGCTTGCAATGCGTTAAGCAATAGCCTTCATTCTTTTGTATATTTTATACAAAGTCAGCTTATTGCCCCCACAAACTGGGTCCTCATTTCACCTACCTTAGAAAGGATGGAAGGCTGAGTCAACCTTGAGCCTTGGAGAGATTCGAACCAGCAGAAATTGCAGGCAGCTGTGTTAATAACAGGGTGCACTAAACCACTGTACTATCAAGGCTCTTTGATAGGTTAATTGTTCTCACCATTAGGGAGTTTTCCTTAATCCCAGGTTGCTTCTTTCCCTGATTAATTTTCATTCATTGCTGGTGCTTTGGAAAATAGGTTGACCCCAATTTTCTTTATGGAAACTCTTCAGATATTGGAACACTGCTATCACATCACCCAGAGTCCTTCTTTTTACTAGACTCTGCATACCCAATTCCTGCAACCGTTCTTTGTATGTTTTAGTCTTCAGCCTCCTAATCATCTTTGTTGCTCTTTTCGGCACTTTCCTGCATCTCTACATATTTTTTATGACCAAAACTGGATGCAGTATTCTAAGTATGATCTTACTAAGACTTTATAAAGAGGTATTAATATTTCACATGATCAGAGACAGCAAATACTGCCTCTGCAAAGAAGGTGAAGAAACAGTGGACAATCTAATTAGCTGATGCAAAAAGATCACACAAACTGACTACAACAATGGCACAACAAAGTAGCAACAATAATGCACTGGAAGATCTGCAAGAAATACCATGTAGCTGCAAACAAGAACTGGTGGGATTACAAAATAGACAAATAACAGAAAATGAAAAAAACTAAAGTGCGCTGGGACTTATGATTCAAACAGAAAGCATCTGCACCATAACAACCCAGATTTAACATTTGTCGATAAGAAAGTTTGAATAACGGGTGCTGCAATAGCAATAGCACTTAGACTTATATCCCACTTTACAGTGTTTTACAGCCCTCTCTAAATGGTTTACAGAGTCAGCATATTGCCCCCAACAATTTGGGTCCTCATTTTACCCACCTCAGAAGGATGGAAGGCTGAGTCAACTTTGAACCTGGTGAGATTTAAACTGCCAAATTGCAGGCAGCAGAAGAAGCCTGCAGTACTACATTCTAACCACTGTGCCACCACAGCTCAAAGAAAGAAATGTAGAAAATCATAAATTACCAAGACCTGAACATAGAAATAGAATGAATAGCAAAAGAAAGCAAAAACAGTAATAGTAATACCAGTTACTACTGGTACCAATAGTATATCAATACCAATAGTAATAGACCAGTTGGGTGCTATCCCATAACATCTGGATCACCACTTGGATACCATCGGCATTGACAAAATCCCCATCAGACAATTGCAAAAGGCAGCTTTACTTAGAACGTCTTATATTCTGCAACAGTTATTAAACATCAGCATCTGCCTGTGCTAGGTATATGCACAAACATGCCAAATCCAGTCTGAACTTCTGGCTGGCTGTGCAACCAACTATAATAATCGAAATAAACATGGCTGCCCTCTTTATATGCAACCCTTTTTTAAAAGTTTCACCTGGATTTTTGGTGGTGTTGCTCATTTTGCTTCAGTCTTAATTTGTTGAAAATGTTCAGGCAGCATTTATGTTAGCAGAAACGTGGCAGGCCTCCTGAGACCATTCAAATGTCTGCTTATTTATTACAGCTTGCTTAAAATTGGATGTTTCTCAGAAAATTAGATGCTCGGATTCACCTCCTGCATGACCCAAATCAACTTTCTTTTCTGATTTAAATAAATGAGCTTTTCCGGAAGGATTAAGAACAGAATACAGCATTTGCCTTAACTATAAATTTATAATCTGTGATGTTAGTATCAGAAATAGTGTATCTATTAGTCATAGTTCCCTGATGTTATATTACTATAGCATCTGCCCTTTCAAGGAATGTGATTTTTATTATTATTATTATTATTATTATTATTATTATTATTATTATTATTATTATTATTTAATCTTTAGTGAGATTCACATCCTTTGAGGCTGGTTAATAGCTCAGCAGCTCGAGTCCTAACCAAGGACCTAGGAACTGTTAAGGTATCGTCGGAGGATGTAAGTTGTTCTGAGTAAGGTGGTTTTTTGTAGAGTCAAAATGTTCAAGTCCAGCAAATTTAGAATTTCTAAATAGCGGGGTAGCCCTTTGGGTATTGCTCCAAGGGCTCCAATTACAATCGGGACAACACACAATTTCTTTTTCCACAGTCGCTCAACTTCAATTTGCAAATCCCGGTACTGTGTGATTTTTTCTTGCTGCTTATCTTCAATCCGTGCATCACCATAAAATAATATTATTATTATTATTATTATTATTATTATTATTATTATTATTATTATTATTATTATTATTATTATTATTATTATTATTGGTGTGAAGAGATTTGATTTCCATATTTGCACTGGATTAAAGCATCATCATCCACTGGCTTTCAAACTTCCTTAGAAAGAGGTGGAATGGATGAATAGACTAGACATGGAAGGGACCTTGGAGGTCTTCTAGTCCAACCCTCTCTTTAAGCAAGAGACCCTATATCCGTGATGGTGAACCTATGGCACGCATGCCACAGGTGGCACACGTAGCCATATCAATGGGCACGCCAGCTCAGCTCTGGCGTGCATGTGCATGCCGGCCAGCTGATTTTCGGGCCTTCTGGGCGCACCAGAAGTAGGGAAACAGGCTCTGGAGGCTGGGGACAAAAAAGTTACTTCCTGTCCAACCGGGAGTTGGGAAATGGGCCATTTCAGGCCTGCAGAGGAGGTGGGGAAGGCTTGTTTCACCAGATGCATAGAGAGGATCTGGAGCCAGGTGAGAAAGAAAAACAAACCTACAGGACCATTGTGTGCCAGGAGCAGGGATGGTGGTGTTTGCACGCACATGCACAGGGTGGGGCGCATAGAATTATAGGTGTGGGCATGTGTGCACAGGAACCTCCCCCACCCCCCTCCTGGACGTGATGGCAAAAAGATTAGCTATCACTGCCCTATATCATTTCAGGCAAGTGGCTGTCCAGTCTCTTCTTAAAAACTTCATCTAGTGATGAAGCACTCACAACCTCTGTGGTTTGACTAAGGTTTTATAAGGTGGTACTAATACTTCATGTGATTTTGACCCTATGCCTCTATTTATACAACCAATGCTATATAGTCTTAACATGATGTAGTTCAGAACAAATGTTTCAGCATATAATTCTAGCAGCAGTTAAAATTACTGCTAGTCCTTGATTTACAACCAAAGCTGAACCCAACATTTCCACCGCTAAGCAAGACAGTTTGTGAAGTAAACTTTGCCCCATTTAAAGACCCATATTTGCCCTGTTTTGAATAGTGTTGCATCTACCATTTGGATTTTGTGTTTCAGATAATAAAGACTTAAACCACTCCTATTAGCTATATCTATCTATCTATCTATCTATCTATCTATCTATCTATCTATCTATCTATCTCCTGGAAGCACGAAGCTGAGAACACCAGCCTGAAGATGACGAATGAGACTTCGTCGAAACGTCGCCAAGACACTTCCAATTTTACGCAGGAGAAGACCCAAATAACCAAAGACCTACATACAAACACCCGCAAAAACCTGAGAATATATATATATATATATATAAACATGTGTTACTTAATTTATCTTATACAGCTAGGTGATTTATTTATTTAAATTTGTCAAAGTAGAGCTGATGCATAGTAAATTATTGCCTATCATAGAATATATCATTTCTTTGGATAATCTGCTTTATATGTAACTATATACAGTATAATCTTATAAAACCTTGCATTAGGGAATAAGCAAACAAAATTGAACTGACCTACCCAATCTAGAGTTCTACAAAATGGTTAACCCCATCCAGCTGGCCTAGCTGCAAATGCATTGTCCTATGAGAAATTTACAGCATTATTTAAGAGATGGAGCAAAAGACACAAATTCATATTCTATCTTCTTAATGGTTGGCTGATTGAAGGTGTTGGATGTATAGGTCAAACCAGAATTCTACAGAAGGGCTCCAAAACAGTATCCCACCATTATTTTTTTGCAAAGAAAAGCAGAAACACTGAATGATTAACAATTCAGCTAACATATTTTTTCCCACATACAGGCTCTTGATTTTTATTTAGCAGCCTACGGTGTCCTTGATTTCACATCATTGTATCCATTCTCGTGGAAAATGACATTTTCTGCAAAACTAACACATAGTATTTGGTGGAAAATTCTCAGCTCATTCTAAGCAATAGGTCTATTTATCGATGCATGCTATACTGGATTAGCTAGTACACCCAGATACTGTATGTGCTATTTTGCTAATTAAATAAGGAATTTAAAAAAAATTCTCAGTAGTCACAACTATGTAACCGAAGTACTGCCCCACTTTTTTTGCACATGAAAAGACATGGGATTTCCATTACACCCTATTTAACATCCCCAGCAGACAACTTGAAGCTTTGAAAAACCACCGAATCATAATGATAATATCTTTAGTTTCCTAAAGTCTATCCATTTTTTTTTGTCGCAATACAGATGATACCAAATGTCTGCAACAATATATATTGTTATATTTTAATATTATATGTTATAAAATACTTGAATTGCAGAATAAGCAGGTGATTTCGTTAAAATAAAAGTAGCAGTTGACTTAGTTGAAAACGCGGCATTAATTGAGAGAGAGAATCAAAATCATGTGAAATTCTAGTACCACTTTACAAAGCTTTAGTTAAGACCACACTCGGAATACTGCATCCAGTTCTGGTCACCACAATATAAAAACGATGTTGAAACTCTGGAAAGAGTGCAATGAAGAGCAAAAAGAATGATTAGTGGGCTGGAGGCTAAAACATATGAAGAATGGTTGCAGGAATCGGGTATGTCTAGTCTATTGAAAAGAAGGACTAGGGTCACATGATAGCAGTGTTCCAATATTTGAAGCATTGCCACAAAGAAGAGGGGGGGTCATCCTATTCTCCAAAGAACCTGCAGGAAGGACAAGAAGCAATGGTTGGAAACTGACCAAGGAGAGGACCAACCTAGAAATAAGGAGAAATTTCCTGACAGTGAGAATAATCAACCAACGGAACAGCTTGCCTTCAGAAGTTGTGAGTGCTCAAACACTGGAGGCTTTTAAGAAGGGATGGACAACCATTTGTCTAAAATGGTATAGGGTGTCCTGCTTGAGCAGGGAGTTGGACTAAAAGACTTCCAAGGTCTTTTGGACTTTCCAACTCTGTGATTCTGAATTTCAGAATAAGTGGTTGTCTTAGTTAAAATCCTTCCACTTTCCTTTTCCAATTCTTGGCCAATTCAAGGACACTCCATTTTTAGCATCCCTAATGAAAATCTCCATGTATGCTCCAAATGGAATAGATGGCGTAACAGATCTATTTCCGAACTTCACCTTATATGTAAAAAAATATTTCAAAGTCAACTCTAAATGTATCATCTTGTTTGCATGTCGAACTCTGTCAGATTTGAGACTGTGCCAACAATTCCTTGCTTGTGCTGGCAAAGGACACATTTTCTCATTTCAGTAAAAGCTCTATAATTTGTTGTTGTTGTTTTTTTTTTTGCTTCACACACAGCATGGCCTAACAGTTTCTAATTTAACTTGCATGTTTTATTCTTTCAACAGAATTACCTACAGAGAATGTGATCTACATTTTCTTTCTCCCAACACTGGCTTTTTACAGAAACTCTGGCCTTGA
Source organism: Arizona elegans (assembly GCA_022577455.1). Taxonomy (NCBI): domain Eukaryota; kingdom Metazoa; phylum Chordata; class Lepidosauria; order Squamata; family Colubridae; genus Arizona; species Arizona elegans. Next base: position 1,790,950 of record JAKOOJ010000006.1, on the reverse strand, counting down.
AAAGACCGAGAACGCATAATAAGCTACTTTTTACTAATGGAATAAAATCATGGATTTTCATTTCTAATGATATATTGTAGCCACTATAAAAGAGAATGTCTCAGAAAGTTATAAAACATTTGGTTTAAAATAATCAATTTGTAAGATAGGTTTACTATTTTTAAAGTTTCATCAAGAGTAGCACATGTGCATGTGCACTAGAGGTGAGTTTCAGCAGGTTCTGACCAGTTCTGAAGAACTGGTAGCGGAAATTTTGAGTAGTTCAGAGAACCAGTAAATACCACCTCTGACTGGCCCCGCCCCCATCTATTCTCTGCCTCCCAAGTCCCAGCTGATCAGGAGGAAATGGGGATTTTGCAGTAACGTTCCCCTGGAGTGGGGAGGGAATGGAGATTTTACAGTATCCTTCCCCTGCAACGCCCACCAAGCCACACCCACCAAGCCATGCCATGCCCACTAAGCCATGCCATGGCCACCAAGCCATGCCCACATAACAGGTAGAAAAAAAATTGAATCCCACCACTGGTGTGCACACAAACACATACACAAACTCGCAGGCAAAGAGTCCAAACAAAACAAATATAATGATACCTTGGTACTCATTGTTAATTAGTTCCAGGATGTGCGATGAGTATCAAAAACAATGGGTACCAAACAATTTTTTTTTCCATAAGGAATATCGTAGTAAGTCACAAGGCAGCCAACACTGACATGCTCTACATTGTGTGTGGTGTACCAAACAAATGATGAGTACCAGGACATTTATTTATTTATTTTTTGCAGCAAAATGCATTGAATACTAAAGTCAATGAATTTCATAGCAGTTGAGTACCAAGGTATGTTATGCATTGAAATAACAGACATAATGAAAACCATTTTGAAACAATATAACTGAAATACCTTAAAATAAATCTGGGGGCTCTTTTCCTGCATATTTGATGCACTGGCTTTTTTTAGAAAAGATCCTATATACCATCATTGGAAAGTTGTTTTACCATCTTAGCAAATCAAACATAAGAATTAATTATTTTGACGACTGAACTGGTCCCTGTGTGTGTTTATTGGTGTTCTTTGAGCTTAGTTGTTGTTTGTAGATATTTTCTTACCTGACTAGGTAACATCAGTGCATTAATGGTGCTATCTGATTGGGTAATGAAACTTCTAAAAACAAGTAACTAAGGTGAAAGAACACAAATGACTCTAAAGTTTAGGCTGTTTAAATTATATTGTAAAATTTCTAAACATTATCAAAGTAATTTAAGAATTTAAACTCTCCCTTTTTTAAAAAAAAGAGAGCTAAATCTTCTCAAAGTGTTGTAGACAAGAAATGGGAGACATGATTTATATTTCATAGGATTCATATCAGAATCTATCTACTATCTATCTATCATCTATCTATCTATCTATCTATCTATCTATCTATCTATCTATCTATCTATCATCTTTTTCCAAAGATAAGGGATGGCTTTTTGATTTATTTTTGTATAGGGACTCAATTAAGGGAATTAATATATTTCAATTATAATTTACATCTTTCCCTAATATTTCATTTAAGATTCTCAGCTGCTTTGAAAGAAGTAGAAAGTTATATTTTCACATCCCATCCCATTTCTTCTATTGCCTTTCCTCTCTTCCTTTAAAAAAAAAAAAAGTTAAAAAATTCTCTTAATCAATACTATGTGGATCCATTGTGAACTCTTTTTATTTTTTTAAATTTCAATCAAAACTCTTGTCTCCTAACCATTGTCGATATGTAATCTATTTATATCCCTTATATGTTTTAGCGTACTTAACTTTTTTTTTATGCATAGAAGAGAATGGTATTGAAAAAGCTGAATAGGAGAGCAATTCTTTTGTTTATCGTGGAGTATATAAATGGCTAAGTACTACTACTTTATAAAATTATTTCCTTTGTAGAAATTGCAATAGAATGGTTGGCATGAGCAGTAATCATCCCCCCCACCCCCCAGTTGTAGTATGTTACTCTTAAGGAGAGAGAAAAAATAAAGCCATAGGCATCTGTCACTATGCCAGTAATGGAGTGATTCATTTCCCCTTGGAAGAGATAAACATATTTTCATGATGTAGCTCATCAAAGAAAAGGAAGGACACCAGCTGACTATCAGCAGTTGTCTTACAATGTAAGAATAATTTGATCTTTACCAAAGAAATGGGATGTTTAGAGTGAAGAACATGTGATACTCCAGCACAAGAGTTTTATAATGCAATATTTTAAATCCTATTTTTTTTTTAATTTAACTGATAGACTGCTATGCAAGCAAATTGGAGTCTGGCTTAATGTGTTCTGAGTTTCGCCTTATAGCTATGTCCTTTAATAGCATCCATTGATGGTGGATTGATGGATTTATAAAATATGCTTTTTCAAAAAAGCTGGTGAATTAGCTTAGAATTTAGCTGCCCAAGGCTGAGGCATGGGAGATAAATTATGTTGTTTTCAATTTAATTAAACACAACATTTTCAATCCAGTATTTGAGTTGATGATATGATTCAAAGTAGTTCTTCATTTTGTTATACCATATTCTAATTCAGAGTGTTATGCACTGTATTAAAAAAAAAAAATCAGTGTGTGAGAAAGAAAGAGGGTGAGTGAGAGAGAGAGGGGGAGATATCCAGTGTATAGATATGCTTTATATTAGGGGTGAAAGCATGTAGAAAGAATTTGTATACAAGTAGTCCTCATTTGATTGAAGGCAACGAGTTCCAGGCAGAAGAAGAACATCATGGCTTCAAAGGGACTGGTTTGGACAAAACTCAACAGCACTTTTTTGTGTGGCTGTTGATAAAAATAAAATCACCAACATGATTGCCAGCGTCCGATGATGGATAGGGCACAAGAAGAAGAAGAAGAAATCCTCATTTGAAGAGGCACAATGGCTCAGTGGTTAAAGACACTGAGCTTGTCAGCTGGAAAGCTGGCAGCCAAGACTCGAGCACCACGTAACAGGATGATCTCCCATTCCTCCTCCAGCTCCCACTCACTTAGTAGTTTGAAAGCATGCAAAAGCAAGTAGATTAATAGGTACCCCTTTGGTGGGAAGATAGCAGCACTACATGCACCTTTGATGTATAGTCATGCTGACCACCTGATCACAGAAAATATATTCAGATAATGCTGGCTCCTCACCAAGAAACGGAGATGAGCCCCATGTTTTAGAATTGGGCATGACTGGACAGTGAATTCCTTGTTTAGCAACCACTGTAGGGACCAGCAACCCAATTGTTCAGCAAAATGGTTGCTAAATGAAACTGCCACTGTGCATATATCTTACATTTCTTTGCTTTACAGACCTGCAAGACCATAAATTCAAGGATTGTTTGCAACATTATTATTTTCCATTACTGTCATAACTGTGAACAGTTGATGAATAAAGACTGTCTGAATTGAATTAAATTAGTTTTTTCTTGAAGACAAAATGCCTCCTAAGGTTGTATGCATTCTTCAATCTCTTTATATCCCTGTGAAACTTCATGGCTGCTCTCTCTCAGCTCACTGATATTTGAATACGAAAGGGTTACTTCCCAAACTGTACCCTCATCAGGAGAAATAAAAGAAGTGGAGCTAACTGCTGACCATGACCTTCAGGATGACACTTGGCAACCTACTGTAGCTATGCCTCTGTCCTCTCTCAGAGGAAGAGGCCCCCCCGTCTCCTCCTCCACTCAAGAAAACCCCCTTCCAAATAATTTGCTTGATACTCAAATGCCAACATGTCTTCTCTTAGTTTATGAGATTATGTGATGGGTAAAGAAAGCATTACACACTTGTGTCCAAGCATATTGACTCTAGTACCATACAAGGCTAATTGAGCATGACAGGTAGACTCTAAAACATCAAGGCACAAAGGAAAAATGACAAGCAGTGGCAGCATCTTCACAGCAGTTCAAAGGGCAGAGAATGGAAGCAGCTGCTGTCACACCTCTTTTAAGGGGAGAGTGACAGCCAGTTGCACAAAGCTTTATTGGAGCTGGACTCTTCAGCACTCTTAAGAAATGCCTTTAGAAATGAGCTGCTGTTTGTATCATCTGCAACACCAGAAAAATTTTCATACTTTTAAAGCAATGCAGTCCTTTTTTTAAAAAAAATAATCATAATAATAATGCTAGAGGATTTTTTCCATTTCTTCTGAGAACAGCTTTGATGTGTACTGGTATTTAAATCAAAGCTCGGCTAGCCACCGGCTTCAAACATCTTTAATTTACCATATTTTTCAGAATATAAGACATACTTTTTTCCCTCCTAAAAGAGGCTGAAAATTTGGGTGCGTCTTATACTCCGAATGTAACCCTGTGCGGTGCCCAAAATGGCTACCCGGAACAGCTGCTGCCTTCTCTTACCCCTTCCGTGCTTTGCCTGCTTTAGTCACTGGAGCTCCCTCCAAGGATCAGCTGTGCTTTTGAAGCTGTTTTTCAGCCCCAACAAGAGCAAAGCGATCTTCTGTGCTTTGCCTGCTTTTCTAATTGCTGCTCCCTCCAACAATCAGCTGTGCTTTAGAACCCCAACCTCAAAACGAGTGAGTGAACTAATGTGCTGGGACTAGCCAAATGAATACCTGGTAGGCAGAATTTTTTCCCCCATTTCCCCCCAAAAAAAACTAAGGTGTGTCTTATACTCCGATGCATCTTATACTCTGAAAAATACGGTACCACATTTCAACTTAATCAGTATAATCATCATCATCATCATCATCATCATCATCATCATCATCATTGCCACCATCTAAAATGCACATTTTGAAACAAAATGTTTGTTTCTATGCATGTTCACATGTCACACATACCGTATGCATACAGAGAGAATGCATCGAAATATATAGACAGACATGCAGATAGCTATAGAAACAAAGACTTGAGGAGATCCATAGTGCCTAATGCCAGAATGGGCCAAACATCAGTTCTTGGATAAAGGAACAGATCATCCTAAGAGCCGTGGTAGCACGGTGGTTAGAATGCAGTATTGCAGGCTAATTCTGCTAACTGTCGGGAGTTTGATTCTCACTGGCTCAAGGTTGTCTCAGCCTTCCATCCTTCTGAAGTTGGTAAAATGAGAGCCCAGATTGTTGGGGGAAATATGTTGTCTCTGTAAACCACTTAGAGAGGGCTATAAAGCACTATGAAATGGTATATAAGTCTAAGTGCTATTGCTATCCTCCTCTTGGTCCCAGTCTCTTGCAAATGTACCCTGCTCCTGAGTTCTGCAGCTTCTTTTCAATACTATTTATTACTTAAACTGTTGTAAGTCTGTCAAATGGGATAGTCTCTAAAGCTTCATTCTATTCCATTAATCACCCTACATTCAATCAGGTGCACGCATGACATACCTCTTTCATTCCATCAGCTGGTCACTGGTGTATGTTGTCATCTCCTCAGTTGTTGGCAGCTGTGCCTCTCCTCTCCTCTCCTCTCCTCTCCTCTCCTCTCCTCTCCTCTCCTCTCCTCTCCCCTTCCCTTCCCTTCCCTTTCCTCCCCTCCTCTCCTCTCTTCTCCCCTCCCCTCCTCTTTTCCTCTGTCCTCTTCTCTCTCTTCAATTCCATTAATTTTCTTACTAATATTGATCCAACAATAGATCTTTAAATCATCCCTAGAAGCTCATGCTTCCTCTTTCAATTTCTGCCAAGGCTAAGGGAAGTAAGTTCTCCTGCTTAGAGTAATGGAAAGCCTAATCCTTCCATTAATTGGTTAGTTAGCTTTAATTGCAAAATATTCAACTACTTTTGATGTATGATTTGTGTGTGTGTGTGTGTGTGTGTGTACAGTACAGTAGAATTAGCTCATCTCTTTTTGATACTCACCAGATTTACTCTGAAAGGCTGATAGTCTCTGAAGAGAAGTTTGGATAATATCCCTTATATGGACTTCATTTTTTTTCTCTAAAAAAGTTTTACAAGGTGTATGGCTTGACCTCAGAGAAAATAAGACTTAAGTTGATTTTGGTTATCTGCAGGAAAAGCTATTTATGTCTGTCTGTCTGTCTGTCCATCCGTCCGTCCATCCATCCGTCCATCCATCCATCCATCCATCCATCCATCCATCCATCCCTTCCTCCTTCCCTCCATCCCTCCACCCACCCACCCACCCATTCATTCATCCATCCATCCATCCATCTATCCATCATCTATTGTATCTCTTGAGGTATCTATTTTTTCTTTACAAATGTCTAAATTTGTTGTCATTTTTTAAGATTTCACTTTTGTCCTATCCCCTCTTTCACACACACTTTTGTATAGAGACTTACAATTTTTTCATCTTATGTAGCATTTTAAATAAGAATTGCAATGACAAAGTTGTAAGCTTTCCATTGATGGAAGGGAAAAAGTTTCCACATCTGAAGACTACAATAGGTCAATTACTGTAGTTTAAGTGCCTAAAACTCTAATTCTAGGGAATACATATATGCACACACAAATACAAACTAACGTTCAACAATTTGATCTTTAATTGATTATTATATTGTACGAGTGAATGCTTTCACATACACCATTGGAAATATTCACTCTCAGAAGTGAATACTTATGATGACAAGTCATAGATAAGAAATGAGATATTCAATCCAATCAACTGAGAAGAAAAAAGAGATTAGAAATGGTAAATAAGAATAAAGGGGGGAATGTCACAAAAAATGCAATGCTTGTAAAAAAATGTATTGTTATAATGATAAGGTATGATGGCTGGGGCATGTCGTGAAAATGGCTGATGGTCGGATTCCGAAAGATCTCCTGTATGGAGAATTAGTGCAGGGAAAGCGCCTCAGAGGGAGGCGCAATATAAAGATATCTGCAAGAGGGACCTAAAGGCCCTGGGAATGGACATTAACAACTGGGAAACCTTGACCTTCGATTGTTCAGCTTGGAGGCTAAAGACGCAGCATGGCCTTCTCCAATTCGAAGAGACACTTGTTCGGCAGGCTGAGGCAAAGAGGCAGTCCCAGAACCAGCGAAATATGAGGGCTGGGCAGGGGACAGAATGTATCTGCCCTCAGTGTGGAAGGGATTGCCATTCTCAAATTGGCCTTTTTAGTCACACTAGATGCTGTTTTAGGACCTCTTTCCAGAGCACGATACCATAGTCTCTTAAGACTGAAGGATGTCAATGAATGATGGAATATATATAGAAATAAGGGATAATGCGACAAAAATATAAGTATAATTAAAGAAAAGTAGAGGGGAAAATGTAAATAATAGAGGATTACCATTACAAAATTGTTGTAAAGAAGGAATATATGTTTTATGGTTATGTTTGTTGTGTCTTGTTATTTTAAAAAATAAAAAGTATTATTATAGAGAAGAAAATCACAATCCATACTAGTCTTCCATGAAAATCAAGTAAGCTTTCATAATGTCATCTGTAAGATAAACTTCCCAAGTAGGATGCTGTCCAACCAGTTACTGAGAAGAGAACAAATAAAAGTAGTTCTAATACTTATGATGTGACTGGATTAAAGCCAAAAGGACGTCCATCTGATGATGTGCTCCAAGGCAAAATAAAAGTTTTGTGGTGCAAAAATTCATATAAACTGGTATGTGGAGTGTCAGAATCACCAATAAAACTTTTATGCTGTTCAAGCAGAAATGTCAAGATGCATTAGTGACGTTCTGGCAATCACCATACTGAAATGGAGTGGAATGGGCCACCTTAGAGGAGCATGAGATGTTCTACTAAAAACAAAGAAAACAGAGAAAATGAAATGTCACAGTGTGCACACATATTTTTAAAAAATGTACATATAAAGTTGTGGTTCCTTTATAAATATACCAATGTAATTAATTTGGCAAACTTTGCACTTTTCCTACAAGAGCATCTGTGAGGACAGTCAACCACATCAATGGCAAACACGAGTAGATGATTACTCTTTTTCTAGTGCATCATGAAGTCTTGTAACCTCAATTGCCTTCTTATACCCACCATTTTGATGTTGTCGATCCATTCCTGGTCTCCCATCGAGGTGCTAATCAGATCCAAGCTTGCTTAATTTTTCTGATTAACTAGATGCTGCCACCTGCTAAAACACGCTGATAGCTGAACTTTAGGTTGGTTCTTTGAAATTGTTAATATTCTTGCTTGGCTTCTGAGATGTTCTTTGTTTATTTAAACTCATTTGTGTTGGTTCCTGTTAATTTACATTTACAACGAACAGATGTTTCAGCAGTAGATTTGTTTTATTACATGCTAACTTCTGTATTCCTATCAGGAGAAATCACTCACAATTAAAATCTTTGTTATTTCTCTTGTTCTATCGAACCATTCTTGCAATCTATTAATCTAATTTTATTATTTATATTCATATCTAATTGTGTACTGGTTGTAAATTGCTCAGAACCATTGAACACTATATATATATATATAATTGAGGTCATTCTCAATGATTGCAGAAACCGTAATGAATATAATATAAATATTTAAAACAATATTTACAGATAATGAACTCTCTCTGGGAAACCAGGAGCAATGAATGCAACCCTGTCTCTAGTAATGGTGACATAGCAGTCACTTATTCCAGTTTAATTTGCATCATCTAGAGATTCTCGATCACAAATTTTCAAGATCATAAAAAATTGTCTTGGTAGAATGAAAGCAGAGGTCTAATGTTTAAATCTGGCTTACCAGATGTTCTCTAAGCACTTCCATTCTCTACTCTTCTCTAGTACCTAGTATTTTGTTATGATTATCCATAGGTTTTATTGGGTCTGACTTCCATGAATTTTTATAAATATTGTATCTGTGTTGCAAACATAGAAATCATAATATCCCTTGAGTCCTTGATGGGACTCAATACACTTGCGGGGGGGGGGAGTGGGAGACGCGGCTACAGCTACCTGTAAAGAGGCTGGGACAGTGGTGGGAGGCCAATCCAGGTGGCGAGCGGATGACTGGCATTGAGAGGCTGTCAGCAAAGCAGCAGGACGCTGCCAATGAGTGCAGAGTGGCCCCTGGCTCCCAGCATGGATTGGAAGCTTGTAATGACGTTCCAAAGTGCTGGAGAGCAGCGAAAGGAGAGGAATTACAAAAGATGCAATGGACAGCTGATGGAGGGGTAGCTTCAACTGCTGGATGCTGGCTAACCAGACCTAAGTGAATAAAAGCACTGAGAGCAACCGCCTCTTGACTTTGACCCGATTACTCGCCTTGTCCTGCCTGTTGGCTGTGTTCAGCAATTAAAGCTTTGCAACTATTACCATCTGTTGGTCTTTTATCTGAATCGCACAGACCCGGAGCAGAAAGGCCGAGAATCCCTGTACAGGTAGTCCTTGACTTATGACCACAGTTGGGCCCACATTTTCTGTGACTAAGTGAGATGGGTTTTGCCCCATTTTACAACCTTTCTTGCCACAGTTGCTAAGTGAATCAGTGCAGTTGTTAAGAGAGTAACATGGCTGTTAAGTGAATCTGGCTACCCCATTGACTTTGCTTTTCAGAAGATTGCAAAAGGGGATCACAATGACCTCGAGACTCTTCAACTATCACAAATATGAGCCAGTTGCCAAGTGTCCTAATTTTAATCACACGATCACACTAAGGATTCTGCAATCATCATAAGTGTGAAAAATGGTCACAAGTTGCTTTTAGTTCAATGCTATTGGAACTTTGAAGGGTCACTAAAGAAAAGGTTGTAATCAAGGACTACCTGTATTGAAAAACCTTCTGTGCTTTCATACTGGGCACAACTTAAGGTGCTGAGCTTATTCTTTAAGATAAGAATAGCACAGGTTCTGAATATCTGAGTGATTCTGTCTCTTGCTATGAACCTAGCTGTTTGTTGTTATTAGTTTCAAAGTTGTATCTAACCCATTGCGACCCCATGGACAATGTTCCTCCAGGCCTTCCTGTCCTCTACCATCCCCTGGAGTCCATTTAAACTCATGCCAACTGCTTCAGTGACTCCATCTAGCCACCTTGTTCTCTGTCATCCCCTTCTTCTTTTGCCCTCACTCTTTCCCTGCATTAGGCTCTTCTCCAGAAAGACCTTCCTTCTCATTAGGTGGCCAAAGTATGCTTAGCTGTTACTTAGATCAAAAGAAACCCCACTGCCTGAAACTTAACTATCAACTAGACAGAAGAGAACTTTCTTCCTGGGTGGCTCTCAAAATTATGGAATACAACTGCCCAAAGTGATTGAGCAATTCCATCTTTTGCAGTTTATAGACAAGAACTCAATCCTGATTTATATTTTGCCTTGAATCTGCTTTGTATTTTGTTCCCCTTTCCTTTTTAACATTTGCACTGTTCATTGCTATAACCCATCTTGAGTATTTTGTGGGAAGAAAGTTGGAAATGAATTAATAGATAATCTGGTGGGAAATTAATATGGTTCACAGTGAAAATCTTGAGGGAAGATATGTTGAAAAAAACAGGAAGAAGAAAGACCTCAGTGTCCAAAAAGATGAGGTAGATCTGATGCTGATTGAAATTTGGAAGTCAGATTAGTGACACATTAGTTTAGAATATTTCCAATTGCTGTGCTGGTGTAAGAGAGTGAACTCAGGATATTCATTGTGTATAACATGTAGAATCACTGCACCGTAGCTGTTTCCATGGACTTTAGATAGTTTATGCATAATTTCTTCAGATTCTTAAAAAGCTTCAGAGGATTTCATTGGCTGAGATGGTTGCACCATATTCTACTTTGATGAAAAATATCACTGAAACTCTTTTGATAACTTGAAACCAAAAAGATGGTGACATATTCCATGAACTGGAAGAATTATTTATGGATACTACAGCCAGAATCTTGCAGGAAAGGAGTGATCAGGTTCAGATGATTTATTAATGAATGATATGATGTCCAAGCACACAATCTACAATGAAATGTCGAAAATGAAATAATTACTATAGTCTGGTCTAATTTTACATTTTTGAGTTTGAAGTAAGATGGGGAAATGTACCTCTTGAGTGATTTTTATTTAACACAGATGTTTATGATTCTATGCCTTTTCCCCAAGAAATTAGGAAAATTATTTAGACTGAATTCAGCAGCTCAGTTCCCATGGCAATGTATCTAGTTTCTTTCTCCTCAAGGGTGCTGATCTTTAACATACTCTACTACAAAGGACTGTGGGTAGAGAATAGCGTAGAGGATGTGAAGAATTTTATTGTTACTCTGGGTGGATTAAAAAAAAATCTATCTGGCTCTTTTCTGTTTTCAAAGTTCATTAAGGAGAGCTAAAAGATTACTAAAATCTGATCCACCCAGCTTTATAATCCTAAAATAAATAAAGGACATTATTTGTGGTGTTCTTGTTTAAGATTGTGCAGCTGCGCATCTGTATATATGATCACTTTAGCAGCTGCATGGAAACAATAGGAGCTGATTACAAATTTATTTCTGAAAGTTCAATTGTTATCAGGATTGTTATCAGGGTGTTACAGGAAATAATGAATTTTATTTATAGAATAAAATCCCACAAAGGAATAAAAGCTTCGATTATTTGTGACACCATGTATATATGCCAAAAGGATATTGAAGTCAAGGAGAAACGTTTTGGAAATTATAGACAACTATCTGGATAGGTGAAGATGCAATGATATTATGGAACCATCTCAGATCATCAGGATCTACAGTAGTGGCCACAATTGTGGAAACCTTTTGGAAAAAGTGTATTTTTGAGGTTTGATGGCTAATAACACCACTTTTTTTTTTTTTTTTTGGACTTTGAAGATCATCATATTCCACTGCTGGAATGGCCTGGGAATAGTCCAGACCTAACCCAATTGAAAAATCTACGGAGCCGACTAAGAAACTTGTTAGTCAGAAGCGACCCAGCAATAAAACCCAGTTATAGAAGCAATCATTCAATCTTGGTTTCACATTATAACAGCTGCACAACTAAAAGACTTGGTTCACTCCATGGGAAGACACTATAATTCATAATTCATTCGAAAGTTTACCCATCTAAGTATTAACTGACATGGTGATCATTTTTGTATATCTCATTTTTTCTATGATGATCATTTTTGTATATCTCATTTTTTTATGGGTTTCACTTTTCTTCTTTATACTGTAATTGCTATTCTAATAGCAAATCCTTCATAAAAGTTATTGCATTACATTCTTAATTAAATTATCTTTCCATTGATATATAATTTTATGGTAGTACTAAAAAAAAGTGATGCTATTAGCTAGTTTTAGAAAATACACTTTTCCCAAAAGGTTTCCACAATTTTGGCCACTGCTGTACCCAAATTGACAGCATTTGTCCAGAATTTTAGCAAGTTTTCTTTCCATTCTGGCAAACCTGAGATATCTGATTGCTGATTTCTGAAACTGAATATAGCTGCTTCTGTTTGCCAGCTGTGTATAAAAGCATCTCACGTTTCAATGATATTCTCTTTTCAGCGTGAAACACATATTGCAGGTGGCAATCTACTCATTTTCTGACATTATTGTAAGAGGTGAATGGAAATGGTCCATTTTTCAGCTTTTTGTGGGGGACAGTATTAAAGGTGATAAAAGGAATACAAGGTCTCAATGTCCATGTCCATTCCCGAACCACAATCCTGAATGGGACTGCTTCTGAGAGTTGAAATCCTATTTGAATAATCTATCTATCTATATAAAAATGGCTGTGTGTCTGTATGTTCCAGCATAACTCCGGAACGCCTCAAGCATTTTCAACCAAACTTGGTACACAGATGACTTACTGTCTGGAAAGAAATACTGTGGTGGGTAAGACACCCCTAAGACCCCTCGGGGGTGTGTTCTGTTAAGATACTCCCTGTTGTGCCTTAAAATGGCTTCTACTGTGCAGCACAGTGGAGTTAATATGGTAATGGCTTCACAATACTCCACAAGAGGGCTCCCTCTGGCAAGTGGGAAATTGAACATTAGAAATTATGTTTGGTCCAGACATTTTCAACAAGGATTTGATTATTCTTGAGGACAAATGTATGGCCATGATCACCACTATGAGACCGACATGACGTACTTCACGCAGATTACATATGAGAAAAGAACTACAATGTCAAACAGCTTAATGCCTATATCATGGAGAAGAAGCCACTTCTAAATCAAGATCAGAAAAAAGCATATCAAATGATCATGGATCAGCTAGCAAAACAACAAGGTGGTATTGTTTTACTTGATGCTTCTGGGGGCACAGGGAAAACATTTTTAACTAATTTAATTCTCACCAAAATCAGGGCTCAGAGTGAAATTGAAATTGTTTTTCCTGTCTAATACAGGATTGGGATAAATAAATACCCAGGCAACGCCGGGTTATTAGCTAGTATAATATTAAGATCTAGAGTTATAGAATCATTGTCATGTGAGACATCAGATTCAATCAGAAACCTGCTTACTTGAGAAATAAATAAATAAATACCTGGGCAAAGCCGGATTATCAGCTAGTGATGAATGAAACAGATCTAGCAACTATAACAGAAATACATTTTATTTAAAGGAAATACATTTTAGAGATAGGCAAAATCTATATTTTAACTAACTATATCTTACCCAGAATGAGTGCTAAAGAGCACATGCTACATTTATATGTTTGAGAGGAGAAAAGCCAACAAAACTAATCTCAGATTAATCATTTTCTTCAAAAGAGAGGGGGGAAAAATAACAAGGAAAAAGAAAGAGAAACAGAATAAATCCTTAATTTTCTTTCTACCCCCTGCTACTTGTTTATGGCCAGAAACATTTTAAGGGACTGAATAGTCAGATGGATTTGGACCTCTAATGCTAGACACTGAAACAACTGAAAAACTGAAGAAATTTACACTACTGAAACTGGGTAATTTTCCTGCCACATATCAAAAGATTTCAGGCTGTACAGAGTTAGCACCCACCCCTCTCCTAGAAGAATGAAATATTTTAGGAAATATTAAAAAGGCAGAATATTATATTTCCCTAGATGATAAAAGAAGAAATGTATTTTAAAGACAGAGAACAGCTCCTTGCCCCCAGGAGATATTTGGTGCCCATTAACAAAAACTGGGCCAGCCTATCTACAAGACAAAAGACCTCCAGCTCCAGGGTGATGGGATTAAGACATGACCCTCCAGAATATAATAGGATTAACCCATCTAACAGCAGCACTCACTACATGGCACAATCTAAGGACGTTGTATCACCCTGCAAGCTTCAATCAAACCTGGGAGCTCAAACAACCTACAAAGTTAGCTATGACCCCTACAACAGCCAAAAGAATATGTGTCCTTGCACAGGAACAGGATGTTAAAGTGCAAAGCCCAAGATAAAGTATAAAAGCCACCTTTTCTCAACTCCATGTGGTCAGCTCCCTAGAACCATTTACTTGGTGGTTCTGCTTCGTCAATACACCATCTTTCCAATCAGCCTCCATGTTTCCAGTGCTTTTCTCCCAGCTTGGAACTGAACCAATGGGTATTTCTTCCAACAAGGCTTGAAAATCATGATGGGGACTTCATCAGGTCTGTAAGTTTAAATAATGTCATATTTGCTCTCTGCATTGGATAACCCACTCCCAATCTCCAAATCCTGCTCTGCTGCCTTATCCTGCTGTGCTGCCTAGAAGCAATGCATGAAAAATGTCATGAGTGTACATCAAGAGTATTTATACCTGTTGTGGCCCGCCAGTGCCCAGCAGAGCTGGCAGCAGATTCAGACAGTGAGGAGGTTGGGGTGGAACGTGGGCCAGTCCTGGAATCTGGTGAAGGCTTGGATGAAGGCTCTGAGTCAGAGGCAGAGAGGGGGCCAAGACCATGTGGTAGTTCTTTGCTACCTCTGAAGTCTCCAGAGTCTGACATCAGCAAGGCAGAAGAACAGCGGAAGCCTGTTCCCAGTGTGCACATGTGCAGAACTGCCAGGAGACAGGAACAATTAAGAAAACTGGGTCGATTTGGGAGTAAGGCTTGGAGATGATTGGCCCTCCCCATAAGACATAAAAGAGAAGCAAACGGGATGTGAGCTTCTACAGGAAGCAATTCAGTTCATCTGGTTCAGTTCATTCAGTTCAATCAGGAACGTGATGACGGTTGACCCGATAGCCACTTCGGAGATTAGGTTTCATTTCTTCAAAAATCCTCCAGCACGCTCCCCCCCCCCCACATTCTCTACTTCTCTCCCACCCGTTTCTTATGGCAGCCAAAGCAGTAAAGGCAGAGGCTGACACTCTGGAAAAGCTCTGTTTGACTCTGTGCTAAGTTTGGCCTTGCCCTGCATTTGGCAATTAGTTCTCTGGCAGCATTCCAAGGGAGATAAGGTGAGTGTTTGTAAACACTCCCCTGATAGACTGTTTGAGAAGCCTTTCAGCCTGGGAATGACAATAATTCACAGCCATTTGAATTAAAGAGGTTTGCTGGGACTACGTTTGTGCTGTATACTTTCTAAGGAAGCCTAGGTCAGAACAATACCCACCAGGATCATCCAAGGCATGAAGTTCATACCAGCCAGCTAAAGACATTTAGTCAGTAGCAACATAGGAAGATGCTGAATATGAGCAACCACTTCAGTGACGATGGCAAAAGCATAAATTTATACTGCATGGAAGACAACAATGATAAACCACTCATGAACTTTTATGAAGAAATTTGCATACATATAAAACATAAAACTATTAACCATATAGTGCTGGATGATGGATCCCTTAGATCAGGTGGCACTCAAGGACATCTTGGACCTTTCTGGAGTACCAATGGTGTTTTATGAAAAGACTGGATTATTAAATATTTTGTTTATATCCCCTGCGTTGCAGAAATGTGGAATTAGGCTGCAGCATGGAGAAGTAAAATGTTTGACTGCCCTTCTCCCTCTCTTTTCAGATGCTTTCACAGTCCAAAAAGAGGACCTGATATCATGGATATCTTAGGTAAACTCTAATTAGGTTTTTGGTATCCCTGAGTGCAAAGAAATTGAGACTTTAATCAAATTGTGCCCTTTATTTAATTGGTGAAGGTTCTATTTCAGTTTCTAATATCTTCTTTTCCTCTCTGTGTGAGTCCTTCAAAGATCCTTCTAAAGAATTTAACACGGAGAGGGATTACTTATGAAATCATAACATTTTACATCAAGAAATACCAACTTCTTGAACAATAGATGTCATTGAAACCAGTTCTTGCTCATGCAAAGTGCTTTTCCTTACCTTTAGAAGAATTGGGCACTAACTGCATTACCATTATAAATCCTTCCAAGAGATGGCTTCAGTTTCTTTTCCCCAGTATATCAGTATAGGAGGATCAATGAAGTCTCTATCAAAGAGTGGCACCGAGGCCTAGAGAAGACATTTACCTTGGAAAGTTGAGAGTTCAATCCTAGGCAGTGACAGATGTTTCTCTATCAGGGGACAAAGAGAAAATATCTGCTGGGAACTCAACATAGGCATCAGGAAGGGCATCCAGCCAGTAAACGCTCAGCACCATTCAGTCGCCCTGACTCCATCTTGATAAAAGGGATTACAGGGTAATTTTAAAAAAATAAAATTTTTAACTGCATTTACTGAAAGCAGCTGCATCTTTTCTTGGGATCATTTGGTTGTCCCTCTGAGCCTGTTGCCTTGAACTTGAAAGCTAAATTTACCCAAATCTGATCATTATTTAGATGGGAGACCCCTAGAAGCCTAAGAGCTGATCTCAGCATACCCATGGAGTGTTCTTTGCAGTAGTTCTCAAATGGCTTGCTATATTGACTTCCTCTGGGTGAGCGATTGGAACCATAGCACCAAGGAAAGGAGAATGGTGCAACACTCTCTACATGGGGCTCTCCTTGAGGAGCACCCGGAGGCTCCAACTGGTCCAGAACACAGCAGCGCAGGTAGTGACGGGAGCAGCATGGCGCTCCCATGTAACACCGCTCCTGCGCGAGCTGCACCGGCTCCCGGTGGTCTTCCGGGTGTGCTTCAAGGTGCTGGTTATCACCTTCAAAGCGCTCCATGGCATAGGGCCTAGCTATCTTCGAGACCGCCTGCTGCTACCGACGACCTCCCATTGACCCGTGCGCTCCCACAGAGAGGGCCTCCTCGGGGTGCCATCAGCCAAACAGTGTAGGCTGGTGACCCCCAGGGGGAGGGCCTTCTCTGTGGGGGCACCTACCCTCTGGAATCAGCTCCCCCCAGAGATAAGGAGAATCAAGGACCTCAGTGCCTTCCGTCGTGCCCTTAAAACCCATTTTTTCAAGCAAGCCGGGCTGGCTTAAGAAGAAATTTTTAAATGTTTTTAAATGTTTTAAATGTTTTAATTGGTAGTGAGTTTTAATTGGGCCAAATTTATATATCTTTTAATTGTTTTTTAATATTTGTCCTGCATGTTTTTTTAATTCTGGCTGTACACCGCCCTGAATCCTCAGGGAGAAGGGCGGTATAGAAATTCAATAATAAATAAATAAATAAATAAATAAATAAATAAATAAATAAATAAATAAATAAATTCTTTTTCATGTGATATTTTCTGAAATATTGTCATCCAGAGGGAGTATTCCATTTCAAAGGAAGAATATATAGAATAGAATAGAATAGAATAGAATAGAATAGAATAGAATAGAATAGAATAGAATAGAATAGAATAGAATATTTATTGGCCAAGTGTGATTGGACACACAAAGAATTTGTCTTGGTGCATATGCTCTCAGTGTACATAAAAGAAAAGATATGTTCATCAAGCATCATAAGGTACAACAGCTAATGATAGTCATGGGGGACAAATAACAATCAGGAAACAATATCAATATAAATCGTAAGGATAGAATAGAATAGAATAGAATAGAATAGAATAGAATAGAATAGAATAGAATAGAATAGAATAGAATAGAATAACAGAGTTGGAAGGGACCCTGGAGGTCTTCTAGTCCAACCCCCTGCTGAGGCAGGAACCCTACACCACTTCAGACAAATGGTTATCCAACCTCTAAAAACGTCCAGTGTTGGAGCATTCACAACTTCTGGAGGCAAGTTGTTCCATTGATTAATTGTTCTAACTCTCAGGAACTTTCTCCTTAGTTCTAAGTTGCTTCTCTCCTTGATTAGTTTCCACCCATTACTTGTTGTTCTACCCTCAGGTAGAACAAGAAGCAATGGAGAAGAGTTTGACTCTCTCTTCTTTGTGGCAGCCTCTGAGATAGAAATGTGAGTAGCTGTAAATTTTTATCCAGGGAGTGGAGTGGGGAGGAACTAGACAAAAACAAGCAAACAGTATTATTAGGGGAGACTTTGAATGGAAAAACCAAAAGGGAAAAGAAGTAAAACTCACCCAGCTGAGATTACATCTTACCTTGCTCAGCAGCCACTTCTCTCTTAAAAATGTCAAAGACTGTACATTTTTAGTTTCTGTTTTTTTTCCCTATTTTCTACTGGAAATAAAATAAAAAGGAAGAATTGTTCTATCATTACTTGCTCTTGTAAACATAATGTACTTTGTTTTTGCCATCTGTCTTTCCAGATGTGACTAATTATGAAGAATCTGCTAGGTTACCCATTATGACACCGCTCCAGGTTAAAGTGATAAAATTTAAACATAGTAGATAAAATGTTCTTTCTGCTTTGTCTAACAAATTAAAAAAAAAACAAAAAACAAAGATGCCATCAACTCTTGGTAGTACAGTGGTCTAAGGCACCCTGTTATTAAGCTGGTTATTAAGACCAGCTGCCTGCAATTACTGCATGTTCGAATCTCGCCAAGGCTCAAGGTTGACTCAGCCTTCCATCCTTTCTAAGGTAGGTGAAATGAGGACCCAGTTTGTGGGGGCAATAAGCTGACTTTGTATAAATATACAAAAGAATGAAGGCTATTGCTTAGCGCATTGTAAGCTGCCCTGAGTCTCTGGAGAAGGGCGGCATATAAATCAATTTTTTTTTAAAAAAAAAACTCTACAGATATAAGCAGTCTTAATATAATTAAAGGTTTCACTTGATCTTCATATGATATGCCAGAGATCAGAGTATCAAAAGTTGGGAGGACTAGGAAGAAGTTCATTCAGGTCTTTTGAAGAATGTAACTTGTCAAAGTTCAATAAAGTTTTGTGCAGCTCGTCAAAGTTGTTGAGATTTTCCTGTATTGCTAAACTTCATAGCAGGAAATTCATGTCCAATTTTATTGAAGCTAGAATTCTGCTAGTATCTAATGTCTGTAGAACAAGAGAAATCTACATGGCAGAAGAACAATGCATAACCTTTTAATTAGAGAAGGAGACCTTACATTGGTTGTGTTCGCCCTGATACATCTTACTTTTTTGTAGGTTGGTTGGTTTTTAATTAGTCATAGCATAAGGGTCACCATTTTATTAATAGGTAATTTCTATAATATGTTTTCAAAATTCAGATTGTGCTCACTGGGCAAAAGCATTCATCACAGGTTCAAGCTTCACATTTCTACATTCTTTGGAGGCCTACGCTGGAGAAATAATAAGGCTTTTGGAATTTTGCCCTTTCAGGAATGTCTCAACCTAAACTTTTTGATCACACAAAAAGCTGTTTTGAGAATTCTGTGTTATGGTTCTAAAGAAAAATGAAGGGATTGATGGAGGAGATATACTTGCTAGTATCCATCACAGCAGTGGTGGAATTCAAATTCTTTTACTACCGGTTCTATGGGCATGGCTTGGTGGGCGTGGTGTGGTGTTGCTTGGTGGGCGTGGTGTGGTGGGCTTGGCAGAGGAAGGATGCTGAAAAATCTCCATTCCCACCCCACTCTGGGGCCAGCCAGAGGTGGTATTTGCCGGTTCTCCGAACTACTCAAAATTTCCGCTACCGTTTCTCCAGAACTTGTCAGAACCTGCTGAATAACATCCCTGCATCACAGGGAGAATGGGGTGGGGGTGGGGGTAGGGGTGGGGAGCAGAAAACTGTGGAGAAGAGAATGAAGCCAAACCTTTCAGCATCAAAGCTTTTGTGGACCATTAAATTAATTAAATTAAATTAAAGCTTTTGTGGACTGTAAGTACTCACAATATAATATTAAGATCTAGAGTTAGAGAATCATTGGAATGTCATGTGAGACATCAGATCCAATCCGAAATCTGCTTAGTTGAGAAATTAAAATTAAAAATAGTAGAGATGGCTGATACATTCCATTTGAAAATTCTAGCAAAATATGTATCATCCCTCTAGGTAAATTGTTGCATTGTTGAATAGTTTGTACTGTTAGTTCCCCACCAGTGGTGGGATTCAATTTTTTTTTACTACCAGTTCTGTGGGCGTGGCTTGGTGGGCATAGTGTGGTTTGGTGGGCGTGGTTTGGTGGGCATGGCAGGGGAAGACTACTGCAAAATCTCCATTCCCTCCCCACTCTAGGGGAAAGTTACTTCACCCCTCATCTCATCCCAATAGTCTAGATATAATTCTTTATTGGCCAAGTGTGATTGGACACACAAGGAATTTGTTTTGGTGCATACGCTCTCAGTGTACATAAAAGAAAAGATACATTCGTCAAGAATCATAAGGTACAACATTTAAGGATAGTCATAGGGTACAAATGAGCAATCAAATCATACTAGGAAAAAATCAATATAAATCGTAAGGATACAAGCAACAAGGTTACAGTCGCACAGTCATAAGTGGGAGGAGATGGATGATAGGAATGATGAGAAGATTAATAGTAATGCAGCCTTAGTGAATAGTTTGACAGTGTTGAGGGAATTATTTGTTTAGCAGAGTGATGGCATTCAGGAAAAAACTGTTCTTGTGTCCAGTTGTTCTGGTGCACAGTGCTCTACAGCGTTGTTTTGAGGGTAGGAGTTGAAACAGTTTATGTCAACAGTTTATATTGCAAACCATGAAGAATGGCTACATCAGTGAGAGAGGCAGCATAGAAAATGAATGAATGAATGAATGAATGAATGAATGAATGAATGAATGAATGAATGAGATAAATGTGAGCCTCGTAAAAATAAAATAACAGACTAAAGCAGATAAGGCTCCCCTAAAACCTATAAAATTCCAATCAAAGCGTAGAAACATTAATCAAGTTGAGATGTGTGATAAAGAGTTAATGACTGCAAAGAATTTTCTGTCAAACATTTCAAGAAATTCTCAAAGGCATTTACTTTCTAAATGAACCTGCGGTGCCTATCAAGTTCTCAGTTTCTTAACTAATTGTATATGTTTGGAAACTTTTAATGATCATGGGGATTTGATGGTGCTCCTATTGATTCAGCATCACTGTTTTATACAACATAACTGAGCTCAGTAAGTATTCTGAGATTGGAAAATAGTTATTTTTTTAAAGATGTATATCCTGTCTGTTTGGTCATAAATTTAATGTGGTATATATAGTCTCCTCCTCTGTTATTTTTACCCACTACCAAAATTTTGACTGATAGAGAGCGACTATGCCAAATCATGTAGTAACTTTCCATGGTTAGGTGTAAACTGGAACCTGATCTTCAATGTGCCAGTTCATTGCCTTAAACTGTATTCCAAATAGCACTGAAGGAAAAGAAAAGATATGTAGTATCTCCATACTACATCTGTAGTATTTCCATGCTACATACCCTTTACTCAACACTAAACTTTTGCTTCTTGGATCTTAGCGAGCAGATGGATCAAATAAGCTTTTATCAAGTGACCTTGATTAGATTCTTAATTTCTATTGGTGTAGCAAGTTGGCTGAGCCTGAGGATGAGGTCAAATGTGTCATTAGTTTGGAGTTTCTATGCCCCTGTTAGAGACCTATAGTATTTTTTGGAGTATAAGACGCATCTTTTTCCCCCCTAAAAGGGGGTGAAAATTTAGGTGCATCTTATACACCGAATGTAGCCCCGCCCACCCACTGACTCCCACCCTTTGGCCTCTGCCTCCCAGCAGTTACCTCCTTGCAGCAAGCAGCAAGAAGAAACAGCTAGTTTCAGCTTCAGCACAGCCTAATTAGCACAAGTTGATTGGATCGGCCTCCTGACTCTCAGTTGTTTTGCTCTCAGATGTTTTGTGTGGGCCTCTGCTGCTTGCTGCAAGGAGGTAAATTGCTGGAGCAGATTTTTTTTTCCTTGTGCTAATCAAGCTATGCTGAAAACGAAAATGAAAGTAAAGCAGGCTATTTGCTGCAATGAAGCAAAATTGCTGGGAGGCAGAGGCAGATTTCTTTTTCTTGTTTTTCTCACCAAAAATGGTAGGTGCGTCTTATAGTCCGGTGGGTCTTATACTCTAAAAAATATGGTAAGTCCAGCTTCTTTGGAATCTGTTGATTTTTATCTGAGGCCAATTCACCTTGACAGTCAGTACTTCAGATTCTTGTGTATAGGTAATGTTTTTTAACTCTCTCCTGGTTCCTGACTTCTTGCACCTGACACTCATTTAATACTAATATTTAACAAAATATTTTATTGCATAGCTCTGTAGAACTTTGCACTGTTTGATTCTGATCCATACAGATTCCTTCTTGTAAATGTCACAACTTTACATGTCGTAGCCCTTTCAAATGCTTTAAGGTTTTTTGTGTGTTTGATTTTAACCTTTCTTTCTTCAACCTGCTGAAATCAGGTGCTTCTGCTGAAATGTAAAAACAACAACAAAAAATACATAGTAACATTTAAACATGCATTATGAGTGTGTGCTACTGCAAATATTATTTTGTTGTGAAAAAAATAACAAGACTGACCTCTTAGTCCTCTAACAATTATGGTAAAATAATTATTTAATAAAGAGAAATGCATTCACTTTGTAAACCAGGAAGTTTACAAAGGCAGTTTTACCTAAAAGGGAACACACAATTATATAAGCATAATTATAGATTCATAATTTTAAAGGACATTAAAATTCATGAGGATCAGACAAAAGAAACTCTCCAAGTTCTTGTATTTAAAAACAAACCTTGGTTTTCAAGGGGAATGCCTACTGGGAAATAGCAAAACCAGGAGGAATGGGTCAGTTCTACCAAAGAACAATGAAAGAGTTTAAATAGAGAAAATAAGGAGTAAATAGAAGTTTAGGAAAGAAAAGCATTTGTAACACTGTCAATATTTTGAGTCATGCCAATAGCAACAACCTTTATATCTGGTGCACAAATATAATCAAAGCAATATATTTGATCAAAGCAATGGGTGGAAACTAACCAAGGAGAGAAGCAACTTAGAACTAAGGAGAAATTTCCTGACAGTGAGAACAATTAATCAGTGGAACAACTTGCCTCCAGAAGTTGCAAATGCTCCAATACTGGAAGTTTTTAAGAAGAGGTTGGAAAACCATTTGTCTGAAGTGGTGT
Source organism: Arizona elegans (assembly GCA_022577455.1). NCBI lineage: Eukaryota > Metazoa > Chordata > Lepidosauria > Squamata > Colubridae > Arizona > Arizona elegans. The sequence continues at coordinate 1,767,831 of JAKOOJ010000006.1, read as the reverse complement.
AGGATTTCCTGCCTAAGCAGGGGATTGGACTAGAAGACCTCCAAGGTCCCTTCCAACTCTGTTATTCTATTCTATTCTATTCTATTCTATTCTATTCTATTCTATTCTATTCTATTCTATTCTATTCTATTCTATATTGTAAGGGATGAACAGTTAGAAACTCCATATCTCTACCAAGTAAAATGTAAGAAATGACAGTTGAGTGTACATGAATGGTAATTCCAGCATACTAATTGGGACAGTATTACATCTTTTCACAATTTATTTACTTAGAATTGCAATTCTTTCTTTTTATATTATCAACAATTCGGGGTGTGGGGATATAATTGCCACCAAATGCATCCTTAAAATATTTGCAAACAACAACAACAACAACAATACTAATATCTGCTGCTCTCATCCATTTTAACTCACTCTTTCAAAAACTAATTTACTTGTATTCCAGTCAGATGTCAGGAATAAGCTCTTCCCGTGTGAGGGAGCTCTCATTTTGAAAGTTATTTTCTGTATCCTTAATCCTCTTTCTCTCTAAGGTGATATCCTTTCATGTGTTCAATCACAAAACACCAATTTACTTAAAAAAAATAAAAAATGTCGAGGATGCTCTCTGAAACCATCTGTAGCCTTCTATGCAGGGGTGGGCTGCTGGGGGTTCAAAAGAACCTCTAACTAAAATTCTGTGCAGTTCAGAGAACCCCCAAATCGCACCTCTGGTGGGCCCCACCCACCCCACCCCTCCCAGGAGTACCCACGTGGCCTGTTTTGGATGCAGGTAAGTGCAAGGTACACATGTAGGCTTGGGGAGGGTGAAAAACGGGCCTACCGGAAATTCAGGAAGACCAGAAATGGGCCCGTTCCCGGCCTTCACAGGGCCTCCGGAGTCAGGGGAGGCTGTTTTCACCCTCCCGGAGGTTCGAGGAAAGCCTCCAGAACCTGGGGAGGGCAAAAACACACACACATCCGCCATAGTGTAGGAAGCCAACTAGGCCACGCCCACCATGGCAACGCCCACCCAGCAACCGGGCAGAGAGTCCCTTGCTAAAATTTCTGAAGCCCACCCCTGCTTCTATGATATCTGCAGTAATCTTATTCTAGTCTTTTTCTCTTGTCACCCTCTCCCCAATATGGCAGTTGACAGAGTCATAAACAAAGCGCTGACTGCAACCACACCATTGCTTTTTATAATATTTCTATTATTATTATTATTACTGACCATAGATATCATGTTTGGAATCCTAGTCTTATACCAAAGGGAAATTATCTCACCATTGTACTTATTCTGAATGCATGTTAAGTTATGCATGAGAGATAATTATTTTTTCTTGTCCACAACTAAGGCCTAAGGGAATGTTAATCTGTATTGTATCATGATGGGAATAAGCATGTATCACATCATTTAGTCAGCTCTAACAATATTAATATTCTCTGTTTTCTTTGGGGGCTTCTCTCTCCTAGGTCAAAGGCAGCTGTAATCAAGTACAATGCACAAACACAGACACACACACACACAAGATACAAAATTGATCATCATCTCCTTTTCATGACCCCATAACCCCTTTTGGGGTGGAGTCTGGGCAACTGAATGGAGCAGAGTGTATACTGGCTAGAGGCCCTTCCTATCACCAATGCGGAATTTTATTCAGCAGATAAATTCACATTGTGCCCAGAGAAAAATATCTGCTTCTACCTAGGATTGAACTCACAGCCTTCTGATTGTGAGGTGAAAGCTCCACCTCTAGGCCACCGCACCACTCTAAATATACAAAATTGATTGCCACAGTTTAATTAGTCAACAGGAACATCTGTATGTGCTAAAAATGAAATTGAAGGTGGGGGGGAAGCTATATACAACTTTCCTTTTAGCTTTTAGTGTTGTAGCTTTTACAAGGAACAAGATAACCTGGCTTTGAAATTTCAGCTTGCTGGAACAGATGTGGAAGCTGTGACAATGAAAACAGCACATAAATTGCCAATGATTTCCTTGTATGAATCTTAATAGGTTAATGATCTTAAAGCTTTGGTTTATTTAGTTGATAAAGACAGGTTTTATTGATTATATCAAACCAGGCTTGTCTGAGCCACTTCAGATTGTAAGCTTCATCATCAGATCTTTCTTTTGATATCAGCATTCCTGATCCAAACCGATTTCAGCAATTTCCTGTAATTTAAATGATTTAATTGGGTTTCATGTATTTCATTAACTTGTATTATCAGGTGTTCTGAAATTATTTTTATAAAGGAAAGTGGATATAGAAAAACTTCAATAAATGCATGTAAATGAATGTCAAGAACTAAACTAGACTAGATAACTCTTCTTGACATTTTATGACAGGTGCATTTTCTTATTAAGGAAAATTGAATCATGAGAATCTCACTTGCAAGTTGAAGGAGTCCAAATCAAGGATATTTACCAGTTCAGTGAGAGTGTACACTAGCTACAATCACTGCATTTTTATTACTTTGATCCACAAGCAAAACAAAGCAATCTGGGTGAATTCTAACTCAACAGCATCTTTATTAAAAGTGTGCAATATAGTAATACCTTCATCATCTCAAAATCCAAGTTAATTATTCCTTAAAAATGTACCACAAGGCATGCCAGAAATGTATGGAAGAACATTTTGTGACAAAAGAATGTTAAAATGATTGCAATATTTCTGTGGGTTTTTTTTAAAAACAGCAACAAATAAGACAGAAATGCAGATTATAAATTGTAGATTTAGAAACAAAGATCAGTGGAACTCGGAAATAGACGATTTTCAGATGCCATTGCTTTTATATGTGACAACACATCATTTTATATTCATTAGAGCACAGAAATAGTGAATAGAGTTTAAGCCATTAGATGTCCTTGATGCATAAATTAATTTATGTCATATACTGTATTTTTTGGAGTATAAGATGCACTTTTTTCCTTCCTAAAAGAGGCTGAAAATTTGGGTGTGTCTTATACTCTGAATGTAGCTTTTTGAAGCTTTTTTCAGCCCTAACAAGGTGCTAGCAAGTGAAGCAATCGACCTCCGACTCTCAGCTGTGCTTTAGAAGCTTTTTCAGTGAAGCGATCTTCCCTGCTTTGCCTGCTCCCTCCGACTCTCAGCTGTGCTTTAGAAGCTTTTTTTCAGTGAAGTGATCTTTCATGCTTTGCCTACTCCCTCTGACTCTCAGCTGTGAAGTTTTTTTTTCAGCCCTAGCGAGGCACCGAAAACTGGCTGTTAAATTATTTCAATCCCACCACTGTGTCTTATACTCCGAAAAATACAGTACTTAAAAATACTGTCTAGCATGACTGGAACACTTTTGTGTTTTAATTTGCATTATGCAAATACCCTTCATTTATATTCATCACTAAACCCATTGTACCTATGATCTATATAGAACATGAGAACAAGCCATGTTTTTGATCTGGTCCTAAATATTTCATACTATTTGTATATATACTATACAGAGTTCTCTTTATCATCGTTTGCTATATGGTCATAAATAAGAAAGAATGAAATCAGACTGACTAAATATAAAAGGGAGAGATATTGTCAACGTATCATTCTTGGATCATATATATTTAGCTCTATGAATTTTTAAAGTATAGATATGCCCATGAAGTTACCATTAGATAATCACATGTGAGTTTATCAGGTCAAAAAAAATATATTTTGATGCTGAATTTTTAAACTAGAGTAATAAATTGAGTTGTCTACAGTTTAAACTATCATCTGTACATATCACTACATTGTCATGCTGGTCTCCATTCTGGAATTCAGCCTTGCTGTTTTCAACATGTAGGTTCCACCAATGATGATAATATGTGCTCATTAGCTTGCATACTCTTTTTGCAATTAACTCATTATAATAAGGTTGCAATCTGTACATTTAATTTTAGCAAGGAGTACTCTATGAATTATACCAATGGTCAATTACAGCTGAATGGCTGAAAAATATTTGTGATGACTTTTAGGTCATAAAGAGTTCATCGAGTTGAAATTCCATAACATGTCCCCATAACGTTTTAAGGCTTATGATAGCAGAATAAAAATTAACCTGAAGACAGAATGAAGGAAAAATAACAACTATAGATTCTTCCAGACACATTATTTATTTAGAATGTGGATCTTGAACATTAGTTTTGAGCACAGTATTCCTGTTGCATAAATAATTCCAAACACCACAGCTTCCTTTTGTGATGTATTTATATAACCTTCCCAACAATGTGGCTTCTCATGTGGAAAGAGCTTCCTCAATGCAACCAGAAGTGAAACTAAAGGCTTAGACATGTTTTTTTCATATCTATTTGAAACCAAGTCAAATAACTAGTGTATTGTCAGCCTTCCCAGGTAAGCAGACAAGAAACACAAATTAGATGAGTTAATTCTACTTTATTGCATGGTTATATCAACAAAATCTTGAAAGTCTGAAGGTACAAATCTCCCACTGCCACATTTAATCACCTGTTCCATTACGGCGGGTCCATCCTAATTTCTTCCTTTGATTGTTAAGGCACTGAGGGAGACTTCCTCTTTAATCTGATTATTTCTTCTCCTTGTCTCTCAAGGTAATTCTAATTATAAAAAAGGAGTTACAAGATACCACAGGAGAAGCATGAAAGATTCACCAAAAAGTTAATAAGAGTTGAAATTCTAAAAAGGGCAAGAGATGATGGATAGATATAGAATATTTTTTTGAACATGTTGGTTATTTCATGAAGTGTTAGAAAAAAAAAGTAGAAAGTAGAAATTGGGGAAATAATATTATGTATACTGAAATATATAAAACATATTATAATTACTATGTATACACAAATGTTAGAAGTTGAAAGAGTATGGCTATGTGTATTTAAATGGTACTATCATTATTAGAACTGTGTATAAAGTATATTGACCCAGACAATATACTATTTACCAAGCACTTTTGGATGTTAAAGAAAAAAATTATACATTTATAAAAACAACAACACCACAAAATCTTTAAAGACTGAAGGTACAAATCTCCCACTGCCACATTTAATAATCTGATCCATTAGGGCAGATCCATCCTAATTTCTTTCTTTGATTAGAGCCTTAGAGCCGCGGTGGCGTAATGGTTAGAGTGCAGTACTACAGGCTAAATTCTGCTGATCACCAGCTGCCAGCAGTTTGGCAGACTGAATCTCACCAGGCTCAAGGTTGACTCAGCCTTCCATCCTTCTGAGGTCAGTAAAATGAGGACCCAGATTGTTGGGAGCAATAGACTGACTCTGTAGACCACTTAGAGAGGGCTGTAAAGCACTATGAAGCAGTATATAAGTTTAAGTGCTATTGCTATTGATTGTTAAGCCACTGAGAGAGACCTCCTCTTTAAACTGATTGTTTTCTAGAATATCTCTTCTCCTTGTCCCTCAAGGTAATTTTCATTTACCATTATACATATGACCCAATTTTGGAGAATGAATTTCCCAATAAAGAAACAGTAGTTAGTTTTTTCACAAATCAATTGCTTTTTACACCCTAACCTGGTGGCTCTGGCCCTAACCTAGGGCCTGGTGGCTCAGCAGACTAAAAGGATTGTGATTAACACCAGCTATCTGCAATTACTGTAAGTTCGAATCTCACCAGGGTCAAGGTTGACTCAGCCTTCCATCCTTTCTAAGGCAGGTAAAATGAGGACCCAGTTTGTGGGGGCAATAAGCTGACTTTGTATAAATATACAAAAGTATGAAGGCTATTGCTTAACACATTGTAAGCCGCCCTGATTCTCCAGAGAAGGGCGGCATATAAATCAAATTAAAAAAAAAAAAACAACCCTCTACGTCCATTTCTGCCTTGTACCATGCTCATATCTGTGGAATACTCCAAGTCATTCCATTACTTAACTTACCCAATACTATGTCTGAGGGGTGGGGGGAGCACAGGTTTGCAGGATCTCAAGGTGTCCCATTCTTTGCAACCTGGAGATTTCAGAAATCAAAAGTGGAACCATTTGTAAATACATCTTGTGCTAACTTCCTTTCTTGGAAGCCTCTGGGGAAACTGAGGCCACTATTTTCTCTTGCTGAAAATAACAAGGGAATACCTTCCTTAGAAATTGCACTATGTACCTAATCTGTAAAAGAAAATCATTAAAATCACTAATCTGTTTTAAATCTCTCTGCAAGTACAAGTGAGTTTTAAAAGTATGTTGGAATGAAGATGCTTTATTTCTTAATATTTCTAAATCTCTTTGAAGGAACAGGACTTAACGGGAAGTGATAAGTATGGTTAGTAGAATATATTTGTAATGTTATTCCCCTAACTGAAATGTTACAAGATAACTTTCTGACAGTAATATAGAGCACAAAAAGACCATCACCAGAAATGTGAATCTCTCTTTGTGTGTATCATGCCCCTTTCGGAGCCTAAATCTGCAGAGGATGACGAGTCACAGATAGAGCCAACAGAGATTGAGGGGGTGGCTTCCTTGTCTTTCAAGGAATGTAGGGAGGAGCAAGTCAGGTTAGATCAGGGCCCCTCATGATTGGGATGGTTTGTTAGCAGGGAAGAACAGGGGCAGGATGACTGAGACAGGGCAAGCAGTGGACATGAGGAACAACGGAACTCAGGCGATGAGCAAGGACTGCCCCCTCCTGATCCCCAAGCATGGAGAATGGACAGAAGGCAGGAACAGTGCAGGCAGACCCAACAAATCAGGAGGACAGTGCCCCACCCCTCTTCATAAGGCACACCTGGGGACTGAGACTTAAGGAAATGCTGTGGGGAGAGGCATTTGTCAGGAACAAATGCTGAATTGGTAGAGTTTGGTGTGCCAGTACAAACAGTTGGAATTTGCAGGACTGCTTGCTTCTTCTTTACTTGTGGACTCAATGCCTTCTTCCTCACTTTGTGGACTCAGTACCTTGTTCCTGACTTTATGGACTCATTGTTTGTTCCTTATTTCATGGACTCCTTTCCATGTTCCTTTGTTTTGCTGGACTGGGCTCAGCCAGAGGCTGTTGAGGGTATGGGTGTGCTCTGGGACTTGCCAAGAATGTGAGAGCATTTTTGGGGGGGGGGGGGAAATTTGGCGCATTAAAGGGGAGTTTGAACTCTCAGCTGGCTGTGTGACCTTCGTGCCTTGTCCCAAGTCATCACAATCTCTATGTGTGTGTGTGTGTTTACATGTGTGAGGATGGATGGATTGCATATACAAATGCATGATAAATGTGGCTCATATTGAATATTTTGGGGTTATATAGTGCTTTGAAACTATATTGCCTTAGAGTAGAGAAAAGTCAATGGAATATTTACAGTTCATCTGAGGTTGGACTACAGCTTTCAGCAGTAGGCAATTCAACAATGGGAAGGCCTCAGATTTTATTACAACTCTATGGAACCCGAGGCAATCTTATGTCTAGTTACTCTATGTATGGAACTGTTTTTATATTCCTTCAATACAGTGTTCATGACATGGCATTAAATGCCTTATGGGTCCTTCTTTCAGCTCAAGAAAGCAAGGCTGGCATGGTGCTTTATTTATTTATAAAGCAAATGATCTCAAAAGGTATTATATACATCACCGTAATTCCCTTTACTTTTGTCGAGAAGAATAGTTCTCTCTCTGCCACATTCAAAAGTTGAATCATCCTGATCAAGTTAAAAACAGCCATTCCTTTTGTTCAGTTCAATGTAAGTCACAGATCGTTTCTGTCTTATAGGTTTTAATGAAGCACACCGAAAAGTGAATCAAAACCCAAAACTTAAGAATTCTGTCCTTTGGATAACATTCATTCGTATATAACAATACAAATGTCTTCATGGTAAATTTCTTTTTCCTTCCTTCTTGCCTTCCTGCCTTCCTTTCCCTTCCTTCCTCCCTCCTTTCCTCCCTTCCCTTCCAAATTCTACACATAGGAAAAAAAACTGTAAATCGTTCTTCAGGGATCCATGAAATAAAATACAGCTGATCCATGGCCCATGTATTAAACTGTTATTACATTCTATTAAAATTTACATCATTTTATGATTTTTTACTAGTCAGTTCACATTTATTTTTACAACTTTCCCTGTGTTGCACATTTCTGCTCATCTTGAATGTTCCCTAATAAAAGGATTACACTATCTAGCTTTCCCAAATATGCACATTTCTTGTATACTATTTGAAACCAAGGAATATTCTGAGATACAGCCTAGTAGATTCCATGAAATGTATAATTGGTTGATATTGCAGTAGATTCTGTTATTTTATACCATACAATTTTTTTAAAATTACCAGCTTTTGTATTTTAGTAGAAGAGAATGAAAAATGCAGAAGAAGAAGAAAAAGAAGAAGAAGGGGAAGGAGGAGGAGGAGGAGGAGGAGGAGGAGGAGGAGGAGGAGGAGGAGGAGGAGGAGGAGAAGGAGGAGGAGGAGAAGAAGAAGAAGAAGAAGAAGAAGAAGAAGAAGAAGAAGAAGAAGAAGAAGAAGAAGAAGAAGAAGAAGAAGAAGAAGAAGAAACCAAAAAACAGACAAATAGGTGTAATGATTTGAAGCCTAGGGTCTTTTTACATTTTTATTTCCTTATAGGAAAAATTAAACAAATATTGGAAGTTTGCAAGAAAGATTTGGAAAAGGAAAACAGAGAGTATATGAACCACAAATAATAATCTGTCTTTCACATTGACTCCATCCAACTTCATGTTTGTATAAGGCAGAACTTGAAAATTCCAGAAAACTGCACTGAGGCATAATATTCAATAAGAACAGGGTAAGGACTGTATCACATTTGTTCAAGCTTCAGAAAACCAGGAAATTGGAAGCAAAGACTGATGCCTCAACATTATTGCCCATGAACAGTAATGGTGTGCAATTTCATATTTCATTGGAGATCCAGGAGCGCATAAGAAGCACTGTCAATCAAGCCATCCATTGTTCATATCTCAATGTAAGCCTGCAAGTCTTAAGAGGTGGTTGCATCTCTTCTAAAATTATTTTAATTGGAGAGCTTATTATGGTTTCATTATCTATGGTAGTGTAGGTTTTGGTTTCTTGGTTTCTGCTTTTGCTGTTTCCAAAAAAGGAGGCAAGTGAGTGTGGATCTTATTTAGGGAATGCATTTGTCTTCTACTCCATGAAAGGCTATGGGTGGTTCTTCACAACATTTTATTAGACTTGAGGTTGTCCTGATCTGACAGAGTTTAAATTGTTCCAAAGTAGATTGAGTCATGCCAGATTTTGGGTTATGGAGAATGTGATGTGGATCATTGAGATTCATTCCTATGGGAAGAATAAAACATTATTAGGAACATCAAATAGAAAGAACCGTCCTCCATTTGTCAGGATTTCATTTGATGTTTCAGTCATTCCAATGAAGTGAAAGAGTCTTTTTGGTAATATATACATTGCGCTAAACATTTTTTCTAGTTAGAGAACAAAAATGACTTCAGAATTATTGAGTTCAGGCTGCAGCTTTAGTGCATATATACATGCCAAGTAGCATAGCTTTCAAAGAACATAGTTTATTTCATTCTAAACATCCTAATCCTATAATGTGAAGGCAATATGGCTTTGAAGGCTAAATATATCTTTTCAGCTGTTTTTGACTGAACAATTATTGCTTTAGGGACAGAAAAAAAATGAAAAAAGTGTATTTTCAATTAATTTCAACACATTACTTTTATTTCATCTAGAAGAGAGAGGGAGGGGGAGAAAGAGAGAGCGAGAGAGAGAGAAAGAGAGAGAGAGATGCAAGAAATTATTACTATCATTAAATTCCCAAGATAGACATGTTTGTGTGTCATTTGAACTTTGCAATTGTTTTTGATTATCTCAGTTACTTCCTCCGTAGTTTCCATTGTTTGTATATTAGAAGTAAATAAGTGATAATCTACATTTTGTTTATTAACAGAGCTGCTTTTTCTGAGGAGACTTGTTTAAAATTTGTAGTCTATTTTAATCTTGCTGAAAGTCAACTTTTGAAACAGAAAAGCTATAAGGCTTGCAATGACTTGATTGCAAAACTTGGGAGCTGATTAAATATCTGAGCCTATTTGAAGTTCCAGAAAGATGCCAGAAAGAATGGATAGATCCCCATTAGGCCAGGTAATTGGGATGTTTTGCTTTTCCTGGACCTAAAATAAAGGATTAAGTAGTGATAAATGCTTGAAATAGATAAGGCAAAGTTTGAAATAGATAAGCCAGTTTTAACTGGCTATTCCTTAGATTTGGTACTATTAAGCCAGTAAAGAAAACTTATGAAATAGAGTTCTGCTAGAATATTTTCTAGCAAGAATTGAGGCCTTTGAATATTTTCTAGCAAGAATATTTTCTAGCAAAAATTGAGGCCTTTGAACTATGGTGCTGGAGAAGACTCCTGTGAGTCAGTCCTAGAGGAGGTCAACCCTGACTGCTCTTTAGAAGGCCAGAGCCTGAAGATGAAACTCAAATACTTTGGCCACCTAATGAGAAAGGAAGGACTCACTGGAGAAGAGCCTAATGCTGGGAAAGATTGAGGGCAAAAGAAGAAGGGGACGACAGAGAATGAGGTGGCTGGATGGAGTCACTGAAGCAGTTGGTGTGATCTTAAATGGTCTCCGGGGGATGGTAGAGGACAGGAAGACCTGGAGGAAAGTTGTCCATGGGGTCACAATGGGTTGGACATGACTTCACAACTAACAAGAAGAAGAATATTTTCATTTCAGAATATATTTAAAGATTTTCATATTTTGAAAAATGTGAAGGCTAGAAGTAGTGCATGAAGACACTATGCAAATACATGCATTTGGGTGTTCATGTGTGCCTACTAATGGGTCAAAATGCTTCCCATGTATGGAGAGATAGCAGATCATTATCACTACCTTTGAACAAAGAATGGTACAATCTTTCTGTCAGAAATAATTGTCCTCCTCTTCTTCTAAGCATGCAGCTTCTGGAAGGATACACATGGAATAATAAGAAAGAAAGAAGATACTTGTCTAGCTAGAAGGATCCTTGGTAGTGCAGTGGTTAGAGTGCAGTACTGCAGGCTATCTTTGCCCACAATATGGTGTTCAATCCTGACAGGGCACAAGGTTGACCCAGCCTCCCATCCTTCTGAGGACAGATTGCTGTGGGCAAATTGCTGACATTGTAAACCACCCAGAGAGTGCTGTAAAGCATTATGGGGGTGATATATAGGAATAGCAATAGCACTTAGACTTATATACTATTTCACAGTGCTTTACTGCCCTCTCTAAGCAGTTTACAGAGTCAGCATCTTGCCCCCAACAATATGGATCCCCATTTTACCAACCTCGGAAGGATGGAAGGCTGAGTCAACCTTGAGTCGCCGAGACTTGAACCATCGGCAGCCAGCAGTCAGCAGAAGTAGCCTGCAGTACTGCATTCTAACCACTGCACCACCACGGCTCAGTTTTAAGCTACTTAGGCTAAGTCTAAGTGTCATTGCTGAGTGCTATTGCTTTTAACTGAATCAATCCTGATGATCAATGTTGGTGGTCAATGTCCCACCCAGATAATCTTCATTTTAGCAGATGGGTAGGAATTCTAGTATATAGTTGCATTCAAAAGTTTAGGCATCCTGGTCAAATTGCCTATGTGACAAGGTTTTCAGAAATGGTTTCCATTGTATCCTTCTTAGGGCTGAGAGAAGTGACTGGGCCAAGGTGACAACTGGCTTTCTGCCTTAAGGTGGGACTAGAATCCACAATCTCCTAGCTTCTTGCCTTATGCCTTGCACACTACACCTAACTGATTTACTACTCTGTTTACAGACAGTTGTTTACAGATTCACAAAAACAAAAAACCATATGTGTGCCTTTTAATCGGACACTGTCTTTCTCAGTCCAACTCACGTCAAAGGATTATTGTTGTGGGGTACACTACCTTGAGATGTACACATAAAACTGGGATCCAAATCAAGAAAATAAATTATAAATTTATTTATTTATTTATTTATTGGTTCGATTTATATGCCACCCTTCTCCAGAGACTCAGGGTGGCTTACAATGTGTTAAGCAATAGCCTTCATACTTTTGTATATACCTGCTTAGTAGGGCTTTCGGGGCCCCCCAAGTGGTGTTCTTTTTTATATAAAGTCAGCTTATTGCCCCCACAAACTGGGTCCTCATTTTACCTACCTCGAAAGGATGGAAGTCAACCTTAAGCCTGGTGAGATTTGAACTTGCAGTAATTGCAGGCAGCTGGTGCTATTTAACAGCACTTTAGTCTACTGTGCCACCAAGGCTCTTTATTCAGGTTAATTTACAAAACAAACAAATTAGAAAATTGTTAATATGTCAGGAGCATTTTTTTTAACCTTCCTTGTCACTATTTTGTAACACCTCTTTTCATTATAAGAATAGCTTTCAAGCATTTCCTATAGCCAGCTAAATCTAAGTTTTTGCTTTTGGTTCCTCCCCACCTCATTTTTCCCCCCTTGTAGAACCCTGCTATCTCAGAAATATTCTTAGGTCTCATCAATGCATTACATATTTGGAATCTTTCCACATATTTTAAATAGCATTAAATTCTGTGGACTGTGAAAGCACTTTTCTTCTTGGCAAGTTGTTTTCTAACAACAAAATTACATAGACAGTGATGCGCTCTCCCTCCTTGGAATTTAGGGGATTATGAATTGAGATATCAGGAATGATCTGAGTTGCCATTGCTCCAAATCTGATCTGAAAACTCTGGATTTGACCATCTTATATCAGGTAGAATCCATTCCTATGCATCCTTCAGTGGGAATCTCCCCACATTCAACTTCTACCATGTGCTCCTGTTGGCATCACACAGTGTACAATACCCACTTGCTACAATACAGTTCCTATTTCATAGCTGTCAATTGTTACACAAAGGATTGCCACCAGACAAAGGTGGCAGCCCTGGGCTGATACGTGATGTTTTGTTTTTGAAATAAGAAGCCTGTCATTTCTCTTTTATAAAACAAAATTTAAAATATTCAATAGAGATGCTTATACTCTGTGACCTAGAGCAACCTCTGGAGGGTAACAACTGAGACACGGAGGAATGTATATACAGCAATAGTTTTCTGGAATTTTAAATATTGGACCAAAGATCAAAGTACTGTATGTTGAAGGAAAAGGAGAATGATATATGTTCAGTTAATTCTTTGAACCAGTATCCCCTATGAAATATTGTTTTAAACTGAAATTGGCAATGTGATACTCATTAGCTCTCATGTGTCTGAAATATCCAACCTCATTTTATATAGATTATTTTAATTATAAACAAAATTAAAAAGGAAAAAAATACAAACCCTAGCATCTTCCTTATTCCCACAAATACTTCATGGGCTTCTGACTTCAAATATTTAAGAGCATTCATGGAAAAAAATACAATTGATTAAAACTGAATGATTTATTTGAAACTTTGTTCACCTTCTAAGACATAAAATTAAACTAGGGTAGCAATAGCAATAGCACTTAGACTTATATACCGCTTCATAGTGCTTTTACAGCCCTCTCTAAGAGGTTTACAGAGTCAGTATATTGCCCCCAACAATCTGGGTCCTCATTTTACCCACCTTGGAAGGATGGAAGGCGGAGTCAACCTTGAGCCGGTGAGATTTGAATCTATCTATATATCTATCTATGATCATCCATCCATCATCCATCCATCCACTGTATCTACTATCTACCTATCATCCATCTTTCTTTCTTTCTTTCTTTCTTTCTTTCTTTCTTTCTTTCTTTCTTTCTTTCTTTCTTTCTTTCTTTCTTTCATTGTCTAATATCTATCATCTATCAATCACCTATCTAATGTATATGGCTCCTCACACAAGTGACTCCAGGTGCCCTCATTAAAATCCCCCAGAATAAAAACTATAAAATCCCACTCCAACACAATCAGATCAACAATTTGAGCAGCTCCATCTTCATTTAGGGTTCCCAGTTCTTCTGGCAAACACACACACACACACACACACACACACACACACACACACACAATGTATGCAGATATTATATGCATAATATGCAACTCAGATTTGAGAGTAAAAAAACCCAACAATAAAATTATGAAGGATAATGAAATAAGTGACCTAAAGAAAACCTGAGATAACAGATTTGATGTCTCCAGTAGAAATATATTATTACATGCATAGTTATACAATGAAGGAGATATTCCCCACCATTTCTGATGTTCTTCTAATGTTTTCCAAATGTAAGAAAACTGCTTATCCCTCAATGAGATTTTTTGCTGCAGTCAAAAGATTGTAGAGGATCTGAGGGATGTTGCTAATTATGTTCGGTCCCATCATTCTCCATTTTCCACCTTGGATATAGTAGGTGAGAAAAATAACGCCTTTTTCTTAACTACACTAAGGATTTACACATAATTTTTTTACAGTTTAGGCACCACTTAAGGCATGGCTATGCTCTCTTGCAAGTAATAGAGAATATCAAACTTGCAAATGACATTTTTTTTTTAACAGATTGATTTCCTACATTGACTGACTGTTCATTAATTGATTTTAAAAATCTGCATTGCATTTTTTCATGTTGCAAATAATCTGGGACAGGGTTTTTTTTTTTTTTTTAATGGAAGACATCTCCTCTTAAAAAATAAATAAATTCTGAGAGATCACTTTTATGTTGGTTTTCTTGGCATGATTTTCCTGATGTGGAGATATGAAACAGAACAAGGCAATTTTTGTTGTAAGCAAAAGGTGGGCTAGGTATGAATAAAAGATGAATAGGAAAATATTTCAATATCTATCACATTGTAACCTACAAAGTACATTTTCAGGCAAAAGTGGGCTTTTAGCCTAGAACACTAATAGCTAGTAATAAGAGCTATGCATTACCATATCTCATCCTACTCTGTTTAAAAGATATATAAAATATTGTTCTGTATTTCCTCATTCCAATTATTTTAAAGATCTGTTTATGCTTTCATGCCATATAAAAATAAATAAATAAATAAACATATTGTCAGGGTTCCAAGTAACACCCCCAACGAAAGAAGACTCCGAGGCTAAAAGTTCCTCAAATTCCTCCACTTTATTAGAGATGTCATATTGGCACATCGAGGAAAACCCGAATCTGAAAGCTTCCAGGTTTTCCCCACCCAAAGGAAAGTTCAAGTCCATTCCCCCTGCACCCACATGTCCATCACATGGTCCAATCAATGCACCCTCCCAACTGGAGATGCCTCCCAGTCACGCATTCCAGGTGCAGGCAGAATGTCCTTGACTTTCAGAGAAAAGAATGTTATTATGGCTAGATATCTCTACTACTCCATCTAATCTCTCCTCCCAGTTTCCCACAGCACTAAGTGTGCCAACCCTGAAGATCCAAAGAAAATATACTGATAGATATACTGTAGGTGCAGCTATTGACAATTTGAATGTTCCACTCATGAAAATCAACAATTCCAAAGGATCACTTCTATTTAAGCAAACAAGGTTTTTTTTTAGTATAATTTTATTAATAATTTTAATGATAATAGTTAAAAACTATTAAGTTTAATAATAGTTAAGTTCTTCAGCTTCTGATTAATTTTTCTTTTACACAAAGTTGAAGATAAACTCACCTGATAAAGGCTTTTCAAACTTGATATTCCAAAGGTCTCTAATAGTGTTAGCATAGTTAATAGGCAATTTCCAAAAGTAATTAAAAAGTGAGGTTTACAAATTTAGGTGTTCTTTAAAACTCTGCCCTGCAGTTGCAATCAAGATTACTGTAGTGGCCAAAATTGTGGAAACCTTTTGGGGAAAGTGTATTTTCTAAAACTAGCTAATAACACCACTTTTTTTTTTTTTGGAGTAGTATCATAAAATTATATATCAATGGAAAGATAATTTAATCAAGAATGTAATGCAATAACTTTTATGAAGGATTTGCTATTAGAATAGCAGTTACAGTATAAAGAAGAAAAACATGTAGAAAAAATGAGATATACAAAAATTATCACCATGTTAGTTAATACTTAGTTGGGTAACTTTTAGCATGAATTACGGCCTTACAACATCTTCCCATGGAGTGAACCAAGTCTTTTAGTACTGCAGCTATTATAATGTGAAACCAAGATTGAATTATTGCTTCTATTAACTGGGTTTTATTGCTGGGTCGCTTCTGACTAACAAGTTTCTTTAGTCGGCTCCATAGATTTTTCAGTTGAGTTAGGTCTGGGCTGTTCCCAGGCCATTCAAGCAGTAGAATATGATTATCTTGAAACTCAAAAAAAAAAAAAAAGTGGTGTTATTAGCCATCAAACCTCAAAAATACACTTTCCCCAAAAGGTTTCCACAATTTTGGCTACTACTGTATAATCTCCTAACACTCAAAGCCAGGAGTGGAATTTGGGGGTTCTCCAAACTGCACAGAATCTTAGCTAGAGGTTCTCCCAAATCCCTGCGAACCCCCAGCAGCCCATCCCTGGTATTGCCTCTGTAACCATTCTGGCTAACCACAGATAAGAAATACCCAGCTAGCAGGGAGAGTAAATATAAATGAGTGTCCCTACTGGAAAAGAGCATGAGTAGGATTGTGATTGGCTAATGCCTTACGTTCTCAGTCTTAATGATTGATTTAAAGGTTTGGATTAGAAATCATTAAAATAGGTGGTGAGGAATGGTCCCTTGGTAGCTACTACCAATCACTGCTTCTTTGCCAGTTAGGGATTCTCTGCAATAAACACATTTCCTGGTGTTATTCCACCCTCATCTTTTTTTTTTTTTTTAATTGTAGCCCAGCTTGGGAACAAACTTCTTAATTTCTAACACTGCTTTAAATTGCTCAACTTTCATCTGCCTCTCGATTAGGATAGGAGAAAGGCAGTGTCATACATCCTTGAAACTGTCACAGTAACAAAGATGTGAGAATGTAAGCCTTCAGTCTTAACATACATAAAGTCTTAAGGATTTGTTAATTTCTATTTAAGAAAATTCGTTTAGAAATAGGAAGTGATCCACAAAACCAAGGTTCACCCTTCTCTCATATGAGATTGTTTGATTTGTTTTAGGAGGGAAAAAAAAGATTAGGTCAATGGAATAGATTATTTTTTTCCTCAAAAACTAGAATATAAAGAGTATCTTAATCTGGAAAAATAGTCACATTTCCTCCCAATCTTCCTTTTACATAATGTGACATGAGAATTGTGTGCTTGTATGTGTGTCATAGTATATATATATATATATATATATATATATATATATATATATATATATATATATATATATATATATATATATATATATATATATATATTAATTTGATTTATATGCCGCCCTTCTCCGGAGACTCAGGGCGGCTTACAATGCGCTAAGCAATAGCCTTCATCCTTTTGTATATTTATACAAAGTCAGCTTATTGCCCCCACAATCTGGGTCCTCAATTTACCTACCTTAGAAAGGATGGAAGGCTGAGTCAACCTTGATGTCAGTAGAATAGTTCAATGTATGTATGTATGTATGTATGTATGTATGTATGTATGTCTTTGGTTATTCGGGTTTTCTCCCGCATAAAATTGGAGGTTTCTTGGCAACGTTTCGACGAAGTCTCATTCGTCATCTTCAGGCTGGTGTTCTCGGCTTCGTGCTTCTAGGAGCAATGTGTGTGATCGCAGCTGTTTCTTCCTTTTAACTGCCAGTGGGGATGTGAACTGATTGGGTGGGAGCTTGGCTGTGTTCTGATTGGGCAGAGGTGTGTTCTGATTGGTTGGGGGTTTGGCTGTGCTCTGATTAGATGTGGGGTTGGCTGTGCTCTGATTGGCTGGGTGTGTGTTCTGTTTAGGTGGGGGCTTGGTTGTGCTCAGGTCAGTCTGAGTAGCAGGGGGATTTGAGCTGGTGAGCTGTGTTGCTGTTGTTTGGCTTCATGTTCGTGGCCGTGCTATCTCTTCATGGTGGGTGTCAGTCTGCTTCATGTATGGATTGGAGGGGTTTAATGTGGCTAATGATGCAGCTGTGGTCTGGCTTCTGGTCCGGGGTCGTGCTTCATCATCAGTGTGGGTTTGAGTCTGCTTTCTGCATGGATGTGTGGTGGCTACATCCTGTGTGGCTCTCGTGAGTGTGGGTCTGGTGTCATTCTTTGTGTTAGGGACTCGTTTGTCAATAAGGGCGGGTTTCCAAATGGCTGGTAGGCGGGAGGTATCATCTCGTTTATTCATGTTGTGTGGACGTTTTTCTATCTTGATGGCTTCTCTGATTATTCTGTTGTTAAAGTGTTCAGTTTTGGCGATAGTTCTGGTCTTTTTAAAGTCAATATCTGACCCCCCCCCATCCAATCAGAGCACAGCCAAACCCCCAACCAATCAGAACACACCTCTGCCCAATCAGAACACAGCCAAGCTCCCACCCAATCAGTTCACATCCCCACTGGCAGTTAAAAGGAAGAAACAGCTGCGATCACACACATTGCTCCTAGAAGCATGAAGCTGAGAACACCAGCCTGAAGATGACGAATGAGACTTCGTCGAAACGTTGCCAAGAAACCTCCAATTTTACGCGGGAGAAAACCCGAATAACCAAAGACCTACATACAAACACCCGCGAAAACCTCAGAAAACAAATATATATATATTTGTTACAAAAAAAAAAAACAACCTTGGTTACGTAGGGAAAACCTGGGTAGAAGAAACACACACACACACACACACACACACACACACACACACACACACACATATATTCTATTCCTGGAAACCTCTATGAGAAAAATAATGAAGAGGATGGAGGGGTCTCATTTGCTTCCTTTATTAGATACCTTGGGAATTTGTTTTTCTGATACGGGCTTTCATTGTTACTCATTCTATAAATATTTCCCCCTACAAAGTTATTGATTGAATGCAAATTTCAGTGACAGGAATGTTTCCAAACACATCTTCACTAGAATGTCACAAAGGAACTAGAGGACATGCTTGTAGAGGACAATTTAGTGGCAGAAGGGATAATAATAGTTTCCCCCTTTCTGGTTTCAATTACAAATCTCCCAAATTCCAAACTATCATGTTCTACCTCAGCCAGACTGACAGATTTTATTTATATTATTTATTTATCAAATTTATTGGCCGCCCATCTTACCTCAGGCTAACTCTGGGTGGCTCACAATATTAAGAAGTTAAACTAAATAAATAAAAGAATAAAAGAATGATAATGTTAGAGCTTTGTTAAATGTTGTAAACCAGAAATTGAAATGTTCTGAATGGAAGAGAGAATTATCCTTCATCATCCTCACCTTCCTACCAGCTCTTCTCCTCTGCACTCTATTACTTCTTCTACTGTAGCTGCCTCATAAGGAAAACTTGAATGCCAGAATATTTATGTAATTATCTCTCAATTTGGTTGAAGATGCAGCTCCAGAAGCATGGATTTTGCACCTTTTATCTCACTAGGAGCATGGTAAGTAAAAATACTGTAGGAAGTTAAAGTCCACCACTCTCCTAGAAAAATGAAATATTTTAGGAAATATTAAAAGGGCAGAATATTTCCCTGAAAAGGGAGGCAGAAACTAACACACACACACACCACCTTTGTTAATGGGCCATTAAGGCCTGGGCAGTCTATTCTACATAACAAAGATCAACCTCCTTCAGGCAGAGTCATTTAATTGCCCTTCATTGCATCACCCAACAAGATTCAACCAAACTTAGCACACAGACAACCTACAAAGTTAGCCATGATCCCTGACAGCAACCAATCAGGATACTCTTCCTGTGCCTCAGGAAGTTCAAAGTCAGAGAGGGTATAAAACCCAGCGACTCTCAGTGTCTCTGCCCTTCTTTCGCCCAAGATCTCCAAGATCCTGTTCATCAATAAACCTTCTTTCCAAGCAACTTCCATGAATCCAGTGTCTTTTTCCCCACTTGGAATTGAACCCAGAAGGATATTTCTTCCAACAATACAAAGCAAGGGAGTCCCTTTTTGTTTCTCCTTTGGTCTGTGCTCTGTTTTATTCCTGTGGTTCAAAAACCTCCTTCCTAGAAGACAAATTCAATACTACTTCTTCTTCCTTCTTAACCTTTTAGAATTAGAATTAGAATTCTTTATTGGCCAAGTATGATTAGACACAAAAGGAATTTGTCTCTGGTGCATAAGCTCTCAGTGTACATGCAACAATAGTGATAGCTCATAGTCATTGTAAAAAATACATTCATCATATCCTTTTCATAAGGATAATCCCCCCTCGCCATCATTTCATTAGTATTGGTTCATCATAGTCAGCCAGATATTCAGAATGGGTTTGGCATTTTTATCCACCTATCAAGTCCTTCCCAAGGACCTGGCATAGGCAGATTTTGATGTTTAATGGTGTAAGACGTATTGTTGCAGGATGTAAGCTGTTCTGAGTAGAGCTGCCTTCTGCAATTGACTGATGGTGAGTTTGTCAATGCCAATGGTGTTCAAGTGGTGCTGCATTTGTTTTAGGACTGCACCCAGTGCCTATTACCATTGGTACTACCTTGCCTTCCTTTGTTATTATTATTATTATTGATGAGCCTTGGTGGCACAGGAGGCTAAAGTGCTGTTAAGTAGCACCAGTTACCTGCAATTACTGCAAGTTCAAATCTCACCATGCTCAAGGTTGACTCAGCCTTCCATCCTTTCGAGGTAGGTAAAATGAGGACCCGGATTGTGGGGGCAATAAACTGACTTTGCACACACACAAAAAAAAGAACACCGCTTAGGGGGGCCAAAAGCCCCACTAAGCAGGTATATACTAAGCAGGTATAAAAGTATGAAGGCTATTGCTTAACGCATTGTAAGCCGCCCTGAGTCTCCAGAGAAGAGCGGCATATAAATCGAACCAATAAATACAATAAATAAATATAGTTTATCACCCAGTGAGCCAGATGTTTTGACTGGATTTGGCATTTTTATCCACTTATCAAGTCCTTCTCAAGGACCTCGCATAAGGAAATGCTATTGCTTCATGGTATTAAATAATAATAATTGATTATTTTGTTTACTAGGGATAAGAATGTTTAAATCTTTAAATATGCTATTATACTGTATTTCCATTGTTTATATGGTTTTCATCTATTTTGTGGACAAAAGGACTCTTTTTCACACTCTTATTTTTTAAAAGCATGTAATAAAATAAATACTTTGGATTGAAAGAAAGATTCAGTATAAGCAATCAAGATTATACATAATTATACATAATTATATTGCATGACATTAGAAGTCTCTTTTCCCCCTCTGTAAAATAGTAAAGCTGAACTATTGTTTTCCTTTGACAAATATTTGAGCTGTAATCTCCCCAAGAACCTTAAGAAGATAAAATCGAATACATAATAAAATCAAGCAAGCTTCTTTCGGGTTATATAACTCAAGAAATCTTACAATGTAAAATAAACCATGTTGTCTACTGGCTGTTTCATTTAGCCAACATCTGAACACGATCTTCTGACTGTAATTGACTTGGGGATGCAAGTGGGTCAATTAAACTATAAAATTTAATTCATATAGCTCTGCAGAAGGAAGATAAGTCCAAAGCATTTTAAAGCAAGATTTACATGCTGCACACATTTAGGCAGTAATAAGCTGCCTTGCCTTACAATATGCGATGCCACAGTATCCTAAAATTTTCATTGTTATGCAGAAGTGTGTAAGAAGCGGCATTTATTATTCTTCCTAACACTTTTTTTTTACTTTCATTTATTAGTTTAGTTTAGTTACTTCTCATTTTGCAAACAATGGGTAGCAGAAATGCAGTAAACAGTGTCTGAATATGAAGTTATCCAATTGGAGAATGAAAAATCTGCAAGCAAACAACGAAGCTGTGAGACCACCGAGAACTCCTCATATTACTCAGCATCACAGTTATATGTTTAACAACTATATTTTTTCCTGAAGATTATATTAATAATATAAAATTTTGAAATTAAAAGACAGCTATAATCGGATTTACCCAGATCTTACTGGAAAGAGCCTTCAAATTTCTTATAGTGTCAATATAGGAAATCTGCTATCCTTTGACAGAGTCTGATGAACATACAATAGAAATGACTGGTGAATAAACATTATCACTAATTTATAAAGGTTCCCCTCGCACATATGTGCTAGTTGTTCCCGACTCTAGGGGGCAGTGCTCATCTCAGTTTCAAAGCCGAAGAGCCAGCACTGTCCGAAGACGTCTCTAAATGCCAAAGGCGCATGGACCACTGTTACCTTCCCACCAAAGGTGGTCCCTATTTTTCTACTTGCATTTCGAAGTGCTTTCGAACTGCTAGGTTGGCAGAAGCTGGGGCAAGTAACGGGAGCTCACCCCTTTATGCAGCACTAGGTATTCAAACCGTTGAACTGCCGACCTTTTGATCAATAAGCTCAGCATTTTAGCCGCTGAGCCATTAATTGAGACCAATTAATGAAATGTTGAAAAGCAGGAAGAACTTTAGATCTCTTCAACTGGGCTCTGTGTGACTCCCACGGTCACCTTGCACTATTTCAGTACTTTCAAAAGATGAAAATCTTTCTCTCTTCTCTTCCTCCCTCCCTCCCTCCTTCCCTCCCCACCCCAATTTCTGGGGTTTCATTTATATTTGGTTGATAGAATGACTAATATCCCTCAAAAATGTAGATTTGAAGGTCAGCCTCCTGGAAACATCTCATAACATCAGTTTAATACTGTTCAAAACTCAAAACGATGTTATAGAGTACTGCACACCAGAACAACTAGACACAAGAACAGTTTTTTTTCCCAAACACCATCACTCTGCTAAACAAATAATTCCCTCAACACTGTCAAACTATTCACTAAGTCTGCACTACTATTAATCTTCTCATCGTTTCTATCACCCATTTCCTTCCACTTATGACTGTATGACTGTAACTTTATTGCTTGTATTCTTATGACTTATATTGATATTGTTTCCTGATTGCTAATTTGTTCCCTATGACTACCATTAAGTGTTGTACCTTATGATTCTTGATGAATGTATTTTTTCTTTTATGTACATTGAGAGCGTATGCACCAAGACAAATTCCTTGTGTATCAAAGCACACTTGGCCAATAAAAACATCTACTCTATTCTATTTTCTTCTTATTCCATCTCCGTGTTCTACAGGTTGCTCTAACCCATTTTTACAAATACAGCTGTGTCCAGGCATAAGCACAAAAACACATTTCCATAATCAAAGAGGCCTAGATGTAAATCAGTGCATATTGCTGTTGCTCTTTTCAAACTTATCTGATGGAGACGTTATTTGAAATATCTTTCCATTGCTTTGGTTGTGTGCAGCTGGATTTAGTGGCAAGCCAAGTAAAGTTTGCAAAATTCTTAATTCACTGGACTGAATCTGTTTACATGGAGACATATATACTGTTAATATTCTCCAGATATCTATGGAAATATGTTGATGACCTTGGGCAGAAGACAGTTATGTATTATTGATTCTTTAAAAAATCCAGATATATGGCCCCATTGCACCTTTTGAAGCAGGTGTTATCTCTGAGTCAAAAGTAGCAATAGCAATAGCACTTAGACTTAAACACTGCTTCACAGCCCTCTCTAAGCAGTTTACAGCGACAGCCTATTGCCCCCAACCATCTGGGTCCTCATTTTACTGATCTTGGAAGGATGGAAGTCTTAGTCCACCTTGAGCTGCTCAGAATCAATCTCCTGGCAGTGAGCAGGGAGTTAACCTGCAATACTGCATTCTAACCACTGTGCCACTACATCTCTTACAAGTAGGCTTGTACAGTATGTTCAGTTTTCTCAATTGTAAATCAGACATGCATTGGAAAAAATGGAGTCAGTTAAAATTCTATTTTTATATACAGTACTGCTAAAGGAAAATCTTGCATATAGGGGAAAAATGCTAATGAACAAGTGGAACATAGAATATATTACACTGTATAATGTTTTTGCTCAACTTTCTAACTACTCCTGTGTGTGTGTGTGTGTGTGTGTGTGTGTGTGTCCTAAAACAGTTCAGTGAAGATTTTGGCATGTTGAGTGGGAATGATATATTGAATGATTAATTTTTGAAAGGAGAGATAAAAGATACAAGAAGACTGAATAGAGTATTTGAAAGGTGTGGCATGGTTGGCTGATTTAAAAGATGAATAGATATATTCAATGGTGCAATGTTTTGTAGTAGTCAAATCAAATCAAATCGTTATTACAGTCAAAGAGTAAGGAAACTGAGGAAGAAGACTGAGGCAAATTCTCAGGGACGACTCTCTGGTCATCACTTCTTTACCCTCCTACCATTGGGAAGGAGATATAGAAGTATAGCCAGCCGCACAAACAGGCTGAAGAACAGTTTTTATCCATGGGCTGTCAGACCCCTGAATGAGAAATAACATCTTAACTATGTAGTATGATGGACTGCAGGGCCGGCGCAATGTGTAACATGTTCACACTGGTGCAATAGGACTGGGTGTTTTGTTAATATGATTTATTGGGTTAGGGATTTTCTGTCTTCACTGTGAGTTGTATTGTGTTGGGGGGGGTGCACTGAGGGAGCTCAACCAATCTCATTCAATCCCATATTCTATTCTACTCTACTCTACTCTACTCTACTCTACTCTACTCTACTCTACTCTACTCTACTCTACTCTACACTACACTCTACTCTATTCTATTCCCCATGAAGGTCGACCTGGGGATGAGGACAAAGCAGTTCTGAGTCCCTCAGGCCTCAGAAGAGTAGGCAGGGAGGAAGAGAGGGTGAAGGCAGACTGAGGAAGGGGGGAGGAGATGTAAAGGAGTGGAGCGGCAGAGCTCCAGAGATGAGCAAATGCTCCCTCCACTCAATCCTCGAGTGCGGAGAATGAAGAGGAGGCAGAATCAGATCAGGGTGGTCCAACTACTCAGGAGGAGGGCGCCCCATTCCTCCTCTCAAGGATCACCTGGAGAATTGCATTTAAGGAGACGCCATGTGGAGGGGCTTTTGTTGGGAACAAGTTCGCCATACCTAGGGGAGGGACTCCAGCACAGGAGGCGGGTGATGAGAAGACCAGCTGTCAAGCATCAAAGCTGCAAGCAGTGTCCTGGCCCCAAATGTGTTCACTGAAACCCAGGAGCTAATTGAAGTGATTTGAAACCAATGACATGTCTTACACGTGCAAAGTGTTATACATCTGACACTCTAGGCAACAAAACCAGAATTCTGTTCTGATGCCTCCCACTCCCAATCCAACAATCACAAGAAGGATAGAAGATCCCAAACAGGGAATACACTTCTCAGTGTCTCTTCCAGCATGATTTTTAGCAAAACACATAGCTGGAATCACATAGGCAAGAGGAGATTTCCCTGAACTCTCTCATTATTCAGATGAAATGGTGTTTAATTCAACATCAAGATAAAGTATGCAGAGCTGCTTTGGAAATGGAAGGAAGAATATCTGAAATATTCAGAGATGAGCTAACGAATAGATTCAGGAAGCTGAGATGGAGAAAAATCATCTCTAGAAATAAATAAATACCTAATAAATATTGCACTAAGACTATTGCTCTGCCCAACATATTTTTATAGGATTTTTTTTTGGGGGGGGTGGGATTATAACATACTGATTGTGATTTTAGCTACTCTACAATGTATATTTTATTACCCATTTTACCTGTGGTTACCTAATGTTGAAATGGAAATCTTTTGTGTTCATTTTTCTTATTGTTCATTTATTTTAAATTCTACTTTGTGCTACTAAGCTAACTACCCCAAAGGATGGAGAAATGTTATATTTTCTAGAAGCTCCAGGGCCAGAGGTTGACACTACAAAGTCATGGACCTCCTCCTCCTCCTCCTGCTGCCTCTCAGGGATGAGAGAGAAGCTTCCAGATAATGTAATTTCCCTGGAAGCTTGGTGGTGGCAACAGTGATAACCAAGCAGGTACATAAGACAATGATATAGATTGTCTATATTAGGGGTGTCAAACTGGATTTCTTCAAGGGCCAGATCAGCATTGTAGTTCCTCTCCATGGGCTGACCAAGCGGGGGAGGGGGAAGATCAGACAGATGCAATGTCAGCGTTCCAAATTGTGATCTCTTTCAGCGCTGACATAAAAGGCACAGGAAGACTTGCTTAGTGCTGGAATGGACTTTCACCTAGTTCCTGGCTCTTCAGCAGATAGAGTTACCTGGGCAACAGAGGGAGGGGGGAATTTTTGTGAAGAGAAAGGGAATGGGACGAAGAGATGGATTTGCATAGTGACCAATGAGACATTGGGGTTGAAGAACGGAAAAGGAGGAGTGTGGAAGAAGGAGCCAATCTTGGCTGCAACTGAAGTCAGGCATGTCGTTCTTTCTATTCTTAAATTAAAAAAAAAAGGATTCATTAGAAACTTTGCATTTGAAAATGAAGTTTATTTAAGATAGCAGCGAAACCTGACATGCCTCCTGCAGCACCCTGATGGCCAAAAGATACTCCCTGCACCCCAGTTTTGGCCTGCATGGCCTCCTGCAGCACTTTGCTGGCCAAAACAGGACATAGGGGGCAGTGTGAGTCCACCCCCCGTGTCCCATTTTGGCTAGCAGAGTGCTCCAGGGGGCCATCCAGGATGAAAATGGGGCACAGGGGGCCAACATGCTACCCCCACACCCTGTTTTCATTGCCAGAGGCACCACGGGCTGGTGATTTCTAAGCTGGCCCTGCAGGCCAGATTTAAGCAGCCCATGGGCCTTGTGTTTGACACCCTTGGTCTATATGATATGAGTATATATAAATCTAGAGGTTTTTTTGGGGAAGGGAGGAGGTACTACAGTTTCAGCCATGCTCTTTCAACTCCCTACCCAACTGGCTTTCTAATTATGGTCCATACATTTTATATTCTTGTTCTCTAGGAACTGAGTGCGATGAAACATTGCTCTTACATTATTCTTGCACATACCTTGGAGTCTTGTCTTCTTCACCAAGGACCTCAACACAATTTGATGCTTAGGTTGGATATGGATCGTCAGCATGCTACTTTTGCAGATTTCTTCCTTCTTTGTCCTGGCTGTGAGTCACAACTGCCACGTTCCTTTCCACAGAATGAAGGCTAATTTCTGAAGAAATGGTTCCTTACAGTAGTTAATCTCATGATTAGCTGCAACCCAAGATTTCCCCTTTCAGACCTTGAGCTCAGCAATCAGACCCCTACTTAATCTGAACAAAAAAAAAACCAACCTAACAACTCTCTTTAAATGCATCTAATCTGCTTCACCAACTTGCCAGCTCTCTTGCAAAGATCTTCTCTTCCTCCATTTCACTCAATCTTTCCAAAGCGTTCTATGTTAAAAATCATTAAAGAAATCTCCCGAGCTAAAATCCCAAGTTAATTTTCAAAGGCATCTATACTTTATCATGGCAATGTCTTCAGCCATTTATTTGCTTCTTTCTCTCATTCTTTGTTCTATTCTTAGCAGTCAATCTCCCTCCTACATTGATAGGCTATCTGGGGGGAAAAATGAGGCTTAATCAAGTCCTTTCATTGATAGAAAAGTTCTTTAAAAATAATTTGAGAAACCAGTGCACATTTACTCCCCGCTGCATAAAATCACACTCAGATTATACTCAAAATCTAATAGGAATACCCTTTTTTTTTTTTAACCAGTTGACATGATTGCTGAAAAATCTTGTCATTAAAGCAACTCGTCACCTGTCACTCCAAACAGTTGCTACCAAGGAAGATTGACAAAAACTTTTATGTCTGTAATTTATCCGAATGAAAAAAAGATAGGGAAGACAAATGCAACAAAATTAATACAGCATGACAACGCATCATAAATATTTAACCAATAAGGATCAAGTGTGGTATACAAAATACTTTCATAAAGGTGTTTTTTCAAGAGGCAACTGGACTTTCTGATTTTTCTTTGAAGACATTTCTCTTCTCATCCAAGAAGCTTCTTCAGCTCTGACTGGTTGGTGGGGAATGGAAGGATTTATACTCCTTGCAGACAGCTGGTCATTTGCATCCTTTTAGAGGGTCGTGGAGGCCACTTGGAGGTTTGTCTGTGTCCTCAGGATCAACTGAATAGTGCAAATGGATGTGGAACCTTCTTGGAACTGTCGAAACATCTTCAAAGAAAAACCAGAAAGTCCAGATTCCTCTTGAAAAAGCACTTTTGGGACAACCATGACTTGGATGACTGAGAATCTCCATAGACAATATGCTGTCTTTATATTCCAGTTCATTGTTGATGTAGTAAATAATTGTATAAGGCATGGGTGAAATGTAAAATTTGTTACTACCGGTTCTGTGGGCATGACTTGGTGGGGGTGGGGGGGAGTAATGTGACTGGGTGGGCGTGGCCAACTGTTTTTTTTTTAACTTTTCAAAGCATTTTTTCTAATGCTTTGAAAAGCCTCTGCCAATCAGGCAACTCAGCTGGGATCGTCAGAGACTTTTCAAAGCATTTTTTTAACCACCTCTTCGGCCAAGAGGTTGCAGAAAAAAATGCTTTGAAAAGCCTCTGACGATCCCAGCTGAGCCGCGCGATCATCAGAGGCTTTTTTTTTTTTACTTTTAAAAGCATTTTTTCGTAGGAAGAGGTTATAGAAAAAATGCTTTTACAAATTTTTAAAAAAGCTTCTGATTATCGTGCGGCTCAGGTGTGGGGAGGAGCGCAGGGATTCATAGATAGATTCATCATAGATATCAGAATAACATAATTACAAAGTTGGAAGGGATCTTGGAGGTTTTCTAGTCCAACCTTGTTCTGTCCCAGCTCTGGATTTCCGAGGATATTGACACACACCAACGGTCCTTATCAAATTTATTAAGTAGCAAGAATAAACAAGACCGGCAAAGGTTGGCAACCAGCCCAGAAAACAAGATACGATAAACCAAAATACTCTGATAATAATACGAGTTGTTTCCAGCAAGAACGCACTAGCTGCGTGCAACTTAAATAGGCTAAGGGAGTGACCAATTATCCTCAATCCCTACTCTTGAGTAGACCTCCTCCTCCTGAGTAGCCACTCCTGCCTTTTGGCAGCCCTGCATGCCTGAGTATTGAGGAGAGGCTCCTCCACTTCGCTCTCCCCACTTGAAGGAGCCTCTGGAGGTTCTGAAGGCCCAGGCTGAGTCTCTGCCTCTGGCACCACATCCTCTTCAGCCTCCTCGCTGTCCGACGCGAGCGCTGGCTGTGCAGGCTGCTGGCGCGACACCACACCAGCCTCCTCTTCATTGGGATCAGCCACGATCCGCGCAGGCTGCTGGCGGGCCACAACAAACCTCCTGATCAAGCAGGAAGCCCTATATTATTCCAGCAAATGGAAATTTTGTCTCTTTGTAAAAGTCTCCAGTGATGGAATACTCACTACTTCTGAAGTCAGGCCATTCCACTGGTTAATTGGTCTAGCTGTCAAGAAATTTCTCTTTAGTTCCAGGTTGCTTCACTCCTTGATTAATTTCCATCCATTGTTTCTTGTCTTGCCTTCTGGTGCTTTGGAAAATAGATTGACCTCTATCAGTCAAGATTTTTCCAATTATTTTTTTTTCCACAGTACTTTTGTTTCATCCAAAAATGCAGTTTGGGTCTTTTAAGCTTAAGTGGACAGGACATTCCTTTTTTCTCTCCCTCCTTTAATAATTTCTATTAAAATGCTTCATTGCTTGAAAGCCTGCTTAAAAGAAAAAAAAGTCCCTGTTGATTCAGAAAAATCTTGAGATTATTTGTTCTTTTATATAAACTCCAAGACTTTTGGGAACTCTGCCACCCATCTGCATGAAAGCTGCCTGTAACCCACATAGTGGGTTTCATGGTGAGGAAGAGCAAATTGTATATAATTATACTTTGGAAATAAGCAGCTGCTATTCAATCTGTGATTCCTCTGGTGTTTAAACATGTTTTGTGATGCCTTTATCAAAAAAATTTCTTGCAATGCTCTATCATGCCTCTCTTCTAAAAGCTGGAAAGCAGTTGAGGATTGCTATGACAGAATGACAGACTCTTTTTAACATAAAAAAAAAAAACCAACTCCACAGCTACTAAGATTGTCGGCTGAGCAGGTACAAAGATAGCCGGGAAAATGACCAAAGCCTGGGAAACGGGCCCCTTGTCAGTTAACAGGAGTGCTGATTTACCATCAGCTTATCAGATGCTTAGGATCTGAAGATTTGGCAACACAAGGAAACAACAGTCAATCACCGGCCATCAACACACCAATCATCCCAGGCACCACTTAAATACGACTCATAGAATAGCCTAAAACACATGTCCCAGTAGAGTGAAGTTCCCTGAAGATGGCCTCCAGCATGAGTCTGAAAGAGGGAGAGAGAGAGAGAGAGAGAAAGAGAGACAGACAGACAGACACATACACACACACACACACACACAGAGAAAGAGAGAGAGAGAGAGAGAGAGAGACAGAGACACAGAAACAGAAACAGAGACAGAGACAGAGACAGAGAGAGACAGAGAGAGAGACAGAGACAGAGAGACAGACAGAGAGAGATGTAGATAATACTTCAACTCAATACTCAATTTTTTCAATAGCATCTTTTGAGCATAGTCTTTACATACTGTAGAAGCAGATACCTTCATTGATTTTGCTGATATTTTGGCTATTAATTTCTGGCTTCATTCAAGTCTCCATTCAAGTCTCCATTTTTCATCAGCATTTAATATTATAAGTTTTACAAAATGTTATAAGTTTTGCATCATTTAGTAGGTTCCAGTAATTAACACAAAACGTAGCCTTGCATTTCTCCCACTTCGCTTAGAATCTTTAGTCCCCTCTAGTGTCCAGTTTTAAAATGATAAAATTACTTAGATTTGTTACAGCTTGCAAATACCTAAATAGATGTATTTCTCACAATGAACTATTTGTCCTTTATAATTAAATCCGAAATTGTTTAGTAAAAGTTTCTATGTTCTAAATTTATCTGGACGTCAAGTTTATTTATACCTTTCTAAGATGAAAATCTTATTTAGCTTTTGGTGCTTTCATATTCTTTAAATTCCTAGGCATATGATTAAAATTGTCTTTCATTCAGGATTGAAGGCACATTCAAATGGTGTTTTCAAACTCCACAGGTATCTCACTGGCTTAAAAGTAGTTCCTAAGCAATTTCAGAAAGTCATTAGAAGGTGAGATTAGTATCCTTTCAAAGGCACCTGCAGTTGCAAGCAAGATGGCTGTTCCATCATCTTCCACCATTCACACCCATGTGATCAGGGGTGGGATTCAGCCGGTTCAGACAGGTTTGGGAAAACCGGTAGTTCCGATAATCAGCTGGCCCTGCCCACCCACCGCCATCCTATCCTGTCCTATATTTCCTTCTTTCTGGCTTAGTTGATTTGTGCGCAATCTCCCATTATTGGCCTTTGTACGGTTGTTGGCTCCACTTTCATAGAGATGTCTTCAGTCAATCATTCCTCCCCAGAAGTATCCACCATAGATATATTTTCTTTATGATAATCTATTCCTAACCTGTTTGTTCCAGAAGTGCAGTGGTGCACTCATTGCTAGTAATCTTCTCTTTCCTTCTACCTTTCCTCAGCATTATAGCCTTCTCTGGAGAATTAAATCTTTGTATAATATATCCAGAGTAGGATAATTTCTGACTGGCCAGTTATTCCTATATGTCAGATTCTACATGGCAAACTTTAACTTGAAGCTAAGTGTCTTGATTGTTTTTATGTTCCATCCTATCAACTTTTATGCTTTATTAGGACTGGTCGATAATTTCATCACTTTTTCCAGAATTGCATTATATGAACTTTATGATTTATCTCTCGATAAGCCACTAAAGCAAAATATTATACGACAATTAGTGCAGTGTGAGTGATGACAAATTAGATGCGTTCACATGGCCCATTAACAAGCAGCAACACTGATGTCAGAATGACAGGTTCTGGGATTCTCTATTTAATCTTCTCATCATTTGAGACCATTATGGCTATGGTGCTTTTTTTTTTTTATAGAAAAGTGGTAAAAGTAATAAAGCATATGCCATTTCTGCACCTCACATTATAGCAACAGATGCAATGTACTGCAATATTAAAATGAATGGGCAAAATGAAGGAGGTTTTATAAGAATGCAGAACTAAGTGCAATAGGATATTTAAGCCAGAGTGCCATCTAGCGAAACTGCTGTTATGGAGAGAAATATATTGTATAATATAGGCAGAAATCATCCTTCTGCTCTTAAAGTCAGTAGATTGCCAAACATGTACAGGAGGACAAAAAGCAATAGAGACCAGGAAAAGAAATCATTAAGCTAACCATGATTATATTAGGAACATTAATATAATGTTCAGGAAACAACAACTGAATGAAAAATTGCTGGTGGCCTTCTACCGCTGTACCATAGAAAGCATTTTAATTTATTGATCTGTGTATGGTTTGCCAATTGCACAGTGGCAGATAGGCCAGCACTCCAGAGGGTCAACGTCATTGCCCAGAGGATCATTGGTTGCCCTCTCCCCTCTTTGGAAGAGTTTTATAGCTCCCATTGCCTTAAGAAAGTTCAAAACATTGTTAAAGATCCATCTCATCCTGGGCACCCTTTTTTGGAACTATTACCATCTAGCAGCCGGTACAGGATAATAAAAACAAATAGGCTGAAAAACAGCTTCTATCCCAGGGCAATAACCATATTGAATTCTACGGTATGGTGAAATAATGTTTTCAATTTCAATTATATAGAATGTAAAGGATGTATGTGTGTGTTTTTATTTTTATAGTTATAATGTACACTGAAGACAGCGTTTAATTTCATTGTACCATGTGCAATGACAATAAACTAAACTAAACTAAATTATGCTTAGTAGAAATAATTTAAATTGAAGCCCTTTTTGTTACCTTTATATTCAAACGTTCTCGATTCGTGCTTTTCCAGATTAGCCTCAATTCATCAGACATGCATTACAATCTATCAAGGTTTGATAGGAAATCTTATTTTTAGCTTCATGGCAGCCCAGCCAGTTCTTCTTCACCTGGCACATACCTGTTGATGTTTCTGTTTCCCCTCCCCGCTACCCAACACGTCTATACTGAATACATAGAGAAGCTCTACATACTGTAAATCAGGAGTGTTAAACTCAAGGCCCAGGAGCAGGATCCGGCCTATGGGTGCTTAGATCTGGCCCTCAGGGCCACCCTGGAAACAACAAAGGACTGGCCTGCAGTGCCTCTTTCACCTCTATAAAGTGAAAATGGAGGCCGGGAGCCTGTTTCCGCTGGCAGAGTGCTCGGGCCACCACAGGTGCCCCCGACACGAATGATGTTGAGCTGGCCATGCCTCCCCAAGGTCAAACACAACCCTGATGCGGCCCTCAATGAAATCGAGTTTGACATCCCTGCTGTAAGTCATATAAAGGTAAAGGTAAAGGTAAAGGTTCCACTCGCACATATGTGCTAGTCATTCCCAACTCTAGGTGCTCATCTCCATTTCAAAGCTGAAGAGCCAGCGCTGTCTGAAGACGTCTCCGTGGTTATGTATCCTAATCAAGGAATTACCAAGGAGAACATCACCACCACACTGAAAGGGCAAGCTACTCTGTATGACTAGGGAGCAAACACTCACTAGGAATGATGATGTTATGAAGTCAGGTAATGAAATGTCTGCAAGCAAACAACCAAGCTCAGAGAGCATCAAGGTCTTGACACTTCAACTCTGACTTGCATATATTATCTAGCTAGCTAGCTAGCTAGCTAGCTATCATCATCTATCTATATACAGTAAAGGTAAAGGTTCCCCTCGCATATATGTGTTAATCGTTTCTGATTCTAGGGGGCGGTGCTCATCTCTGTTTCAACAGTGCTGCCCGAAGATGTCTCCATGGTCATATGGCCAGCATGGTTAAATGCCAAAGGTGTACCAAACGCTGTTACCTTCCCACCAAAGGTGGTCCCTATTTCTCTACTTGAATTTTTTTACGTGCTTTCGAACTGCTAGGTTGGCAGAAGCTGGAACAAATAATGGGAGCTCACCCCATTACACGGCACTAGGGATTCAAACTGCTGAACTGCTGACCTTTTGATCAACAAGCTCAGTGTCTTAGCCACTAAGCCACCGCATCCCTTTGTAAGACATATAAAGGTCCTTTATTGAGCTCACTGAAAATAGAGGCATCCACAGACAATAATTGCGACACACCACCATGGTGCAACGCCACACCAAGGATTACTGAGCTATTGAGAGAGAGAAAGCTATTCAACTCTTGAAATAGCCTGACAGTAAAAAAAAAAAAAAATCTGTCATTTTATTCTGGTTACATTTTGTGAAAGACTGCCTAGAAACGTTTGAAGATGAATCACGTGATCTGCAAAAGTCACACTCATAGGAAACAGCTATTATGTTCTTTGCTTGATAAGATCTTGCTAAATTCACTGATGTCCCAAGTGTAAAAAATAAATCAATCAATATTTCTTTGGCAAAACCTTTTTGGCTTTCACTACACTGTCACTTTTTGGGTGACAGGTGTATGAAATCAAATCAACATTTTCAAGATAAGGTCCAACTATAAAATAATTTTCTTTCGCTTGCATTTTTGGGGGGGCTGCTCGTGGTGATGGCAACGGTAGTAGTGGAAATTAATAACTAAGGAGTCTCTAAGAGAAAATTAAAAACTAAATATTGATTTCCCCCCCCTCGTTTTACTTTAAGAGAAGGTTTGCCTGCCTATTTATTGTATCTAAAGTACTGAAAAGCCAGTTTGAAGTAGTGGTTAAAGAAGCAGGCTAGAAAAAACAGTAGATAGTGAATTTAATCCCAATTTGGATGTGGTTTGGATGACCTTGGGCCAGTCATACCCTCACAGCACTAGTAGAAGATAACAGCAAACCATTTCTAAAAAATATTGTCAAAAAAATTGCAGGAACTAGTCTAGGCGGTTGCCAAAAGTCAAAAACTGACACAAAAGCACATGCACTTATTGAGAGCTCTAGAATTAAAATGATCGATGTGTTCTATTTCCTTCTGCTTAATGTTACAATATCCAGTCTACACAGAACCCTAGAAACTACAATGGTGTAACTAAACTATCCCGTAAAACAAACTATATAGTATTTTCACAGGTGAAATCCAGCCGGTTCTCACCGGTTCGCCAGTGAATTAATGTGAATTACTTAGGCAGTTCGGAGAACCGGTTAAAAATAAAGTGCACGAGAGGTTCCTCTCTTTCTCTCTCTGCCTCTCTGTCTCTGTCTCTGTCTCTGTCTCTGTCTCTGTCTGTCTCTCTCTCTCTCCCCATCCCTCCCTTCAGTTAATAGCTCCACTTAACAGTTGCAGCTGGAATGCAGCCAAAACACGCTGAATCAAGTCAATAAACAACAGAAACTGACAGGATTAAGGTAGGGAAACCCATCAATCACCCATCTAGGGATGGGATTAATCTCTTCCTTTCAGGAAGAAGGACAAGATTACAAACATTTTCATTATAAAGAGTATTAAGTAACACTTCTGTGATCAG
The DNA here is from genome assembly GCA_022577455.1 of Arizona elegans. Classification (NCBI taxonomy): domain Eukaryota; kingdom Metazoa; phylum Chordata; class Lepidosauria; order Squamata; family Colubridae; genus Arizona; species Arizona elegans. The sequence continues at coordinate 1,732,594 of JAKOOJ010000006.1, read as the reverse complement.
TGATACTCCCTGGAGTTTCCCAAAACCTTTTATAGCTGCTGCAGTTGTTGGCTACTTCTTGTTTCTTCCTGGGGAGAAAGATACAGGAGGGGATAATGATGCAACTTGATCATACAGGCTGTGAATTTAATGCATGTGTGGTCCAGCCAGTTTTATTGCTTCTGCTGTGAAGCACCCAATATAGTACATAGAGAAGATAGAATAATAGAGTTGGAAGAGTTAATGGCTTTTGGCAGCATGCCCAGGCTTTCAATTAGCCTGAGCAGCTGCTCTTAGTTTCCCACTCAGCTGCTGCATTTGCTTTGGGATTGACTTTTTTTAAAAAGGGGAATGTTTGTTTTACGTTTTCTGCATTGTTTTAGTGATTCCTGGCATTGTCCTTTTGGGGTGTACTTCCCTCACTCTTTTTGAAAGCCTCTAGTGATGGAGTACCCACAACTTCTGAAGGCAAGCTATTCCATTGGTTGATTGGTTTCACTTTTAGGAAATTTCTCCTTAGTCCTAGGTTGCTCTTTGGTTAATTTCCATCCATTGTTTCTTGTTGTGCCTTTTGGTGCTTTGGAAAATAGATTGACTCCCTCATTTTTGTAGGAGCCCTTCAAATTTCCTGACCGAACAATTAATCAGTGGAACAACTTGCGTCCAGAAGTTGTAAATGCTCCAACACTGGAAGTTTTTAAGAAGAGATTGGATAATCATTTGTCTGAAGTGGTGTAGGGTTTCCTGCCTAAACAGGGGGTTGACCTAGAAGACCTCCAAAGTCCTTTCCAACTTTGATATTCTATTCTAAATATTGGAACAATGCTATTTTATTGTGGTATTTTATTGTGAGTTGGACAAAGGAGAAATTTCCTAAGGGTGAGACCAATCAAGTTGGCCACACCCATTCAGTCACATGACCCATTTCCCACAGAAAACACCGGGAGCCACAAAACCTGGGCAGATGTGGCTGGGGGGGGGTGTCATGTGACTGGGTGGGAGTGACATTGTGTTGGCCATGCCCAGCCACCTAGTCACATGACCACCAAGCCACACTCACCAAGCCACACCCACAGAACCGGTAAGGAAAAATTTTGAATTTCACCCCTGATATTTTGGAGGATTCTAGTAAATGTATAAATCTATATCTCAAGTGGAGATATTTTTTAAAAGGTCACATCATTAAAAAAAAAAAAAAAACCTATAGGATAGGTAGTGCAATGTAGTAATTTTTTCCCCTCTCTTATCTGATTTTATAACTAGCAAACCCATGAAGTGAATGTTAGGTTCAAAGTCAGTTATAAGAAACCAACAGCAGAATTTTCTGAGAAACTAAACAAATTCCTTTGAACCTACTGAATTTCTTTGCAGTTCAAGGATCAGAATCAGAATAGAGGTGGAAGAGACCTTGGAGGTCTTCTAGTCTGGCCCCTGCTCAAGCAGGAGATCCTAACCTTTTTGCTGTTGCGTGCCAAAAGTGGGGGGAATATGGGGGGGGGGTCATGTGCATGCGTGCCCACACCTATAATTCAATGCACCCTGCCCCCCCACCCATGCATGTGCATATGACCCACCTGCGCTTCCCCCGCTTTTGGCATGCGATGGCTCGGTGGCCTGGTAGGCCTGTTTTTTACCCTCCCCAGGCACCAGAGGCTTTCTAGGAGCCTGGGGAGTGCAAAAGGGTCCTTCCCTACCCCACCGGAGGCCCTCTGGAGGCCGGAAATGGCCTGTTTCCCGACTTCCGGTGGGCCCAAAAATTAGCTGGCTGGCGTACACATGCCGCTAGAGCTCAGCTAGGGCAATGCTTGTGTGCCCACCGATATGGCTCCACGTGTCACCTGTCACATGCGTGCCATAGGTTCACCATCACTGCCCTATACCATTTCAGACAAGTGACTGTCCAGTCTTTTCTTAAAACCTCCGGTAATGAAGCACCCACAACTTCTGAAGGCAACTTCTGTTCCACTGGTTAATTGTCCTCATTGTTAGGAAGTTTTTCCTTAATTCCAGGTTGCTTCTCTCTTTGATTAATTTCCATCCATTGTTTCTTGTCCTGCCCTCTGGTGCTTTGGAAAATAAATGGACCCCCTCCTCTTTGTGGCAGCCCCTCAAATATTGGAATACTGCTATCATGTCCACTTAGTTCTTCTTTTCTCTAGACTAGCCAAACCCAAATCCTGCAACCGTTCTTCTTATGTTTTAGTCTCCAGGCCTTTAATCATCTTAGTTGCTCTTCTAAGAGTATAAGAGTATGCTTTCCTAATTCATAACATTACTAGAAAATATTTGAAAACAAAAGACAGATATCTATAAAATCTAACAAGGGATCCAAAAATATAACAATTGTCGAAATGAAAGCTATTGGATCAATATTCAATATTCAATATTGATTGATCTATATGTTGAGGATTAAGGTTTCCAAAATTAACAAGATTTACCAATACAATACATAGTAGTTTGTATAGTTAGGGTACAGTTCCTTAAAGGTACAATGAGCATACAAATCTTTTTTTTTTTTTTTTTTTGATATAAAAATTTCAGATTTTGGCTTAACACAAACCAAAGATTTCTTTCCAGTTTTTTTGTTTTATTTTTATGTTTCTATTGGTGCTCACTTATATGAGCCAAGTTGAAGAATTCCACTTATTTCTTTTCATGTGACAAATCTGTAGAGAGAGTAGTAATAAAAACCAGATTTTCTGCTTCCCAGGTTTATATTATTATTTTCTCACTTGACAGCAGCTATAAGTTCATGCTCAGCCTGCCTTCAAAACAGGATAATTGCAGCATGGTGGTTTTTTTTTTTTTAAAAAAAAAAAAAATCCTGAGTATTTCTTATAATCAGTCAGGCTTGTAATCTACTTATTAAACTGTGTGGACAGAAAGCATTTCTCAGCACTATTTGTTCCCTTATTAAATCAAGGGGTGATAAACTATTAATTCTTAGATAAAATTAGCAGAACAAAGTAATATACAGCTCTATTTTGTTTTATTTCACTTTTGTAATAATTTTCACAGACCCTGCCATTTGGTAACCAAAACTCAAAACAAAACCCCAAAATGGCTAGCAGATATTATAAGAACAAACATCCGGAAGCATTCTGGAAGTAACTGATAGAACTTATTGATTCGGTATTAGACATGCCTGGTTTTTAAAGCTTTGGGCAGCCATACCTTGAACTGAAGATTGATGGCCTCAACCTTTGCAGCTCTTTGATTAACAGAGTGGGCGGGGAGGGGGAACCTTTTTAATAATCAAAAGATTTCCTACAGTTCTCAAGTATAGACTATTACCTTAATTATAGTCATGTGAATCAGCTAATGCCCATAGGTAAAGATATCAACTATTTTAAAACAGAAATCTAGATAAATGTTATTTAGAGGTTAATAGCAATAGCAATAGTACTTAGACTTATATACGGTTTCACAATGCTTTACAGTCCTAAGTGGTTTACAGAGTCAGCATATTGCTCCCAACAATCTAGGTCCTCATTTTACCGATCTTGGAAGGATGGAAGGTTGAGTCAACCTTGAGCAGGTCAAGATCGAACTCCTGGCAGTTGGCAGAGTTAGCCTGCAGCACTTCATTATATATATCTATATATCTATGTTTATATCATTCTCTACCTCTATTTCTATAGATCAGCTAATATCTATACCTTTACATCTATACCTATACATCTATACCTATACATCTATATATATATACCTATACCTATATCTATATCTATAGGCATCTATGTTGTTGTTAGTCACAAAATTGTGTTGGACCCATGGACAATGTTTCTCCAGGCCTTCCTGTCCTCTACCATCCTCCGGAGTCCATTTAAGCTCATGCCTACTGCTTCAGTGACTCCATTCAGCCATCTCATTCTCTGTTGTCCCCTTCTTTTGCCCTTAGTCATTCCCAGCATTAGGCTCTTCTCCAGTTAGTCCTTCCTTCTCATTAGGTGGCCAAAGTATTTGAGTTTCATCTTCAGGATCTGGTTATCTCTATCATCTCTAGCTCTAGCTCTCTGTCCCTGTGTGTGTGTGTGTGTGTGTGTGTGTGTGTGTGTGTGTGTGTGTGTGTGGATAGATAGATAGATAGATAGATAGATAGATAGATAGATAGATAGATAGATAGACAGACAGACAGACAGACAGACAGACAGACAGACAGACAGACAGACAGTGTTATGGTCCGCCAGCAGCCTGCACAGCTGGCAGTGGAGTTGGACAGTGAGAAGGCTGGGGAGGACAATGGGTCAGTCCTGGAATCAGATGAAGGCCCGGACAAGGGCTCTGTGTTGGAGGCAGAAATGGGGCCAGGGCCATCTGGGAGCGATGCACGGACTCCGAAGCCTCCAGAGGGGATAGCAGAAAGGCAGAGGAATAGGCGGAGCCAGTTCCTAGTGCACGCATGTGAAGAGCTGCCAGAAGGCAAGAGCAGCTAAAGCAAAAAGGACGACTTGGGAGTAAGGGCAGGAGATGATTGGCCCCTTCCAGAAGGCTTAAAAAAGCAGCAATGGCTCTTGGGATCTTTGTAGGAAAACAATGTTGCTACATTTGTTTCTTGTCAGCATCTCTTGCTTCTGAACTTTTGCCAAGAAAAGCCTTTGGTAGGGTGCCAAAGAAGACAAAGGTTGGTGATAAAGCCGAAGGACTGTTTATGAAGAATTTGTTTTGGACTTAATTTGGACTAAGCTAAAAATGAAGTAATTCTCAGCTGTTCTAATAAAATATGTTTGTTTAGGACTGATTGTGTCTGGTAATAACTACTTGGGCCTAGGTCACAACAGATAGATAGATATAGATATATACAGTGGTGGGATTCAGCCAGTTTGCACTACTTCGGGAGAACCGGTTATTAACTTTCTGAGCAGTTTGGCAAACTGGTTATTGGAAGAAATCATTAGGGCAGAGAACCGGTTGTTAAATTACTTGAATCCCACCACTGGATATATAGATATATAGATATAGATATATTTATTTTCTTGTCTTTTCGTAGGCCTTTATGTGTATTTTTCTCTCAGCCCGTTTTTTTCCTATGTAAATCAAGATCTTTATACAGCCATAGCTCAGTGAAATCCCATTCACTAGTTTCTAGGCTTTTTCAGACATCAAACCAGTATTTTGCTGTCTATTTTAAAGTCTCCCTTTAGTCTCCCAATAGACAGCAAAATACTGGTTTGATGTCTGAAAAAGCCTAGAAACTAGTGAATGGGATTTCACTGAGCTATGGCTGCATAAAGATCTTGATTTACGTAGAAAAAAACCCAGGTGAGAGAAAAATACATATAGATATATAGATATATAGATTAGATATTTATGTATATGCATATACATATTTATTTATTTATTTATTGGTTCAATTTATATGCCGCCCTTCTCCGGAGACTCAGGGCGACTTACAATGTGTTAAGCAATAACCTTCATACTTTTGTATATATCTGCTTAGTAGGGCTTTCGCCCCCACCCCAAGCGGTGTTCTTTTTTATACAAAGTCAGCTTATTGCCCCCACAATTCAGGTCCTCATTTTACCTACCTTCGAAAGGATGGAAGGCTGAGTCAACCTTGAATACCTTGAATAGACATATATGTATGTCTATGTATACTGGGGCTTTCTAAGGATTTCTTTCTCTCCCTGTTTCAATATGAGATGGCATCTCACTACAGATGATCCATTTTTAACACATCATAATTCCAATTGCTAAACACAACATTTCATTCTGTCTTTATCAAAGGTTAATTTTTCACCGTCATCAAAATTCCATCGTTGACCCACCAGTTTCTGGCAGTGCTGTCCTGGTCAAATCGCTAACTGGCTAGGAATTGAAAGTGATCAGAGTAGCACCCACATAGCAAGGTAGAATACCCTCTTCTCTTAAATCAGCTGTGACCTTAGGTTTCCTGATTAGTTCAGTCAAAGCTTAATTTTAGAAAATTGGGCAGAGTTCCCCCATGATTAGCAGCACATTTTTAAACATGGAATATGCTCATGCCTCTCTGGTGAAGTCTGCCAGCGAGACATTTGCTTTCTTGAAACAATTTCTGTAGCTCCTGAATGGTGGCCAAGAAAGAAGTAGCTGTGGGGGAAAATGTCACTAAAACAGATGGCAGATGCCATCCACAGGGTCACGTTTATCTCTAGATCTTTCCGTCATATTTGGGGTAAAGGATACACTGTGTAAGTGTAAACGTTTGGGGCAAGAAGTGTACATCGCTTCTTACTGAACATTTAGAATGTTTATGTGGATCCTATGTCTTTGTAACAGATCAAAGTGTTTGATATTTTAAGGCCTTAACAGATGTTTAATTAAATTGAATTATCTTGATCCCACAAACCCTTTAATATTATCCCCAGATACAAACAGAATTGAGATAAAAGGTTTCCAGGAGTCCTGTGTTCCATGGATAATCAGCTGCACGTGAATTTCCACAATTATCTAAGTAGAATAAAAGTGCTGATTTTCGAGGAGGAGGAGGAAGAAGAAGAAGAGGAGGAGGAGGAGGAGGAGGAGGAGGAGCAGGAGGAAGAGGAAGAGGAAGAGGAAGTGGAAGAAGAAGAGGAAGAGGAGGAGGAGGAGGAGGAGGAGGAGGAGGAGGAGGAGATCCTTCTAAACATTGAAGCAATGCTATTTGCTTAACCAATTGCAAACATCCAGTAAATTCAAATTGAAACTTTTATAACAAACAAATTAAACAACATTGCATGGAAAACTGGAAAAATGTTAAAGTGGAAACAGCCAGAAATGTCCACTCAAACATAATACAAGTTGTACACACTTAACCTAGACATTATAAATATCAATCAGTTACTAAAAATCTCTTATCCATTCTGTTAATTTATGCTGTTACTTTGCAGCTGATCCAGGGTGATTTCACCATTTTTTTTATTTAGTATAATTCAAAAGAATTAATTTCTTTTCAAGAGAAACAGTGATTCTACTGAAACATTTTCATTAGTACCTTTTCAATTAAATATTTTATTAAGATTTATAGAATAGATTAAGCATGCTTTTTTTTTTTCCAATTTGATTTCTATGCCGCCCTTCTCCGGAGACTCAGGGCGGCTTACAATGCGTTAAGCAATAGCCTTCATACTTTTGTATATTTATACAAAGTCAGCTTATTGCCCCCACAAACTGGGTCCTCATTTTACCTACCTTAGAAAGGACGGAAGGCTGAGTCAACCTTGAGCCTGGTGAGATTCGAATTTACAGTAATTGCAGACAGCTGGTGTTAATCACAATGCTTTTAGTCTCCTGAGCCACCAGGCCCTTATTGTGTGTTTCAATGTAAGAACGATGTTAGATCTGTACATATGTGAAACTTGTTTTGGTAACAATTTATTTGGAACATCCAATTTTCAAAAAAAGAAAGGAAGGAAGGAAGGAAGGAAGGAAGGAAGGAAGGAAGGAAGGAAGGAAGGAAGGAACAATTTGAAACAGTTTAGCAATTCATAACAAATCATTTCTATAAGTATGATTACCATATCTGAGGTTAGGAGGGCATTTAAACTCTGTATTAGATTCAGCCATTTAAAATAAACAAGCTAGTTGGTTTTCAGTAGGGAATTGCCAAGTTTCTTCTCAGTTTGAAAGGCTTTGCAAAACATGTTTTAGGGGAAAAAATACTAAATGAATCTAACCATTCATAAAGTAGGGAAGTGAACATACTTCCTAAGGTGGATACTTTTCCTCCATTAATACTGAGGTGAATTTGGGGAAAGTATTAAATGTAGAAATGGAAGAGTCTCTCAAAATTAAGAATCTCTTCAAATTAAATGATCGATAAAAATCGGAGCTGTTAAAACTACTGGGGCCATTTTAAATAGCAACATTCCTAGCAGACCATGACAAGAACCAAATGATAATGCATATGATGTCAATCCATTTTTTTCCCCTCTGCCAATACATCACATAAACTCTGGGCAGTGAACAAAACAAAATAGAATATTCCATTAAACAAAACAAACAATCAGAAGATATAATCTGAATATTGCACGCACTATGCCAGAGCTCCAGTAAACACCAATTCTGAGAGAAAGGATCAGTTCTTCACAGTCTTTTGAAAGTTGGATAGAATTGGTGATGATTGATGTTGGTCATTTTATCTGCATCATGACAGCTTCACAGAGAACCTAACTTTGACAGAACTTTTTAATCCATTTCATCTACTGGATGATTACTGCCCATATCAAATTTTACTTAGTACTTACTTTTCTCCTTAAATTAAAAAGATTCCAATGTTTAATCTCTTCAGACCTCTTGCATGGAACTCACTTAGTTCTTCATCACTGCTATTTCCCACACAACTGAGGAGGGACCCTGCATCGTACACAACATTAAACATTTGTCTTCTTCTTCTTCTTCTTCTTCTTCTTCTTCTTCTTCTTCTTCTTCTTCTTCTTCTTCTTCTTCTTCTTCTTCTTCTTCTTCTTCTTCTTCTTCTTCTTCTTCTTCTTCTTCTTCTTCTTCTTCTTCTTCTCCTCCTCCTCCTCCTCCTCCTCCTCCTCCTCCTCCTCTTCCTCCTCCTCCTAATATGGCCTTTGAGATTTATATTACTTTGTTTTGAGAATAACAATCGGTAGATTGGTTTAAACTTTTGTCAGCAAAGGAAGTAGAGAAACAGTAAGAGGACAAAAATATGGAAATATCTCTTCATCTCCGGTTTTGCTGCTCCAAAGTCAGAACTCTTCATAGTGGAGCATCCTGTTTTTCTGAAGATATCCTATTAAATTTACTAATTTACTAAATTGAAATTTAATATCCTATACATTATTTCTGATGATAATTAAGATACTACTGTGTATTGTCCCTCACTTTAGGAGATGCATTCCTTGAGAAATATATGCAGACCCAACAGTGATGAAATTTTGCAACTCAACTCAAGCCGTTTTATTTGAATGCTGTGGGCTGTGGATGCTTTATTTTGGTTTTTACTGATTTTTGACAATTGTTTTTTTTTTTTTAATTCTTGACAATTAATTTTTGGTTTGCTTTTTGATACTGATTTAGATCGACCTGTTTATTGTTTGGTTTTATTTTTTTCCTGGTTTGATGTTGCTGTCCAGAAATCTTCAGGATCATCATGGTATATAAACAGGAGTGGTGTGGTAGCCTGGAGGTGGAGCTCTTGCCTCACAATCAGGAGGCTGTGAGTTCGATCCTAGGTAGAAGCAGATATTCCTCTGTCTGGGCACAGTGAGAATATATCTGCTGAAGAAAACTCTGCATTGGCGACAGGAAGGACATCCGGCCAGTAAGCACTCTGCTAGCTCCACTCAGTTGACCAAACTTCACCCAGCAAGGGATTATGGGGTTGTTAAATGATGATGATGATGATGATGATGATGATGATGATGATGATGATAATAATAATAATAATAATAATAATAATAATAATAATAATAATATATAAACAATATAATTGCATCCTTTGGAACAGGATACACCCAGGGATAAGAATAATCCCAGATCTTCGTACTTTCCGTCGGGCACTTAAGACCTTCCTCTTTCACCAAGCCGGGCTGGCATAATTAATTTTTTCTTTCCTTTTATTTTATTTTTTATTTTTATTTTTTTATTTTATTTTGAATTTGTATACCGCCCTTCTCCCTGAAGACTCAGGGCGGTGAACAGCCAAGTAAAAACATCAAGTACAAATATTAAAATACAGTTAAAAATATACATATATAAATTTGGCCCCATTAATTAAAAACAAACAAAACACTTAAGAACACTTAAAAAATTAGGAATTAGAATTTTCCTAATTCCTAAATTTTATTCTGAAGATCTTAACTTAACTGATAAACCAAATTGATTTAATTACTATTTATTGCTTCTATTCACATTTTATATATATATGTTTATTTTGACTGTTTACTGCCCTGAATCCTTAGGGAGAACGGTGGTATAAATAAATAAATAAATAAATAAATAAATAAACAAACAAACAAACAAACAAACAAACAAACTAAAATAAATCAATAAATGAAATTGCAGGTTTATGTGGAAATGGGGAAGATTGGACTTCCTGATGCAAACTGAACATCAGAATGTGCTGTGATCATAGCAGCAGAAGCTTAAAAGAGAGAAAGGATGAGGATGTCAAACTGACATAACCAGCATTGCAGTATCCCGATAGTAGCCTTCTCTATGTATGTTGTGCTGTCAACCAGTTTCCCCAAAGTTTGCAATGCAAGACTGCCAGAGGTGGGCTGCTGCCGGTTCTGATTGGTTCAGGCAAACTGGTAGTTCCGGGCAACAGCTGGCCCTGCCCGCCCACCCCGGCGCTAACACATCCTATATAATCACCATGTTTTGGAAGCCGCGGACATGCGCAGAAGGCGTGCACAGGAGTGAAGCAAGCATGCCTGCAAGTGTGCTCACATTTTTGGTTCTGGGTGGACCGGTTGTTACTTTACTTATTTTACTTTACTTTTATTTGATTTATATACCGCCCTACTCCCGAAGGACTCAGGGCGGTGAACAGCCAACAATAAAATACATACATACAAAATTTAAAAAGCAGAGATAAAATTGAATTAAATAGTTTGGCCCAGACAGATTTAAAACCCCAATCAATTTAAAACAAATTTAAACTTTGAATATTAAAAATACTAAAAAATATTAAAAATGTTTTAAAAGATGGAGAAAGTTAGGCCAGGCCCGCCTGGTGAAATAAAAAGGTCTTCAAAGCGTGGCGGAAGTTGCGCAGATCCGGGATCCTCTGTATCTCCGGGGGGAGCTCATTCTAGATAGTAGGTGCCCCCACAGAGAAGGCTCTCCCCCTGGGGGCCGCCAGTCGACATTGTTTTGCTGACGGCACCCGGAGGCACCCCTCTCTATGAGAGTGTACCGGCCGGTGAAAGGCTATTGGTGGTAGTAGGTGGTTCCGCAAGTACCCAGGTCCTGAGCCATGGAGCGCGTTAAAGGTGGTAACCAAAACCACCTTTGGTTGGTTACATTATGTGACGCCCACCTCTGAAGACTGCCTATATTGCTCTGATGAATGTACAAGCTTCTGCAGATACCAGTGGTCCACCACCAAACTTCCAATTTTGTAAGCCTGAAACTGAAAAGATATGTCAGTTCTTTAACCATAAAAAAAAAAAAAAAAAAAGCTCTTACTGAATCAGTACTTGTTTGAAAAGACCCTACTTTTTAAATGTAAACCCTACTGCCATGTTGAGGCATATTTTTCTCCATTATTTTGGTTTTGCAAGAATTGAAATCCTCACCTCTCCCATCAAATGCTTGTGGGATCTTTCTTTCTTTATGTCTTGTGGCAGATCTGCTTTCCATAGTGCATTTTGCCTGTGTGGGTAAACAGTGTGAGGGTGCACCTATGTACTACATACATTTAAATAACTCCAACATTATTTTGCACTGCAGTATTTCTAAAACCTTCTTGACATGCATTATTAATGTTATTTCATCAAAACTTCCCACTTTTCTATTTTTAAAGAATAAGCCGTAGTTATTGCAATTTAAACTGGGAAGGACTAGACTTTTGGAAAAAGAGAGATAAACGATTGCAAAGGAATTCAGAGGTTGTGTCACAGAAGGCAACTAATGGTTTTGAAATGCTATATTTTAGCAGTTGGAATCCATAGTTTAATTAATTGCCATTGGTTATCTCTTATAGAGTATACTTTGCCAACTGACTAGACCACTGCAAGAAAAGTAGGAAGATAAAACTAATCTAGGCATAACTTGCACCAGTCACAATGAATGAATAAGGATACTTCCCTCACCCCACCCAAATAGGAACTTCTTGCTATCTCTTATCAAATATTTCAGGCATTAGAAAAGTTCTGGTGTCAGCATAACAAAGTGTTGTGGTCTGCCAGCAGTCTGTGGACCTGGCAGTGGAGTCAGACAGTGAGGAAGCTGGGGAGGACAATGGGCCAGTCCTGGAATCAGGGAAAGGCCCGGATGAGGGCCCTGCATCGGAGGCAGAGATGGGGCCAGTGTCTCTTGAACTTTGTGGTTTTTTTGCCAAGAAAAGCCTTTGGCACATTGCCAAAGGCATCAAAGGTTGGTGATAAGGCCGAAGAATTTGTTTTGGACTAAAGCTGAAAATGAATGAATTTTCAGCTGTTTTAATAAAATAAGTTTGTTGAGAACTGAATTGACCTGTAATCACTACTTGGGCCTCGGTCACAACACAAAACATGTCCATTGATGAACTGGTAAGATGAAGCTGCCTAATTCTTAAGCAATGCTTAATATTTAATCATGTACAATATGTTTTGAATCCAAAACATATTGATTTAAAAAACATCCTTTTTTAAATTTTTTTTTATTAAAGATAGACAAACAAAAACATACATACATACAATACACAACATAGACAAACTATACATTAAAATAAAGTCTTACAACTTGAGCCTTAAGAAAAAAGAACGTTACTTCAGTATTGTATATTACTGTATATAGATATCTACATTCTTCATTATATAATGATATTTTAAGATTTTTTCTCAATTTTTGTTTCCCTGATTGGTATTCCCTTCCTGTCCTACTGATTATTTCTTATTTCGTTTTCCTTTTTTCTAACCAATCGTACCATCGTTGCCAGACGAGATAATACTCTGTGTCTTCCCTTTCTTGTATTTCTTTGGTAAGCCTGTCCATCTCCGCACATTCCATTACTTTTTGTATTATTTTATCCTCAATTGGCGTATCTTCTGATTTCCACATTTGCGCAAATATTATTCTTGCTTTTTAATTAAGAAGAACTATTCTGATTTATCAAAGTTCAAGAATACTCCTGGTTAAGGTTACAATAACACTAGAATAATTTTCCATGGTTGACATAACATGTTTCAAGTGCATAATTCTACCAAAAACAATTTAAAACAGAGTATGATATTTATGGGTTGTTATCTGGAAATATGGTAGGAATAAGAAAATCTATAATCTATTAAGAATCAATTACAGTCTCAAAACTGTATATAGTTATTCTTCCCTGTATTTACATGATATTGTTATGTTTTATATGACGAGACCCTGGTGGCACAGTGGTTAAACTGCAGTATTGAAGGCAAACTGCTCACAGTTTAGAGTTAGATCCTGATGGGACTCAAGGCTGACTCAGCCTTCCATCCTTCCGAGGTTGGTAAAATGAGGACCCAGCTTGTTGAGGGCAATATGCAAAAATGCTTCTGTATTGTAAACTGCCCAGAGAGTGCTGTAAAGTGCTATGGGCCAGTATATTGCTATGCTATCTACCCATGCACCAGAGTTTAGAACATAGAGTTGGAAGGGTCCTCGGAAGTCTTCTAGTCCAACCCTGCTTGAGCAGGAAATCCTATATCATTTCAGACAAATGGTTGTTCAGTCTCTTTGTTCAGTGATGGAGCACCCACTACTTTTGAAGGCAAGCTATTCCATTGGTTAATTGCTGTCACAGTTAGGAAATTTCTTCTTAGTTCTAAATCTCTTCTTGGTTAATTTCCAGCTTAGATAAGAAGATCTTGAAAACTGCTTGAAGATAATGACTATTCTGATCCAATAAAGTGTACCACATATGACAGTAGGCAACTTGTCATATTCTTGCTGGATAAAAAGCACACATCAGTCACATGGCAATAAACAAAATTGGAATTCATCCAAATTATGACCCAAGACACAATGTTATTCCCACTGCTCTGCAGGAACAGATACAGGCACATGTTTTGAACTCATTCTGATAGGAAGAACTGAGCAATTTATTGATAGCTTTCTTTAATATTTGGTGCACAAAATATGTAGGACTATAACACCTTTAAAAAGGGGAAATAAAAGAAATACAGTGTGTGTTCATTTAAGGCTTTACAAATACGTTTATTTTAATTATTGAACTGAAATGAAACTGTGCCTTCAGTAGTATGGAGTTATATTAGAGATGAGGGCTTCATTGTCTTAGTAGCACTAATGAGCACGGACATTACAATGGATAAGTTGATTACATCAAATTGCTTAATGAGTTAATCAGTTGTGGAGAGAAGGTACTGATTTCAATGAGTGAAATTCAAAAGAAACACTATGATTCATTTCACTATTCATTTCACTATGGCCAGTCCCATTCTTCAAGTTTTCAAATCAGGGGTTGACTGCTGGGGCTTCACAGGGTTCAGGAGAACCTCTAGCTAAGGTTCTGTGCAGTTCAGAGAACCCCCAAATTCCACTCCTGGCTGGCCCTGCCCACCCCGCCCCTCCCAGGAGTCCCCATGCGGCCTTTTTGGATGCAGGTAAGTGCAGGGTATGCAAGGAAGCTCAAGAAGGGTGAAAAATGGGCCTACCAGAAGTTTGGGAAGACTGGAAATGGGTCAATTTCCAGCCTCCAGAGGTACTCTGGAGCCTGCGGAGGCCATTTTCACCTTCCCAGAGGCTTGAGGAAAGCTTCCAGAGCCTAGGGAGGGCAAAAATGCCCCTCCCCCATGGTGCAGGAGGCTGACTAGGCCACATTCACCATGGCCACACCCACTCAGTAATCGGGCAGAGAACCCTTTGCTAAAAGTTTTGAAGCCCACCCCTGCTTCAAGTGTAATCTTATTGGGCCTGCTATAGCTTACAGCTAGTCTAGAAAGAATGCAGGGAAGAACAAGAAAGATTGATAAGGGTCTGGAGGCTAAATTGTTTTATGAACAGTTGAGGGAGCTTGGTAAATCTAAGCCTATAGAAGAGAAGGATTTGGGGGACATGAAAACTTCAACTCAGATGGACAAGAAGTGAAACATCTTCAAAGAAAAACCAGAAGGTCCAGTTGCCTCTTGAAAAACCACCTTTGGTACTAAAAGTAAGAAGAAATTTTCTAACAGTGAGAACAATTAATCAATAGAATAACTTGCTTCCTGAGTTGTGGGTACACCATCAATGGAGTTTTTCAAAAACAGATTGGACAACCAGATTTGCATCTATATCTGTCCACCATATCACAGAAACCAATTTGCCAAACTTGGCAAAAGAAGAAAGAAAAAAAAAAGGAAGGAAGGAAGGAAGGAAGGAAGGAAGGAAGGAAGGAAGGAAGGAAGGAAGGAAGGAAGGAAGGAAGGAAGGAAAAGTTAGAAAATTTAAAATTAAAGGAAATAAATGACACAGTTGATGAGTTCTATGCTGCATTTAACTATTCATAAAATAATCCCATTCGTAAATATCCAAGCAGAAGAATTAAGATATAGTAATAACTTATAAAAAGAAAGATTATGTAAAAAAAAACTTATGCAACACTTGAATGAGACATATGATTTAAATCATATCAATACCTTTTTTTTCACGTACTACAAAAATAGCTCCACAGAAAGTGTGTTCACAAACAAGGCTGTTATATCAAAGAGAAGCTCTATATTATTTGAAGCTTGGTGGCCTTTCATGAAATCATTTTGTACAGGATGAATTATTGCAGGTAATATCTTCTGTATTCTTGCTGATATAACTGTTAAAAATCTAACCGACAACATTTAAAAGAAATGGCATCATGACTCGTATACTGGGTAACATCCCTACCAACTTATTTTTCCACCTTGAAATAGATAGATCTGGAAGTGTTTTATGCTTTTTTTTGTGGGGGGGGGATTTGATTTATATGCCGCCCTTCTCCGGAGACTCAGGGCGGCTTACAATGCGTTAAGCAATAGCCTTCATACTTTTGTATATTTATACAAAGTCAGTTTATTTCCCCCACAATCTGGGTCCTCATTTTACCTACCTTAGAAAGGATGGAAGGCTGAATCAACCTTGAGCCTGGTGAGATTTGAACTTGCAGTAATTGCAGGCAGCTGATGTTAATAACGGTGCTTTAGTCTACTGCGCTACCAGGGCTCCTTTTTAGTCTATTTTGTAGTCTATTTTTTCAATGTTTTTAGTTCTAATTTAAACATCATACATTGAGAGTCATATATCACTTTTTGTCAGCAGGCATAGTGTCGGTTTATTGTGACTAAATTTTTTATTTTTTTTTATTTTTTTTATTATTTAAATTTCTATACCGCCCTTCTCCTTTCGGACTCAGGGCGGTGAACAGCCAAGATAAAAACATCTGTACAAACATCAGTTAAAAAATAAGTTAAAATAATTTATAAAATTTGGCCTATAATTTAAAACTTGTCAATTAAAATCAATATTAAAATATTAAAACTAATCCTAAAATCAAGACAGACCGGCTAACTGAAAAAAATGAGTTTTTAGGGCCTGACAAAAAATCCGAAGGTCGGAGATCACTCGTATCTCTGGGGGTAGATTGTTCCATAGGGTAGGTGCCACCACAGAGAAGGCTCTCCTCCTGGGGGTCGTCAGCCGGCATTGTCTGGCCAACGGCACCCTGAGGAGGCCCTCTCTGTGGGAGCGAACCGGCCGGTGGGAGGCTATTGGTGGCAGAAGGTGGTCCCATAAGTACCCTAGCCCTAAGCCATGGAGCGCTTTAAAGGTGATCACCAACACCTTGAAGCGCACCCGGAAGTCCACCGGAAGCCAATGCAGCTCGCTCAGGAGAGGAGTCACATGGGAGCGCCCCGTCCCATAATCCCCCGCGCAGCTGCATTCTGCACCAGTTGGAGCCTCCGGGTGTACCCCAAGGGGAGCCCCATGTAGAGAGCGTTACAATAGTCCAGACGAGAAGTGATGAGTGCTTTTTAAATGTATTTTGCAAGACATTTAAAAATGTCTTGTAAAATAATCCCGGATTAGTCAAACTTTCATTTATTTATAGCACACCCTTATTGCTTTTTACAAATATCTCAAAGTAGTGAATGTCTATGGAGATTCTCAGTTATCCAGATCATGGTTGTCCGAAAGGTGCTTTTTCAAGAGGCAACTGGACTTTCTGGTTTTTCTTTGAAGACATTTCGCTTCTCATCCAAGAAGCTTCTTCAGCTCTGACTGTATTCTGCCCCAGCTCCGGATTTCTGAGGATATTGAGACACACCAACGGTCCTTATCAAATTTATTAAGTAGCAAGAATAAACAAGACCGGCAAAGGTTGGCAACCAGCCCAGAAAACAAGATATGATAAACCAAAATACTCTGATAATAATACGAGTTGTTTCCAGCAAGAACGCACTAGCTGCGTGCGACTTAAATAGGCTAAGGGAGTGGCCAATTATCCTCAAGCCTACTCTCGAGGAGACCTCCTCCTCCTCCTGAGTAGCCACTCCTGCCTTTTGGCAGCCCTGCATGCTCAAGCATTGAGGAGAGGCTCCTCCACTTTGCTCTCTCCACTTGAAGGAGCCTCTGGAGGTTCTGAAGACCCTGGCTGAGTCTCTGCCTCTGGCACCACATCCTCTTCAGCCTCCTTGCTGTCTGACGCGAGTGCCGGCTGTGCCGGATGCTGGTGCTGGTGCAACCTCACACCAGCCTCCTCGTCATCGGGATCAGCCACGATCCGCGCAGGCCGCTGGCGGGCCATAACAGACTGGATGGTGCATGATGGAAAGATTTATACTTCTTGCAGACATTCCCCACCATCCAGTCAGAGCTGAAGAAGCTTCTTGGATGAGAAGCAAAATGTCTTCAAAGAAAAAACAGGGTCAATTGAGTCAATAACCAAACCCCTTCTTCCTCTTATTTTCCCCAAAACTCTGTGAGGTGAGTTGGGTTGAGAGATAGGTAACTGGCCCAAAATCACCCAGCAGGCTTTCATGGTTAAGCTGGAACTTGAACTCATGATTTCTTGCTTGGTGCTTTAACTACTAGATGAAACTCTATCTTTTAAATATCTATTGAGAATGTTGTGATTTTGGATACTAATTTTAGTTTTTAAATTTTTATTCTGGTTCAATAAATGACCAAGTTAAGTCTAAGTTAAAGTCTCTGGAAATTATTATCTAATTTATTGGTCACCCAACAAAATTAGCAAAACAATATGTTTTGAATTAATTAAAAATGTTAGAATTATCTTTTTGGAGCAATCCTTCCCACCCTATTCTGTTGTTCTTGATTGTGTGTGTGTGTCTTTTAATGACCCCATAATCCCTTGCATTGGGGTGGAGTCAGGGCAAATGAATGGAACTGAGTGTTTACTGGCTGGATGCCCTTCCTGTTACCAATGAGGAGTTCACAGCAGATATATTCTCATTGTGCCCAGAGAGAGGAATGTCTGCCTGTACCTAGGATCAAATTCACAGCCTCCTGATTGTGAGGCGAGAGCTCCACCTCTAGGCCACCATACCACTCATTCTGTTGTCCTTGACTGAGCTTTAAAAAAGATAAACCAGACTTGACCAGAAATCAAACCAAAATCTCAGAACTATAGGCTACATTGGGAGATTGTGAATTATCACACTTTCATATTGTTGCTAAGAAATTGCTTCATTCATGTATTCAGTGAGTAAGCATCATCTGGAAGCAGATTCTGCTTTTATAACATGATGATCTAAGTTTGACACCAGTTACTTGGTAGACTAGAATCTGCAGCTTCACAACTACAACACTACAGTACAGTTTAACAGTTAAGGTGCTGTTCCCACCTTAATTAATACAATCAGTAGTGGGTTTCAATTTAGTTTGCTACCGGTTCGCTCGTGCATGTGCACCACCGCCCCTACCGGTTTGCCTGACCCGGGCCGAACCGGTAGCAGCCCACCACTGAATACAATGGTGCAAACTTGTGACCAGTGCTGAGGCATGTTGATAATTGTAGTTCAACAACTTTTGGAAAATAATTGATTTCCCATGTAATGATATAAATGATATAAAGGGATTTTATTTTTACTGGTTTGTTTGTTTGTTTGTTTATTTATTTATTTATTTATTTATTTATTTACTTACTTTTCTTATAGCTGCCCACTTCTTCAGAAGATTAATACCAAATTAAAACAATGAAAAACATACAAGAAGCAAAATAGTCTGGACTATAAATATTGTTTGCCTTATTAGAGGAAATGACAATATATGTTAATGAACATTGGATGCCATCTGCTGTTCAAACTGGAGAAGCAAAAGAGACGAGATGTTTATTATTTTTCGTGCTGAAGGCAATAAAAAAGGGAATCCTATTTGTTTCCAAACTGGTTATACAACTGATAAAACCACAAGAGTAAAATTATAACTGAATTTGAATTGTAGCAATTCAGAAATGCATTTTTATATAGGTTTGATCAAACTCACAGTAAACTTGTCCTTGATTCTAAATTATTTATTAATCAAGGACCAATTCATTGAGTTACTGATAGATAAGTAGGTGACATTTCCTGAGAAGGAAGAAACATATTTGGCTCTAGGTGAAACTGAAAGTACTACCGTGTTTCCCCAAAAATAAGCTCTCCCCCGAAAATAAACCCTCCCCTGAAAATAAGCCCTCCCTGAAAATATTTAAACACACGTGCAACCAGTCCCCACCATTTCCTCTGATTGCGGTTAGGGAGACAGAGCTGGAAATCAGGTAAGATGCCAAGAGGAGCCCGGTCTTGCTCCACACGCCCCAAAATAATAAGACCTCCCCAATAATAAGGCCAAGCGCTTATTTCAGGGTTCAAAAAAAAATATAAGACAGGGGTTTATTTTCGGGAAAACACAGTAGAATACCTTGAAAGGAATTTAAATGCTAGAACTGGATACAAGTTGTTAAATGTTCCATTAAATTTGTTGGCAGAGAAATTGAGAGAAAAATTATCCTACAATTGCTGAAGGCAATATGACGTCTGCCCCTGGGATTTACATGAAAAATAGGACATTTCTAAGAAGTCCAATATCTCACTCACTTATAATATTTATCTAAAATGTTCTTCTTTTCTGAAAGTCTTTCTAAAGCAAATTCTCTTCTATTAAACATCTGTTGCTATGCTTCTCAATGAGATAAGTTTTTTTTTTTATTTGTCCTTGGTAACTAGAGCTAAATCTGAATTTACAAAAGGAAAGAATTAAAGTATGAGTTTTGTCTTATGCTACTTACACCATGTCAACTAGATTGATAGGTGCTGTCTTGACCTTTTCAATGAAATTTAACTGCACCTTCTTAGAAGCTAAACTTGTGGGGCATTGTGCCAAGTTTTCCTTTTAAAATTTTCTCTTAAATCCTCCATATGTATTTGATTTGGGGCTCACTTCATACAATTAATTCAAGTGTCAAGTGTCCCATTTTGTGTGTGTGTCTAAGTGCTTTAAAATAAACGCAGACCTTGAAAAAATACAGATTTTGACTTGCTCAGAAACTACCAGAAACTGGCTGCAAAAATTCAAATAATCAAAAAGAAAAAAAAAGGTGCCAAAACTTCAGACTTTTCTTTGTCTCTTTGGTCCCATCTAATGGTCATCCATAGTTTAGTTTAGTTTAGTTTAGTTTAGTTTAGTTTAGTTTAGTTTAGTTTAGTTTAGTTTAGTTTAGTTTAGTTTAGTTTAGTTTAGTTTAGTTTAGTTTAGTTTAGTTTAGTTTAGTTTAGTTTAGTTTAGTTTTTTTTTTTATTATTATTATTATTTCAACTCAGAACTGATAGCTATAGATCTGCAGATATTTAGGCAGACAAAATATCTTTGTGGAACTCTATATAATGCTTGGTTATTTATATCAGCAAGTCAAGTGCAAATAGGTAGAGGCACTTCAATTTGCAAAATAAATAAATAAAATTGAGAGTTAAGAGCATTTCAATAATCTACAATCCACTAATAGCAACTGTTAAAATTCAGTTGAGTGATTACTGGGTCAACTAGTAAAAACATATTTTATCTTTGTCACTGGAATGATTTTCTCAATTTTCAACATTTTTTTTTAAATATCATGGAATGTTCACAACCAATAATTTGATATATGAATTCATTTGTTGTTGTTAGTTGTGAAGTCGTGTCTGACCCATTGCGACCCTATGGTCAATGTTCCTCCAGGCCTTCCTGTCCTCTACCATCTTCTGGAGTCCATTTAAGCTCACGCCCACTGCTTCAGTGACTTCATCCAGCCACCTCATTCTGTCATCCCCTTCTTCTTTTGCCCTCAATCATTCCCAGCATTAGGCTCTTCTCCAGTGAGTTCTTCCTTCTCTTTAAATGGCCAGAGTATTTCAGCTTTATCTTCAGGATCTGGCCTTCTAAAGAGCAGTCAGGGTTGATCTCCTTTAGGACTGACCGGTTTGATCGCCTTGCAGAAAAGGTCAGAGAACTCTTTGCTCTAGGAGAGATTGGGAGCCAGATCAATACTTCAATCAGATATGTCATGGCACTGGAAAACCTGCACATTTATTCAAAGATAAGTTGAATTATTGCCAGCCCTTCATGATAGATCAGACTCAGGACCCAATGCCATTGGATCAAGTCAGTACTACTTTTATTGTAAGACTATAGTTCAGACTTTTGCATGTTTGAACTGCTTCCCCCTCCATCCCTTTGTCTTCATAAGAACTAGGGGAGTGGCTTGTCTGAGTCCTTTACTCACCTTACATCCTACCCTGTACTCAGGATTCTTTTATATGACCTTTCTTTGTTCCTTCCTTCCTTCCTTCCTTCCTTCCTTCCTTCCTTCCTTCCTTCCTTCCTTCCTTCCTTCTTTCCTTCCTGGGCAACCAGCCTTCTCATATTCTTCAGTTTAATTTTTGATGTGTTTCAAAACTAGTCAGTGGTAAAATGTAAAATTTGTTACTACCAGTTCTGTGGGCGTGGCTTGGAGGGGGTAATGTGACTGAGTGGGCATGGCCAACTTTTTTTTTTTTACTTTTCAAACCATTTTTCTTTTTTTCGGCCGAAGAGTTTGCAAAAAAAAAAAAATGCTTTTAAAAGCCGCTGACGATCCCAGATGAGTTGCCTGATCATCAGAGGCTTTTTTTTTCTTTTAAAAACATTTTTTTCAGACGAAGGGGTTGTAGAAAAGGTGCTTTTAAAAATATATTTTAAAAGCATCTGATGATCGCTCAGCTCAGTTGGGCATGGGGGGGCAGGAATTTTTGCTACTGGTTTTCAAAACTACCCACCGCCATCACTACCGGATCAGGCAATCCGGTCCAAACTGGGAGCATTTCATCCCTGAAACTGGTGCTTCACTATTACTATTCCCATGCCTGCTTTATAGACCTATGATGCACTGAACAGATTCATCATTTTACATGTTTGTACATTTCTAATTCTCATCTTGACTCCTCTCCATTTTCCTGCCATTTATTTTATTTTTCTTCTCCATTTGACTTGTTTGCCTCTGGACCATAAGCCAAGTTTGGGGATACATGGATTTCACATCTGGTTGTACGTCATCGTTCAGTACAAATGCTGCAGTTTCTTCTAGTGCCAAAGCTCCATGTACATTATTATATTATTGCTCTGGAACACATTGGCCTGTGTGTATTCCCCACCCCCGCCCCCATTTGACATTGAACAAACTCTGTTGGCATATTGTTGCAACTAAATGGAACATTCTCATGCCATAAAAAAAGATTAAAAAAAGAAATAAGATGACAGTTCTGAGGCCCGTTAGGAAGTCTCTGAGAAGCTAATTAGCATTATTACAGAGAGTTGGAAAGACTAACTAAAAATTAAGCTGAGGTATCCAATAAGAAAACTAGCTATTCCACGGGGCAGCCTCAGTATATTATAACTGAAGTCTAATGAACATTTCATCCAGTGCAGTGGTATAATTAAGTTCCTTCATTAGTCTTTTGTGCTGAGAACACCTGTATTTAAACCTTACATAGAAAAAGTTATTAGTGGGTATGAAACCCAACATAATTATTCCAGTTTTCTTCCATCACTACGTATTTAGTGTTATGCCAAATTCATTTTCTAGAAAACAAAATAACATGGCTGGAAGGGACCTTGGAGGTCATCTAATCTAACTCCCTGCTTGAGCAGGAGAGTCTATATACCATTCCAGACAATGGCTGTCCAGTCCCTTCTTGAAAGCCTCCAGTGATGGGGCACCCACACCTTCTGAAGGCAACTCATTCCACTGGTTGATTGATCTCACCATTAGAATATTTCTCCTTAGTTCTAGATTGCTTCTCTCCTTGATCAGTTTCCATCCATTGCTTCTTGTCGTGCCTTCTGGTCATTTGGAAAATAGGTTGACTTCCTCTTCTTTGTGGTAGCCCCTCAAATATTGGAACACGGCTATAATGTTTCCCCCAGTGCTCCTTTTCACTAGACTAGCCATGCCCAATTCCTGCAACCATTCTTCATATGTTTTAGCCTCCAACCTCCTAATCATCTTTGTTGCTCATCTCGGCACTCTTTCCAGAGTCTCAACTTTCTCTACTTTCTCCAAGCCATTTTTATCTGCCAAAGAGAGACTGCTTTTACTTATTCTTAAAAAAAAAAAAAAAAAAAAAAAGAATGGAAGAATTTTGAGCAAAATGCTCATAGAGATTTGCTCTTTATTGTGCAAGGGGATTGATGCATTGTCAGCTAATCTTTTGATTCTACAAAAGATACACTCACACAGCTGAGCACTTCACATCACAGCTGCCCACTTTGCAACACTTTGTGGGATTTCAGGAAAACGAATGTAAAGAAAATACTTTCTAAAGAAATCTCAGCGACACTTTTCATTTCTGATTGAAATGATTTATTTCCAGAACAATCTTCAGTACTGCCATGAAAATATTTATATAATACAATATAATCTTATAACAACATGCAGGAATAATAAAACTAAAAAAAAAAAAAAAAACATTTAACACACCCCAACATTGCTATCATTTAATACTACCTAACATTGCCCTAACATTCCTATCCTAAATACACATGGTGCAACTCGCTCAGGGCCCAATGCACCCATTGTAAGTTGGAATATTTAATGGAAGCAATTATTAATTTATCAACAGACATATGTTGGTTCAGTGGTGAAATGTAAAATTTGTTACTACCAGTTCTGTGGGTATGGCTTGGGGGAGTAATGTGACTGGGTGGGCGTGGCCAACTTTTTTTTTTTTTTTACTTTTAAAAGCATTTTTTCTACAACCTGCTTTTAAAAGGCTCTGATGATCCCAGCTGAGCCCTGCAATCACCAGAGTCTTTTTTTTTTAACTTTTAAAAGCATTGGTAGAAAAAATGCTTTTAAAAGTAAAAAAGAAAGTTTCTGATGATCGCGCAGCTCAGCTGGGCATGGGGAGGCAGGGATTTCTCCGAACCACCCACCGCTATCGCTACCGGATCAGGCGATCTGGATCGAACCGGGAGCATTTCACCCCTGTGTTGGTTGTGGAATTGGTGAATGCTGCTTCACAATTGTTAATTGTTTTAACTGTATGCCTCTTCGAGTTGCATGTCAAGTGAATCACTTTGTCAAGTGATGGTTGGATGGAAGGGAGGAACAAAGGAAATGGTTCAGTAGTGGGTTTCTACCGGTTTGCCCTGGTTCAGGCAAACTGGTAGCGGCGGCGGCAGGAGGCTCGGCCACCCACCAGGACATCGGTTCTCAACCTGGGGGTCGCGACCCCTTTGGGGGTTGAACGGCCATTTCACAGGGGTCGCCAAAGCCCTCTCTCGCCCCCCCCCACGCCTTCACTCACCCTCACCCTCTGCCTCTGTTGGATCGCCCAGTCGCCGTTCGCTTACCCCGCCCACTCCCAATCTATTGCTGCCTCCGGAGTCCCAGCTGGTGGCTAGAGGGAAAAAAAACTTTAAATTCTTGCCGCGGGGCTTCAAAGAGCTAGCTGCAAAGAGGTAAATTCCTGGAGCAAGTTTTTTTCCTCCATCTATTCTGAAAAGCGAAATTGAAACTAAAGAAGGGTCTTTGTTGCAACGTGACAAAATGAGGCAGAGAGATTTCTTTTTCTTTTTCCTCACCAAAAAAGGTAAGTGCAAAACTGCAAACAATGGGAAATTTGGGCAAGAGGAGGTTCAAGATTTTAAAACAAAAAGAAAAAAAAGCTCTATTTAACTAGGAAATTGTAATAATTGAGCTACTATTAATTGTATATTGTGTTGAAAGCAGAAATGGTTGTGGTTTGGAGGAATATATGGGGGAAAATTATTTGGTTTATTATTATTGGTAAATATAATTAATTGATTTGTAAGAAATTGGATTGCATGGAAATAATTGGAATATTCATGTTCATATTGATTAATATACAAAAAAGATAGTTATATAACTAATTGATTTATATTAAAATGTTGAATTTGTATTAAACAACTGTATTACATAATTAACCAATGTGAGGATGGATATAAAAATAGATGACAATGCAAATAGAAGGGAAAAATTGAATTTGATTAAGATTAGAGATGAGGATGAAGGGTAATAGGTTTTTTTAAAAAATAGATGAGGAATAAATATGGTAAAAAGGAAATACAGAAATTGTAAATTTAATTGAAATGACTAAATACTGTGTTGGAAGAAATATCCTTCTGGGTTCTGCTCCAAGTGGGGAAAAAGACACTGGAAACATGGAGACTGCTTGGAAAGATGGTTTAATGGTGGACAGGTTCACATGGCTTGATGGGGCCCATTGTGTTAGTTTCTGTTGCTATTGTGTTGCAAATGTCCTTTGACAAAGGATTGACTTTCTGCCTCTGGCCCATTAACAAAGGGTGGCGGGCAGGAAGGTGGGAGCTCCTTTGTCTGTAAAATATGCTTCTCCATTTCTCATCCAGGGAAATATAATATTCTGCCTTTTTAATATTTCCCAAAATATTTCATTCTTCTAGGAAAGGGGTGGGTGCTAACCTCCTACAACTGTTTAAATTTGTAAACCGGCCAAATACTCTGTTCAAAGAAAATACGTTGTATGTTTGTATGTGTGTTTCTAATTATTGCTATTTATTCCTATTTCTTCTCTTTTATTCTTTAAAGTTTAACAATTCATTCTTTATCTTAATATCTTAATATTTGTTTGGGGTTGGCTTTCTTCCCTTTCATCTTTTTTATTGTACAGCAATCTTTCTCCTCAAACCTACCACCTCTGTCTTTTCTTTCTTATTTACTTTCTCTTCCCCCCCTCTTCTTCTTCTCCCTACTTCCTCTTTCTCCTTCTCCTCCTCTCTTCCTCCCTCTCTTACCTTCACCCCTCCTCTAATTTCCCTTCCCTTCCTTCATCCCTCTCTATTGCTGTATCCTTTTATGCATATGGACTACTCAGAAGGCTGAAAAAGTTATTTTTGACTGGTCCTCGCACTTTTAACCAGTCCTCGAACTTACGGTTGTCCTCACAATTTATGTTTTTGCCCTATCTTGTCACCATGTTGAAGAGAAGCAGTTGTGAAACGAGTGACATGGTTGTTAAGAATGCTGCACAGGCATAAATGTGAGGATGGTCAGAAGTGTGAGGACCAGTCAAAAGTGCGAGGACCTGTCAGAAATGACTTTTTTCAGCCCTCTGAGTAGTCCCTATACACATAGCCATGGCCATCCGGTCACATTACCAGCTAGCCACGCCCACCCAGTCACATGATCTCCAAGCCACGCCCACAAAATAAGCCACGCCCACAGAACCGGTAAAAAAAAAATAGAACCCAACCCTGGTTGGGGGTCACCACAACATGAGGAACTGTATTAAAGGGTCGCGGCATTAGGAAGGTTGAGAACCACTGCACCAGGACATCATCACGGACACTCTGCATATGTGCAGGAGGTTCATTGCTTGCACAGAAGCACCATGTGTGCTCACAGTTCCAAACTGGTAGTGAAGATAAGTGAAACCCACTACTGAAATGGTTTCTGAAAACAGTTACTGTGGAATAATGTCTAATAGTTACTGAGAAGTGTTCTGTCCTCACTACACTACACAAGCTGTGTGCAGCTCGACAGGCAGCTAAACCTACCTATCCTCCAATAAAACAGACCATGTGGGTAGATCTGGATGGTTTATTGAAAGAACAGGATATGGTGAAACAGTGATGCTCTGTGTGGGGGATGTGGGTTTGTCCTTGGATGACCATGTGGCATAGATTAAGATGGGTTGTTCTTTGTGCCTCTGCCTTCTCCAAATGCTAAAGGAAATGGAGTCTGGCTTCCCAGCGTGCACTTGATTTGAGAGTGCAGGCAGATGGGTAAAATAAGTTGGGTCAGCTTCAAACAATATACTTGGTAGTTTGACCCTCCGGCCACTAGAAGGGGCTAGAGATCAACAACAGTATATAAGTTATATGCCGGGGCATGACAATGAGCTTGGTTTACAAAATTCTATGTAGCAGAAGACATAAACATATCACAGTTGAAGAAGCAGTTTTCTTGAACATCTTTGGAAATCAACAAAGAACCTTCATGCAGATTCCAATCAACAGGTTTAATGGAAAAAAAGTAGACTGCTAAGAATAATTATGAGACACAACATCTAGAAAACATAGTACAAAAGGCAGGGTATCTAAGGCACACAGGGATGAAAAAGAAGCAGTACATGGATTATGTAAAATAACAACATCCTACAGACCTAATAGCAAAAAGAGCTTAATTTTTTCCTATATATTTAAGAAAAGGATTATTAACATTGCTGTAGTATGATTTTACATTCCATAGAATTTAGTCTCCCTTAGCTATGGTTATAATTACAATTTTAGACTGTTCATCCTCCATGAGAACGAAGTTTACCAATTGCAATAGTATTTGCTTTCTCAAGAAAGATTTATAAGCACAACTATTTCTTTTTATCTTTTCTTTCTGGGCTTTTGTCTTTTCTTTCTCTTTTTTTATTGTGCATTCATTTGCTTTTGTTTTTATGTTCTCTTTAAAACTTTTAATAAAACACATTACAAGAAAGATTCATGGTGGCGAAGACTGCATATAGACCCATGCATTGTAATTTTCTTTTCCTTTATATTCCTTTATATATATGAACTCGCTAGTTTTTTAACTGTAATAATAGTAGTGTAAAACAAAACTTCCTTTGCTTTACAGAAGAAAGCAAAACTCTCCCCTTATAGAGTTAGAGGCAGTGTTTCACCTGGATAACACTGGCAAGAAATCAATATGTTTAGTCTGAAGAACCCCATAAACCAATTCAATAAAGTCAAAGAACACTCTGATCAAGGATATCAAATACTAGGAAAGATATAAAAGACCAAGAAGCTCATCAACTTACTCAAGTCACCAGCCATCAGTGTGTCTTTTGTAACCTCCACACAAAGCCACATCTGTACTGAGAGATTGTTTAAATCATGAATCCATGTTAAATGTGGAAACAGTGGAAACATGAGAGTTTCAAAGCCTGTATTAAAACAAAGGAAGTCTGGGGAGCAAAGGTAAGGAAAGAACATATTACCTGTATGTCCAGGTGATTTTTTTTTCTTTAAATAAAACCTGAAGGGATGAATGTCTACATAAAAGCACTTATTTCCACAGGTGAATGATGAACTAGATCGCTAGACTGGTTCAGACAGATTCTGCTTAGATTTTATGTTGAGATCAGCTTTATGTATCCTTACTGAAAGGAAGTATTCTGTTACTACTACCATTAAAATAGCAACAGTTTTCCATTTCTACTGTAAGGAAGCTACGGAAAGCTGCAAAACTTGGTTTACATTGCATAACAATGTAAAATCGAACAATATAGGAAGGAAACAGATCCCTAAATTTTAAAGCTAACGCTACAAAATACTTTACCTCAGATCTGGTGGTGGGTTTTTTTGCTTTTTTTTTTTTTTTGTTGTTGTTGAGAGGGGGGAAAATCAAAGTACAACTCATCCACTACAACAAACTTTTCAGTCTGCTTCAATTTCAAAAAAAGAGATCAATCAATCAGAATTGAGCTGGAAGGGACATTGGAGGTCTTCTAATCCAGCCCCCTGCTCAGATAGGAGACCCTATATCATTTCAGACAAGTGACTGTCCAGTCTCTTCTTAAAAGCCTCCAGTGATGAAGCACCAACAAAGTCTGAAGGCAAAACTGTTCCATTGGTCAATTGTCCTCCCTGTTATGAAGTTTCTCCTCAATTCCAGGTTGCTTCTCTCCTTGATTAGTTTCCATCCATGGTTTCTTATCCTGCTCCCTGGTGCTTTGGAAAAGAAATTGACCCCCTCCTCTTTATGGCAGCCTCTCAAATACTGAAATACTGTCATGTCCCCTCTAGTCCTTCTTTTCTTTAGACCAGCAAACCCAGTTCCTGCAGCCTGTCTTCATATGTTTTAGCCCACGGTGCCCTAAGCATCTTTGTTGCTCTTTTTTGCATTTTTTCCAAAAGTCTCAACATCTTTTTTGTAATGTGGTGACCGAAACTGGATGCAGTATTCTAAGGCTTCCATTGTCTTCTGCTATGATCTGTGGCATTTCAATATGACTAAAACATTATCTTCCTGTCATGCCACACCATATGATCTGTATATACTGTTGTTGCCCTCTAGTCCCATCTAGTGGCCGGAGAGACAAATAACCCCCAGGTATATTGTTTGAAACTGATCCAATCCATTTTACCTATCAGCCCACACTCTCAAACCAAGTGCATGCTGGGAAGCCAGACTCCATTTCCTTTAGCATTTGGAGAAGGCAGAAGCACAAAGAAGAATCCATCTTAATCTGTGGCAATCCAAGGACAAACCCACATCCCACAAACAGAGAAGCACTGGTGAGATTTAAATTAGTTGTATTTATTAATTGTTATGTTCAGTAGTAACTCAATGTTGCCTATCTTGTATTTGGTTCTCATTGTATGTATCCCTATTTTCCTCAGTTTCACCATATCCTGTTCTTTCAATAAAGCATTCAGATCTACCCACATGGTCTGTTTTATTGGAGGATAGGTGGGTTTAGCTGCATGTTGAGCTGCACATGATTAATATGTAGTGGAGGCAGAACACTTCCTTTAGCCTGAAGCTGATAAGGAAGCTTAGAAGACCATCTACAATAAGCCAAATGAAAATATTACCTACTTTTGCATAAAATTAGAACAGCACCAGGAAACTGTCAGCTCTACCCAAACATAATTAAACCTGTGCACTGAACTAAATTTCACGCAACAATGCCACCATTGGAAAGGTTAACAAGAAGGTAAATAAGAACTGCTGAATTAAAAATAATCAGCACATATTTAGCTCCTGGTTTATAAACTTTGTATCAACAGAGCAAACACTGTGCGAATGACATTTGTGTAGAAGAGCACAAGGGAAAAAAATATCTCAGTAAAGCAAGAAAATCTGTGCTGTATTCAACAATCTTTATTTTTCTGATGACTCCATTCAGGGGCAACGTCTAGAGGATTTTGTTTGATTTTGGAAAAGTTTTGTTGTTGTTGTTAGTTGCGAAGTTGTGTCTGACCCATAGCGACCCCATGGACAACGTTTCTCCAGGCCTTCTTGTTCTCTACCATCCTCTGGAGTCCATTTAAGGTCATGCCTACTGTTTCAGTGACTCCATCCAGCCATCTTGTTCTCTGTCGTCACCTTCTTCTTTTGCCCTCCATCTTTCCCAGCATTAGGCTCTTCTCCAGTGAGTCCTTCCTTCTCATTAATTGGCCAAAGTATTGGAGTTTCATCTTCAGGATCTGACCTTCTAAAGAGCAGTCAGGGTTGATCTCCTTTAGGACTGACCAATTTGATCGCCTTGCAGTCCAAGGGACTCGCAGGAGCCTTCTCCAGCACCATTGTTCAAAGGCCTCAATTCTTTACTGTTCAGCCTTTCTTATGGTCCAACTTTCACAGCCATTAGGAAGGGCCAGTTAATATTTGGACAGGAGACCATCAGGAATGCCAGCAAAGGATTAAATTGGGAAATTTACACACAGAGAGACAAATCCTGGACACAGGCAATGGTAAGCTATTCTGTATAACTGCCAAGCAAACAGCATTAATTTCTCCATGATATAAACACTGAGAGCCTAACTCACCTCAGGAAGTTCTTTATTTTTATCATAAATTATAGCATTACTACTAATTATATCTTTTAACCAAACGGTCATCATTTTTCATTTGTTCAGTTCTTTCAAAAGCAATTATTTTCCTCTTCAGGAATATTTCCTAAGGAGCAATATTCTTCAGCATAGTTTTCCAATATTTTCATGAGAAGGAGTATTTTTAGCATCGTTGTTTAATTTGTAGCACAATGTAATTTGTTGGTGGAAATCACATACTTTAGAAGGTTGACATATGTTGAAAAGCTTTTGATAGGCAACACACATGTAATTGCTCTAGACTATGCCTAAAAGATAAACTGTTCCCATCTGTAGTTATTTTATTTTGTAAAGGAAATGATTTCTTTATTGTGGGGTTAGAGCTCCCCTTGCTGGCTAATATGCAGAATGCACAATAAATTCAAAAGCTACATTTGTACTGTAAAACTAAAGTAATTACACAAATATGGATTGGCTATTTTCAGATCGGGTATCTATTTAACAAAAGCCTCTTTATCAACGAAAATCTTAAGCACCTTGTCTAGAAATTAAAAAAATCATTTTGTCCTTGGTTAATACAGTCTATTTTTTTTTTTTAAAAAAAATACTTCTACTGCTTTCCATAGGGCAGAAAAACTTGGTAAGTTTTGAATCACTGCCAAAAGTATCAGCAGATATTGAATAAAGAACATCATCAGTTTTGTACAAACTTTGATAGAAGAAATATATCTGAAAATTGACACAGGATTTTTTCCCCCCCAGTTTTCAGCCCTTCTACATTTCCCATCCCTCATGCAATGGACCTTGGATACATCTGAAAGTGCACGTAATTATAAGATTCTTTAAGTAGATCACTAGCAAATAGATGGGGAAGAAATGGAGGTAGTGACAGATTTAATTTTCCTGGGCTCCAAGATCATCACAGATGGGGACTGCAGCCAAGAAATTAAAAGACGCTTGCTCTGGGGAGGAAAGCCATGGCAAAGCTAAACAGCATACTAAAAAGCAGAGACATCACCCTGCCAACAAAAGTGCGTATAATCAAGGCTATGGTTTTCCCAGTTGCAATGTATGGCTGTGAAAGTTGGGCCATAAGAAACGCCGAGCACCAAAGAATTGAACTATGGTACTGGAGAAGACTCCTGCAAGTCCCTTGAACTGCAAGGCGATCAAACCGGTCAGTCCTAGAGGAGATCAACCCTGACTGCTCTTTAGAAGGCCAGATCCTGAAGATGAAACTCAAATACTTTGGCCACCTAATGAGAAGGAAGGACTCACTGGAGAAGAGCCTAATGCTGGGAAAGAATGAGGGCAAAAGAAGAATGGGACGACAGAGAAGAAGGTGGCTGGATGGAGTCATTGAAGCAGTAGGCATGAACTTAAATGGGCTCTAGAGGATGGTAGAGGACAGGAAGGCCTGTGAGCGTGGCCACTAGGGGTGGCATTTGGGGTTCTCCAAACCCCGGCGATCCTTGGCTAGAGGGTCACTTGAACCCTGCCAAACCCCCAGGAGCCCACCCCTGCTGACAAGGATCTTTTTAATTACCATTCAGTCTTACTGTGTGCTTGGTGTGCTCTGGGCCCATAACCTGTCAGAATTTGTGACAATCCAGCCATCACACAAGTAAATAATTCTTATATGTATATACAGTTTAGTCAAGCTAAGCCACGCCCAGGCTCCAAGCCATCTCCCCTGGCTCACAACAGATTCTGTTTCTTTGTTACCAAACAGTTCCCATTGGCTGACTTGTAGTTATGGCTATCCCAGCTCATAATTTCTTACACACTGACAGTAATTATATGGTTTTCTTTGAGAACATTTGAGAATCAGACTTTGATTAACTACTCCCAACATCCATAGCTCCCAAATGTTCATACCTAAAGTCCTGCCAATTGGTTTGTCAAACAATCCTGTTAGGAAGGGAGGGAGGGAAGGAGGAAAGGAAAGAAAAGAAAGGAAGGAAGGATGGATGGATGGATGGATGGAAGAAAGAAAGAAAGAAAGAAAGAAAGAAAGAAAGAAAGAAAGAAAGAAAGAAAGAAATTAATTTACTTTTTGAGAAGAGCATATATAATACTGTAGATTTCTTTTTTGTGTGTGTGTATGGTTCTTTCTGTAATTCTGATTCTAATCTTTTGCGTTCTTCTTCTAGAAGTTTCTTATTCTGTTTCTTATTATTATTTTTCTTCCCCGTGTGAGTTATAACTAGTCCCTGGATATACGTTTTAGTGGTATCCCAAACAGTTTGCAAGGAAGTCTCTTCTTTCCTATTCTCGTTAAAAAAAAGTCCCTTTCTTTTTCCATATTTAGTATAAATTCTTTATCTTGCAATATCTCTTGGTTCAATGTTCATCTCAGTTGTCTTTTTTGACCTTTCCATACAACTTTTATTGGATTGTGATTTGCCCAAACATTGGATTCTATTTCTATCTCTTGTACACATATTTTCATTTCTGATGACATCCATACCATATCTATTCTAGACCAGGATTGATGCCTATTTGAATAAAATGAGTACTGATTTTTCTTGGGATGTGTTTCTCTCCATACATCTTGAGTTCCTATTTCTTCCATCATTTAAAAAAAGATTTTAGGGAGAGTTTTCTCAACTTTTTTTTACCTGTTTTACTGCTTTCGTAGTCAAGTTCTGTATCTATAATTGCATTAAAGTGTCCTACCACACGTATATTTTCATATTCCAATTCTATAATTTTCTTATGATGTTTTCCATAAAATTCATCTTGTTTATTATTAGGTGCATATATTGCTATCAACAACATCTGTTTTTGGTTCATTGTTACCTAATATTTTATTGTATTGTTTTTTAATGTAAATCTCTTGGAGACAGATTAAATCTAATTTTAATTTAATAATCTATGTTTCCACTTAATCTGCTCCTGCTTTTATAAACTACTACAAGCTTCAAGAATATGAACAATTGCAATAATATTTTTTTCACTATAATTTTCACTAAATTCTATGGGACCATCTACTACCACCAATAGCCTCCCACCGGCCAGTACGCTCTCATAGAGAGGGGCTCCTCTGGGTGCCGTTGGCCAAACAATGTCGACTGGCGGCCCCTGGGGGAAAGCCTTCTCTGTGGGAGCACCTACTATCTGGAACGAGCTCCCCCCCCGGAGATACGGAGGATCCCGGATCTACGCACCTTCCGCCGCGCTCTTAAAACCTTTTATTCCACCAGGCGGGCCTGGCCTAATCTTTTCCCTCTTTTTAATTATGCAAATTTTAATCAGTTTTTAAATGATTGGGGTGTTTTAATCTGTCTGGGCCAAATTGTTTAATTCAATTTTACTTTTTTTTTTAAATTTTGTATCTATGTATTTTTACTGTTTGGCTGTTCACCGCCCTGAGTCCTTTGGGAGTAGGGCGGTATATAAATCAAATAAAGTAAAGTAAAGTAAAGTAAGTAAAGTAAAGAATGAACTAAAGCTGGTTGGAATTGAAACAATAATTGCTACTATAGAAATGGTCTGCCCATTTCTGTCCATTCCCTCAGGGAGGAACACCTTGATCAGACATCCAAGAAATAGACATAGACGGAGATTTAAGAGAGGAATTTGGGAGGCAAGTAAAAAAAAAAGTACGTAGTATTGAAGAGGCAAGAGATGATGGCTAATTGATTTTCTTGTTTCTTGTTCTGATTCGCTTTTCCTTTTTCCTCTCTTTCTTTTAAAGTATAGCAATTAAAGTATGAAGTGGGCAAGAGATGATGGATGGATGATTCCTGTTGTTGTTGTTGTTGTTGTTGTTCTGAGTTGCTTCTCCCCCTCTATCTCTCTTTATTCTCTCTCTTTTTTTTCCTTTAGGCAGGTGACATGATTAGAAGTTAGACAGGAAAGAAAGAAAAAGTTTCTTAATAAAGGGTGACATGATTAAAAGCTAGAATAAATGATAGAAATAAGGGGAGCATTAATGTATACATTTTTATCTTATTAAATGAAAGTAATAATGGGAAAATGTGGAATAATTGAATAATGATAGACTGCAACCTAACATAGATGTGTATTGTTATTAGAAATACATAAATTGATTGAATGTAATAATTATCTTTAATCTGATCAGTTTCATTTGTATTGGAATGTATGGCACCCAGGTTCACACTGTTCATACATTGATTTGACATTATTATATTTTTTTTAAAAAAATTAAAAACTTAAAAAAAGAAATGGTCTGCCCTGAGAATAAGATAGGGTCTGCAGTAGAATAAAGAATGCATCAATTTTGTTTTGTGTCGTAATTCCAAGTATTTCAGAGGCTGTTTCCAATCTTGCTTAACCTGAATATCTATGGAGTTTCTCACCTTTAGGACAACTTCCTTGATCTTTGCAAGGGTAGTTCACTAACTATTTACAAAAGAGAGGATTGTCTTTCATCCTCCTGATGCTCCCCCTGGACCATCAAGAAGGCAATCTCCTTTTCTAAATTTCTTATTAGAAATTAGGTTTTTCCATTGGCACTAGCAGTGTCTGGAATGTCGGCAAGGTACAGTTAATAAAACTCAGTCCGTCCATCTTTTATTATGGTCAATGACACAAATTCCACTTAAAACAAAAGAAGATAAAAGCAAACAATAGTAACTGGTGACACACATTCAACAAGCAAACAAATAAGCCAAGCTTTGATTGACACCATCTTCAATTTTTTGACCAATTCTCTAAAGATACCTTTGAGCAGTGCTGTGCAATCTGGCCACTGAACACTTCTTTGTATGCAAATGCCTTCCTTCGAAAATGTTAGTGTATGCAATGGCAAGGATGCCCTCTCTGTTCTGAGCTCTCTTCTGCGGTCATTTTGTCTTCACACAAAATAAATTTAGTTGTTTTTTTTTTAATGTTTAATTGGGGACTGCTAAAACCCTCCCTCTCTCCCTCCCTCCCACCCTCCTTTCCTCCTTTCCTTCCTCCCTCTCACTTTCTCTCCCTCCTTTCCTTCCTTCCTTCCTGCCTGCCTGCCTGCCTGCCTCCCTTCTTTCCTCCCTCCCTCTCTCCATGCCTGCCTGCCTGCCCTCCTGCCCTCCTGCCTGCCTGCCTGCCACCCTCCCTCCCTCCCTTCCTAATTGGCAAATGTTCTGCTAATGTCTCTTAGCCCAGATGAAAGTGGGGGAGGAAGTTATTTCACTCTGTGAGATACTTAACCTGTATCTTCCTCCACCCACCCCTCTTTGTTTCTCCTTCCAGCCCAAGCGATAGGAAGAAAGGTAAAACCATCCGTCACTATCACCATGACTGCTACCACTGGCGGCAGTGACCTTTTGAAAGCTGTATGCAACGAAATTTCATTTTAATGTATGCCGATTAGTGTACATTCAAAATGACAATAAAGTTCTTCTAAGTTCTAAGTTCTGAAAGGTATGAGAGGGAGTTATTAGAATGAAGCTCCTACAAAGTTCCTTTCAATGGAAAGCACCTATTTTAAAGATTTGCCCATGTAAAAGTGATTGGCATTTGCTTTTTGGGGGGCATGGATTGAAGAGGTGAACAAACAAAGGAACTCATCAATCAAGGGCTTTGGTAGGCGCCTTTTGGCTGGAACATCTTGCTAACATTGTTATCAAAGCTTACGAGAAGACATTTATTTTGTCCTAAAGGTGCTTTTTTAGAGGCAACTGGACTTTCTTGTTTTTCTTTAAAGATATTTCTTTTCTCATCCCAAACATGTTCAAAGAAAAACAAGAAAGTTCAGTTGCCTCTTGAAAAAGCACCTTTGGGACAACTATGTCCTGGATGACTGAGAATCTCCATAGATGAGGCATTTATTTATTTCATTAAATTTATATGCTGCCTGTTTCATCGTCAAGCAACTTTCCAGACTCCAGTTTCTTAAGACAGTTCCTTTCACTAATTTCAACACACCAAGCAAGCAAACAAGCTGCTATTGCAAAGAAATACATTGCAGATATTATTAATTATATTTTGCCAATTTGTCAATTCCTTTTGATTATGCCAATTTGTCATTTATTTTAATTTTATTTTATTTTGATTAGTGCCCTTGACTGATGACTGGCTGATGTGAATTTCTCTCATCTCTTATTTTTCTCAATGCCCTTTTCCAGATAAGATGAGTTCCATCTTATCTGGATGGTTTTGGGAAACTCTCTCATCCCATATGGGTATAAAGGATTTATAAATAATGAAAGGAACAGAAAACATACAAGAATGTAAAGGTAAATTTTCACAAATACAAATCCATATTTACATATGTACAGAGAGGAAATACTTCTGTTTAAAAGTTTTCATTCCTTTTCTAGTTTGATAGTTGATTTAATTTCCTTGATAAGTACTTAGATCGAAGAATCATTGCAGAAGTTATTAATCAACTCTGACTTATTACCAGGACAAAAGTAATTCTAGGAAGTTTTCCAAGTAGGGCAAATAAAGAGTTGTTAAGAGTTTTTCAGTGTTCCATGATTTACTTATTCAGTAAACACATTGTTCCTTTCCCTCCCTTCAAATCCTTCAAGAGTACAACTCAAGCAATAGTTTTTGAAGTCAAATGAAAGTTGTTCATAGAGACAATTTATCTCCAGAGGATAGCAATTTTTGGACAGGTATTTAACAATAAAAAAATATAAGGTCTTACAGGGCAAATGCACATTGTCTTATGCAAGCACATAAAGTTGCTTAAAATGTATAATTCAGCCATAATCTAATACCTGTGCCAACTTCAGAGCTACTGACTATAACTAAAAAATAGGGAAATGTGTCTCAGAAATCTGCAGCCAAGATTTGATTTATGGCTTCTGTGATAAGACACATTTGGATAGAAAATATATATCTGGAGTTACTCAATAAGTCATGGAAGAAGAACAGTATTATCAAATACCACATGTGATTTATTGCTTTTCCTTTTACATTGTTTTCATACTCAGAATATTTATCCCTTTAAACATTTATCCTTTAAGAGGCATTCTGATGATTTAAGCAAAGAACAAAGGCTTCTCATTTTAGCAATTATTTCAAAAGTAAAAAAGTTTGTCATTGTTTAAAATTGGTTTGCATATTCACTTGATAAGGAACATTTTCACTCCTGACCAATGTTTAACAGGATTTGCCGACCTGTTACCGATCCAATGGAATTTGTAAAGTCCAATTTTTTTCTTGATCACAGTTTTAGCACACTTTATGTTATCTTTCAGCACCAAGTTAAGGAAATTGGATATTTTCATAGCTAAAGAGCTACTTAAACAGAAAAGCATGCTAAATGCAGAGGAAAATGTATTTTCTTGGAATCTAAAAATAGAACATACCTTGTTTGATTTTTCTGGTCACAGCTACTATAAAAGAGTCCCTATAAAGAGTTGCTGTATACAGTCTCTGCATAGAGAAACAGAATTCAGTCACTCCTACAGTTGTGTTCTTAGTTTGGGGAGCCCACCTGTTTACTCCTAAACACACTTCCTGTTTGGACCATCACTATTATAGTCCATTTATCACTTTTTGAATTCAAGAACATCAGCTCTCACTCCCAGCCCACTGAAAATACAGCTGACATTCATACTTTCCAATTTCAAGTCAAAATTGCTATTTTTGTTATCCATGATGTCATGAGTCCTTCAGAGTGGGTGATCTCCAACACTTTCTGTCCTAATAGCAGATCTGGCTCTGATTAGTTGAAGTCCTTGGCACGGTCCTTTCTCTTTACTAGTTGGATGCTGCCCTATGCAGTAATTTCATACTAAGCTGCTCTCCACAATGTTGGCAGCTGCAGTTCTTTTAAAAATAATTTTGGGGTTGATCTGACAATATCCCATTAAGTCAATGAATTATACTTACCCCTAGAGGATCAATGTATGGCTGTGAAACTTGGACCATAAGAAAGGCTGAGCGCCAAAGAATTGAGGCCTTTGAACTATGTTGCTGGAGAAGACTCCTGCGAGTCTCTTGGACTGCAAGGTGATCAAACTGGTCAGTCCTAGAGGAGATCGACCCTGACTGCTCTTTAGAAGGCCAGATCCTGAAGATGAAACTCAAATACTCTGGCCACCTAATGAGAAAGAAGGACTCACTAGAGACGAGCCTAATGCAGGTAAAGATGGAGGGCAAAAGAAGAAGGGGACGGCAGAGAATGAGGTGACTGGGTGGAGTCACTGAAGCAGTAGGCATGAGCTTAACTGGACTCCAGAGGATGGTAGAGGACAGGAAGGCCTGGAGGAATGTTGTCCATGAGGTCGTGATGGGTCGGACATGACTTAGCAACTAACAGCAACAACTAGAGGCTCAATTCATTCATTTCATTTCCCAATGTATTCCAATTTGAATACAAACTGTTTTGTTTGTATCCAGACCAGGTGAAGCAATCTCCCCTTGTTTTCCCACCCCATGTCCATAGTACTGCAAAGCTTTATTTTCGTTTGCTTATTTTTTAAATCATTATTGTTTGTTTTTTGATCTTTAGGTGGCATCCTAGGTATGTTGCAACTTTCTTTGGTGGAGCTGAACTCTCCATCTTTGCTAAATAAGTTAAATTCATGGACCTACAGAGGGATGAAAGAACAAACTGTTTCCTATTTCTATGTTTATTATAGCATCAAAGTGATGAGAGCACCATAACTTTCCATTAAAAAAATACAAAGGGTCTGTTCAGTTCAAAGGAGATATTGCATAAAAGGGAGTGAAGGCATTCAGTTTGATCTTATGAACCAAATAAGGAATGTACTGAGAATTTATTCAGGACAAAATGATTACATGTGACTGATGCTTCTATTTATGTGATTTTTCTGGACTGTGTTTCTTCAAAACTGAAAAGCCCGTTAAGACATTTCAAAGATATGGATGGGGTGTCAAAGTCTGCTAAGAGAATGGTGATAATAAGTAATAGCCTTGTCATGGAAATAGATATGTAATGATGGTTTGCTGAAATATGTTATTACCTTGCTTTCTCCCCTTTTCTCTGACCTTCTTCTACTTTTAACATAAATAAATGTATTGTCTTCATAAAACTACCAAAGCAGTGAAAGACACCGTTGTGGCTGTTTCTTCTTCCAGATCAATGTTGTATGTGTGTGTGTCTGTGTGTGTCTGTGTGTGTGTCTGTGTGTGCGCAGATAGCTAAATAGCTAGATGAGATAGATAGATGATAGATAGATAGATAGATAGATAGATAGATAGATAGATAGATAGGAGAGAGATGAGAGAGATGAGAGAGACAGATAGATGAGAGATAGATGAGAGAGATGAGATAGATAGATGATAGATGATAGATAGATAGATAGATAGATAGATAGATAGATAGATAGATAGATGATACATAATTGCAATAATAACAACAGCAACAACAAAAAGCTTCTAATATTATTTTAATAATAATGGTAACAACAACAAAATCATCAATGCATTCCTTAAAAGATTAGCACCAGTTTCCCCCCTGAAAAGTCAAATCGTTATTCAAAAAACAAAGTAATAACTCTTGAATTAATTGTAATTTGACATTTATAGGAATATGACAGAAGAGAGAGTAATATTTGCCTCTACCTAGGATCGAACTCACAGCCTCCTGATTGTGAGGCGAGAGCTCCACCTCTAGGCCACAGCAAAAGCTGTGTGATGCAATGTAACAAGAAAAAACTGGGACTAGATTTATAGAATTTTAAATCAAATCCAGGGTTTTAATCATGACTACCAGGTCCTTTACCTTAAGTCTTTTTATGTAAATACCTGTACATATTCCTAGTTTTCTAACCAGCATTAATTTATAATACATATTTCAACTATTGCTATTATCTCCATTGTAATGCAGATCAGCTAAAGGCCTACTAGTTTACTTGGAGTTTGCAGCTGGTTCCTCAGCCATATTTTTTCCAGAAGTCCTAGAAAGATTTTATTTATTTATTTTATTAAATTCAGATCAGTTACAACTTCTGTTCCCCAATACTAAAAAGGTGTGTTTTTCTTTCCTTCTGCACATCATTACTTCTTGCTCTTTCTATGCATGTTAAAAGAGTGCTGCTTTTAAGTATGAAATCTATGGATTGACACAATGATTCCCCCCCTCCCTGCGCTTATGTGAATACAGCTCATTTTGCAAGAATAGGGCAAGAGAAGTTAAAGATCAGAGAGACAGCTGCTGGTAATCAGGTTTGACATTATGTTCAATACTTCTTCCAGAACTTCTTCGGTTCTAATAGCATGGATTCAGGTTACTTGAAGAACTATCTCACCAAACTGGGATTGGCCTGGTCCAGGGGTCAGCAACCTTTGGCTCTGGAGCCGCATGTGACTTTTTCACCCCTCTGCTGCAGCTCCCTGTCACTCAAAATATGCATCACAACCGCCAATGTGCGACACCTGCCGGCACGTGGTTATTGAGTTTTTCAACCCCCAGTAGGCCAACCATGGATAAATCCAAGAAAAGAAAAGTTTCAAAAGAAAACAGAATGTTTAATTCAACTACATATGCTAGTTTTGTGGGTGCTCAGGAACAGGAAGGGTTTTGAGGCTTCCGGTGTTTTCTTTTCTGTGGGAAACGGGTCCAAATGGTTCTTTGAGTGTTGAAGGTTGCAGACCCCTGGCCTGGTCCCATTTGTATCAGCAAAGGAGGCATGCTATGGATACCGTCAGCCCAATTACTCCGGCTGGCAGAATCCAAGAGGAGGTCCTTCTTTTCTGTTGCTCCTGCCATCTGGAACATCTTGCCCCCTGATGTGAGGTTGACTTCAACCCTCCTATCCATTCATAAGACCCTAAAAACCTAGTTCTGCCAATTGACCTGGGGCCTCAATGGGGGAACAGCACAATGAAGGTGATTGATCAAGTAACAACAGATCCCACCTCCCTCTCACACCACCCCGTCCTTTCCCATATGTCCTTAGATTTTCATGTTTGGTTTCAATTTATTTATGTTTTAATGTATATGTATAGACATATTTAAATGACTGTAAAC
Source organism: Arizona elegans (assembly GCA_022577455.1). Taxonomy (NCBI): domain Eukaryota; kingdom Metazoa; phylum Chordata; class Lepidosauria; order Squamata; family Colubridae; genus Arizona; species Arizona elegans. The sequence continues at coordinate 1,691,073 of JAKOOJ010000006.1, read as the reverse complement.
TTCCCGGTAACCCTATGGTAGGATGGGTGGTCAATACACATTATAAATAAATAAAGGTGACTGGAGGCTAAAACATATGAAGAACGGTTGCAGGAACTGGGTATGTCTAGTTTAATGAAAAGAAGGACTAGGGGAGACATGATAGCAGTGTTCCAATATCTCAGGGACTGCCACAAAGAAGAGGGAGTCAAGCTATTCTCCAAAGCACCTGAGGGCAGGACAAGAAGCGATGGGTGGAAACTAATCAAGGAGAGAAGCAACTTAGAACTAAGGAGAAATTTCCTGACAGTTAGAACAATTAATCAGTGGAACAACTTGCCTCCAGAAGTTGTGAATGCTCCAACACTGGAAATTTTTAAGAAGATGTTGGATAACCATTTGTCTGAAGTGGTGTAAGGTTTCCTGCCTAAGCAGGGGGTTGGACTAGAAGACCTCCAAGGTCCCTTCCAACTCTGCTTTTTTATTCTATTCTAAATAATGGCAGTAGAGAAAATCTGTGAGGTTTCTTTGTGAAGCTCAAATCAGATCTTTACACTGAAGTATTTTGGAGCCAATCACTTGGACACTTTTTTTTATCAGTAACACTGAAGCCAATCTGTGGATTTATCATTCAGAACACATCTATCGAACACTTAACATGTGTAGCTATACACAGATTAGCTACAACCAGGATGACCTGGGAAAAGCACAACATGTGTTGGCAAAACAATGCTTACAGTAGGCACAGAGAAGTGTCCAGCAGCCTCTAGGCTTTCTCCCATTTTTATGCCAGTAGTGTCCAAACAACATTCCACTTTATTAGATGATTTTAGCAATTATGAAAAATTGATGTAGCTTGGGAATAATTAATGCAGAGTTGCTGGGTTCATTAGAGAACAGATGCCGCAATTAACTGAATTTTCTTTCAAAGCAATAATGGAATGTTATGCAAAAGTTGAGCATCCTCAACATTTCATTTGTGAAACCGGCAATTCTATGGCTTTAGAATGTCACATTGGAAATAATAGTCTGTAGAAGTGTGCACATCAAAGGGGTCGTGTTTCTGTACGTTGATTATATGGAGTGGCAATCAGATGGAGAGATATATGTCAATCAATAATCCATTTGGAAATGTTTCAGTAGACCAGCTGTGTTCAGCCCAGCCACCATAAAATTGCTACCGGCAAAAGATCATAATCAGTTTGGGGAAATCTAGACATTTTAAAATACATCGAAGCTTCTATTTAACTACTGTATAACATTTACAATTCTAAAATATGCGTACGAGAGTCCGTAAAATAAAAAGCAAGGTTCTTTGCTGATTTCCAAATATATACAAGAAAAAGTGCTTCTTCTATGGTGATAGGTTTATATCTCCTGCTCCGTAGAATGTTTTTGAAGACCACATTAATCTCAATTACTCATTAATAAGTATTGGACATTATTCCATAGTAACTGTTTTCAAAAACTGTTTCCTTTCTTCCTCCCTTCCATCCAGCCATCACTTGACATAGCAAGCCACTTGACATTCAACTCAAGGAGGTGTACAATTGACACAACATGTATAACAATTGTAAAGCAAAGTTCACCAATTCCACATCAAGAACAACAAAAAAAAGTGGATCGGTTGCCTGGGAGAGAAACAAAGTCTTCAAAGCCTTATCATATTCAAAGTTGGAGCTACAATATCCATACTGGACACAGGCTGGATATTGTACAGATACAGAGAAAACAGATCTCCTGGTTTCTGTCAGATGACATTGCTTCAATGATACAATCCATAGCATGCCAACCTTGTCAAATGTTATCAGATGGGCAAAGATGATTGAAAGGTGATGGTTCCAAAATATCCTGGCCCATACCATACTTTAAATTCAATCAGCATCTTGAATTCTACCTAGAAGCCCATTTGCAATTAGTGATACCTGATTATTTTGAGGTACCAATAACTATCCTTCCTTCCTTCCTTCCTTCCTTCCTTCCTTCCTTCCTTCCTTCCTTCCTTCCTTCCTCCCTCCCTCCCTCCCTCCCTCCCTCCCTCCCTCCCTTTCCTTTCTTCATTTATTTATATCACACCTATATCATTTTACAAATAACTCAAAACAGTGAACATACAACTTTTAGCTATACAATTTGGGATGAACACCCTTTGAAAGGTGTGGGAGTAGGAATGGATTTCCAGAGGGAAAAATTGCAGACTACAGGAACCAGGAGTGCTTCTCAGGTGACCCGGAGGACACAGATAAACCTCCAAGTGCTTCAACAACCATCTAAAACAGGGGTGGGTAACTGTGGCGCTTTTACAACCTGTGGACTTCAACTCCCAGAATTCATGAGTATCAGGAATTCTGGGAGTTGAAGTCCGCAGGTTGTAAAAGGGCCACAGTTGCCCACCCCTGCTCTAAAAGGATGCAAAGGACCAGCTGTCTGCAAGGAATATAAATCCTTCCATTCCCAACTATTCTGCAAGGAGCTGAAGAAGCTTCTTGGATGAGAAGTTAAATGTCTACAAAGAAAAAACGAGGAAGTCCAGTTGCCTCCTGAAAAAGCATCTTTGGGACAATCATGATCTGTATGACTGAGAATCTCTATACAGATGTTTATCCCCTACAATTTGGGATGGACATCCTTTGAATGGTATGGGAGTAGGAATGGATTACATAGCTGTGCACCATCATTTTAGCCATTGTTTTATCTACTGCAGAGTGAAGGCCTCTTCCTCATGTTTCCAACCAATATGGTCCTGAGCTTTCGTTGGCTTATATTTTTACTTACTGTAAGCAATTAAAGGAAATGCTTGTGGCACTATGAGAATTTTCATAAAATAAAATCCAAAAGTTCATTTTTAAAGACATTTGTAATTATGACATGATATTGATGCAGGGGTGAAATCCAGCAGGTTCTGACAGGTTCTGGAGAACTGGTAGAGGAAATTTTGAGTAGTTTGGAGAACTGGCAAATATTACCTCTGGCTGGTCCCAGAGTGAGGTGGGAATAGAGATTTTGCAATATCCTTCCCCTGGAGTGGGGTGGGAATGGGGATTTTGCAGTATCCTTCCCCTGCCATGCCCACCAAGCCACACTACACCCACCAAGCTATGCCCACAAAACCAGTAGTAAAATTTTTTGAATCCCACCACTGTATTGATGGATATAAATACATAAGTATATCTCAGCGGTAAGGTACATCAACTATACAATAATCAGAAATAAATTCGTCCACTTAACCTGGAATGTCATATAATAAAAGAATAGAAAGTAGTGTATACAGACCTGAATCTAAATTTAAAATGATAAATCAGGTAATTTAAGTAAAGTAAAGCTTATCTCTGTTTCTCATGCAAGGAATGAATCATCTTAATCAATGTTTTCACTTCCAATTTAAGCAAGCGTCTTTATGGTACCCCAGAATAATGCACACCCAGAGCATTTGATAGAAAATTATTAACAACACAAGATAATTTTATCTTCCTTTCTAAATGAAGAAGTGCTGCAGGTGGATTTGGTCCCATGATTCTTTTATTCCTTCTTCTCCGCTTCAAAATCTTATGCCTTTCTTGGGGGATGGGAAAGAAACACCCTACTTCTAACACTTCTATTCCAGCACTAATATCTTACTAGTTTCTAACAAGTTTCATGCGGCATCTAAAAATAAATTCATTTGCAATTCAATAGCATCAGAGAAGTCCTGCCAAGGCCTGAAGTCATAATATAATGAGCCCTATGAGATATAAAGGAGATGGTAAATGAAAGATTGGAAGATAAAACTAAGAAAGCTATTTTAGCAGAATTTACAGTATTTTTTCACTGAAGATTTGCTTTATATACAATTTATATGACTGATCTTAAAAGTATCAAACATTTTGATTGAATAATATTATTATGGTTATGTCTAAGAGGGAAAAAGGATAATAATTCTGATTGTAACTGCTGTCATGAAGGTCAGAAGTCCCTATTTTAATTACCTTTTTTATTTTATTTCTTTTCTTTTAATTGTATTGTTTCCTGCAGTTTTTTCCTCTTTTTTTAATCCAGTTCTTACTCTTTTATTCAAGTAAACATTCTCAATAAAAATTACATATATAAAAATCAAATATTTGTGTTATTTCTGTTCAGACAAATGAAAACATACACTCTGCAAATTATTACCTCCATGTAATGCATGGTCAACATACATAGACACAAATTTACATGGTCGAGTCAGATCATTAGCCCATCTGCTCCTCAAAGTTTTCTTCACCCAGCCGAGTATTAACAAAAAGGGAAATCAGAATTTGAATGATGTTATTATCAAATATGCTTGAATAATATGGTGATTGATTGACATAAAAATAACATATTGAAATATTGAATAATTAAATAATGGAAGATTATAGCTTAACATAAATATGTGTATTATTATTAGAACCATATAAACTTGCTAAATGTAACAAATATGATTAATAATATTTTATTTGTAGTAAAAGGAATGACACTCTGAATATGGTGATTGGCATAAAAATAACATATTGAAATATTGAATAATTAAATAATGGAAAATTATAACTTAACATAAATATGTGTACTATTACCAGAATTATATAAGCTTGTCAAACATAGTAAATATGATGAATATTATTTTATTTGTACTAAAATGTACTAAATGTCAGATGCTACATTGTTCAAGCATTAATATGTTTACCAATAAATAAATAAATAAATAAATAAATAAATAAATAATTGGGGGGAAAAAAGGTTTTCTTTACCCAGCCTAAGCAAAATTTTGGCAAAAGTCTTCCCTGGCAAATAATGGTACATCAGGCAGTGTCCTAATGTTGGCTTAATGAAGAAATTCTCCTCTGCTCTATTTCTTTTTACTGCTTTTAAAAGGAAGGTTTGCCACTAGATTTTGTTGGCACATTCAGAAGATTCTTGGTGATGATTTAAATATAGCTTACCAATTCCTGAACTATTTCAACTAACAGCAGATCTCCAGAATTTAGAATGGAAATTTGCAAGATAGATAGTGTAGGAAGTTAGCACCTACCCCTTTCCTGGAAGAATGAAATATTTTAGGAAATATTAAAAAGGCAGAATATTATATTTCCCTGGATGAGAAATGGAGAAACATGTTTTAAAAGACAAAGCAGCTCCCACCTTCCTGCCCCCGCCCTTTGTTAATGGGCCAGAGGCAGAAACTTAATCTTTGACAATAGGATCTGAATCTGCAACACAATAGCAACAGAAACTCACCACCTGGCACCTGGGAAGATTACATCAGCCAGCAAGGCTAGCTAAGACTCCCACCCCCTGGGAGTCTGACAACCAATCAGGATACTCTTTCTGGGCCCCAGGAAGTTCAAAATCATAGAAAGCATAAAACCCGGGGACTCGCCGTATCTCAGCCCTTTTCTGCTCAGGAACTCAAACCATGTGATCCTGTCCACCATTAAACCATCTTTCCAAGCAGTCTCCGTGTTTCCAGTGTCTTTTTCCCCACTTGGAGCAGAACCCAGAAGGAGATTTCTTCCTACAATTGATAGATAGATAGATAGATAGATAGTTAGATAGATAGATAGATAGATAGATAGATAGATAGGTAGATAGATAGATAGATAGATAGATAGATAGATAGATAGATAGATAGATAGATAGATAGATAGATAGATAGATAGATATTCCAATAAAAAAACTAAAATTTTATGATTTATATGCTTTCTACTAAAATTTCCCAATATAGTAGCTGCTGTCTTATGCTAATTGTTTAGATCAAAACATCTTGACATAGATAACAATTTTAATATTTTGCAAAAGAGAATTCATGGTTTCCCATCTAAAGATATGATACAAATCAGAAATATTGTAGTCATTTAAAAAACTGCATGAAAAGAAAGTTCCCAATAGTCAAAGCAGTAAAAAAATATATACAAAGAATATTAAACCAATAGTTATACATAAACAGTGCATTTTACCAATTGCATCTCCATCTTAAAAAATATCAACAGTAAATAAAATGGGATAATTATTGATCTTCATTGTAGGATCTATAAATGTATGCAAAGTCAACTGAACTTTCATCAGGGGAAATTCCCAGGTCTGTATCTTGACATGTTACAAAAGAAGGAAACATAAATTATCCGAAGCAATCAAGAACTAATGAAATAAATATTTGATGAGCTGTCACAGAGAAGAGGTTATCCTAGTCACCTGAGGGCAGGAAGTAAGTAATGGATAATGGAGTTCCATCTTAGAATTAAGAAGAAATTTCCTATCAGTGAGAACAATTAATCAGCTGAACAGCTTGTTTCCAGAAGATGCGGGTACTCCAACACTGGAGGTTTTTAAGAAGAGATTGGACAGCTATTTATTTATCCAGAATGGTATGGGATCTCCTGCTCAACCAGGAGGTTGGACTAGAAGACCTCCAAGATACCTTCCAATTCTGTATTCGGTAATTGGTGATGCATAGGAATTGTAACCTAGACAGAAATACCCGATGGTCAATGTGCCCTTTTGGACCAACATCATTGTAGGGCCACTAAAATATTCAGAATTTGCCACTTTGCCACTTAAGTTGAATTGCTGCCTGAAAGCCTAATTGATCTGGATCAAGAAGGCCATTAGAAGACAAACAATCAATTGTGAAAAGGCAACACTCTCAAGTGTTCTTTAGACAACAAAGAAAACTGACAACAGCACAATAACTTGCACACAAAGAATGAGCTAAGGTGGGTTTCTTCAATGAAGGCCAAATAAGAACATGCTTTAAATGCTCTGGAAATTATTCGTGGTTAAATATCCATAGTTAAATAAAGTTCTTCGGGCAGAAAATATAAGACAGAAAAAAAGGTAGAAGGGTAAGAGAAAGGAAAGAGGGAAAGTGAGCAGCAGGGGACAGTCTTGCTCAGTTCAAATCTTTAGTTATAAAGAGAAATACATTCTGATGCAGAAACAAGAAAAGAGAACAGAGGACAGAGGAGAATCGGTGGAAGGAAAAGAATGAACAATATTTGCCATTTTATTAGATAAAAAAAAAAACATGTTCCAAAGCTTCCTCTGAAAGAAAGAAACAGAGAAATAGCCTATTCCTAGTTCAGCGGTAAATGGTGCGAATACAGAATGAAAAGTAGAGTTTAGCTTGGAGCTGAAACTTTTTTTAAAAAAATGCCTGTTTTTCTTCTCGCAGGTGATGCAAATAATTATCCAAATATTTTGAATTATATGTGTATTCCACAGCTTGTCGGAAAGAGGCCTTCCCCAAACTATATATATATATATATATATATATATATATATATATATATATATATATTGCATGCCTCTTGGTTCATTTTGCAGCCCCACAACAAAGTGATCTGGAAGAATTAATCTGGTATTAATCAACAAGTCAGGTAATAATGATGGAGTAGATTCTAAACAGTAACAGGCTTTTAGGGCAAGAGGAAAGGGAAGGTCCATTTGCGGAAGCACAGAACCAGAGATGACATTCAGCCAGTTCAGACTGGTTCGGGCGAAATGATAGCGGAAATCATGGGTGAGCCCACCCACCTGCCCCAGCTCTATGCTGTCCTATTTAGGAACGTTTAGGCACGTTTTTGAGGCCGGGGGCACACAAGCAAAGTGCATGCACGGAAGGCTGGGCGCATGCGCAGACTCACATTTTTGGTGGTGGGCGAACTGATAGGTAAATTATGTGTATCCCACCTCTGCACAGAACTGAGTAGATATTCCTTAAAGAACAACTGACAATAATGTGACAGACACGAATAATTGGCTGTCTCTTTTCATCTAGTCCCTACTAGATGAAAGATGAGATGGTGTCAACAAGAAAGAAAAGAAGACCAAGGAATGGTCCACTGATCCATGGAAAACAGAGGCAAATTTTGAATCTCCTCACTAATGTGGTGATGAAGGATGAAGAGAAAAAAAAGGGGGGGCAGGACAGCATTAAAAAAAAAGATTTACACCAAGCTACACATACTGTATGTTATAACCTCTCCCAGAAATAATTGTGAAATGGCACAGGAGGGCAATAAATTAGAGGTCTCCTGTTCAAACTCCCTTAGTTTAACCATGAAATAATAATAATTAAAGACATGAGGTTGGGGGGGAAAGACAGTTTCCAAGGCTCAGGCCTCAATAAAAAGTCACAACCATCCACATGAAGAAGCTTAACTGACACATACACACACATGTGCACGCACAACCTGGAATTTCTAAAGCTGGAAGAGCAAGGGTCTTATCTTTGCAAACCAGGTTTTAATCAGAGATAGTTGTCACATCAGTGGTGAAATACATATTTTTTTTTACTACCAGTTCTGTGAGCATGGCTTGGTGGGCATTGTGTGGCTTGTGGGTATGGCTTGGTGAGCGTGGCAGGGGAAGGATACTGCAAAATCTCCATTCCCATCCCACTCCAGGGGAAGGATACTGCAAAATCTCCATTCCCACCCCACTCTGGGGCCAGATAGAGGTGGTATTTCCGGGTTCTCTGAACTACTCAAAATTTCCACTATCGGTTCTCCAGAACCTGTCAGAACTTGCTGGATTTCACTCCTATGTCGCATACTGTAACAACTGGTTTGCCCAGAACTGAAAATGTGAGCTTTGCTTGTGTGCGTGTGTTCCGTGCACGCAAGTGACATTGAAAAAATGGTTATTATATTGGACTGGATAGCACAAGGGAGTATGGGTGGGCTCAGCCACTGGCAGGAACTACTGGTTCGCCCAAACCGGTCTGAACCGGAAGCAGCCCAACTCTAGTTTCAATGAACATTCCTCATCCACCCCCACCCCGGTCTCCATTAATATATACACATCACCAATATCAACATTGCTGAACATCACAGACACAATTTAGGAAACAAGAACTAGACAATATTTCAATATGCAATTTCAGTGTAATAATTAAGAATGTGGTCTCAGATTTTGAAATCTGTGATAGGGAATCTCCGGCCATCATTTATTAGTGAGTTTATTAAGATAGAAGCTCTTTGAATGTTATCTCTTCTTTTCAAGCTTTTTGCAAACCAACCTAAGTGTCCATTTGTGAGATAAGCAAATAAGGAACCCTTCTCCCTCTTTTTTTCCTTGCTGAGGTAATTTAACACATGGTGTAGAAGCAAAGGAGAAACAACTATGAGAACAAAATACTTCAGTACCATATGTTTTATTTTTATCTTGATTTATTCAAGCAAAAAAAATGCCTATTTAAGCAGATGTGATGCAAGTAACATTTTAGTGTCAGCTGTTCCTCTTCTATGCATGGCAATAAAGTGTTGGGGTTTTTTAGGGTTCTTTTGAATAATTCATTGGAGAATGTCAAAAGCACTTGAAGCAAATTGCTTAGGGTAGGACTGTTTAGATGGATGGATGGATGGATGGGTGGATGGATGGATGGATGGGTGCAATGGAGTAGCTCTACTTGAGTGTGGAGCAGGAATAGCTGGCTTCTTATTAAGTAAAGAAATAGCATGATTTGCTTTAAAGAAGCATTTTACATTGCCCTGAAGATTTCCTATCTTTACTTTCTAGGGTATGTAGAAGTTCTTCTGCATTTGGTATAGGATGCTAGAGAAAGTTGAGAGGAGAACATCTCATATCCTCCAGCAGCACTGTCAAAAAACAGGAGAACTTTTGATCAAGTACAAAGTTGAGGAAAGACTATAAAAGCAGGGTCAATTAATGTAATATGGCTGCTATACTTCATTCTTGCAATTCTTGAAGTCTTCACAGGGGAGAAAGGGAGGCATGTGGTCTTACAGAACAGCTTTAGTGGAGTGCTTTATTTCAACAGTCTACCTTACTACAGTCAAATATTCCCTAAACATTCATATGGTCTTGCTGGATTATTCCTTACTCTCATAATGATGCAAAAAAAAACCCCAACAACAATGATATAAGGACCACTTACTATGATGAACTAAATATCAAGGATAGAATAGAATAGAATAGAATAGAATAGAATAGAATAGAATAGAATAGAATAGAATAGAATAGAATAGAATAGAATAGGCTTTTTTATTGGCCAAGTGTGATTGGACACACAAGGAATTTGTCTTGGTGCATATGCTCTCAGTGTACATAAAAGAAAAGATATGTTCATCAAGAATCATAAGGTACAACATTTAATGATAGTCATAGGGTAGAAATAAGCAATCAGGAAACAATATCAATATAAATTGTAAGGATACAAGCGACAAAATTACAATCATACAGTCATAAGTGAAAGGAGATGGGTGGTGGGAATGATGAAAAAATTAACAGTAGTGCAGCCATGGTAAGTAGTTTGACATTGTTGAGGGAATTATTTCTTTAGCAGAGTGATGGCATTAGGGAAAAAACAGTTCTTGTGTCTAGTTGTTCTGGTGTGCAGTGCTGTATAGCGTCATTTTGAGGGTAGGAGTTGAAACAGTTTATATCCAGGATGTGAGGGGTCTGTAAGTAGAGTGTTTAACATGTTGGATTAAGAGCAAAGATATAAAGACTCCACTTACTATGATGAATTAAATAACAAAGATAATAGAGTGTTTAACATGTTGGATTAAGAGCAGGAATTCACATTACATTGGTCAAGTAAGACCAATATTTTTTCTCAACCTTTCCACAGTGTTGCAGTTATGAGGAAAAAGTGAAAATGGAAATCAGAAAGAAAAGGAGCTGTAAATTGATGACTGGATGAATGAACAAAAATGAATAAAGAAATGAACAGAAAAGAACATCAACTGAATCTGAAAGAAATAAAGCAATATGGGATGCTGTCCAAAAAAAGTTTATGCAAGAACATTACTGTATGTTCAGAGGTAAAGAAGTTCATATTATAATATTGACAATTATATTTGAACTCCTGCCTCTTTCCAAAGCAACACTCAATTTATTTTGTTTGAGTTTGTGTTTATTTAGATTTATATACCGCCCTACTCCCGAAGGACTCAGGGTGGTGAACAGCCATAGATAAAACAGATAAATATAAAATTTAAAAAAACAATTTAAAAAACATATTAAATAAATTTGGCCCATACTAATTAAAAACACCCCTATTTTTAAAAACAAATTTGAATTAAAATTAAATGCTTAAAAAGAGTTAGGCCAGCTCCCCTTGTTGGAATAAAAAAGTCTTGAGGGCACAGCGGAAAGTGCGTAAATGCGGGATCCTCCGTATCTCCAGGGGGAGCTTGTTCCAAAGAGCAGGTGCCCCCACAGAGAAGGCTCTGTTTGGCCGACGGCACCCTGAGGAGCCCCTCTCTGTGGGAGTGTACTGGCCAGTGAGAGGCTACCAGGGGCAGAAGGCGGTCTCGTAAGTACCCAGGTCCTGAGCCATGGAGCACTATAAAGGTGGTAACCAATACCTTGTGTTTTATTTTGGTGGAGCGCTCTAAAGGTGGTAACCAATACCTTGTGTAATATTTTGTCTATTAGCAAGCATGAGGAAATTTGCACTAAAACATAGGATGCAGGTTATATACATTCTGAACTGTGCATTAGAATTTGCCACAATTTAATCCTAATAAATTTCTATAAAGAATGTATAGTATATAAACAGAGACAAATGAACAGCAACATCTAGCAGTTTTCCTCCACCAACTTTATAATATATAACATTTCATTATCCTTCAATTTAATAGCCAAATGAGCAGATAAGAAAAAGTGAAGGATTAAAGACAATTTATGTAAACCAATATTAGGTTTATTATTTATGGTCTAAAATATGTTGATTCAAGGGCAAGCATCATAGCGATAAATGCCAAAGTGATAAAGAACATACTTAATGGTTTAGACCAAAACTGTAGCCCACCATAAAAGCTGATAAACAGAATAAATTTCATTCTGTTTCATTCATTCATTTATTAAAAGATAGCAAAGGTGACAAGATTATATAGCTTCAAGTTCAGAAATTGAAATTCTGAACTTGATACAAATTGGAGGAATGAAAAACCTTTGTCCCACCTTCAGCTATGAACAAAAAGTAAGCCGTAAAATCATTTCAATTTTTCTCTTCCTCTTCAAATTGTAAATTGTTCCTCTTTGCCAAATATATATATATAACCAAATATATATATAACCACAACCAAGCAACAGCGCTTCCACCCAATCAAAATACAGCTACATCATCAGCCAATCAGAATACAACAACACTGTCGACCAATCAGAATACACCTTTGCCTCTTTTCATAGAAAAACGTCAGTTACGATCACACAGTTTGCCCATAAGCACCAAACCGAGAACTTCAGCCAGAAGATGACAAATGCAATTTTGTCGAAACGTCGCTACTACCCTTTTAAGGATATGTTTACAATTACACGGGAAGAAACCCGAGATATTAACTGTATACACACACACACACACACACACACACACACACACACACACACACACATACACATAATGTTCCTTTTCCTAATGCTAGCAGCAAGAAAAAGGAAACTTCCCATTTTATATTTTTTTTTCTGAACAGCTCAGTCCACAGCCTAAATGAATATGAGAAAAAGGGAAGAGGAAGATGAGTTATATGTATGTATATACACAGTGGTGGGATCCTACTGGTTTAACAACTGGTTCACTGAGAGAGCGCTTTGCACGCGTGTACAGTTTGCAGAAAATTGAACTTCCATGTTGCCGAGAGCAAGGAAAACAGCTGAGGAGCGGCAATTCACTCTGCCACCCCAATCAGCTGGGCTTCGGAAGCAGAAATATAGGTAACTATAATGCAAGGACGGGTGGGTGGGCCCACTTCAAAGAAAGAGAGAACTGGTTCAATGGCTGAAAGTCAGAGCAAACGGTTCTCCTGTACCTGTCCAAATCGGTAGAATCCCACCACTGTATATACAGGGACGGCTAATTAAAGAGCAGTGCCCAAGGCATTAAAAACATCTCAAAGATAACTTTAAGGAACAAATGCAGTAAGAACAACTTTTTGTTCTTCGTATTATTCCAGCCATATTATGGGTCTACAGTTTTGCATTTCGCCTGCCATTTCGTCGGTTCTGCAGTGTTGAGCGTTGTTTTGTGCTTGGTGTATAATGATGTGACATTGAAATCTTGGATGATTTGTTGTAAAATCTGATACTTAAGCTCCTCCATTCTCAGCTGGGTTTGGGATTGGCAATAGTGGAGTTAAATGCAATAAAATCAACATTCTGAGAAAAATGCAAAAATTCAGCTAACAACCTTCAAGCAAAATGTTTGGACTTGAAAAGCCAAGGGTTGTTTTTTTTAAAAAAATGTTTTCTACAGATGAGCAGAGTTAGGGGCAAATGAACCTTCAAGAGAAATATTGTTCTAGAGTGCAGAACTGATATGGTTCACCAAACTTTATACATTAGCCTTTGAGTACCTGCTATTATAAGATGATATTTCTTCTTCAATAATGGTCTTGAGGCATTGCCTATAACACGGACCCATCATTTGTACTACTTTTATTCATCTGAGGGCCCCACTGGGTCTTTGAATTAACTTAGATATTTAAACAAGTTATTTATTCTATATAATAAATATCTGTCACTTTAAAATTATAATGCTCTCTTTTTCCTTAATCCTGCTTTTCCTTTCTATGTTTCCCTATCACTTTAGGAAACAGGCTAGAACTGATTGTTCTTCCCAAGGATTTGATGTGTTCTAATGTTAGTCATCTTATTTATCTATATTAATGGGAAAGCTATACGAGAAGACAGGCCTAAGGGTGAGATAATGGCAGCAGGAAGAGTTTTCTAATTATATCAAGACAACTAGAGGTGTGAAGCAGAGCTGTATATTAGCCCCAACTGCTGTTCAGAATTTATATAAATTCCTTAATTAAAACGCTTTATTCAACAGATATGTATGCGCCAATATTTATATGTGTGGAAATGCAATAATATTCTTCCAAATACATATTGGCACTGAAAATTCTGGTATCTGTTAATTATGTCAAAATTAAAAACTTGCTTTTCTCAAAAGCAGGCAGAAATGCAAATGGTTAATTAACAATAACACAATTAATAATAACACAATTGGAAAAAGTTAGCTAGTGTAAACATTTAATGTTTTTCTTTTGAAAATTCCAGCACAAACTAGCTGTGTTGGTTCAGAAGCACAGAACAGCACAAGATCATCTTGAGATTCGACAGGATGGAAAAATCTATATTTGCCCCAGTTCCAGTTAAGAATTTTCAGGCCAAACCAACTCAAAATGGAATTCAAAACCTTCTTGTTTTGTAATATATGAACAAATCCAATGAAATTTTCTAGGGGACATTATAGGTGCTGCAAGATGCCAGGTCAATAAACCTTAATGTTAGAAACAACAGTTTCATGCCTGCTCCAAAATATTGTTAACTTGGGTTATGAAACACTTGTGGTTTACTGATGATGATGTTATCCGTTCAGTTGTATCCAATTCTTGCCGATTCTATGGGCCAGGACTCTCCATGGCTTCTGACCTTGTATTACTTCTTTAGTTTATTTATTTGTTCAACTTGTATGCCGCCTTTCTCCGAAGACTCAAGGCGGCTTACAGTGCATTTAACTATGCATGGATAGTTGTTCTGGCTCAGTGGTGAAATTCTATTTTCGGTTCTGTGGGTGGGGCTTGGTGTGTGTGGCTTGGTGGGCATGGCAGGGGAAGGATACTGCAAAATCTCCATTTCCTCCTACTCCTGGGGGAAGGATATTGCAAAATCTCCATTCCCACCTCACTCTGGGTCCAGCCAGTTGTGGTATTTGCTGGTTCTCTACTCAAAATTTCCGCTACCGGTTCTCCGAACTACTTAAAATTTCCGCTACCGGTTCTCCGAACTACTTAAAATTTCTGCTACCGGTTCTCCAGAACCTGTCAGAACCTGCTGGATTTTATCCCTCTTCTGGCTGGTGTCAGCTTTGATGGTGACCAACTACCATGTTCTTTGGCAGCCTGGTTTCCTTTTGCCACTAACTCTTCCAAGCATAATTGCTTTCTCCGGTGAATTCTCCTGCATGACATGGCCAAAATAAATGAGACGCATGTGACCCTTTCCATAGTTCATCATGTCTCCTAACTACACAAATAAAAATGATGTTTGAATAACAAGGCGTAAGATAATGCATAATGTGCATACATCCCAAAATGAACTAACTGGCTCAAACGAACATAGAATTGTTGCATGTTTTAAATGTATCTGGACATTCAACATCAACAAAATGTAATATGCACAGTGTAGGAAGGCACACCAAAAGCTTAGCAAATCAACATTGTACAATAGTCAGGAATTGCACTAATTCAGTTGCATGCAACTCACCTATCCATCACATGAACTCTAACTTCCATAGCGACCAAAAGAAATTTAAAAAAAAAAAAATCAGGCAGTAATATATACCCACTCCATGTTTAGTGGTCAAGTTCTGTTCCAGCAACTTTATCATAAAAAAATGGTTACTGAGTCAGAGAGAGAGAGAGAGAGAGAGAGAGAGAGAGAGAGAGAGAGAGAGAGAGAGAGAGAGAGAGAGAGAGAGAGAGAGAGAGAGAGAGAGAGAGGGAGGGAGGGAGGGGGCAGAGGCAGGCAGACAAGACAGAAATGTAGATAATGCTTCAACTCAATACTCAATTTCTTCAATAGCATCATTGGTTACTATCATCTCATTCAGATAAAATTTTCATATAGCTATGCCAGGGTTACTCTCATTCTGGCCCACATTGTTTTCAAGTATACAAAATTTGGTTGTAAATGTGTGCATCAGTCTGAAAATGATTTACAAAAAAATACTGTCACATTTGTGAATGATCAATAACCAAGTTGGCAGTTAAATGTGGAGTGGGTATACCAGACAGCCTGGCAGGGTGTACCAGATAACCTGGCAGGCATGCAACTGTGAACCACTCTGCATTATGCATTCCTCCTTCTTCTTTATGGTCATGCCCTTAATGGCTTCTGTCTTCTCAATATTTCATTCCCATAGCGAAGCTTCTTATCCGGTAATATTGTACTGCAAACTAGGGCATACAAAACCTTTGCCAGACCAATTCTTGAATACAGCTCGTCTGCCTGGAATCCACACTGTATATCGGATATTAATACAATTGAGCAGGTCCAGAGGTATTTCATGAGAAGAGTACTCCACTCCTCTGCTCACAATAGAATCCCTTATGTCACCAGGCTCAAAATTTTGGGCTTGGACAACCTGGAACAACGCCGCCTATGGTCTGACCTAAGTACATAAAATTGTCTGCTACAATGTCCTACCTGTCAATGACCACTTCAGCTTCAACCTCAATAATACATGGGCAAACAATAGATACAAACTCAAGGTAAATCGCTCCAAACTCGATTGCAGAAAATACGACTGCAGCAAGAGAGTGGTCAAAGCCTGGAATGTTCTACCTGACTCCATTATTGCATCCTCAAACATTCACAGCTTCAATGTTAAACTGCCTACCGTGGACATCACCCCATTCCTAAGAGGTCCGTAAAGGGGACGTGCATAAGTGCACCATCGTGCCTACCATCCCTGTCCTACTGTCCCCATTTATTTGTACTCATTTCCTGTGTTCATGTCCATGTTTATACTTATTCCTGTTAACTTGTACATGTTTGACAAATTAATTAATTAATTAATTAATTAATTAATTAATTAAAAAATCAGTTTATCCAATCCAATTAAGCAACAGTGGAAACTCTGTCCTTGATAGGGTAGGAAAAGTCTGAATGAAAGGAACTCAATCACAAGCTGTTACACTTCTATCCAGTCATAATATCTGGAATGGTAGAAACAATAACGTTGGAACCAGCCAACTTTTCTTGCATGCCATCTTGTCATGGTTTCAAAACAAGATTTTTAAGGTATTTATTTGATTTTGTGCTTGGAATGCTGGAAGAAATACTTCTAGTTTTGAATGTTTCTAGGTTGGTGGTTGTTGTTGCTTTGGTTGAGGGTATTTTTTGCACATCCCTAGTTAGAACATTATTGAATGCTGATGCACCGTGATGGTAAATTCATTTTACTATGAACCTGAAACTTTCTAGTTTATGAATTCTTCAGATAGTCACCCTATGGTTATACATCTGTTACACTGAAGAGGGTGCTCTACACATGTAAAAGTCCTTGTACAAATACTGTAAGTCTGCGCACAATTCTTTCTCTTAAAAAAGGAACTCTTTTGTAACACTTATTTTTGCATTCATTTGACTGCACAGATCTCTGCAAATGCAATATGTTTTTGCCCTTATGCCCTTTCTCTATCTCTCAGCTTTTACTAAATCTTTGATTTGAAATCTGGAGAACTGAATATTGGTCTACTTTCAGAGTTATTCTGTAATTATGGGGGGGGGGGAGAAAAAGAAAGTAAAGTGTTTTGAACACTTACAAAGGCATTATTTATTGTGTTTTACAAGTAGGAGCACATAGTAAGAATTGAACGTGAATTGATTATGAGTCATCTCAGTCTGAAAAAGTGAGAGATTCAGCACTTGGTAAGATTTAACATCTGGGGTAAAGGAGAAACATTATTATTCAGTGCTTTAATCATTTTGACACTTTTCCCAAAGAACCAATATTTCCTGACAGAAACTGTCATGGTGTTGCCCTCTGCACAAAGCATGTTACCTCTTAAGAACAGTAAATATATATGTTTAGCTATTTATTTCATGCTTCTGATTGAACTTCTGTAACTACTGGCAAACCTGTACTTTATATACCGCAGAGATGAACCTGGAACAGATGGTAGAAAGGTATTTAACACAATAGGTTTACTAACACAATGTTGCTCTTAAATTCTCTATCATCTTTTCTGTGGGCAGATCTATGGTACCTTCTTGGCCCATCATCTGTGTGGGTGACGCAACACTTTTTGAATGACAGAACAAATGATGTCATTCTTCTCCTTATTCCAAGGCCATTTAGTAGTGCACCTCACACTTTTATTTTCCAGGTTTGATCTACCACTGTTGTTTTCCAACTCAAAATGTTTTAAACCCAAATCCCAGTGCTTTGTTCCATTCTTCTAGCATCCTTTGCTTGATGATGCAGATCCTGGCCAATCCATCCCTCCAGCAGCTGATCATCAAGCAGCCATGTAGCTATGATATCCTGGACTGCTGATTGCTATGTTCTCTGGTGATTGGAAGTTGCATTTTATTTGTTTGTTTGTTTGTCTGTCTGTCTGTTTGCTTGTTTGTTATCCTGTAGTTGATACAATCCCCAAAGCTCATGTTTCATTCAACCCTTATATCACTTTTTCTGATTCAGCTCAGCTTGAGAGCTACATGGGTTCCCTTGCTGTTCAAACTCATAAAACTTCCCTTCCCTTCCTTTCCCTGCCCTTCCCTCTTTAGAAAAACAAAACAAAACTATTTGGGTCATATTGCAGGAACATTATTTGTTTCTTTTGAAGCTGAACTATCAGAGTTTCTGTAGACCTATATGTCACGTGTAAATGCCTTACCCATACAAGCAGGTACACATGACCCAGGACTGCAGGGGTTAACTCACACACACCATACACCTACCTCCCCCCAGACCACTCCTTACCTCAGACTCCGCCTCCCAGGTATTTAAGGTTGCCCACGCTGCTCCAGATGTTCTTGCTGATGATTGCTGTAATGAGAAGATCAGTGTTAATAAAAGGTAAGCTGTTTGAATATTAAATGAGTCTATGTCTGTTATTGGGTCCAATCCTTGGAATTAGTAACACTATAGAAGAATCTAGTATTAAAATAATAGCCTGTTGCATATAGCTCTGATTATTGTAATAGCCAAGCAGTAATGATACTGTAAGGAGGGGAAGAGGAAAAAAATGAATAGAAATGAGATAATATGGGAAGTGGTGTGTGCTTGTGTCAGGGGTGGGTTCTACTTATCTTTACTACCAGTTTGCAACGGGGCCGCGTTTGTTTACTTCTGTGCAGGCACAGAAGCTTCCTGATGACGTTGGGGTCAGTGGGTGGAGCCTCTCACCAATTTTACTATTGGTTCTATAGAACCAGTCTGAACTGGGGGCAACCCACCACTGGCTTGTGCGTATGAGTGAGTGAAGGGAAGGAACAGAAATTTGTGAGAATGGAATACCACCTATAAGGAAAATACAAGTTTTAGCACACTGTTCCAGCTAGGGAGACCTCTGTACATTGAATGGATTGTAAGGTTGATAATCTGAGCTAAGCAGTAGTCTAACTCATTGACCACACATTGAAGTCCATGGAATTTTTGAAGTTTGCTTAAAAAACATCTAGGACCACAAAGGAGACAAGCAGCTTAGACACCAATCAGAATTGTGATATTTCTGTTCCATAATATTCAACTAGAAACAGTCCATTTGATTTTGATTGGTAGATAAAAAACAATTCTTAACAAAATTTAATAATTCTTAAGAAAAATAATTACGGTAACAATGAAAAAATGTTATCTAGAAGTTGAGTCAGAGAGAGAAGGAAATCTGTTATAAACCATGCATACTAATGTAAGTTCATTTTCAGAATACAAATCCTTCAATAGTCAACATAACACAGACATTTGCACAGACATAATAAGAAAAATAGTCCCAAAGGTGTTTTTTTTTCAAGAGGCAACTGGACTTACTTTGAAGATGTTTCACTTCTCATCCAAGAAGCTTCTTCAGCTCTGACTGGATGGTGGCGAATGCTCCACTTAGAAGTGAAGAAGCTTCTTGAATGAGAAGGGAAGTGTCTTCAAAGAAAAACCATAAAGTCCAGTTGCCTCTTGAAAAAGCACCTTTGGGATATCCATGACCTGGATGACTGAGAATCTCCCTAGACATTTAAGAAAACTAGTCTTAAGATAATTCAGAAATTTCCAGAACTTGAAGCCAGTATGGAAATATTGTTAATGGTTACAGAATACTTATTGACTCTTAAATAAAATATTGGGGAAAAAATACAAACATTTTAATTGTACAACAAGAAGATTGCACATTGCATTATTTGATTATAGATGCCATTTGCTAACATTTAAAATCTTGCTATCTATTTGTTGCTAAAGTGTTGACCTTGTTAGGGTTTGCTCTGAAGAGAAAATAAAATTTTATTTCTGAAAGCATATACAATTCTTTTTTAAAGTGTTTTTAATTTCCATTTCAACTTCATATTTTATTTGATGCTTTGTCCATTCACTGCCTAGAAATCGACTGGCATAATCTGGAAGACAGGAGTATGATAGGTCAATTTGTATCACACATATATTCTGCCCAGAGAATACTTATATCTATATTCTTGAACATGTTATGAAATATCATCTACAGAACAAAATATCCTAACTTGCATTTGCATGGCAATCCTGAGTTCAGAATTATTATGTGATGTTGCCAGGGATGAGTGGATGAAGAACAGGTTGTAATCTGAAAGTGGCATTAGCTTCTCATCAGCAGCAAATTTAGTTTATATCCCATTTGTTCCTCAGCTTCAGGGAAAAAAAAAATATGTGTGCCTCTATTATACTTCTGCAGATCAGAAAAAAATATCATCTGCTTCCAGTTTTGCTAGGACTCTAGGTAAAGGTAAAGGTTCCCCTTGCACATATGTGCTAGTCATTCCCGATTCTATTGGGCAGTGCTCATCTCAGTTTCAAAGCCGAAGAGCCAGCACTGTCCGAAGACATCTCTGTGGTCATGTGGCTGGCATGACTAAATGCCAAAGGCACACGGAATGCTGTTACCTTCACACCAAAGGTGGTTCCTATTTTTCTACTTGCATTTTTTACATGCTTTCAAACTGCTAGGTTGGTAAAAGCTGGGACAAGTAACAGGAGGTCACCCCATTACGCGACACTAGGGATTTGAACCACTGAACTGCTGACCTTTCAATCGACAAACTTAGCATCTTAGCCACTGAGTCACCACATCCACAGACATGCAAATGTATAGTAATTGGTCAGCAGAAAAGTGAAAAAAATGCTACACACAGTATCTAATAAATGATCAATATCTATGATAGATCTTTTTTTTTTAAAGAAATCCTTACCTATGTAACTGATGCATTATAGTATTGTAAGTTTCATGTGAGATGGCATTTTCCATTGCTAAAATAAGGACCATTTTCTTCCATTTTATAACTGAGAATTAAGGATACTATGGAAGTTAAACATTGGTGTAATGTTCTAAATACCTTTGGAAGTATGCATACCATTTAATGGCTTCGCACAAGCCATATCCTGAGGAGATCTTGGATAACTTGTCTGCTTCTTCAGAGAAATAGGTGATAATGGACGCCACAGCACTGTGAGACCTCAACTAAAGAAGAGCATACTCTGGCATTAAGTAGATATTAATTTGGGAGTTTCTTCGTTACTAAAGGACATTGCCTGTCCTTGGCTGGTGCTAAGAATGTTGGCTGAATATTTGCTATCAAAACTGCAGCTGATGAAAGTGCCATTCTGCTATTGCCTCCCATTATTGATTACTTTCTTGAGAGTTCTCATCAGCAAATCCATCCGGTGATGCAGGACAGTGTTGTTTCTTCCACTTTCCCCTTTGGATAGAGAAAGTATAGAAGGTAGTCTTGATTGACAGAAGAAAGATCCATTAATAAATGTAGCTTTAGGGCCCATAGTGTTTGTTTCTTAGTCTGGAATACCTTATAGGACTGATATTGAGTGACTGGTGCTCAAATCTATCACTAATGTAATTTATACCTAAACAACAGATTCAGAGGTGGTACTCAGCAGGTTCTGACCAGTTCTTGAGAACCAGTAGCGGAAATTTTGAGTAGTTTGGAGAACCGGTAAATACCACCTCTGACTGGCCCTGCCCCCATCTATTCTCTGCCTCCTGAGTCCCAGCTGATCAGGAGTAAACCTGGAGTGGGGTGGGAATGGAGATTTTACAGTATCCTTCCCCTGGAGTGGGGAGGGAATGGAGATTTTACAGTATCCTTCCCCTGGAGTGGGGTAGGAATGGAGATTTTACAGTATCCTTCCCCTGACATGCCCACCAAGCCACACCCACCAAGCCATGCCATGCCACGCCCACCAAGCCACACCAACAGAACCGGTAGTAAAATATTTTGAATCCCACCACTGAACAGATTCAATTGCTTCCTGATTCCGTATTACTAGGTCCTTATATCAGCTTACTCTGGTAAGGATGTGAGCTTACCCAAGATTAGAACCAGTGGTGGGATTCAGCCAGTTTGCACCACTTCGGGAGAACCGGTTGTTAGCTTTCTGAGCAGTTTGGCAAACTGGTTGTTGGAAGAAATCATTAGGGCAGAGAACCGGTTGTTAAATTACTTGAATCCCACCACTGATTAGAACCATTGTAAAGATATGAAGTAAGAAGAAGTACTTGGTTGAGAAAGATAGTACCAGGTCAGTAGTTTTGGGATTTGGGACTTCAGTAAAAATGGCTAAAGAACCAGCATTCATCCTAACAATCTTAATAGAGCTGCATTTTTCAACCAAAGAGCTGGAATGGTTTGCTTCTGACACTTGACCAGCTGTGGAAACATCAGATATAAGTGTTTCTATCAAGGCAAAATACCTTTAATGAATCAATGCTATCGTTTTATTCCCCCTAACTATTTTCCCTTATATATGGTGATAAATGGTCTGCACTGGAGTCTCTTAAGGGGTAAGATAAATTGTGTCAGGCTTTCAAGATTCTGTTATTATATTTTATATCAATGAAGAGAAAATTTGTTTGATAACCGTAGAGTTCATGGCAGGCTCAGATCACATATGGTATGGTACCTATTGAGTACTTCTGCAAACAGAAGTGCCCACCAATGGCTTGTTTTCTGGGTATCAGCAATATTGAATGAGAAAACATTCATAACCTCTAATTCTGCTGTACCAGGTGTCAGTTATGAAGTTCTGGAACAATCTCAAAAGCAATAGAATCGTCACAAGATGTGCAAAGTGTTTTGGAAGGCTACTAAATACCTGATTTGATTTGATTCATTTCTTAAAATATGATTTTGGTAAATGAATCTGCTTTGATCAAGTGATTGAATTGAAACTGTGTCAAATCAAAATATTTCTTTGAATCTATACATAACTGTGACTCCAGAATTTCCAAGGGATCTGTCAGGGTTCCAAGTAACACCCCCAACAAAAGAAAACTCCAAGGCTTGAGTTTCCTCAAAGTTCCATTTTATTAGAGATGTCATATTGGCACATCTGGGAAATCCCAAATCTGAAAGCTTCCAGGTTTTCTCCACCCAAGAAAAGTTCAAGTCCCTCCCCAACACCCACAAGTCCATCACATGGTCCAATCAAGCATCGTACCCATTGGAGATGCCTCCCAGTTCCAGCCTACAGGTGCTGGGCAAGATGGCCTTGACATCTTGAGAAAGGAATGTTATTATGACTATATATCACCCCTGCTCCATACAATCCCCCCTCCCAGTTTCCCCACAGTAGTAAACATGGCAGGTCTGAAGGACTAATACAAAAGATGGCTTCCAGGCCTGACAGGATCTTTATATGAGACTGAATGAGCTGGTCATTTGCATTCAGAGAAATGAGTAATGAGCAGTTTTCTCCAAAGGTTTACCTTGATATCTTCCTAGCCACTCTTCCAGCTAATAGTGTCCCAGTATGCTCTCAACCGTTTCAATAGGAAGTGGGAAATTGTCTGCAATTCAAGGAAAGAAAGTACAACTCTTCACTCTACATCCAGTCTTGAATAAATATGTGCCAAAATTGCAATGATTTAGTGCAAATTTAAGATGTGTGACTAGAGGGGGATAAATGACTTCAGTTTCAATTTGCAGTTTAACAATTGAGAACCCATCATTTCAATTGGCCTGATCTGAGAGTCAGTTAAACATTTCTATTGACTATACTATGGAAGCATCAAAATGATTATTCTGGTTGTTGATATTTTTTGGGGGGAGAGGAGGATTGGCAGAAGGGCAGAAAAACAACTCTCCCCCTCCCCTCTCTCTGAGAGAATAAAGTAATGTTAGCTGGATATCTTGATGGACTTTGTTAATATACAGTAGCGGCCAAAATTTTGGAAACCTTTTGGGAAAAGTGCATTTTTGAGGTTTGATGGCTAATAAAACATTACTTTTTTTGGGGGGGGAGTTTCAAGATAATCCTATTCCTCTGATGGAATGGCCTGGGAAGAGCCCAGACCTTAACCCAATTGAAAATCTATGGAGCTGACTAAAGAAACTTCTTAGTCAGAAACGACCCAGCAATAAAACCCAGTTAATAGAAGCAATCATTCAATCTTGGTTTCACATTGTAACAGCTGCAGTACTAAAAGACTTAGTTCACTCCATGGGAAGACATTGTAAGGCCGTAATCCATGCTAAAGGTTACTCAACTAAGGATTAACTGATATGATAATTTTTGTATATCTTGTTTTTTCTACATGTTTCACTTTTCTTCTTTATGCTGTAACTGCTATTCTAATAGCAAATCCTTCATAAAAGTTATTGCATTACGTTCTTGATTCAATTATCTTTCCATTGATATATAATTTTATGATACTACTCCAAAACAAAATGGTGTTATTAGCTAGTTTTAGAAAATACATTTTTCCCAAAAGGTTTGCACAGTTTTGGCCACTACTGTATATTTAAAATACTTATTTTAATTCTAATAGTGTGCACTGTTTGCTATATTGTTCTGTTTATTCACAATATTTTATATGCTTGATATCTTTCTTTCTTTCTTTTCCTGACCAAAACAAAAAACAAAACAAAAAATCAACCAACAACCCTAAAACCTCCTTCTATGCCTCCTTTTAATGAGCCAAAGCAGGGATGAAGAACATCAAAGCAGCTTTCAAATGCCCAAGAATAACATAGATTGAATTAATGCAACAAGTGTGTTACCCTAATATACAGAAGTGTTTAAATGAAGTTTTAAAGTAAATAATTTTCTATTTGATTTTCTGGGATGCCACAAGAATCTCCTGGTACAATGGATTTTATGGAATGGCAGAAAGGTTGGCTAAACCAGTTGGCACATATGCCTAAAGCACCCTATAGGTGTGTCAATGGTTTGCAGTGTGCAATATTATCATATTTATAAATTGGGCTATGGATGTTATTAAGAAGACTTGCCTCCTACTGACATGATAATAAATCAAAGATGACATTCATGACCTTTAGAAAAAGACATCTCACTCACACACACAAATGGACTATTGGATGACGAGGTAATAGAACCAGTTAATAACTTTTCTTATTTAGGAGTAATCTTCTCCATGACTAGGTTTTGGTTTCTCCACCATCAAAGAGTAAGAGCATATATTAAATTGATGTGAAGATGGCTTTTCCGGCAGGCCTGGGGCCATTGATCTCGCTGTTGCGATCTGGGGAGATCCAGCCATGAATGGTGTGAATGGGTTTTAATTGTTTTTAATGTTTTAATTTTTAATGTTTTTATATATGGTTTTTAAATGCATAGTAAGCCGCCTCGAGTCTTCGGAGAAAGGCGGCATACAAGTTGAACAAATTAATTAATTAATTAATTAATTAATTATTGGTAACATTAATACTTCATTGTTATCTGGGTTCTTTACAACCAAAGGTTAAAGTCCATAAATCCAAAGTTACTCCTTTTCTCTTATAGACAGCTGGATTATCGGCCTTAAAATTCATGATATTATCAGGACAAGCATAATACTGGTATTTGAGGAGTATTTTGAATGTAGATAAGAAGTTCCAAGGTGCTGCAGTTTAGCTGAGCTGGGAATATATACAAGTTGTTCAATGTATTGAAAAAAAAATCAGGACATATAATTATTGGTGGAGAATTAACTTTATAGAAAACTCCAAAATTGTGTTTGATAGAACAAACTAAACCTTGGTTTCAGATCTCTCTAATATGTTCAGCTTGACATATTATATTAGGCATTGTGGACTCTCCATTTTCTTGTCCAGTTGTCTCTGGGCAACCTGTTAAAAAGACGCATTCACAAAGAATCTTGGATATAGAAGCTCAAAAAGATATAGCTACCTTCAATAAGTCCAGCACACTGAAATGGATGAGTGCTATAAATACACCTTTCCAACTTAAACATAGGGAAATACAGAAATGTCCAAGAATCTCAAGAGGGTACTCTTTCAAACAAGATATCAGCAGTTAGATACAGTGATCAAATATGGAAGGTTAAACTAATTTTTCTATCATGAATGTACATATACAGTATTTGTAAGGCTCCAGAGATTAAGGAAATAGCACGTATACTGTATTATTTGAATGCCAGGGGCATAGTAAAGTAAGAGATCAATACTCCAAGCCACACAGTAGAAGAATGGTCCACTGGGATCCATACATTAGAACAAAAAAAAAAAATTATCTGTAGTCACAACCCAAATATCACATATAATATGGTGTTTTTTTTTACCCGAGTAAAACAGTTCAGCTGAGAGATGGAAAAAGATATTGAAATATCCATAATGGAAGAATGGATTGTGAAGGTAGCAGAATTAGCAGAAATGACAAAACTGACCTATTTGGTCAGGGAGTAAATAATAAAAAAACATTTTATTAAAAATTGAAAAAAAATTATTAAAAATTGAAAAAAAATATTAAAAATTGGAAAAACATTTCCCTGAAAATAAGAAAAAAGCGAAATGGTGATTTCTGGATTTGATGACTGAAAAAAAGATTGATTAAGGAACAGAAGGAACTATTGTAATGTTAAAGCAATAAAATAAAATATTGTTTATTTTATTTTATTTTCATTCATGTGTTTTGCCAAGCATGTATTAGATATAAGTATATACATAATTATTAATACATGAAATGGATATGAATAAAAGGGAACATTAGGACAGGACGGAAGGCACGCTGGTGCACTTATGCACGCCCCTTACAGACCTCTTAGGAATGGGGTGAGGTCAACAGTAGACAGTTTAAGGTTAAAGTTTTGGGGGTTTAGGGAAGAAACCGGGGTGAAATCCAGCAGGTTCTGACAGGTTCTGGAGAACTAATAGCGGAAATTTTGAGTAGTTCGGAGAACTGGCAAATACCACTTCTGGCTGGCCCCAGAGTGGGGTGGGAATGGAGATTTTGCAGTATCCTTCCCCTGCCCCGCCCACCAAGCCCCGCCCACCAAGCTACACCAAACCCACCAAGTCATGCCCACAGAACTGGTAGTATCCAAAAAAAAAAAAAAAGGAATTCACTACTGGAAGAAACCACAGAGTCAGGTAGTGTATTCCAGGCATTGACCACTCTATTACTGAAGTCATATTTCCTGCAATTGAGTTTGGTAAAGTTTACCTTAAAGGTAAATCTTACCTTAAGGTTTACCTATTGTGTGCTCGTGTATTGTTGTGGTTGAAGCTGAAGTAGTCATTGACAGGTAGGACATTGCAATAGATAATTTTATGTACTACGCGAAACAACAGGTGGAAGCTTGTTGAAGATACTGTAGATTCTTCCTGGAACTAAAGAGAAATTTCCTGACAGTGAGAACAGTTAAGCAATGGAATAGTTTGCTTTCCTGAGCTGTGGGTGTTTCATCACTGGAGGTTTTCAAGAAAAGATTGGACAACCATTTGTCCTAAATCATATAAGAATGCCTTCCTTGGACAAGGGGTTGGATGAGAAGACCTCCAAGGTTCCTTCCAGCTTTATGATTCTAAAGAGGGAGAAAGAATAATGAATTTGTACCTGCTGTAAAGAAGAGCAGAAGTCACTTCTTTAATATTTTTCTTTCTTTGTTTGTATTGTTTTCTGCATTTTTCTCTTTCTGTTTTCTCTTTTTTATCAATTATTTATCTAAAATGCTCATTAAAATAATAATAATAAAAAAATACCCATTTCAATCCAGAACTGCATACCAGGATCAGATTGGGGTAAACTGTGGGGTTGATAAAGAAATATGAATTATATTTTTATCTAATTTCATCTTTTAGTTTATTTTGTTACATTTCATTCTATTAATATTTTGTAGTTGGATGTGATTTCATAGGTAATTAATACAGCATGATTATTGTTCTTGTTGTGATTATTATGATTATTAATAGTAATGTCATATCAGGGTGATCCTAAAAAACACCCCTACACTGAATATTGTGTTTTGACTGGCTGTTCTTTGTAGACTCCAAGCTATGGATGTATGAAAATAATAATAATTAAAAAAATGATGCAGCTCAGTAGGTTACAGATACAGTGAAGATGTGTTGCTCTAAGAAGTAGGAAAACACATCTGGCAGTACATCTGGCTGAAGCACATTTTGAACATAAGGTTTGAGATGTCCCTGGGAATCATGAGTATGTTTTAATAACCGTATCTTTCTGGTGTATTTTCTACTGCTTGGAACAGAGGAGATCTCTGCTTTGACAGAAGAGGAAGGGAGGGGGAAAAGACTCTACAACCTGATAAGCTCTATTTATTTCTAGTAATCCATATTCAATAATTGTCAGAATTTATCCCTCCTACACAAAATCCCCAGTATTTAGCCTCAAAGATTTCCAATGCATGAAATTAAAGCTACGTAATTCCGCTTCCCTTCTACCAAATTAACAAAAGCTGCATCACGTTTTCTTATCGACATGGAAGCTCTTTGCCATTGACTACTTC
This sequence comes from Arizona elegans, assembly GCA_022577455.1. Classification (NCBI taxonomy): domain Eukaryota; kingdom Metazoa; phylum Chordata; class Lepidosauria; order Squamata; family Colubridae; genus Arizona; species Arizona elegans. Next base: position 1,662,661 of record JAKOOJ010000006.1, on the reverse strand, counting down.
TGGTTTTTTATTTTTTTAATTCCCAATTTAATCTACAATCCTGGAATTCTCAATTGATATCTACCTTAGTGCTAATCTGGGCTGATGGTGCTCAGCTGCTGAGATCTGTCAGCATTAGCTAGGTACTGTAACTTCATTAGCAAAAATAAGCATATCGTATTTAAACAACAACAACCCCACAAAAAATTATCCTATCAAATCTTCTCCCCAAACGTTAATTACAGCCCTTGTCCTTCCTATAGACTCACAAGCAAACAAAGTTGAATCTCATCAGTAACACATCCTGCTGAGTGCCAGCAGCATTAAATGGAGGACAGGACATTATGAATCTCATAACCCAGATGTTTTCAGGACTTTTGTTGATGAGAAAGACACGTTGGTAGAGAGGAAATGCACAGGAAATGGGAGGCACAATCTGACTTTTAGCATAATTCCCAAAAAAATGTTCCTTTATGTCCAGAAACATATGAATATGATTTTTTTTTTTGGAAAGGCTATCAGTTCCTTTCCATCATTGACCTAGTTTCCTGGAAGGAGACTTTTACATATATTACAATTATTCTGTGACTAATGCTAGGCAGTGAGTAACGCAAAGCCACCCAGAGCAAATAATGGTCCAACAACAGTTTGATATGCAATTCTTTGGAACTGGGTAGCAAATAGCCTTTGTATGATACTGAGGAGTATAGACTAGGGAAAAAAAGGAAGAGGAGAATATGTATGTCAGCACTCCAAACTGCATTCACTCCGGTGGTGACATAAGAAGGAGAAGGTGGAGGCATCTGGCAAGAGGACGTTTGACTTTTCACCTACTTATTTTCCCTGGAGATACTATCCCCTAGGAGATGGGTTGGGAGGGGGGAAATTCCTTTGAGCTGAAGTAGTAGATAACAGCAGAGTGACTTGGAAGATGGCCAATGAGAAGCAGAGCAGTGGGGAAAGGAAAGAGAGGGTTTGGACCAGGAAGTCAGTGTTGGCTGCAACTGAGTCGGAGTTTCGACTGTTGTTCCTAATAAATGAAAGATTTTGATCAAGGACTATTTGTTTGAAATGCAGTTTATTTGAGACGATACTGAATCCTGACAATGTAGATGTTTATCATTTTATGTATTTTTCCTTTTCTCCCAGGTTAAAAGGAGGAACCTGTAAATTCCTGCCCCACCTCTTCTTTTTAACTTTCACAATAGCACAATTAAGTAGGAGATACTTACTTACTCAAAGTCCCTCCCTCATAAATTACACAACTTGCATTTCAGTATGTTCTCGAACTTATTTACTGCCCTGTAATAACCATTACAGAATGAAGATAGCATTGAATTGTTCTCTTATTTCAGCTTGAGTCCATGCGTGCTGTGCCTAAAAACAATATGTTCTTTTGGTCAGATTAAGTTATGATAGGCTTCCCCAATATATATTAAGAAAATTCCCAGGCTGCGTAGATTGAACAGCATGATCCAATCTCCCCAATTAAAGTTGTCCCATGTTTCTCTAGCAGAGAATAACTCACTATTCACTGTAAAGAGAAAGCAAGCTTGTAGTGGGTTGCCTTCAGAAATATGCCACTGTTCTTATTTTATGATAACTTTCAGTACAATGCTGAATATACTAGAAATACAATAAATCTTTGGAAGGAATTATGAACCCTGGAAATGGTCTACGACAACTTGCCATGGCCAACTCATCATAGCCAAATTGCCACAGCCAACTCACTGTGGAACAATTCTCTATGGGACAAGAGTTACACTAATACCAAAGCAATGGTGGAACAGAATCATTCAAGAAAGGATGCAAAATAAAGGGGCAAAATAAAATGTAAATGACAAAAATTAAAATAATTAAATTGAATTGTTGAATTGTTCCACAGTGAGTTGTTCCCTGGAGAGTTGCCTGGGGCAAGTTGGCAGCCATGGAGAGTTGGCTGTGGTGAGTTGGCCATGGTGAATTGGCTGTGGCAAGTTGTCCCATTCCACCCTGGAAATGATGCTACTCTTTCTACAAGTATGGATTTTTGTCAAACTGAATGACCAGGTCTGAAAATGACTCTTCATTCTCAGAGAATTGAATCACTGCTGAAAGAGGACTGCTATATTTGACTTTCAAAGATGCAAGTGATGAGATGGCAGCAAAGATGTAGAATCAGTTATATTTCTTAACTCTTACCTAGTGGTTGAGTTCGTTCAGCTCAGATATGGTAGACCTAGAGTAACCATCTGTCAAATTGAAATCTTCAGTTCATGGGTAATATTTTCTGATGAGGATATGTAAGATTGCTTGAAATAATTTTGGAAGGTTGAAGCCAAGTTTTCTATGCTTTTAGTAACTGAACAAAGAATAATTCTGCTTGTTTTCTTGTCTAACTATTTTCCTATGTGCCTAGTTTCCTCTAAATGAACTTTGCCTAATTATCAAATCTTGCATGGCATATTATTCAACACAGTGGTGAAATCCATTTTTTTTTACTACTGATTCTGTGGGCATGGCTTGGTGGGCGTGGTGTGGCTTGGCAGGTGTGGCTTGGTGGGCATGGCAGGGGAAGGATACTGCAAAATTTCCATTCCCATCACTCTCCAGGGGAAGGATACTGCAAAATCCCCATTCCCTCCCCACTCCTGGGGGAAGGGTATTGCAAAATCTCCATTCCCACACACTCTCGGGCCAACCAGAGGTAGCATTTGCTGGTTCTCCGAACTACTCAAAATTTCTGTTACAGGTCCTCCAGAACCTGTCAGAACCTGCTGGATTTCACCCCTCATTCAACAGTAATACATGCATGTGTGTGTTTTTTTCAGTAGTGTGATGTACAAAGATTACCAGAAAAAAAAGTTATATTTTATATGAAATGAGTAAGATTTCAGTCCTCAGTCCTTATCTCTATTTAATACAGTAAGATATATATTCAGATTACAGGCATTGCAGTTGTTACGCAGATATATAATGACTGTCTATCTCTGCAATCACTATTTCATAGTTCTCATCTATCCAACTGGAGTACAGAAGAATAGAACTAATCAGTTGTTCATCAAACTGTTCTTAACTGTTAAGAATCATGTACAATCAAGTACAAATGTCTGAGTAGAATTATATATGCACAGTCTTGTCTACATGGTCAGGCTGAAAAGCCAATCTGTTTATATCTGTTTATATCTGAATAATCTTTGTCTTTGCAGTAAACATTTTTTCCATTTTAATAGATATCTACATCTACATCTACATCTTACTCTATATCTTATATCTACATCTACATCTATCTGTCTATCTATCTATCTATCTATCTATCTATCTATCTATCTATCTATCTATCTATCTATCTATCTATCTCTATGAAGATATATATATATATATATTGCTGCCTATTGGGAGATGCCCATTGGGAGGTGCTTGCTGGCTGCCTGAAAAAAGCCTAGAAACTAGTGGATTGTGATTTCACTGAACTAGGGCTGCATAAAAATCTTGGTTTATGTAGGAAGAACCTGGCTAAAGAGAAATACACATAAAGGCCTACAAAAAGTAAAGAAAACATGTGTGTGTGTGTGTGTGTGTGTGTGTGTATACACACACACATACTAGGGACACAATGGCTCAGTGGCTAAGATGCTGAGCTTGTCAATCGAAAGGTCAGCAGTTCAGCAGTTCAAAACCCTACTGCTGTGTAAGAGGTTAAGCTCCCGTTACTTGACACAGCTTCTGCCAATCTAGCAGTTTGAAAGCATGTAAAAAATGCAAGTAGAAAAATAGGGACCACATTTGGTGGGAAGATAACAGTTCCATGTGCCTTTGATGTTTAGTCATGCTGGCCACATGACCATGGAGACGTCTTCGGACAGTGCTGGCTCTTCGGCTTTGAAACAGAGATGAGCACCGTCCCCTAGAATTGGGAATGACTAGCACATATGTATGAAGGGAACCTTTACCTTTACTGTAGATAGATAGATAGATAGACAGATAGATAGATAGATAGGTAGATAGATAGATAGATAGATAGATAGATAGATAGATAGAAGACTTCCGGTCTGGAGCTGCAGCGCCACAGTTGGGGAAAAAGCGGGCTCTAACGAGCCCGTAAAAACCCCAACTGACAAACCACCATCGGATTGGTCTTCAGACCATCCCCCATCTTGCAGGGATGTGGGGTGAAGAAGAGCACTTCAGTGTGCCAAGAGGAACAGGCAAGTTCCTCAGAGGCCAGAGGGAATCCTCAAAGTCGGCGGTGGGGGTAGGCAGCCATGGTGGCTGCCACAAAGCCGCGGCAGACCGGTACACAAGATCGTGCAGGAGAGAAGAAGAAGAAATAGCGAGTATCTCAAAGCCGGGTGAGTGACACCAACCCAGGCAAAACAACTGGATTATTTGGATTTTTTGAAAAAAATAAGACCCCAACTTTAAATAGCGGCTACAGATCTGTGGGGCTTGAAGATCAAAAAGAAAAAAAAATGGAAATAAAGACCCAAGACAGATTTTGTTTTAGTAAATTTTGAAGAATTGGCTTTTAACAACTTAGAAAAATGACTTTTTTTTTTCTTATTTGGAGTGGATTGGAGAAATGTATCTTTGGGAGTTTACACCTTTGAAAGTTAACGAAGCTAATGAAGAAAGACAGATGGATGGCTACATAATTGCCATGGAGTCTGCGGTGACTAAGCAGGAGAGTGGATTGAAAAGATTTCCCCTTCCGTTTGGAAAAGAAATTTTTAAAATGGCTTTTTACCTTGGATTACTTTGAAATTAACATTAGATCTATGGAATTTGGAGATCCCTATTCTGTCCTAGATGATTTTAAGAAGAAAGAAGGACTATTTTGGACATTTGATAATGGAAATTAACAAGTTTAGCAAAAAAAAATTAGGTGTGGCGTAGGAATAAAAGATAGGAAGTTGATGCCTCACACATGGAACAGACATTATAAAGCATTAAAGGAACATACCGAATTTTTTTTTTTAATTTGAACAGATGAACTTTGAAATGGAACATTTATGGACAGATAGGAAAAGGAAGAAAAGGAAGGAATAAAATAGATAAATTTAAATGTAACTAAATTAAAATGTAAAGTTTAAAAGCCTAAAGGTATATATGAATTTTGGATAAAAACAGGAAGGTTTTTGGAGTAATAAAAATAGAAAATAAGAGATGGCAACTAAAATAGAGGATGATATATAGGTGGTTAAAAACAATAAAGAAGAGTATATATTAATGTGAGACAACTTTAAGAAAATTTATTGTTCAATGTAATATGTTTTAATTTTAATATGCAAACAAATGCTAGATTGGTGATTATGCTTGACTAAGGTTTTATTGAACAAATTATAAGATACACAGATTTTAGCAACAAATTGTGATTTAATTTAATATATGCTGGAAATTGATTTGATTTGATTTATTAGATTTCTATACCACCCTTCTCCTCAAGGACTCAGGGCAGTGTACAGCCATATTAAAACACATATAAAGATACAAAATTTAAAACAATTTAAAATTGAGTATATAAAAATTTGGCCCATATATTAAAACACACATACACCCATTCTAAAATTCGTATTAGGCCAGGCCGGCTTGCTGGAACAGGAGGGTCTTCAAGGCGCGGCGAAAAGTACGCAGGTCGGGAATGAGACGAATCTCAAGACACAACTCATTCCAGAGGGCTGGTGCCCCCACAGAGAAGGCTCTGTGGGGAAATGATGATTATTATGAAATATACTGAGAATTAATTTGAAAGAGCATGTTGGGAAACTGACACAAAATAGATAACTATATTGTAAGAGAAAATTAAAATAAGAGGGATGGATACCAACTAGATAAGAGTTTGAGACTCTGAGAAAATATGTTGGAAACTAATTAAAATGCTGGAAATCAGCCAAACACTTATCTAACTTGGTAACATCATCATTGCTAGTGAGTGTTTGCTCCCTAGTCATACACAGTAGCTTACCTTTTCAGTGCGGTGGTGGTGTTCTCCTTGGTAGTTCCTTGATTAGGATACTGTTTTCTGCTTCATTATTTGTCTGCTGTTAATCTCTGCTTATCTGGGTGTTAGCTGCTGAAAAACATGTGTTCTGGACTTTTTGTTTCCTATTTAGCTTTTTTTTAAATTTTGAATAGTATGTAAGTATGTTTTAACTCGATGTGTCTATTGATGGTGGCATTTTCTGAATGACAGGCTTCTGCATTTGTGGATTTACCTTGGTCTAGAATGCTCACAGATTCCCAGTTGAAATGATAGTTGAATCTGTCCATGTGTCATGAAACTAACACATTTTCATCATGTCTTCTGACTGTTAATTACTGTTCATGGATGTTCTTTGTTGCAAGATGTGTGCTTCCTCTTATAGGAAATACAGTATGCCACTTAACAGAAATAGGTTGCCTATAAGAAAAAGCTCATAAAAATCCAACCAGAGCACTTTAAGACATTTGGGTTGGTGAGCATATATTTAATTTTAATAGCGGTTAATGGAAATTTTTGTTGAAAGGTTGAAAAGAATTTGACCATTTATTAAGTGTGGTGTAGGGTAGAATAATTCTCAGAACAAAGAAACCAGATGGAATGGAAGTTTAAAAGTAACTAAAGGAGATTATACACCTGAATATCAAGTAATGGATGGTAGGAGTCAAAGGACTGGTCTAAATCAGGGGTGTCAAACTGGTGGCCCATGGGCCAGATGCGTCACACACAGGCCACACCCACCCCAGCTCTGTGAAGGGGAAAAACATTGTGATATGTCATGTAACAGCAACGTGAGACTGTGAGTTTGACAGTCATGGTCTAAATCCATTGCATGACAGTAAATTAATTACATCTCTCTCTCTCTCTCTCCCCCCCTCTCTCTCTCCCCCCACCCTCTCTCTCACACACATGGAAATTTATAATTTCATTTCCTGTCTATCTAACTTTTCTTAAAACCTGAAGGTTTGTATAGGCTAGCTACAAAAAATTCAGAATTACATTCTTTTTCTAGGGGCAAAAAAACCTCTGTTCTTTGTTTTTGTTAGTTGTGAAGTTGTGTCCGACCCATTGCGACCCCATCAACAATGTTCCTCCAGGCCTTCCTGTCCTATACCATCCTCTGGAATCCATTTAAGCTCACACCTACTGCTTCAGTGATTCCATCCAGCCACCTCGTTCGCTTTTGTCCCCTTTTTCTTTTGCCCTCCATCTTTCTCAGCATTAGGCTCTTCTCCAGTGAATTCTTCCTTCTCATTAGGTGGCCAAAGTATTTGATTTTCATCTTCAGGATCTGTCCTTCTAAAGAGCAGTCAGGTCTTTAGGTCTGATCTCCTTTAGGACTGACCAGTCTAAGGGCCTTGCAGTCTAAGGGACTTGCAGGAGTCTTCTCCAGCATCATAGTTCAAAGATCTCAATTCTTTGGCGCTCAGCCTTTCTTATGGTCCAACTTTCACAGCCATACATTGCAACTGGGAAAACCATAGCCTTGACTATACACACTTTTGTTGGCAGGGTGATGTCTCTGCTTTTTAGTAAGCTATCAAATTTGCCATAGCTTTTCTCCCCAGGAGCAAGCATCTTTTAATTTGCAGTCCCCACCAGTCCTCATCACCCTATTCTTAGGAAAGGTTTAAAAGGGCAAATGATGAAAAATAGGAGAAAAGGCATTGACTGAATTGCATGTTTATTAGGTAAATCTGCAGCTGGTTTCAAAACTACACAGAGTATTCATTGGTGATTCTTCATCAAATTAGAGTGAGATATAAAGAAGGTCCTCTTCAAATTTTTAATTAATGACTGGAGGGAATGCTTATTAAATTTGCAAATAGCATCAAACTGAATGAGATATCAAATACTCTGAAAGTGTAGTGAAGTAGGTTAAAAATGACAGAATCGAATTTAATTGACAAATGCAAAGTTTTTTTTATCTATCTGGAAAAAGTAATCAAATGCACCATAACAAGAGGAAAGTTTCATGGCTTAATAATACATGACAAAGATCTTGAACTGGAATTGATCATAAACTGAATAATAGTCAGCTGTATGACATGACTGCTTAAAAAGACAAATGTAATTTTTGGTTACATCAACAGAAATATAGCTTTAAAATCATGAGAACTAATGTTGCACTAGATTTTGCATTGATAACTCTCCATCTCATTGTATTCAGTTCTAGGTGTGATACTCCAAGAAGAATGCATACAAACTGGAAGCAATGAAAAGAAAATCATGACAACATCCACAGGTTTGAAAACCGGTTCTTACAAGAAAAGACTTGAAGGAACGAGCATGTTTAGTCTTGAGAAATATATTAAGACTTAGGGAACTGGAGGATAAAGCATATGAAGAACAGTTGCAAGAATTGGGTAGGTCTAGTCTAGTAAAAGAAGGACTAGGGGTGATATGATAGCCATATTCCAATATCTAAGAAGCTGACACAAAAAAGAGGGCATCAATGTATTCTCCAAAACACCTGAAGGCAGGACAAGAAGCAACGGATGCAAACTAATCAAGGAGAGGAGCAACCTAGAAATTTCCTAACAGTCAGAATAATTAATCAGTGGAACAACTTGCCTCCAGAAGTTGTGAGTGCTCCAACACTGGAGGTTTTTAAGAAGGGACTGGAGAATCATTTGTTTGAAATGGTATAGGGTTTCCTGCTTGAATAGGGAGTTGGACTACAAAGCTTCCAAGGTCTCTTCCCACTCTGGCATTCTGTCATCCTCTATAATTCCAGCATATAGGAGAAAGAACAATGGTCTTAAATTGTAGCAAGCCAGAATATAGTTGAATAATAGGAAGAAGCAGTTTGGAATTTCCAAGTGAACTGGCTGTTATGTCCTTACAAGGACATCCGCCCGGATTGGCTGCCAGCCACCGGGCGGGAAAGTTTGAATCCCTGTCAGGGGGCGGTGCGTCTGCCGGAGCGAATATAAGGAGAGCTCCGGCAGCGCACGGCAGTCTTGCTACTGTTCTTGTACTCAATAAAGATTACTAATGTAACGAGCTGGTCGCGTCTTCCCTTTCCTGCGCCGATCTAACACTGGCGACGAAGGACTAGAGAGAAGAGACGAACCTCGTGGCACCAAGCCAACAAGACCAAGACTCCGGCACCTGGAACCACAGTAGGCATTTCCAAAGGCATGGCATCCGCTGAAGTCACTTTGCCAGCCCTTGCTCCTTTCCGCCCAGGGAAGGACAAGTGGAAATCCTACGTGGTCAAATTTCGGCAATACCTGAGAGGCAACAACATCAGGGACGCTGACGATGACCGAAAGAAGGGCATCTTCCTGGCCAACTGCGGTTCCGAAGTCCTCGACATGGCAATCGATCTCGTAGCACCACGAGACATCGAGGAAGTGCCATGGGCAGGCCTGCTGCAGATCCTGGAAGACCACTATGCCCCAACGGGAACACCAGTGGCGAACCGTTTCACCTTCCATCAGAGGGATCAGAAGGAAGGTGAGACCATCAAAGAATTCGTGGCCGCCCTATGCCAGATCGCAGCCAGCTGTGAGTTTGACCACGTGGACAACGCCATCGCTGACCGCGTGGTTTTCGGCATGAGGGACAGGGGCCTCCAAAAGAAATTCCTGAGCAGAAAGAAACTCGTGCTCAAGGATGTGGTGGAGGAAGCCACCGCATCCGGAATCTCGGAGAAAGCAGCCGCCGCAGTAAGCAGAGCAAAGGGAATCCACAAGATTCGCTCCACAGCGCAATCGTCAACAGAGGATTCCACAGCTGGATCTGAATCAGAGGGAGAATCCACCGTCCACAAGGTATCCAGACCCCCAAGGCGGGAAACTGCCCAACGGAACTACAAGGGGGAGCGCTGCGCCAGCTGCAGAGGGGACCATGCCAGAGCAACCTGCAAGTGGAGAGATGCGACCTGCCGACGCTGCAACAGAAGGGGTCACATCGCCGAAGCTTGCAGAGCTGAGGAACCAGCCCCAGAGCCCTCCAGCCACCGTCCCCGCGAGAATTGGAAGGATTACCAGAGATCATCCAAACGGTCCTCTGGCCCATCCAGACGCAGAGACGACGAATTCCCCCAGAGCGGAGCGGTCCACCAGACGACCATCGCACACACGACCTCAGACAATGCCACCAAGTTCCACGTGACCATCCACGTGGAGGGAGCACCCTGCAAAATGGAGGTAGACTCGGGCTTGGTCTACTCCATCATGGACTGGCAGCAGTTGAAGCGCCTGCAACCCAGCATCACCAAGCGAGAGCTGAAGCCACTACACTCCAAGCTCGTCGACTTTGGGGGAAACCCCATCGGAGTGTTAGGAAGAGCCAACATCCGAGTCACCTACAAGCAGTTCGAAGGCAAGCTCCCCATCACCGTCGTAAAGGACAGCCGACCGAACCTGCTAGGAGTGGAGTGGTTCAAGCCGCTGGGGCTTTCAATCGAAGGCATCAACCAAATTTGCAGGGACAAACTCGACAACCTCATCGAAGAGTTCAAGGAAGTCTTCGATGGTAAGCTGGGGAAATTTGTGGGGAGGCCAATCTCTTTCAATCTGGATAAGGGAGTCACCCCAATTAGGCTCAAGCCCCGCCGAGTCCCATTCGCCCTGCGGCCTAAAGTAGACGAACAGCTGGATAAGCTGATCGCCCAGGGCGTCCTGGAACCGATCGATCATGCCTCATGGGAGACCCCCATTGTGACCCCACTGAAGCATGATGGGTCTGTGCGCATCTGCGCCGACTACCGTTGTACCATCAACAAGGCGTTGGCACAGAGTGCATACCCAGTCCCAGTAGTGCAACACCTGCTGCATTCCCTGGGATCTGGCTCAATACTCGCTAAACTGGACCTGGCCCAGGCTTACCAGCAATTGCCAGTGGATGAAAAAATGGCGGAGGCACAAACAATTATCACGCACAGGGGGGCATTCAAATGCAACCGCCTCCAATTTGGAGTCAGCGCTGCCCCCGGCATCTTCCAATCCATGATGGAACGCCTGCTCCAAGGCGTTCCAGGGGTGGTGCCTTACTTCGACGATGTGCTCATCTCCGGGGACTCAAGAGCCCAACTCCTTGAAAGGCTCAGGCTTGTCCTGCAGCGGTTCAAGGCCAAGGGTTTGAGAGTCAGGCGGGACAAGTGCATCATAGGAGTACAGGAAGTCGAGTTCCTGGGCTATCTCATTGATAGCACGGGCATCCACCCCACCAAATCAAAAGTGGAAGCAATCCATGAAGCGCCGAGCCCAAAAAACAAAACGGAGCTTCAGGCTTTCCTTGGGTTGCTCAACTTTTACGCCATCTTCTTAAAACAGAAAGCCACAGTTGCTGAGCCACTCCACCGCCTGCTGGGGAAATTGGCGTCCTGGAAGTGGGGCCAGGAAGAGGAAGCAGCGTTCCGGGCCATCAAAGGACTATTGACGTCCAAAAGCGTCCTCATCCAATACAGCGAGACGCTCCCCATCAAGCTGACCTGCGACGCGTCGCCATACGGGGTGGGGGCAGTTCTCAGCCACGAGCTGCCCAACGGCACGGAAGCCCCCATCGCCTACTTCTCGAAAACCATGTCCGGCGCAGAGCGGAACTACAGTCAGCTGGACAAAGAAGCCCTGGCAATCGTGGCAGGAGTGAAGCGCTTCCACGAATACCTGTACGGAAGACGTTTCACCATAGTCACCGACCACAAGCCACTCCTGGGACTACTCGCAGGCGACCAACCCACCCCAACCTTCATGTCCCCGCAGATGACGAGATGGGCCATCTTCCTGGCCGGCTACTCCTATAGGCTCGTGCACCAGCCAGGCACAGCCATAGGAAACGCCGACGCACTCAGTAGATGCCCATCGAAGAACCCGGTGGAAGACCCAGCCCCCACGCTCCATCTATTCCACATAGATGACGACGCCAGCTGTCCAGTCTCCTCCACAGATGTGGCCGCACACACCCAGAGAGACCCCACCCTCCGCCAAGTAAGGTCCTGGATCCTCAGGGGGTGGCCATCGGAACAGATGGAAGAGAGGTTCAGCCCGTTCACCAGGAAACAGAAGGAGCTGTCCACCATAAAGGGCTGTCTGCTATGGGGAGACAGGGTGCTGATTCCAAGCACTCTGCAACGGCGGACGCTAGAGACACTGCACAACGGGCACCCGGGCATCGTACGCATGAAGGCCCTGGCACGGAGTTACGTCTGGTGGCCCTCACTGGACAGAGACATCGAACAATGGGTCTCCAGATGTGACCCGTGCCAAGAAGTCCGCCCCGCGCCACCGCAATCCGAAGTCACAAACTGGGAGACCCCCAGCAACCCCTGGTCGAGGGTCCACATCGACTTCGCGGGCCCGATGCAGGGGCGACACCTCCTCATCGTGGTAGATGCCTTCTCCAAGTGGCTCGAGGTGGTACCCATGGCATCTACCACAACAGAAGCGACGATCCGAGCCCTGCGCCGCCTGTTTGCCACACACGGACTACCGGATGTGCTGGTCTCAGACAACGGCCCCCAGCTCACATCCCTGGCCATGGAGTCCTTCCTGGCAGGACTGGGCATCCGCCATGCCCTCTCCACTCCGTACAGGCCGGCCGGAAACGGACAAGCGGAACGGATGGTCCGGCTCACAAAAGAAGCCCTCACCAAGATGGGCCCGGGAGACTGGCAAGAACGCATCGACAACTTCCTCCTCACCCAGCACATCACGCCGCATGCCACCACCCACAAGAGCCCGACCGAACTCCTCATGGGCAGAAGGTTGAGGTCACCCTTGGACCGGCTGCACCCCCAATACAGCCCGGAAGTTACCGCAACCGCCAGCCGGCCGCTTCGCGCCTTCAGCAAAGGAAATTCAGTTTTCGCGCTGAATTTCAACGGCTCTCCTAAGTGGCTGAAAGGGAAGATTGCCAGCACAACCGGCCCCAAATCCTACACCGTCGAGTTGGAAGATGGACAGGTCGTGAGACGTCACATCGACCAACTCCGGAAAAGGTGGGGGGGAGCACACGAAAACCAGCCTGACGAGGGAGGCCTACAACACCCAGACGGGGTAGGCCTACAACACCCCAGCGAGGTAGACCTACCATACCCAGACGAGGTAGGCCTACCACACCCCTACGAGGCAGAGCAACGCCATCCCGACGAGGTCGGCCCAGCACACTACCAGGCACTGTCACGTCGGCAGTGCAGCGAGGTAGACCGGGGCCAACCGCACGGGGGATGGCAACACCAACCCGGCCAGGTGGGCACCCGGCACAACAGGCCCAGGGACCCCCGACCCAGCCCGCAGGTAGACCGGGACCTGCCCAGAAGGGAAGCACCGCACCCTACCAGTGAAGGCAACCCACGGCAGCCCTACCAGGGAGACCTCAATGCAAGGCGAGTAGACCGGGGACCATCGCAGATGGGCACACCACAGCACATGGGCGAGGGTGGCACACGACTCCCCGGCGAGAGGGACCCCCGCCCAATGCAAGAAACAACCCGGCAACAACAACCCAACCCAGACGACCCCAACCACCAACTGGCGGTAGACCAGGGACTAGGGGGAAGGGAAAGCCGACAACAACCCAGCCAGGGAGGTCTGCGCCACCCCGGCAGGGGAGACCTCCACCGACCCGAGGAGGTATCCCCACAACGACAACCCGACCAGGTCGACCACCACCAACCCGACGGGGAAGGCCAACGCCTGCCCGGCCAAGGAGACCTGCACCAACCCTGCAAGGTCGGACACCGCTACCCGAGCCAACACCACCCACAGCGGGCAGACCGGACCCAAGGGCACCGGCCCGAACCACCCTCCAGACCACAGCGGACCGGGCCGCAGCAGAACCGCAGCCACCGGGAGACCGAGGAAGAGCAAGTGACAGCCGGGGTCTTACCGAGACTCAGATGCTCTTCCCGGGTCGGAACCGAACAGCACCGCCGAGGCGAAAGATCCACAGGCCAGGAGGAAGACCACCAGAACCAGCCATCCAAGGTCTGCGGTCCGGCCGGAGGCGCTGAGGGTGACCCCGCACACTCGCCAGCCGAACCGAGCCCGGTTCCGGGGAAGGATCCAGGAGCCACAGGAACCCGTCCAGGGCGGGGACACGGGAGAAATGAGACTGCGCAGGTCAAGTAGGGTGCCTAGGCGTCCTACGTACCTGCAGGACTATGTCACGTTTATTGACGAACACTGAACTTTTTTTCTTTGGACTAGGGGGGAGGAGTGTTATGTCCTTATAAGGACATCCGCCCGGATTGGCTGCCAGCCACCGGGCGGGAAAGTTTGAATCCCTGTCAGGGGGTGGTGCGTCTGCCGGAGTGAATATAAGGAAAGCTCCGGCAGCGCACGGCAGTCTTGCTACTGTTCTTGTACTCAATAAAGGTTACTAATGTAACGAGCTGGTCGCGTCTTCCCTTTCCTGCGCCGATCTAACACTGGCTAATTTTCTTTCCCTGAGTATCTTTAAGCAGAGGATAGCAAGCTATCTGTCAGCATACTTTAAATTGGGTTCTTGCATTTAAGTAGATGAACGGGATTAGATTTTATGCCCCTTCCAATTCTATGATTGAATTAATACATTGTTGCTAATGTTTTTGTTTACAGTTTACAACTAGACAACATAGTATAAACAGTAGATACCTTCAAATTTCTAGGTTCTACCATATCGCAAGACCTAAAATGGACACCTAACATCAAAAACATCATCAAAAAAGCACAACAAAGAATGTTCTTTCTACGCCAACTCAGGAAGCTCAAACTGCCAAAGAAGCTGCTGATACAGTTCTACAGAGGAATTATTGAGTCTGTCATCTGCACCTCTATAACTGTTCAGTTTGGTTCTGCAACCCAACAAGACAGACACAGACTTCAGAGGATAATTAGAACTGCAGAAAAAACAATTGCTACCAACCTGCCTTCCATTGAGGGCCTGTATACTGCACGAGTCAAAAAGAGGGCTGTGAAAATATTTATAGAACCCTCACATAACATAAACCATTTCAACTCCTACCCTCAAAATGATGCCAAAGAGCACTGCACACCAGAACAACTAGACACAAGAAGAGTTTTTTTCCAGAATGCCATCACTCTGCTAAACAAATAATTCCCTCAACACTGTCAAACTATTTACTAAGTCTGCACTACTATTAATCTTCTCATCGTTCCCACCACACTTCTCATTCCACTTATGACTGTATGACTGTAATTTTGTTGCTTGTATCCTTACGATTTATATTGATATTGTTTCCCAATATGATTTGATTGCTTATTTGTACCCTATGACTATCATTAAGTGTTGCACCTTATGATTCTTGATGAATGTATCTTTTCTTTTATGTACACTGAGAGCGTATGCACTAAGACATATTCCTCGTGTGTCCAATCACACTTGGCCAATAAAAAATTCTATTCTATTCTATGTATATATGTATGTATGTATAAACTACATACATACATAGGTATATACAAAGACTAATTTTAGTTTAATATATATTATATATGCATTTCTGTAAGATGTGTGTACACATACTTTTTTTATACTCCAACATTTTCAAATGGATTTTTAATCTCAAATTAATAAACTGAATAAAACAGCTTAATGTAAGAATAACTAATAGGAACTGAAATGTTATTAATTTATTCTCACTAGAAAATTTTGCAAACAACCTCTACTACCTCCCTCTTCCCCATGTAACTGTCATTTTAATGTACATAACAAGAGGCAAATATACATCTAAGAATATATGCTTCGTCTCTTAACTAGGTTCAGTCAATTGGAAGAAATTATCATCAGTCTAATCCAATAAAATTTAATATGTATAATACCCACATGTAACAATTAAAATTCTCTTGCGTGAGTTCTTATTTTGCCCCTTTTAATATCGTACATCATTCTTCAAAAACTCTGCTTTTTGTAACGGTTTTTTAAAACCGATTTTATTAGAATTCCTTCTGCTGCTGCTACCCTTCAAAACACTGTGAACTTTTCATTAAAATGAAGCATCTCAGACTTTCCTTTGATCACCAATTTCTGGGTCACCAATTTATTTACAAACATTTTACTTCTGTTGTTATTTGGAAATGAAACCGTGCATCCAACACCAAGACAATATTGATTTACTACTCCAGCATAAAGTGGCTGCGACTTTCCAATTGCCAAATTGTTTCTGGTTCAGCACATGTGATCTTGAGCTGTCATCCCACCGTTTATCTCCGGGGTATAATCATTCCTGTTCTTTGCCACTTGGAACATCAGATTCCAGTGTGGGAGCAACAGCTTTCTTTCCGGTAGGAATGGTTAAAACTCCAGCTGTAAGTCCCTCCATAAACAAAGGCTTAATTAATCAGTGAATCACCGAAAGTTGTCTGGGAACCTTGTGTGGGAAACTATTTATTTATACTGACATCTTATGAAGTGTTTGCAGAGATGGATCAGATTTGGCAAGTAAATGAAAATGAAATTTGCCATGGCAACCGTGGCCATATTTAAGAAAAGAGGCTTTATTTGTTTATTTATTTGGGCACCATGCCAATATCAGAGAAAATGTGGGAAGAGACACCTACAGTAGTATGGTCATGTTCTACAAGCCGCACCCCAAACCATTACCTACATCGCCTTCCAATTTAATATAGATGGCAACTGCCTCCATGGAAGACCAACACAAAGATGGCAGGATACAATAAAGGCGGACATGAAAAGTGGCCAGTTGGACCTGGATGCTGCATTTGATCATGCAAAATGATGCCTGTTGACCCAAAAAGTGGATCCTGCACCTGTGAGGAAAATGCTAGAATGATGATTGATTGATTGATTTAGTTATTTAGTTATGAGATCTGCCGTTCATATGAAAGTTTGCAAAATGTGTTGATATATTAATAAAATTAAATATATTTTAATAGACTAGAATAACAGAGTTGGAAGGGACCTTGAAGGTCTTCAGGTCCAACTTTCCTGCTTAGGCAGGAAATCCTATACAATTTCAGACAAATGGTTATCCAATCTCTTCTTAAAAACTTCCAGTGTTGGAGCCTTTAGAACTTCCGGAGGCAAGTTGTTCCACTGATAAATTGTTCTAACTGTCAGGAAATTTCTCCTTAGCTCTAAGTTGCTTCTCTCCTTGATTAGTTTTCACTCATTGCTTCTTGTCCTACCCTCAGGTGCTTTGGAGAATAGCTTGACTCCCTCTTCTTTGTGGCAGCCCCTGAGATATTGGAACACTGCTATCATGTCATCCCCAGTCCTTCTTTTCATCAGACTAGACATACCCAATTCCTGCAACTGTTCTTCATATGCTTTAGCCTCCAGTCCCCTAATCATCTTTGTTGATCTTTTCTGCATTCTTTCTAGAGCCTCAACATCCTTTTTACATCATGGTAACCAAAACTGGATGCAGTATTCCAAGTGTGTCCTTACAAGACATTATAAAGTAGTATTAACACTTCATGTGATCTTCAGTCTATTCCTCTGTTTGTACAGACTAGAACTGTTTTGGCTTTTTTGGCAGCTGCAGAACACTGCTGGCTCATATTTAAATGATTGTCCACTAGGACTCCAAGATCCCTCTGACAATTGCTACAATTGAGCAAGGTACCACATATACTGTACCTGTGCATTTTGTTTTTCTTGCCTAAATGTAACAGTTAGCTTTATTTGGAGAGAGGGATTATTTAAGTGGAGAAGGAACAACTACAATTTGTTGCTCTCTGCTACATTTCTATTCTTCCATCCTTCAGGGAAATCACTGCTGGTTAGTTCTGTAGTATGGAAGCAAAAGCTGGTGTTTTCTGTTTCCTTTCTATGATTCTATCTCTCCTTATTTCTTCTTCAATACAACTGCCTGTGTGATATAAAACAATAACAACCACAATACAATGTTCTGTTGGCCCTCTATGGTTCTTAAGCTTTTCAAATCTGAAAGAAAAGCTTAGTGGTAAAATCCAAATTTTTTTACTACTGGTTCTGTGGGCATGGCTTGATGGGCATGGTGTGGCTTGGTGGGTGTGGCAGGGGAAGGATTCTGCAAAATCTCCATTCCCACCCCACTCTGGGGCCAGCCAGAGGTGGTATTTGCTGGTTCTCCGAACTACTCAAAATTTCTGCCACCGGTTCTCCAGAACCTGTCAGAACCTGCTGGATTTCACCCCTGGAAAAGCTGTTTTATCTAATATAGGCTTCTTTCTGCAGAAGCTTGCAAGATGAGAACCA
The DNA here is from genome assembly GCA_022577455.1 of Arizona elegans. NCBI lineage: Eukaryota > Metazoa > Chordata > Lepidosauria > Squamata > Colubridae > Arizona > Arizona elegans. The sequence goes on along the minus strand of JAKOOJ010000006.1, from coordinate 1,644,573 downwards.
GTGTTTGTTCAAAGTCAATGTATAAATGGAGAATAGATCTCTGTGACAGTCAAAACAGAGGAAAATTGCCCAAAGTGGGAGGAAAAAGAACTAGGATAAGTTAAAATGTGACCATCCACCTTTCGTATTATATTGTGGTCTCTCAGTTGGTCCTTTGAAATGCACTCCAACACACCAACCAGGCCAACTGCCAGTTCTATTAGAGTAAGTGACGGTGTGTAAGGAAGTGTATCAGAGGCTAATTGGTACAGCTCTTAAGAAAGTTAATTCCTTATGTTCAATCTTCCTAGAGAACAGTATAGCTGCCTACCCAAAGTGCTTTGGGTCCCTCTGATTTAACCATGCAGAAAAGGCAGACACTTGTAGTTAAGGTTGATGCCAGGCAGAGGTGGGTTTCACATAAGTTTACCACCGGTTCACATGCGCACCAAAAATGTGAGCGTATGCACCTTCCGTGTATGTGTGTGGCCTTCCGTGCATGTGTGTGGCCTTTTGTGCATGCACTTTGCTCTCATGTGCAGCTTGCACATATGCACGCGTCTTATAAAACATGGCTAAATAGAATGGCATAGCACCAGGGTGGGTTGGCCAGGACGAGGCAGGCCCACCCACCCGCAGGTCGCCACTACCGGTTCACCTGAACTGGTTCGAACCAGCTGAATACCACTACTAATGCCATGTGGGTTCCACTTACCTTTACTACCGGTTCGCAGCGGGATGCACAGATCACCAATGATGACGTCTTGCTGGGTGGGTGGAGCCTCCTGCCAGGTTTACTACCGGTTCTATAGAACCGGACAGAATCGGGAGCAACCCACCACTGATTGGTACCAATCAAACTCTTATCAAACTCTTATCTATAAGATATTGGGTTATTGTCATTGTGAGACTTAAAAACAAACCACTCCCTTTCGAATCCCACAGTGAAACATATTATCTGGAACAGATGAAATATGAGATGTTCTGAATGTTTGGTTTCTTTTGTAGTCAGATTATTTCCAGAACACTCAGCATGGGCCCTTGTAAAGTTAGAATAGTTCATTTTGGAAGAAAAAAAATTCTGCCACATAATTTTTGCAGAAAAACTCTTACTACTCCTGCTGCTCCTGCTGCTGCTGCTCCTCCTCCTTCTCCTCCTATGGTCTCAGGGCAGTAGTGGGTTTCAAATCCTGTCACCACCGGTTCGCTCTTGGGTGCACACTCACTCGCGCACGATGCTTCTGCACAGAAGCGTCTGGATGGGTGGGCGAAGCCTCCTGCCGCCACTGCTACCAGTTCGCCCATCTGGGATGAACCGGTAGCAACCCACCACTGTCTCAGGAGAAGCTCCACTCTAAAGCTGTCTTGCAGTGTTCAAGACTTGGCAATTGGGAGTACAGTGCCTGTTGAGCTCATGCCAGAAATGCAGTAGTATTGTATGTTGAGTTGGCCTTTTGTGGACATGCATACATTTTCTCTTTTTAGCTCATTGTTTAATTCTTTTTAAAGTGTAAACTGCCCAGAATTGTTTTAGAGTTGGGCCTTCTCTAAATGCAATTAATTAATTAAAATTTCCTTCTCCGCACACTATCAAATATGAATATAGCTATCCAGGCACCCAGGCCTCATGTAGTCCTTGAATTCTCCTAGAAAATATTTCAAATATCTCTAAAAGGTTTGGAAACAACAAATTATCAAGAAAGAAAACACGATGGATATATCTCCTACATTGTAATCCCCATAAATGTGCCTGCATTTTTTCTTATATTAAATAATGTCATAGGCTATGGGTGAACACAATAAAGCGATAATGATATCTATGGCTTGGTCTTTTGTGAAAACTAAGCCTTGTAATTTACTGATGCTAAGTATTATTCTAACTATTATTCTTGTGCTGGTGCTGGTTAATAATACAAATTGTTGCAGAGTTGCATTATTTATAGTCATTCCTGTGTCTAATTAGTGACTTTTTCTTTCCCAACCCCATGTTTAAGGGGCAATTGTGTGGCTATATTTGTCGTCATCACAATTAAGTGGTACTTTTATGATTCAGGCAGCTCTGCAGTTGTAGGTGTTTTGAAAGAACAAACAGTCACTTTTCAAGATTGTGTGGGAATTATATCCACCTTCTTTGTTCATTACATAGCTTTGGTCTGTCACCCAAATGCGTACAAAAAACTTTGTGCTACAGTAGGTCCTACCTAACTCCCACACCCTGTTTTTTTTTAAGGTAAAGAAGCTTTAACTTTGGTAGGCCACCTAAGTGATACAGCTATTTGAATAAATGTAGTGCTTACATAGATGGTGATTCTTGTACAAAAATGCCATTGCTCTTCTTGCTTTTGTATCATGGCCTATTGCAGGGCTGTCAAACTCACGGCCCACAGGCCAGATGCATCACGCACCGGTCACGCCCACCCCCAGTTTAGCGAAGGGGAAAAAAGACTCGATACATCACATGATGCTGCTGTGATGATATGAGTTTGACACTCCTGGCCCAGGGGTGCTATTCAGAAGGTTCTGACAGGTTCTGGAAAACTGGTAGCAGAAATTTTGAGTAGTTCGGAGAACTGGCAAATACCACTTCTGGCTGGCCCCAGAGTGGGGTGGGAATGGAGATTTTGCAATATCCTTCCCCCAGGAGTGGTGAGGGAGTGGAGATTTTGCAGTATTCTTCCCCTGGAGTGAGGTGGGAATGGAGATTTTGCAGTATCCACCAGGAGTGGGGAGGGAATGGAGATTTTGCAGTATCCTTCCCCTGCCACACCCACCAAGTCACGCCCACAGAACCGGTAATAAGAACATTTAAATTCCACCACTGCTCTGGCCTATTGTGTTACTTACTGCACCAAGGCCTGTCAGGTGTGTGTGTGTGTGTATGTGTTTCTGTTTTATTGCTTTATCTATTTCCAGAAATTTTCATTCAGTTTACAAAATTTGTGGTCAAGAGTCAAATTGAATTTTGTCTCTGAAGGTAAGAATGATAGTTGATGAGGAAGCCCGTGGTGTATTGTTACACAAATGTGCTCTCAGGTTCATCTTATGGTCACTCATTCACACACTCACAGTCCTAACAAACTGCCACACTCAAATCACTTCCAATTGAATACTGAGGCACAGATGGTTCGTTAAAATACGTGGAGACCCAGTGAATTTAAAATAGTAGCAACGTTTTACTGTTTATCAAGTATTATCTATTTGCTTTTACACACACTCTCTCTCCCTCTCATCCACACTTCCCCAATGTCCACAGTGAGGCTGCGAGGTAGTAGCCAGAGGAATAGAAGCCGCCAAGTCCAAAAATGACTCAAAGAGTTGGCAGACTTCAGGATCCCTTTTTATCCGCTAAAGTGCTTGCTTTGTTGGTGGGAGGGGCTTCCCATCCTTTGTTAGTGAGACTTGGGGAGGGCCTTGCCATGTGCTCGGGTCCAAATGTTGTCCTTTTGTTTTCTTAACAATTTGATTCCTTTCCCTGAGGGATCTTTTTCTGGCTTTTGTTCACCCTACTTACGTGCCTTCACTACTGTTAGGTATGGTGGCTTCGGCCTAGTCTCACAGTATATGGCAGAAGATTTAGTCACAAGCATATTTAGACAAACATGAGAAATGGCATGCTACCAAACCCTGGTGGCCTGCTGGTAGTCCATGCAAAGCAACCTTATCCAACAAAGTACTTTCCTGATGCCGCAGGCTACAATTTAGAGAATTGCCATCCAGCTTATCTATTGCCAGGATACCTCTCCAAATTTATAAACTGGGTTTGGAAACAATCAGAGGGCAAATACACATCAAAGTTGGGATTCCTTACTGCACTTTTTGGAAGCTGCATTTTAAACATTTGTTTTGAATAAGATATCTTGGTCTTGCTTATCATTTAGAAACAGGCAACACTTGTGTTTGGAAATGGGCTAGAAGTATGAAGGTTAGATGCAAGGAGATTAAAACCAGATAAATCCATTACAATAACAATGCACAGAATTCAATCACCCCTCTTATTTGAGAAACAAACTATTCTTGGACTTTTAGGGTGGCAAGTGGGAAGAATCTGTCTCACACCCTAGTTTCTCACTTGCTGCCTTCTTTCCTGTTGCCTCTGTTTCAGCAGGAATTTGGACTTCTGTTTTCATGATGCTTCTGGCAACATAGCCTCTAGGTACAAATTCTGTATTCTCCCCCACCATGCCCATCATTTAGAAACACTGCTGTTTATTGGCAGCTAGTATGATGTTGGTTGAAGGCTGAAAAGAAAGAGACGGGAAAGAAAGAACACAGATTCCTTGTAATCTGTCAGGCAGCCCTTGCCTCCACTCTACTGTCAGAGTTTATTGAAGCACACACAGCAGATTATTAATCAGGATTCAAAAATGTCTTCATATACATAACAACAGATAAGGCATACAAAACATTTGTAGGTTTTTCCATATTGTAGAGAAGAGAAATAGCAAATACAAACACCACACAAAATGGAAATGCAAAATGGAGAAGGCAAAATGGAGGAGACAAAAAATGGAGGAGGAGAGAGAAGCTAGTGCCCTCAAGCTTATATACATGACAGTTAAGCCACGCCCAGGCTCCAAACTGTCTCTTATGGTCCCATACAACAAATACTATGTTTCAGTTACCAAACAGCCCTCATTGGCTGACCTATTGCTATGCCCTATTCCAGTTCATGATTATACTCTGACATCTGCCTCCATCCAATACTGTTACAAATCATTCCTAAGAGATACCAATATTTTTTCCTTCCCATGTTTGTGCCTGAATTTTCTTTCATAATCCTTTGCAATTATTACCCCATCACCTTACAATCTTCCAGAAAAAAAAAGGTTAGATGTAGAACAATAGTAGGTCTGTTGGAGAAAAGATGAACAAATCTTTTCAAAGCCAATTTGTACCTCACTGATGAGGTACAAATGAGCCATTGATCATAGGTATGAATCACCTTACTGCTTCCTCCCCAGGAGCCTTGAAGAAGGTGGAGTAAAAGCATGCTCACAACCCTGTAGAATTAGCATCCCAAATGATTATGTCCAAGTCCTCTAGATCACAGGTGTCAAACTCATAGCATCACGTTGCCGTCACGTGATGCTTCATGATGTTTTCCCCATTTGTGGAGCTGGGGTGGGCATGGCATGTGGTGTGACGCATCTAGCCTGTGGGCCACCAGTTTGATAACCCCGCTCTAGATTCGGGGGTCAAAAGCCTCCCAGATATAACTGCAAGAAATTACTACTTTCAATTTATTAGATTCTAACTGCCCTCAGATTGGAATCAATATATTTTATTCACAAAATGATCAGCTAAATGCTCACCACATACATAAACAGACCTTCCACTCTTTCCTCCCCTCTTAAATTCTGGTTAGTCTAAACAGGGCAGCTGGCCAGAATTCTGTAAATGCATGAAGAAGGAGTTAACCTTATCACAGTATAAGCTTGAACCTGAGGTTATCGCTATGTCTAGTCTTGTTTGTACCTGAACTTCTACCAGCATTCACCTATTTCATTTCTTGAAGCTCCTCAGTATACTTAGTGGCCTCCTTGGATCAGTGGGCAAGAAGAAGCTGTTCAGGAACAATCCTATCAAGTCAATTATGCACATGACTCAAGAACAACTGTGCTGACAGAACAACTTTCCGGGTACATTAGAAATTCTCCAAGCACACTAGATAATCATATTGTCCATTAGGAATCTTGAATGGACCACTTTAATCAGTCCACCCAATTTTGAGTAATCATCTGGATGAAACTTTATAACCATTATCAGCTGACATGATAACAAAGAAGCCTTATAAGTTTCAATGTCATAATGCCACAATGACACTGGATTTCAATATTCTTATTTTAGGAAGCTTACAAGAATAATGGGACTTTTGCTTTTGGCTCAAGCCATTTCTGAGATTTTCTGTAAATATCTAGGGTGAGGATAGGGTGGAAAAGAAATGCTAAGCCTGGTTACAAATTACCATATTTTTCAGAGTATAAGACGCACCGGAGTATAAGATGCACCTACCTTTTTTGGTGAGGAAAAGAAGAAAAAGAAATCTCCCTCTGCCTCTGCCTCTGAGCAATTTTGCATCGTTGGAGCAAACAGCAAACAGCCTGCTTTACTTTCATTTTCATTTTCAGCATAGCTTGATTAGCACAAGGGGAAAATAAAATCTGCTCCAGCAATTTACCTCTTTGCAGCAAGCAGAAGAGCCCTGCGGAAAACAGGTAAGAGCAAATCAGCTGAGAGTCGGGAGGCCAATCCAATCAACTTGTGCTAATTAGGCTATGCTGACGCTGAAATGAGCTGTTTTTTCTTGCTGTTTGCTTGCAAGGAGGTAACTGCTGCAAGGCAGAGGCTAAAGGGTGGGGATCAGTGGTTGAGCAGGGCTACATTTGGTGTATAAGACACACCTAAATTTTCACCCCCTTTTAGGGAGAAAAAAGGTGTTTCTTATACTCCAAAAAATACAGTAAATAAATTGTTGCACAATCCAATTCAAGTCTTTGCCACAACTTAAATCAAGCAGTTGCAGTGATCTGTCTCAGAAAGCTATCCACAAGACTAACTGCATCCATTTGTGACTGTTCAGTGATGTGAAAAACATATTTCCAGTGGTTAATAATGAAAGATGCAGAAGATTTTAAAAATTATCTAAGCGCTGCACTACAATTGTTCTTGAAAGCCAGGCTAGCAGCATTTTTATGTATGCTTGTCATAACAAAAAACGTAAATGCAAATCTTTATAACCTTTACACTGTCAAGGAATGATCTGTTAACCGAAAAGTGCAACATTTGGACCAATTTGGAATCCATTCTAATAAATATTGCAATATGTCATGCATGAATTAGCAACAAAACCAAACCACCTAGTTAATGAACTTGGAAAACCTGCAGTCTCCTTCATCTCACAGCTTAATAGAAATCAGATATAGTGATGTTGTTGAGTTGTAAACTGGAAATTCAAGAACCTAAAGCAGAGCTGTAAATTTCTTTTTCAACAGCATACTACCATCAGGGTAGTCAATAATAATTGTTTGCAGAAAATTGCTGTCTTTCTTCAGCTTCTGCTTAGGAAGTGATTTTATCTGAGTGTATTAGATTTTATTTGACACTGAGGAATTCAAACAAGTTATACCAGATCTATAAAATGTAAAAGCATTTATATCAAGGATATGTTACAAAAATGGTGGTTGGAAACTCTGTGTAAGTGAAGTCTCAATTGTACCTTAACTACAAAAATTGTTTCTGGTTGTTTATGTTTCTGGCCTTGCATAGGCATGTACTATCTAACAATTAAGTAATATGAAAGGATCTCAAGAGAACTTTTGGGTAAGGTCAGTTGCAATGAAAAGAGTGAGATGATGATTACCATATTTTTTGGAGTATAAGACGCACCGGACTATAAGACGCACCTACCTTTTTTGGTGAGGAAAACAAGAAAAAGAAATCTGCCTCTGCCTCCCAGCAATTTTGCCTCATTGCAGCAAACAGCAAATAGCCTGCTTTACTTTCATTTTCGTTTTCAGCATAGCTTGATCAGCACAAGAAAGAAAAAAATCTGCTACCAGCAATTTACTTCCTTGCAGCAAGCAGCAAAGGCTTGTGCAAAACAGCTAAGAGCAAAACAGCTGAGAGTCAGGAGGCCGATCTAATCAACTTGTGCTAATTAGGCTGTGCTGAAGCAGAAAGGAGCTGTTTCTTCTTGCTGCTTGCTGCAAGGAGTTAAATTGCTGGGAGGCAAAGGTCATAGGGTGGGGGCCAGTGGGTGGGTGGGGCTACATTCAATGTATAAGACACACCCAAATTTTCACCCCTTTTTAGGGGTAAAAAGGTGCGTCTTATACTCTGAAAAATTTGGTATTATTATTTTGTCAAAAGAAGCAATGCAAAAATCAATCAGTAGAAGATGTTGTCCATGCTGCTCCTTTTTGCAGTCCCCCTTTTCAAGTTTCTTCTGGGAATTAGAAGCTACACTGAAATGGGAAGGATACTACAAAATGGTCGAAGGATCACTACTTGGTTTGTATTCAGTGAACTTTATATCCAGGTACATAGTACATGCAAGATTGCAACCTTGATGTCCTTAATAATGATCTGTTCCCACACATTCTACAGATCTACAGTTTTCAGTATAAAAGGGATTGGTAAACGGAGTTTTTATCTTGGAACCGTACAGCATTTTTGTGTTTACGTTTCGTGATTACTCTGAGTATAACAGAATAACATAATTGAAAGGAACTTTGGAGGTCTTCTAGTCCAATCTCTTGCTCATGCAGGAAGCCACTGGTGGGTTGCCCCTAGTTCAGACCAGTTCGCAAGACCCGGTAGTAAAACTGATGGGAAACCCCGCCCACTGCCCTGGATGTCGTCATTGTCAATCTGAGCATGCGCACAAGCTACTGCGCATGTGCAGAAGCAAGGCGCACGAGCAAAGCAAGCGTGCACACTATCCCGTTGCGAACCGGTAGTAAAGATAAGTAGAACCCACCTCTGCAGGAAGCCCTATACCAGTGACGGTGAATCTTTTCAGCACCAAGTGCCAAAACCGGAACATGCCCCAGAGTGCCAGAAACCAGAAGACCAGGTGGCTGGCGCATGCATGTGCACCGGCCATCTGTTCTTCCGGTTTTTGGCACTCTGGGGCGCAGAAAGATGTGCACCAGAAACCAGAAAAGCAGGGCTCTATGCATGCCATAGGTTTGCCATCATGGCCCTATACCATTTCAAACAAATGATTGTCCAATCTCTTCTTAAGAACCTCCAACACCCACAACTTCTGGAGGCAAGATGTTCCACTGATTAATTGTCCTAACTGCATATAGTACATCTCGTACATTTTGTCAATATACTGTCGATTATATACACAGTATGTGTAATATTTATGCATAGAATTGCCTCTTATTATATTGAATAATTCTGTTTCACTTGGGAAAAGATCTGTAATTAGATCCTACATCAGTTATAAAGTTATTAAATCAATAATTCAGTTTGTGCACTTCAGAGTAAGAGAGAGAATATATATATATATATATATATATATATATATATATATATATATATATATATATATATATATATATATATATATATATATTCTTACTTTTAGTAGGTTTTATGTATATTTTTCTTTTAGCCAGGTTTTTCCTACGTAGCCAAGATTTTTCTACAGCCCTAGCTCAGTGAAGGGCTACAGCTAGGGCTGTAGAAAAATCTTGGCTACATAGGAAAAACCTGGCTAAAAGAAAAACATATGTATGTATGTATGTATGTATGTATGTATGTATGTATGTATGTATGTAGGTCTTTGGTTATTTGGGTTTTTTATGTACAGCCATAATAAAACAATCCTAGCACAAAAGTTAAAACCATTTAAAATAATTTAAAGCATTTGGCCATATTAAAACCCCTAACTAAAACCCCTTTAAAACCATTAAAAAACCCAATTAAATTAATTCATTCGGTCAGGCCGGCTTATATATAATATATATATATATATATATATATATATATATATATATATATATATATATATATATATATATATATATATATATATATATATATATATATATATAATTTATATTTGCTGATAAAGAAACAAAAGGAGACTAGTATAGAAGTATTTCAAGCTATTTAGCTTGAAATAGCCGTACCCTTTCTTGGATTCGAACTTGGGTCTCCCTTTATTTCTTTATTAGCAAATATAAATTTAGTATAAAATAGTTTGTCATGAATGCGACTGCTTGAGGGCTCCTGGATTGGAGCTGAAAGGCGAAAGGGAAGCAGGATGCTCCCTTTCATATTGGGCTAGATCAGGTGCTTCGATAGAAAAACACTTTTCAGCTCAAAATTGGGTCTGATGTTTAATCCATCTATCAGTCAATGTGTTCATTTGTACTTCCCCTGTCTATGGAGATGTAGCATTCTAACCTCACTGATTAAATCACAGCAATACTAAAACATTAACCTTGAAGATAGACTTATCTGTGACAAAGACATAACTATTTTAGATACATAGGTGTCAGTAAATAGAATTCATTTGGGAAAGGTGTGTCATTCAAGGTTCTTTCTTGATTATAGCAACATTTACAACATATAGTAACTGTCTCAATAGCAGGTTGCATGTAGACAAGCGTTGGCTGTTTCAAAAGACTTAAGCAGAGTTAGTCCTAATCAATATTTGGTTGGGAAACCATTGGGATTCCTAGGATAGTATAGGATAAATTAAAGTGGAAAGGGGGGAGAAGGTGATGGTTGTGGCAAACCAATTCTATACAATTTCCAGGAAAACACTATAAAATTTCCTTATAGTAGCCAGGTATCAACTAGTAGTCTTCATGATTGCTAAGTGCATCACTAACTGTTTAGGTTGAGAAGTTAAGGAAGGTAGTGCTTGAATGGGGATCCTCCATGGAAAATCAGCACTAAAACAGTTCCCACATATAGAGGTATATGACAAGTTGTAAAGGTAAAGGTAAAATTAAAAGTTTCCTTTGCACATGTGTGCTCTCATTCCCAACTCCAGGGGGTGGTGCTTATCTCTGTTTCTAAGCCGAAGAGCCAGCACTGTCTGAAAACGTCCCCGTGGTCATGTGGCCGGCATGACTAATTGGCAAAGGCACACAGCACGCTGTTACCTTCCCACCAAAGGTAGTCCCTAATTTTCTACTTGCATTTTTTACATGCTTTCAAACTGCTAGGTTGGCAGAAGTTGGGACAAGTACCTGGAACTCACCCCGTTATGCGGCATTAGGGATTCGAACCGCTGAACTGCCAACCTTTCAATTGACAAGCTCAGCATCTTAGCCACCGAGCCACCACGTCCCTTTTTGACTCAATTACTTTTTAATTTATATCTCAATCCAATCATTCAAACACTTGCAGATTACACAATTACAGTGTTACAGTATGCCGAAGATGTCATTATTATTATGTCTACTTCACAACTGGGAATATGGGGGGGGGGGAAACTTTGGGGCATGAGCTTTATTTTGCACAGAATAAAAGCTATCAATGAATTATCAGAAAATTAAAGCTAGTTTTTGGCTGACATTTTTATTTGTTTGTTTGTTTGTTTGTTATTTATTTAGTCAAGAATGTATTTTATAACAGATACAAGTGTAAACATAATTATAAATACATGAAAAGGATACAAATAAAAGAAAACATTAGGACAGTGATGGTAGGCACTTTATGCACACCCCTTACAGACGTCTTAGGAATGGGGGGAGGTCAACAGTAGACAGTCTAAAGTTAAAGTTTTGGGGATTTGGGGAAGAAAGTACAGAGTCAGGTAGTGCGTTCTAGGCATTGACAACTCATAAAATCTCTAAATGGCAAATAAGAGGGACTCCAGTTGAACAGAGGTACACCTGTAAATACCTTAGAGTACAATTTCATGCTTCCTTATCCTGGCATAGTCATTGTTTTCTTAATGGGCAAGTGTTGCACATCCTATCTCTCCAGCTGTTGTTAAGTTTTACCATCCAAAAGGAGAGCATTAAATTCCTGCAGCCTGCAAGGGCTTCCAAGTGAAAGTTGTCCCTCGGTTTCCTTATGGTTCTCAAATCTGTTCCTTTGTAAAACTTCATCTTACAGAAACCATCCGGAATAGAATAGAATAGAATAGAATAGGATAGGATAGGATAGGATAGGATAGGATAGGATAGGATAGGATAGGATAGGATAGGATAGGATAGGATTCTTTATTGGCCAAGTTATTCTTACATTAAGCTGTTTTATTCAGTTTATTAATTTGAGATTAAAAATCCATATGAAAATGTTGGAGTATAAAAAAAGTATGTGTATACACATTTTACAGAAATGCATATATAATATATATTAAGCTAAAATTAGTCTTTGTATGTACCTATGTAGGTATGTAGTTATACATACATACATACATATGTACATAGAATAGAATAGAATTCTTTATTGGCCAAGTATGATTGGACACACAAGGAATATGTCTTAGTGCATATGCTCTCAGTGTACATAAAAGAAAAGATACATTCATCAAGAATCATAAGGTCCAACACTTAATGATAGCCATAAGGTACAAATAAACAATCAGGAAACTATCAATATAATCAATATAATAAAATAAGTTTATTAGAGTCATGTTGATGGTCACCCCCCACAAAAAAAATATTAAGAATACCATCCTAGGTTTAGAAAGGAGGTACAATTTAGTTGGGTGCTAGACCATGTTTTCTTCTTCTTACCTTCTGGTTAAAGTTAATGCTAATTATCAAAGGTTCAGTGATCTTGAAATCATTGTGCCTTAAAAGAAAAACTTTTTGACAAAGTTGAAATGCTGGGCTTCTTTATGGAAGCCTGCCCTAAGTTTTGATACTGCTAGATCTACCCTTAAGCAGTGAATTTAGGATATAGACCTCCAAACAAACTTAAGTAGATGTCACACTGCAATATTTATTATTTAATTCCAAAAGGATTTGCTCCAGACTCCTATTTACCACCTATTCCAATTATGAAATTTCATAAGGTCTTCACTTTAATCAAGTTGGATACTTTGCCTTAGGCAGTCTTCTTTTAGATGTTTTAAGAATTCTCCTATGCACCTTTGGTTATGTCCATGGGGTGATGATTGAATAGGAACTCTAAACCACATGCTATTATAAAGGTAAAGGTAAAAAAGATAAAAATAAAGGTTTCTCTGTCCAATCATATCTGACTCTAGAGAGTGGAGCTCTAGAGCTCATCTCCATTTCTTAACTGAATGAACCAATGTTATCTGAAGACCTTTTTTGGGTATGCTGAGTGCACACTTTGGTGGTACCTATTTATCTACTCACATTTGCATGCTTTCAAACTGCTAGGTGGGCAGGAGCTGGGGCAGGAATGGAAGCTCATCCTGTCATGCGGTACTTGGGTTTCAAACTTTTGACTTTCCAGTCGACAAGCCCTGTGTGTTAACCACTAGACCACTGAGCTATTACATTGAATCCTATATATGGACTCTAAGCAGACCCTTATATAGCCTGTCTTGAAGAAATGTGCAGATAGGGAGTGTGATTTCTATTGAATGTTAATTCTTTCAGACAAGGAATCAAAACAACCACTTGAGTTCTGCTACCATTTGTCTGATACCCCACATTAAGTTTGGAACTTTGGTATTGTTGTCAAGGAAATAGTATAGGGCAGTGGTGGCTAACTTTTTTGCCGTCGCATGCCAAAAGTGGACGGAACACGGGGGGGGGGGGGTCATAAGCGTGTGTGCCCACATCCATAATTCAATGCACCCCACCCCCTGCTTTTGGCCTGTGATGGCATGGTGGGCCCAGAAGGCATGGTTTTCACCCTCCCCAGGGTCCAGAGGGCAAAAACGGCCTTCCTCACCCTCCGGAGGCCCTCCAGAGGTCAGAAATGGCCCGTTTCCTGACTTCCGGTGGGACTGGAAGGTCCGTTTTTCACCCTTCCCAGGCTCCAGAAGCTTTCTAGGAGCCCAGAGAGGGTGAAAATGGCCTTCCCCATCCCCCAGAGGCCCTCCAGAGGCTGGAAACAGCCCATTTCCTGACTTCCTGTGGGACCGGAAGGCCCAAAAATCAGCTGACCAGCATGTACATGCACGCTGGAACTGAGCTAGGGCAACGCTCGCTTGCCCACAGATATGGCTCTGCGTGCCACCTGTGGCACGCATGCCATAGGTTTGCCATCACGGGTATAGGGTATCCATATATTAATCAGGAGTCAAGGAAGGAGACACAAACAAACAGCAACTCCCAGCCTTCCCAACAAAACTCAAATCACTATAAATGAACATTCCAAGGTACCTTATTTAAAGCAGGGAATTTTTGCCTTGAGTGGGTTTTAGTGGGTATTAGTGAAATGACCTCAAGCATTTAAGAACCAGATTAAATACTTCCAATGTGTATGATTAAGTGTTCTGCAGCTTAAGTATTGATGCTGATGTTTCTCAGTCAGATCATAAGGCCCCAAAGCATGGGTAGGTCCCAACAACTAATCCACTAAAGTCATGACCATGACTTGTTGCAAAGTATTCTTTTTCACATTAAAAAATTGTCACATTTCTTAAAACAAAAGCAATAACCTATGAATATTGTCTGGAATTTTGTGAAAGATTTCATCAACATACGGAGCAATATGTTTGTATCTATTGCATACCATCTGTTGTCTGGGTTTAAAGGCACATTCATTTTACTTACAATTCATAAAGAAAATGAAGAATGGAAATGACCCATGTGTAGCAATTTGGTTGAGAGTTAAGCAGGTGCAGCTTTAAACATAAAGCATATTTGTGACTACAAAACGACTGTTTACTTGTTCCCTTGTGAGTATTTGGCCATTACTAACAAACAAATACATGCCAGCTCCTTATGTTCCTATCCAGTGTGCTGGGAAGAAAACCAACGGAACTATAACCCTTTTCAAATACAATGTTAAAAGTTGTGTTCTAGTGTGCAACTTGCAGGAAGTCATAAAGACAAGACAATATTTATTTGTGCATGAATACAAAGGTATCCGGTAGCTTGATACCACTTTGCTAGGAGTTGATGTTATACATAGCCAACTCTCAAATATGGAAAGATGTGGATCACACTGACTTCCTTTCTTGCCTTGGGTATCACTAGGCCTTTGCATAGCTTCAACTGGTGCTTTTTCTCAATAAGAGGAACATGAACTTTCTGTCCTCTCCTGCCCACGATGTGTTTTGCAGTGTAACTCTAAATCAGCGGTTCTCAACCTGGGGGTCACGACCCCTTTGGGGGTCGAACGGCCATTTCACAGGGGTCGCCAAAGCCCTCTCTCGTCCCCCTCCCCCCACGCCTTCACTCCCCCTCCCCCTCTGCCTCTGTTGGATCGCCCGGTCGCCGTTCGCTTACCCCGCCCACTCCCAATCTATTGCTGCCTCCGGAGTCCCAGCTGATGGCTAGAGGGGAAAAAAACTTTAAATTCTTGCTGCGAGGCTTCAAAGAGTTAGCTGCAAAGAGGTAAATTCCTGGAGCAAGTTTTTTTCCCCCTACCTATGCTGAAAAGAGAAAGCGAAAGGAGGGTCTTAGCTGCAACGTGACAAAATGAGGCAGAGAGATTTCTTTTTCTTTTTCTTTTTCCTCACCAAAAAAGGTAGGTACAAAACTGCAAACAATGGGAAATTTAGGGCAAGAAGAGGTTCAAGATTTTAAAACACAAAAGAAAAAAAGCTCTATTTAACTAGGGAATTGTAATAATTGAGATACTATTAATTGCATATTGTGTTGAAAGCAGAAATGGTTAAGTTGTGGTTTGGAGGAATATATGGGGGAAATTATTTGGTTTATTATTATTGGTAAATATTATTAATTGATTTGTAAGAAATTGGATTGCATGGAAATAATTGGAATATTCATGTTCATATTGATTAATATACAAAAAAAGATAGTTATATAACTAATTGATTTATATTAAAATGTTGAATTTGTATTAAACAACTGTATTACATAATTAACCAATGTGAGGATGGATATAAAAATAGATGACAATGCGAAGGGGTGTAATATAGAATAGAAGGGAAAAATTGAATTTGATTAAGATTAGAGATGAGGATGAAGGGTAATATTGGTTTTTTAAAAAAACAGATGAGGAGTAAATATGGTAAAAAGGAAATATGGAAATTGTAAATTTAATTGAAATGACTAAATACTGTGTTGGAAGAAATATCCTTCTGGGTTCTGCTCCAAGTGGGGAAAAAGACACTGGAAACATGGAGACTATTTGGAAAGATGTTTTAATGGTGGACAAGATCACATGGCTTGATGGGGCCCACTGTGTTAGTTTCTGTTGCTATTGTGTTGCAAATGTCCTTTGACAAAGGATTGACTTTCTGCCTCTGGCCCATTAACAAAGGGTGGGGGGCAGGAAGGTGGGAGCTGATTTGTCTGTAAAATATGCTTCTCCATTTCTCATCCAGGGAAATATAATATTCTGCCTTTTTAATATTTCCCAAAATATTTCATTCTTCTAGGAAACGGGTGGGTGCTAACCTCCTACAACTGTTTAAATTTGTGGACCGGCCAAATACTCTGTTCAAAGAAAATACGTTGTATGTTTGTATGTGTGTTTCTAATTATTGCTATTTATTGCTATTTGTTCTCTTTTATTCTTTAAAGTTTAACAATTCATTCTTTATCTTAATATCTTTATATTTGTTTGGGGTTGGCTTTCTTCCCTTTCATCTTTTTTATTGTACAGCAATCTTTCTCCTCAAACCTACCACCTCTGTAGGTTTTATTTCCTTCTTACTTTCTCTTCCCCCCTTCTTCTTCTTCCTACTTCCTCTTCCTTTCTCCTTCCCCTCCTCTCTTCCTCCCTCTCTTACCCTCACTCCTACTCTAATTTCCCTTCCCTTCCTTCATCCTTCTCTATTGCTGTATCCTTTTATGCATATGGACTACTCAGAGGGCTGAAAAAGTTATTTTTGACTGGTCCTCACACTTTTGACCAGTCCTCGAACTTACGACTGTCCTCACATTTTACGTTTTTTGCCCTATCTTATACCATGTTGAAGAGAAGCAGTTGTGAAATGAGTGACACGGTTTTTAAGAATGGTACAATGGGCATAAATGATGACCAGTCATAACTGCGAAGACCGGTCAAAAGTGCGAGGACCTGTCAGAAATCACATTTTTCAGCCCTCTGGGTAGTCCTTTTGTGCACAGGGACTATTCAGAGGGCTGAAAAAGTTATTTTTGACTGGTCCTCACACTTTTGACCAGTCCTCGAATTTATGACTGTCCTCACATTTTACGTTTTTTGCCCTATCTTATACCATGTTCAAGCAGTTGTGAAATGAGTGACATGGTTGTTAAGAATGCTGCACAGGCATAAATGTGAGGATGGTCATAAGTGTGAGGACCAGTCAAAAGTGCGAGGACCTGTCAGAAATGACTTTTTTCAGCCCTCTGAGTAGTCCCTATACACATAGCCATGGCCACCTGTCACATGACCAGCTAGCCTTGCCCACCCAGTCACATGACCGCCAAGCCACGCCCACAAAATAAGCCACGCCCACAGAACCGGTAGTAAAAAAAAATTAGAACCCACCCCTGGTTGGGGATCACCACAACATGAGGAACTGTATTAAAGAGTCGCGGCATTTGGAAGGTTGAGAACCACTGCTCTAAATTAACCTTATATATACTTTTACCTTGCTATGCTATGCTATGCTATGCTATGCTATGCTATGCTATGCTATGCTATGCTATGCTATGCTATGCTATGCTACAAAGCTCAATGTCTACCGAGCAGTAGTGCTAACTACCCTGATGTCTGCCACTGAGACTTGGACTCCTCCTGTATACAGGAGGCATGCTAGGCAATTGAACCACTTCCACACAAACTGCCTCTGCAGACTTCTGAGGATCTGGTGGCAGGACAAGGTGCCAGACACAGAAGTCCTCTCCAGAGCATGACTGCCATCAGCTCACACCCTGCTGATGAAAGCCCAGATGCTTTCATCACGCTGGGCAGGCCATGTTACAAGGATGCCAAACCGCCACATCCCTTAACAGCTCCTCTATGGTGAGCTGTCTCAAGGAAAGTGATCGCATGGGGGACAAAGGAAGTGATACAAAGACACACTGAAGGCCTCTGTCAAGCCCCTGGATATTGATACCACCTCCTGGGAAACCCTGGCACAAGATTAATCGACATGGTGCATGTCGTCGTTATCTGGCACCAAAGCTGCCAGACATTTGAAGACAGAAGAACAACCATAGCACAAGAGAAGCGACCACTCTGCAAAGTCAGAGCTGCAAATGCTACAACAATGGTGCCCACACATGTCTGCCCGACATGTGGCAGAACATACCATGCCCGTATAAGCCTTACCAGCCATCTGCAGACACACCGTGGACAGCTCACAACCCATTAGATATCCAGAACATCTTCAAAAATGATGGACGAACATCAGTAGTGGGTTTCAATTTCATTTGCTACCGGTTCGCTCGCATGTGCAGAAGCTTCTGTGCATGCACAGAGATGTCCGGGAGGGTGGGTGCAGCCTTCCACCACCGCCGCTACCAGTTCGCCTGATTTGGGGCGAACTGGTAGCAACCCACTATTGATGAACATCATCATCTATCTATCCAGGAATACCTAGGACAAAGGGAAAATGAATTTTCCTCCAACCTAAGAACAGCTCCTGGTGATTTGTGATTAAAAAATAAATAAATACAATGGTGGCTTATTATGCCTTTGGGAAAGACAGCATGATAGTTCTGAAGATGCCCCATCAAAACACTAAACATTTAGGCAGGGAGTACCTGAAGTAACTGTAAAGGATCATTTTTAATAGTGTTGGGATCAGCATTACAAAGTTATTCCTGTCCCTCTTTGGAGGTAGTACAACCAGAAGTTCAATAAAATAAGCAGAAAAAAATACTCAGTTCTCATTTTAGTGTGTTTTCCATAATCTGTAGATATGCTCTGTTTTGAGACTACCACAAATTATACACATAATTTCATCATTGTGCACTGCAATATGTCTACCTCTGCATCTCTATTGATCATCTCCTCCCTCCCTCTCTCCCTCCTCCCTCCCTTCCTTCGCTTAACTTTCAGCATTCATGTTTATTGGGAATTTGAAAGCTTGTTTTTAACAGGCTCTTTTTTTAAATTGATTAAAAGAAAATAAGAGTGTGATATATTGTCCTTCCTGATACAAATAGATAGGTATAAATCTGCTAACAATGTATTTTGGTTAATAAATCTAATTTTCTATCAATTACACATTTACTATATATATTCTGAAACATACACAAGAACACTACAACTATGCATACACATCACCAACATACAAATAAATGTGCTTACCCCAAGAAGTAAAAAAAAACCAAACTTGATGTCAGCACTTCAAACTACATTCGTTCCAGTGCTGACATAAGGAGGAGAAGAGGGGGCAGCTGGCAAGAGGACGCTTGACTTTTCACCTACTTATTTTCCCTGAAGATAATATCCCCTAGGAGATGGGATGGGAGGGGGGACATTCCTGGGAGCTGAAGTAGTAGATATGGGGAGAGTGATTTGGAAGATAGCCAATGAGACGCAGAGAATTGGGGAACGGAAAGGGAAGGTTTGGGGTCAGGAAGTCAGTGTTGGCTTTGACATAATCGGGGACAGATTGTCGTGCTTAATAAATGAAAGATTTCATCAAAGATTATCTGTTTGGAAATGCAATTTATTTGAGACGACATCGAAACCTGACACTTGTATTATTTTGGCCTACTCTTGTTCCTTCAAATACCATGAGAAAGAAGCAGTCACCAGCATACTAGCTAAACATCTGTTTGTCACAAATAATAAATCCCAATAACCTATATTCAATTTGCAATAAGAAAAAGATGTTCCAGGTCTTGCAATATTAAGGGCAACCCAAAAAACAAAAAACAAAAAACCAGCAAGAGTTATGAATGTATTGGGATAAAGTAGTATCAGGAAGAATAAACTGTTTCTCCCAAGAAAGTAAATAAATTACCATGTTTTAAAAGAAGTAAAGTTAGCTGATGCAATGAATAGTACACAGATGCATAAACAGACCATGACTTTAATTGTCGTATTTATATCACTTTACCATCAGGAGCACAAGGCAGTTTTATTGTGTGTCACATCATTTTATCTCCGCAAAAATCTGATTGAGGTAGGTTGGTCAGCAAGAAAATGAATGGCAACCTGTGAGCTTCTGTAGCCAGGGGTGTAGATGACTCTTTAACTACCTCTCATTAGTTATGAAACAAGTAAAAATCCATGTGACTGATTCATAATACTGTATTTGGTTAAACTCTGAAAGATAAGTGTCATGCAAACTTTATCAACATTGCGACTTAATTAATCGAAAGGTTACCATTCCTATGCACTCAGGGGAGGGCTGCTGGGGGTTCATAGGAGTTTGGGAGAACCTCTAGCCAAGATTATGTGCAGTTCGGAGAGCCCCCAGATCCCACTCCTGGCTGACCCCGCCTACCCTGCCCTTCCCAGGAGACCCCATGTGGCCCGTTTTGGATGCAGATAAGTGCAGGGCACACAGGGAGGCTTGGGGAGGGTGAAAAATGGACCTACCAGAAGTTCGGGAAGTTTCCAGCCTCCAGAGGGCCTCTGGAGCCTGGGGAGGACATTTTGGCCTTCCCGGAGGCTCGAGGAAAACCTCCAGAGTCCGGGGAAGGCAAAACACCTCCCCCTCATGGTGCAGGAGGCTGACTAGGCCACAACCACCATGGCCATGCCCACCCAACACCGATCCGGTAGCGATGGCGGTGGGTGGTTCGGAGAACTGGTAGCAAAAATCCCTGCCCGCCCTATACCCAGCTGAGCTGTGGGATCATCAGAGGCTTTTTTTTTTTTTTAACTTTTAAAAGCATTTTTTCTTCGGCCATGATCGCACGGCTCAGCTGGGATCGTCAGAGCCTTTTAAAAGCATTTTGAGTTGTAAAAAAAAAATGCTTTTAAAAGGCTCTGACGATCCCAGCTGAGTTGCCTGACCGTCAGAGCCTTTTAAAAGCATTTTTTACAACCTCTTTGGCCGAAGAGGTTGTAAAAAAATGCTTTTAAAAGGCTCTGACGATCAGGCAATTTAGCTGGGATCGTCAGAGCCTTTTAAAAGCATTTTCCGGCCAATGAGGTTGTAGAAAAAATGCTTTTAAAAGTTTTTTTTTTAAAAAAAAAAGTTGGCCACACCCACCCAGTCACATTACCCGCCCCCCCACCAAGCCACGCCCACAGAACCAGTAATAACAAATTTTACATTTCACCACTGGGCAGATCTCAAAGCTAGGTCCGCAGGCCGATGACTCAATGCAAATATATTTCTTCACTATGCTTTATAGAAAACATCTATCGCCATCCTGAATTAATAATCAGAAGCAATCTTGTTACAAGTACAAATCCAGGAAGGGTATTGGGTCGTGCTATAGGAATCAGCTGGAAAGCTTGCTGAAAAATCTCTATCGCAAGGATAGTCAGCATCCTTGAGAGCAAACAATTTAGGGCACAATGGGCCTAATCAGGCCCAAACTAAAATCTCTACTAACACAACGTTCACATAGATTCATCCAGAAAGCCCTTGACATCTCAATTGAATTCTCATAAAAAAGTAATTATGGGCATGAATAAGTTCACTTGCCCTCAGAACAACCTAGAAATCACCATGGTGCTCCTTGTCTAATATGTTTGTTATAGAAATAAGTTTGTACTAAACTCTTCTAAAGCACATTAGGTTAAAATTGTAAATGGACAGTGATTAGCAGACATCTTTTAAAAAAAAGAATATGCTATTAATAGTTCATTGTATTTTTTTCCCCATGACTGGAGTTCTAAGGCATTCATTTCTTCGGGCTACTTATGTATTTACTACCTACCTGAATGTAAAATCTGTTTCTAATTTTCTGCATTGTTTCTTATCCAATTTTGTGGTGCACGTTTGCATTTCTGTAAATGCAGAATTAAAGTAGACCTTCTTGGATACTGATACTGATAGGTTAAGCCAGACTTTTTATAGAATGACCAAACTAAATCAGGGAGCCAGATATATCAATATAAATGCTTCAGTTTGTTACGTTTTTTTAAAAGTCAATATTGATTACACTAATCTCTTTGTTGTGCAGCCTCTAACATGGGTAGATTTGGTGTAACAAATCCACTTGAAATAATGCTCTTTCTAAACATTTTGTGTGATACAGATATTCTTTTCCTTCCAGTCTTGTGAGAAGAGCACAGCCCAATGTCACAAAGAAAAAGATACATAAGCCATGAGTTGTGAACAATAACACAAGAATAACTAAAATGTAATATAGGTCTTAACTTCTCATCGGTAAAGCTGGCTGGAAGCTCTGCATCGATTTGGAAGTCTTTGAGAAGGTATATCACAATAAGAAGATATTAATACACACACATACACACACACACACACACATATAAACATATTTTCCAAAAAGAAAAAGTCGACCATGTTAAAAGCCTAATAAAAGATCTTATAGGGACAAATTTTATCAGTGGGAATTAAACCAAGGAGAGCCAGAGCAGGACTTTGGGAAGGGAAGGGAGGGAAGGGAAAGGAAAGGGAAGGGAAGGGGAGGGGAGGGGAGGGGAGGGGAGGGGAGGGGAGGAGAGGAGAGGAGAGGAGAGGGGAGGAAAGGAAAGGAAAGGAAAGGAAAGGAAAGGAAAGGAAAGGAAAGGAAAGGAAAGGAAAGGAAAGGAAAGGAAAGGAAAGGAAAGGAAAGGACCATTACATTTTGAGCCTTTGTTATATTCAGGAAAATTCTTTCCACGTAGAACCCACCTGCCCACTTCTCAAGATACCAAAAAGATTGGGTCTGAGATTATCCTTTGCCTTGCCTTGCTTTTGAATCCACGTTGATGCCTGGACAAATCTCTACAGTTTTTCTTGGCAATATTTTGTTTGCCATTACTTGCTTCTTAAGGCTGTGAGAGAAACCTCTCTGGCTTTGTGCCTCAGGCAAGACACAAAGACTCACATCCTCCTGGTTTTTACCCCCTCCCCCCCTTTTTTTAAAGAACACAATAAATGCAGGCCTAGGAAGAAGGGAGGAAATGAGTGGAAGATACTTTTTT
Source organism: Arizona elegans (assembly GCA_022577455.1). Taxonomy (NCBI): domain Eukaryota; kingdom Metazoa; phylum Chordata; class Lepidosauria; order Squamata; family Colubridae; genus Arizona; species Arizona elegans. The sequence goes on along the minus strand of JAKOOJ010000006.1, from coordinate 1,622,022 downwards.
TTCCTTGTAGAAAAAGTCTAAGAGGAGCATGAATCGGGGAATCAAATTATCTTGAATATTGTTGTAGTCAACTCAGTCTGCTCTTTTCCTCATTCTCTTGCTTTGTTTTAAAGTGTTCTAGTTCTATATATACTTCCGTTTTGAGAAATAAACATACAAAGAAGTCATATCTGTATGTAATTTGTGGAGACTACTGTATGCGATATATGGCATTATATTAAGAAAACAACACTTTTCATCAGTGGGCACATCTGAAATATCAAGAACTTGAGGTGATGCTCCCCTAAAATGTCCGCTCCATAGAAGAAATTTGGACAGTCACAAAAGAATGCAATATTGGGTGAGACCATATTCTTTTAGAAGAAAAAAAATGGTTACCATGTCTCTCCTTTCAACCCTGCTGTCAGGGTTCCCACAGATGTCCTAATTAAATCATGAGCCTCGAGCCAAGCTTCAAAAGAAATCCAATTATTTATTAGGAGCTTCAAGTTGGCACGTTCCCAAATGTAACCAACTCTGAACCCACTTAATTTATGGCCCCAATTATGACCCTGTTTCCCCCCTCCCCCCAGGGTCATCAATTACATTCGCCAATGAAGGCTATTGCTTAACGCATTGTAAGCCGCCCTGAGTCTCTGGAGAAGGGCGGCATATAAATCAAATTAAAAAAAAATGGAGCAATTTTGCAGGATGTAGAGATCATTCCCCTCTGGCCGCTGTGGGTAATCCTGGGAGACAGCCTTGAAAAAGGTATGTCTACAATGTTCTCCTGTCTTTGGCTGCCATGCTGCTCCATCGGTTTCCCATCCCCCTTGCCTATGGCAACTTGAGAGCAGGCCAGGGATGCTTTGCGAGTTGACACCTACTCCTTCCACCAAAATGTTTCTTATGCATTTCATCATGCTATTTTTTTTTCAAGGCATATAAGCATCTTCTAAGCTAAATAATTGCCTTCCTTCCTTCCTCCCTCCCTCCCTCCCTCCCTCCCTTCCTTCCTTTTCACCCCCCTCAATGGACTTTATGCATACTTGGCAGCTTTGCATTTAATATATTTCAGTTTTAAACAATTGGAAATAAAACCATGTCAGAGTATTGTACCTTGAGGCTACCAAGAAGGATATCCATGGTCCCATTGATAACTACTGAGAGAAGTTGCATACACTGGAACTAGATATATTCCTGGTCTTTCCACACAGTGGTCTTATTTCATATCCTTGCTGTATTTTATGCCTTTTGCAATAGAAGAACATAGGACTAGAATGTTAAACATACTGCACCATTCATCACCCTGACATTTTATCTTTTGGATTCTTCTAAGAAAAGCAAAAAAATAAAAAAAATAAAAAAAAATTGGTATGAAGCAACTGGGAAAGTGTGCACCATATCTCATAGAAAACACAATGGAATGGGTGCTACTGCTAAAGAGAATTTCCTACAATGGGGCCAAATATTTAGGGTTCCATTAAAAATTGATGGCATATCTGCACTGAGAGAAAAAACAAAACAAATTACTAGAGCATGAAGGTGCTAGCAAATTCTCATTATATTCAGTGATCTCAAATTGGAGTATTTGACTTTCACTGGCTCAGAAATAAGACTGACTCTGAAAAAAAAAAATGTGTGCATGTATTGCCAAAGATTTGCAGGCTGATGGCACTCTTCTCTTTCTTGTGCTAATCAAATCCTATTCTTCACTGTTCTTGTGTATTCATCCAGGCATGACCTGAAAGCACTTAAAATATGTCTTTGGAATTAGCAATGCAGATATAGCAATACAGGTACCTGTAGCCGATTCACATTTTTAATAGTTGAACTTTTCTCATTATGGAAACAGCAATCCTGCCAGCAGCTAGTTATTTAAATCATTTTCGCTGTATCAAGATTTAAACTGTCAAACAATGAATAAGGCAGCAGCTATTGGCCTTTCCGTATGGCCACATTAATGTAAATTCCTCAAAGACCAAGAGGTGACAACTAAGTTTGCCAGCGTATTTTGCACCGACCTCAGGCCAGTAACAGTTCTCATGGATTCAATGCAAAACAACTTAAAATAAATAGTTTGTGAAATGATGCCCTGGCATCATTTCTTGGGAGGAAAAGCACCCATAAATCACTCTTCTATCTTTCTGCCACAGGTATGAAACATTAGTATCTGAATAGCAAAACAAGGTTAATATAAATTTTAGTTGTGGGTGCTCCATCACTGGAGGCTTTTAAGAAGAAACTGGACAGCCACTTATCTGGGATGGTATAGGGCAGCGGTGAAATTCACTACCAGTTTGGATGTGATTCTGCGGGGGAGTGTATGCACGCTATATGCACACGCACCTTTTCTGCACATGCACAGAACCTTCTACGCATGTGTAGATGGTTAAAAAATGGGACGTAATGATGTCCCGGCGGGTGGGTGGATCCTCCCACTGCTGGTGCTACCAGTTCAGTGAGCCAGATAGAACCGGGGAGATTTTGCCACTGGTATAGGGCAGGGGTGTTAAACTCAAGGCTGGTGGGGCAGATCAGGCCCATGGGGTGCTTAGATCTGGCCCGCGGGACCACCCTGGAAACAGCGAAGGACTGGCTCGTGGTGCCGCTGCCATAGAAAATGGAGCTTGGGAGGGCTGCGTGTAGCTACAGGGCAACATCAGGGGAGAAAAAGGAGAGGGGAGGAGAGGAGGGAGTCAGGGTGCTAATTAATCCCATTCTGCTTTTGGGTAATCACACCTTGATTTAGAGACGTGGATCGAGACTTTTCCTTGCAAGTATACATTAAGAAAATAATCCCGAAGATATATCTTCTAAGAAAAACTCATTTATTTATTATAAAGAAAATAAAACATCTTACTATCTAAAATAGTTACATTTTGGCAAAGCTTCTGCTGGCCACCTCTCTGTGGCCAGACCTCTTGGCAGGAGAACAAAGAAAGTGTGAAAGAAAATGAAGGAATGTGGACATGAGCAGTTAGCTTACTGACAAGAAACTTGGCAAGCTACGGAAAGTCTGAAAATCCAAAAATATGAGTTCATCTGGTAAATACAAAAACGCAGTGACAGAGGGAAGGGAAGAGAAAGAGAAAGAGAAAGAGAAGCTCATATGAAAGACATCCTCTGAGCATAAAAAAATAAAGGACCTGGTCTTATCAGTATAGATTAGTTTAGATTTTAGATTCAGTCAGTCAAGGAAACATATCCACAGAGTGGCCCACCTGTTGTGGGGAAAAGTGGTAAAAATTTCTTGGCATGGAATGGAGGAAGGATTGTCGGATAACACATGTTCTAGTTTACATGATAAAGCCTCCATCTGCCTGTTCTGTGAATTAGGAAGATACTGAAGTTAAAATGAGGAAAAAAATATGATCGCTTGACCTGGTGCTATGTGTTCCTGTGAAAAGTTTATGGCATACATTTTTCATGGATAGTTTAGACCCCAAAGGATTGTTCCATTGCTTCAAGGAGATGATGCCAATTTTGAAATGTTTCTTTGATCACCAAACGTCATCCTCGTTCCTTTTGGCTGAAAGGGGTTTCCAAGAAGGCTGCCCTTAAACTTTGGGATATGTAGGTAGGTGATAGATAGATAGATAGATAGATAGATAGATAGATAGATAGATAGATGATAGATAATAGGGAGAGAGAGAGAGACAGAGATGATACAAACACACACATACACATTTTATATAAGATAAGTGGCCCATATAAGTTTCTAAATAAATAACTGGCAAAAATAGAAAGTCAAAAAATATTAACAGGAAGTTTTTTTCCCAAATAAAATAGTTTACCTAGCTCTATTTGAATTTCTTTCAAGGGAATGCAGTAGCTCAATATAATCTTTCTTTCTTTCTTTCTTTCTTTCTTTCTTTCTTTCTTTCTTTCTTTCTTTCTTTCTTTCCTTCCTTCCTTCCTTCCTTCCTTCCTTCCTTCCTTCCTTTCTTTCTTTCTTTCTTTCTTTCTTTCTTCTTCTTTCTTTCTTTCTTTCTTTCTTTCTTCTATCTGTATTTTTATCTAATACATACAGGTAGTTACAGGTGGGTCCTTGATTTATAGCAGTGGTGAAATGTAAAATTTGTTACTACCGGTTCTGTGGGCGTGGCTTGGTGGGGGTGGTTAATGTGACTGGGTGAGTGTGGCCAATTTTTTTTTTTTTTACTTTTTAAAGCATTTTTTTACAACCTATTCAGGCAAATAGGTTGTAAAAAAATGCTGCCAAAAGGTAAAAAAAGGCTCTGACAATCACAGCTGTGGCGCACGATCGTCAGAGCCTTTTTTTACCTTTTAGAAGCAGGAAATAATGACACCTGGGTGGGTGGGCGGAGCCTCACACCACCATTGCTACCTGTTCTCCGAACCACCTGCCACAATCGCTACTGGATCGCCTGATCCGGTCCGAACCGGGAGCATTTCACCCCTGATTTACAACCATTCATTTAGTGACCATTTGAAGTTACAATGGCAATGAAAACAGTGACAGTCTTATGACCATTGCAATGTTCCCATAGTCACATGATCAAAATTTGGATGCTTGGCCACTGTCATGTATTTTATAAGGGTGTCATCAACTTTTGTGATCTTCTTTTGGTGACATGCAAAGTCAATAAGAAAGACAGATTCACATAGCAACGATTTTACTAACTTAACAACTTCAGAACTATGACAAGAAAGATAAAATGGGGCAACATTCATTTAACAATTGTCTTGCTTAGAAAGCAACATTTTTGGCTTCCATTATAGCAATAGCAGTTAGACTTATATACCGCTTCATAGTGCTTTACAGCCCTCTCTTAGCAGTTTACAGAGTCAGCATATTGTCCCCAACAATCTGGGTCCTCATTTTACCCATCTCGGAAGATGGAAGGCTGAATCAACCTTGAGCCTGGTGGGATTCGAACTGCCAAATTTCAGGCAGACAGCAATAATCAGAAGTAACCTGCAATACTGCACTCTATTGCACCACTGTGGCTCAATTATGGTTGTAAGTGGAGGACTACCTGTATACATACATTCTCAGTTTAGTTCCAGTGTGCTTCTCAATGTGCTCAAATATATCTGGAATTTCAGAGGTTGTGAGGGTTGGGAAACAAACTATGTGGATTTCTGTAAATTCTCATCAGTGACATTTTTGGGCTGACCCATTCTTTCTTCAGTTATGAGAAGTGGAGACATAAAATAGAGCCACAGAATGGATGGGAAAGGAGAAGTTATCCTTCTCTTTCTCTACAAATAGTCTGTATTTTGTATTGAAAGAGGAGGCTTTTTCAGGTGATAATATAACCTGGAACCAGTGGTGGGATTCAACCAGTTTGCACCACTTCGGGAGAACCGATTGTTAACTTTCTGAAAAGTTTGGCAAACTGGTTGTTGGAAGAAATCATGGGGCACAGAATTGGCTGTTAAATTACTTGAATCCCACCACTGCTTGGAACTCTCACAATATTTGACAGTTCCAGCTAAATGTCACCCTCTGTCATTGTCATTCAGATGGTTTCAGCTCATTCAACAAGACCATTTAAATCCCTGGCCAGCTCTCAGGTTGCCATAGGCAAGGAGGATGGGAAACCCATGAAGCAACACGGCAGCACAAGACTGCAGCACATTCCAGACATATCTTTCTCAAGGCTGTCTCCCAGGGTTACCCACAGCAGCTGTAGGGGAGTGGTCTCTACAATCCTGGAAATTGCTCCCTTGGTGAATGTGATTGATGACACACTCTGGGGGGAGGGGGGAAACAGGGTCATTATTAGGGCCATAAATTACATAGGGTCATTTGGGTATGTGCTGACATGGAGCTCCTAAAAATAACTGGATTTCTTTTGAAGCTTGGCTGGAGGCTCATGATTTAATTAGGGCATCCATCGGAACCCTGACAGGACCATTGGCAGGGACTATAACTGTTTCTATGTGATCGTGAGGTAGGAGTCCGATGATGTAGATTAATGGTTCATCCAGAAGTTTATGAGAATAGCTGTGCTCTTTCATAGGCTTTCTTGCTAGGGAGAATTATGATAAAGATGTGATGCTAGCAGAGACCCAATATCAGAGCAGAAATGATAATAAGAGATTGGATTGAGTGTTGTAGTGCCTGAACAAAACTAGTTTTTTGGATGCCTTTGTGGGGTGGATGCATTTTAGCTAGGAAATTCTAAATCTAGCTATTCTCATCTTAATCTCAACATCTTTATCAGACTTTATGGAACTGTCAAACGAAGAAAAACAAAAGTCAAAAGGAAGCAAGAGAGCTTTGAAGCTATTTGAATGAAATTTGGCAGATCTGATTACCTCAGGGGAAAAAAAAAATCCTATTGGGCCTTCATGTTCAATACAATTCTGCCAGGGATGAAATGCTACCGGTTCACACCGGTTCGGGCGAACAGGTAGTAATAAAAGCTACCATTTCGGGTGAACCAGTAGTAAAAAAAAAAAAAAAAGCTACCAGTTCATTCGAACTGGTATTTCTGACGATCAGCTGTGCCACATAATTTATATTTGCTAGTAAGCAAGAAATCCTGCTTTGTAGTGAATCTAAATCACGCGGGACAGCTGTTTCCCCCCTGCTGTTCTGCTTAACTTCAAACGGCTCCTTTTTCCATGAGAATCGCGTGTTTGGTGCACACTGTACATGTGCGTGCACAGCGTGTATTTGGCGCGTACCACGCATGTGCGGGCAGCAAACCGGTGGCAACCTGCAGAGGATTTCACCACTGAATTCTGCCCATATCGTCTTTCATTGTTAATGGTCTCTTTAGAAAAGATCAACATCAAATTTAAAGTCACTGATTTTTATTCTTCCTGTACCTGTTTCAAATTTGGCAGTCTTCATTCTTTTGTAAAAATTACATTTGCCTGAAAATATAGAATAGAACAGAATAGAATAGAATAGAATAGAATTTTTTATTGTCCAAGTGTGATTGGACACACAAGGAATTAGTCTTGGTGCATATGCTCTCAATGTACATAAAAGGACAAGAATTGGTCAAGAATCATAAGGTACAACACTTAGTGATAGTCATAGGGTACAAATAAGCAAACAGGAAACAAATATAATTTGATAATTTAAAATATAATTTAATGTGCAATATATACTGTACACCTTTGGAGTTGAGGTTGGGAGGGAATGGTATAGGCAATAGGAGAACTCATTAAAATAGACCAAATTAGGGTATTTTCTAAATTGTTGAACTAGGTTCTGAAAATTTAACATCCTAATATTGGTATTTAAATATCCTAACAGATAGAACATTTTATATGTGAATTATTGGTACATTTAAAAGTTAATCTTTCCGAGCTAAAGAAGCTTCTTGGATGAAAAATGAAACATCTTCAAAGAAAAGCCAGAAAGTCCTGTTGCCTCTTCAAAAAAGCACTTTTAAAAGTTAATTGTTTGTGTACTTGGTTTTCTCTTTAATGTGTAGATAAAGAGAGAAGGAAAAAGAATGTAAGTGTAGAAGAATGCATGCAAAGTGGCGCAGAGCATAAATACAGGTTTACCTGTTCTTCTAGATGTTTTATGAAGACAGCCAGAAATAGAAATGAATTATATAAGTATCTATAATACACCATGGAAAATTGCAGAAGCACACTGGATTGTAGATACATCAAGGCTCTGTTGATGTATGTTTTAGGTCTTAAACAAAATGTGGGGGGAAAAAAGAAGTCTGTATCTAGCTCTTATTGAGATTTTATTTCCCACAGATTTTCGTAGGTGGTTCTAAAAAGAAACAAAAGAAACAGCATTGTTCTTCAGGCTTCTAAATGAATCATAGTGTTGAATGCAGACAGCTTATAAAGCTGTATATCCAGAAGCACCTCTAAAAAGCAATTTTAATGCTTTTAATGTTATGCAAATTACTAAATAATGCCAAGGTGACAGTTACATTTCAAGCTGCTAAAAACACAAAACTAGCAAGAAAACTCATTGGCTTTTTGGTATCTCCCAAATTTGCAGAAAGAATATGGAGGACAAACTTCTGAATAGGGCTTGTAAAGCTTGGAACTGCATGATGGAACTGTAAAATTTAGGATTTGAATGAGTTTTGTTTTGTTTTTGCTTTTTTTTTTCTGCCTCTGAAACTTCTGAAACTCTGTTTCAGAAAAAAAAAAAAAAACCTTTTTTCCCTGCTTCTGAAAGTCTCCGAAACAGCTTCAGAAAAAAAAGCCTCTGAAGCTCTGTTTGGGGGCTTCTTTTCTGAAGAAGGTGCGTCTTATACTCCGAAAAATATGGTAAGTATCCGGTATGTATGGAATAGAGATAGATCATAAATGAAGAAATTGAGGTGCCTGAGAGTCGCTTCCTTTCTTTATTCCAAATTACGATTTTCTATTTTTCATTGTTCTATATCGGGATTGCTAACTTTTTTAGGAAGATGAAAAAAAATGCTTTCAATAGCTTTAGTCAAACTATAAATATAAATTGTCTCTTGCTGAAAATTTTGATTGCTTTTTATTAAATTTGATGCATAAGCTATCTAAATCTGAATATTCACCAAGGGAAAGAAAGCAACCATTGACAATTATTTGAAAGTATGGATTGGTACTCAGTTCAGTTTCTTTTTAGAAATGGGTATGGATGGGTTAACTCAGCAAGATGTGAACAAATGGTAAGACTCTTGTTTTTAGCATTTTAAGATTCAGAAAAATAATATCATTTTATTGGATCCAACTATTGGTCAAATTAGAAGGAAAAACTATGCAGCAAAATAGGCATGTTATTGCTGCTGCTGCTGTTGTTGTTAATAATATTATTTATTTATTTATTTATTTATTTATTTATTTATTTATTTATTTGTCAAACACATACGAGATAACAAGTATATGTTATCCTCGTCCACTATGGTTACGTTGTATGAAGTAAAGAAATGAGGTACGAGTCCTGAATATATACTGTATTTTTCAGAGTATAAGATGCATCTTTCCCCCCCCAAAAAAAGAGGGTGAAAATCTGGGTGTGTCTTATACTCCGAATGTAGCCCACCCAGCTTCTCAAAAGGAGGTTTCAGAGGCTGAAAAAAGCATCAGAAATGAGGCTTCAGAGAAGAAGCCCCTAAACAGAGCTTCAGAAAAAAAAAGCCCCCAAACAGAGCTTCAGAGGCTATTTTTCTGAAGCTCTGTTTTGGAGGCTTTCAGAGGCAGGAAAAAAAGTTTTTTCTGAAACAGAGTTTCAGAAGTTTCAGAGGCAGGAAAAAAAAGCAAAAAAAAAAAAAAAAAGCAAGGCACAGAGCTCACAAACAAGGAACCTGTTGCTAAAATTCATCTCCGGGAACAGCTGATTGGGGGTATTCCGGGAGGCTGATCCACCTGCCAATCAGCTTTTTTCTTATTTTCCTCTCCAAAAACTAAGGTTCATCTTATACTCCGGTGTGTCTTATACTCTGAAAAATACAGTAATAGATTCCCAAGATATGAGAATTGGGAAAATAAATTAGCTAAAATTTCTGCTCAATGTTCATCTTTGCTTTAAATATCTGAAAAGACAAGGCATAACAAAGAAGAGCCATCCATCCTATCAACAGAAAAAAAGATGTAATTAATTTCCCTTTATAAACTCATGATAACTTGTTTACTTTTGTAATTTCAAAAAGGCCCTGTTATTTAATTTAAAAGTTGTTCAACATCATCAATATGAGCTCAAGTGAAAGAGCACATTCCAATTAATTCCACTTAGGATATTGATTCTCTTTTTCCAGGCTTGTCATGTCATTAGTCAGGCTAAGCAAAACTTAAGAAGTTTTCACTGTCTGGTTAACAGGCAACTTGTGCCTTAAGATAGTAACTTACAAAATAATTGTTGAAAACCTAAGTTCAATGAGTAATATAATTTTAGAGCCTGGGTAGATTTTTTTTCCTGAGCTGGTGCCCTAACAGGAGCTCCTTACTGTCATTTTTTCTGAAAAAGAAGGAAAGGAAGAAGATCAAACTTCACTGATATTTTAATAACACAAAAGGCAATGAAGTTGTCTTAAATAACCAGGGAAAGGGAAGGGAAGGGAAGGGAAGGGAAGGGAAGGGAAAGGAAAGGAAAGGAAAGGAAAGGAAAGGAAAGGAAAGGAAAGGAAAGGAAAGGAAAGGAAAGGAAAGGAAAGGAAAGGAAAGGAAAGGAAAGAAGGAAGGACTTTTTAAAAAGTGTACAAAGCAGTTCAAAGAGCCTTGGTAGTACAGGGGTTTAAGGCACCCTGTTATTAAGCTGGTTATTAAGACAAGCTGCCTGCAATTACTGCAGGGTTCGAATCTCGCCAAGGCTCAAGGTTGACTCAGCATTCCATCCTTTCTAAGGTAGGTGAAATGAGGACCCAGTTGTGGGGGCAATAAGCTGACTTTGTATAAATATACAAAAGGATGAAGGCTATTGCTGAGCACATTGTAAGCCGCCCTGAGTCTTCGGAGAAGGGCGGCATATAAATCAAATTAAAAAAAAAAAAAACTCAAAATGTTTGAATCAAGGTAGCCTTTTCTAATCTCTTTGGACTATTTGAGGCTTGGGATGCTACAGTTAAGAAAGGAACAGCATCAGGACACTTCCAATGAGTTCGAGCAGTCCATTTAAAGTATGGAAACTTTTACATTCAAAATATTTTGCTTACCCCTATATTCATGAGATAAAAGTACATAGAATACTTTTTCTCAAACCAAAATCCTTTAAAAGACTTAGGACTTTAACTGTTAGAATTGTCGCTATTAAGGATGGAAGAGTGGTATAAATAGAATATAAGATGGTACCATCATATTCTTCCCATAAAGCCATGCATTAATTCTAAGGTTAATATAGGAATTCAATACATATATAATTTGTATTGTATCACTTGTTCCGAATATGATGAGATTACTTGCATAACAATAGGATATCTGGCTCCATAGAAAGCACATAAGGGGAAACAAATATCCAATAGTAAACTGTCACTGCTATATTCCTACAAAACATTTAAATTTTATCTTTATTATATCTAAAACAGAATTGGTGAAGTTTGGGGCAGGTATATTAAATATTGTAACATAAATAACATCAAATGAATTTCTCTGTACACATTTGTCCTGATAAGTTATTTTGTTTGGTGCTTGTTTAAAAATCTATTGGCCTCTGCTTCTGTTAAGTTCATAAAAATCCACCATTCATAATCAGAATTCTATTCTCTAACTGAGATTTTATGCATCTTCTTGTTACAGTAACGATGTACTGAAAATTATCTCATATTATTTCCTCCTTTTGTATGTTTTACTATTTTATAATTAAACTACTTTTAGAAACCCTCTGCAATTTTATGTCCTCTTGAAGTCCTGGAACTACAACAAGAGTAATGTGTGCACAGCAACTGAAAGTACCAAAATTTGTGGACCCTAAATACAGAATGGAAAAAGGCTGGATATGTGTGCATAATATAAAAATATGCATTATGTGAATAATGTGGACATGGTCATTGAAACTTCTGCTAAATCTGGAATTAACAATGTGTGTAATGAAGAAGGAGAATTCCATAATTAAGTAGCCAAGAATTCAGAAGGCAGGAAACCTTTGTAAATGTCATAAAAGATACTGATCATTGTTCCCAAAATGTGTTGCTTGGTGCTGTCAAGACCATGGGAAATAAATTTATCTGAACTATAAATGTTCATATGGAATAAAAATTAGTCTTATTTGAAACGATAGAACACCCATCCCTGATTCATTCCATTGCTGAATTTGGTTCTCATTATATATGGATAGCAGAAAGCTTTTGATCAATGTCAATTTGATTGATTTTACAGTCTTGTATTAACATAGCAGTAATCTGGTCAGTCTTTCTCTTTTCCAAGCATTCTAGTAGGAGGGAAAAAAAGAATTTGTCGGATGTCGATTTTCCTAACAGGCAGAACATTTGTATGCAATTTTTTTTCTGAATTTGAGGGGCAGTCACAAAGATGAGGGAGGGGGTGTCAACCTATTCTCCAAAGCACCAGAAGGCAAGACAAGAACCAATAGATGGAAGCTAATCAAGATGAGACGTAAACTAGAACTAAGGAGAAATTTCCTAATGGTGAGAACAATCAACCAGTGGAATAGCTTGTCTTCAGAAGTTGTGAATGCCCCATCACTGGAAGCTTTCAAAAAGAGGCTGGACAACAATTTGTCTGAAATGGTATAGGATCTGCTGCTCATGCAGGGAGTTGGAGTAGATTATCTCCAAGGTCCCTTCCATCTCTGTTATTCTATGTTATATTACAGGTGAATTTGAACATTAGAGTTGTCAATGCTTCAGAAATTATTTGGAAGTGTTTTGCGCTGGTATGAGCACAGAATCTCCCCGTCATTCTTTGAAACAGTCTGACATTTTTCAGATCTCTGCAGGACCCTGTCAGTATTTTCTAAATGTGAGGATGCCTGAAAAATAATCAGGCTGCTTAAAGGAAAGACAGAGAGTTACTGTGCTTCTGTTAGATCCAAAGCATTTTTTTTCCAAAACATTTTTGAAGCATTTCCTCTCAAACTGTCAATACTTCTTTTCAAAGTACTGTACAGTCACTTGACCTGAGAAAGCGAATGCAAATTACTTTATTGCAGTCATTAACCACCACAAGTGAATTGAGATTCAAACATTCAAAGCTAAATTGTCAATGTCAGAATAGTTATGAAAAGTACATACAGACAAAAAAAAATGGCTAAAAGATAATATTAAATGCTAAAATTAAATTCTCAGAGTACACTTATACACAAGAGGAAATTAAAAATTAGGAATCTGGAGGATATAGACTTGGAACAACAGTATAAAATACTAATAGTATACAAATACTTATACACATGTACCCACATTCATTCTTTCTCTCTCTCTCTCTTTCCCTCTCTCCCTCCCTCCCCCCTCTCTCTCCAACACACACACACAATGTACGGTAATCTTTTCCAAGTTCTATTTCTTCAACTCCTTCACCTCAAATTATTGATAAAAAATATTGATCGCCATAGAAATGATTTTCTTCTAATAATCCTGCCTACAACACATTATGTAAGGAATGTATTGAGATCTGAATCGCATATAACCAATAAATAGAGAGACTTTATTTGGTCATTGCAAAACAGAAAACATGTGTTTACATTCCTCCCTCCTTCCTTCTCTATATATAGTTATATTCATCTTTATACGATAACCCTCTGCCAAAGTTGATTTGCATTCTTGGGTTTCTTACAGGCACATGGCACCTCCTCTAAGAATCATGGCTAAGAGAATGTACACAAATTCCACTTGTCTGTCAGCTGCACCAGTTCCTAAACCCATTTCTTAAACAATTCCTGACTGGGCGAACTGGTAGTAAAAAAAAAAAAAAAAAAGCTACCGGTTTGTTCAAACTGGTATTTCCAAAGATCAGCTGTGCCGCATGATTTATATTCACTAGAAAACAGGAAATCCTGCTTTAGCAAATCTAAATCGTGCGGCAGAGCTGTTCCCCTCCCCTCACTGTTCTACTTACCTTCTTAAGCCTGCTTTTTCCATGCAAAATACCCATTTGGTGCACATTGTGCATGCATATGCATGCAGCATGCATTTGGTGTGCATTGCACATGCATGTGTGTGCAGCGTGCATTTGGTGCGCAATGTGTATGTGCAGGCAGCGAATGGGTGGCAAACCGTGGAGGATTTCACCACTGCTTTCTTTATATAATAATGAAAGATAGATTATTTATTAAAAACAAGATCAATTCTGTTTGCTTTCATCAAAGCAAAATAGACACAGGCTTTTTCCCTGTTGCTTTTCTCTCTGTTTCCAATTATACTGTGAATGTTGACCTTTTTGAAAGAAGGTGGACAAGAGTCCATGGGATCAATAGAAAGCAAATTGTAACCCTGTTGTATTAGTACAGTTTTGTAAACGATGCTTCTGAGTAAGCAAGGAAAACTTTATTGCACGAGCCAATGGTTATGGCTTCTCAATCTTTCTTAACAAAGGGGGAAAAAATAAATTTAAAAAACAGTGAATTGATTGTCCCAAAGGTGCTTTTCAAAAGACCACTGGACTTTCTTGGTTTTTTTTCCTTGAAAACATTTTGCTAACTGAAGAAGCTTCTGGGATTAGAAGCAGTGGTGAAATTCAGCCAGTTTGCACTGGTTCAGCCAAACCGGTTGTTAACTTATTCTGCAGTTTGACAAACTGGCTGATCCCATGACTGGTTGCCCCTGCCCCTCGCCTTTCAAGGGGAGGGGCAAGGAGCAGGGCCAGACAGGTGTGACTGCCACATGATCTTCATGTATTATTCTGCCAATCTTTTACCTGTTTGGCCTACAGAGGGGATTTCACACCCTGACATTTTATAATATCAATGATACTGTTCGGCCTTCTTTGGATTCAAGATCTTTGGATTTGTTTAGGATGTTTTGGAGTGATCTTATTGCCTCATGGACTACAGTGATGCGAAGGGGGTGTAATCAAGGGTGGGCTGCTGGGGATTTACAGGGGTTTGGGAGAACCTCTAGCTAAGATTCTATGCAGTTCAGAGAATCCCCAAATCCCACTCCTGGCTTGCCCCTCCCACCCCACCCCACCCCTCCCAGGAGTCCCCATGTGGCCTGTTTTGAATGCAGGTAAGTGCAGGGCACATGTGGAGGCTCAGGGAGGGTGAAAAATGGGCCTACTGGACTTCCGGTTTCCTTGTCTTCGGCGACGACGGTGCATTTTTAAGTACCGCCAGCCCAGCCGCTTGTAGAGCCGCTTCCCGACCGTGAAGCGGCTTGAAAGCTTCAGAATCCCCAGGATTTTTGAAGAAGAGGCAGCAGGGCACAGGTCGAGCCCCTGCAACCCCCCCAGGGAATTGTTTCTGGGGAGGAAACAGGCGCGGCTCCCTCCCAACCTGCTGAGACTCCGGGCGGCGTGGGACGTCTCTGCTTTTGCAGAACAAGCCGGCTGCAGGAAACTTCAAAGAGAAAGGAAACAACCCAAACAAACAGCTGAAATCTACTTGAACCCTGAAACTCTGAACTGCAAGTATTAGCACTTTGCTGATCTTTTATTTTGAAGGGAAAACTTCTGAATGAGTGAAAGTGACTGGAAAAAATATGGTGTTCAGCATTAGAGTAAATGAATCAGCGAGTGTGGATTGGTGAAGTCATCTTGCTTTGTTACAAAGTTAATAAGTTGCCACAAAGTTGCTTCGGCTGTAATAACAGGAACAAGAGGAAAATCTCTCCCTTTTATTTGACTTTGCTTCACCACAGTTTTGTCCTGATTAAATCTGGGGGACTTTTTTAGAAGGCTTTGTGGAGGTGGTAGAAGAAGAGGAACCTCCCTCTTCAGAAAAGTTAGCCTACGTGGCAGGATGGCTTCAAAGAAGCAGGAAGGCAAAACAGGGGGGGGATCCCCCACACGCAAACAGGACACGCAGTCACAAGCTCAGAAAAAAGATTTTGATATGGGAGATTTAAAAGAATTTATTTCAAAAATTCTGGATGATAAATTTCAAAAAGCTCAACAAGAAATAGATGATAAAATCCAAAAGTCTCAACAGGAAATTATGCAGGAAATGCAGCAGAACCAAAAGAAGGTGACCAAAAAAATAACAGATGTGGCGTCTGGCCTGGCAGGATTTATTATGAAAGTTGAGTCAAAAGTGGATGAATTTAAATCAGAAGTTAATGCTAAGATGAAAAATAATGATCATAAATTTTTTGATGTTGATGATAAGATGCAGAGAGTTGAGAACGAGATTGTCATAATGCAATTCCGGGCAATGGAATTCGCTATACGGCTTCGAGGAATTAGAGAAGAGGAGAGACAAGATTTGAGACAGGTCTGTGCTGAAGCCCTAGCTGTGATCTTAAAAGTTAACCCTGATATGGTTTTCTGTAAAATAGACAAAATTTACAGAGTCAATTCCTGGGTGGCCAGACAAAGACAATTGCCTAGAGATGTGGTCATATATTTTACAGATAGAGTAATAAGAAATGATATCCTGCAAAAATCTTTTCTTACTTCTGTGCAAGTCGGAGGATCGAAGATTACAGTTTATAAAGAGCTTCCACCTAAGATGTTAAAATCTAGAAAAGACTTTGGCTTTCTTGTTAAAGAACTGCAGAATAACCAGATTCCATTTTGTTGGGATGCTCCAACTGGCATAATTTTGAAATATAAGGGAGAGAGACACCGTTTGAATACTGTGGAGAAGGCGGAGCAATTTTTTACTGATATCTTTAAAGAAAGATACGGACTATAAAATTTATGCAAAAGTACTAGCCAACAGACTGATGCCAGTAATTCAAAAAGTGATCCATGATGACCAAGCGGGATTTATTGAGGGTAGGCATATGAATGACAATGTAAGGCAAGTAATAGACTTATTGGAATATCTTGAGAAGAATAAACAGATCCCTGCAGTGCTGGTTTTCTTGGATGCAGAGAAGGCCTTTGATAAAGTGGACTGGAATTTTCTACTAAAGACTTTAAAAAAGATGGACTTTGGGGACCAATTTATACAGGCGGTCTCAGCAATTTATCAAGAGCAAAAGGCTCAGATTATTATTAATGGAAGTTTGACAACAGAGTTCAAAATCGAAAAAGGAACAAGACAGGGATGTCCGTTGTCCCCATTGTTGTTTATTTTAACACTAGAAGTCTTGTTAAATACAATAAGGGACTCTAATATCTTGAAAGGTATAATGATAAGGCAAGAGGATTACAGAATAAAGGCATTTGCAGATGATCTGGTTGTTACCCTAACACAGCCAATGGAATCAATAATCCAGATGAAGGACATTATACAAGACTATGGTAAAGTTTCAGGTTTTAGATTGAACCAGAAAAAAACCAAGATGATAGTCAAAAATATGACACAAGATCGTAAACACGAGCTCGAAAGGAGGGCAGGTTTTGAGATTGTACCAAAGGTAAAATATCTAGGAGTTCAGGTTGCAGAATCAAATATGAAATTGTTTCAAAATAATTATGAGGTGTTGTGGCGAGAGGTGCAAAAAGACATGGAGACTTGGAAAAAACTGCAGCTGTCTTTACTTGGAAGAATAGCAGCAGTTAAGATGAATATTTTGCCAAGATTTCTCTTTTTGTTTCAAATGATTCCGGTGCTTAAAAATGATAAACAACTAAAAGTATGGCAAACTGGAGTGAACAAGTTTATCTGGAACGAGAAGAAACCAAGAGTAAAATTGAAAATTATACAAGATGTTCCAGAAAGGGGAGGTCTCAAACTTCCAAACCTACAGTTATATTATGATGCAGCAGCTTTGACTTTAACAAGTGATTGGTTTGGAGGAAAAAAGACTGGAATATTAAATGCAGAAAGTTTTGATTTGGAATTTGGATGGCACGCTTACTTATTTTATGACAACAAAGTGGATAAAGCATGTAAAAGCCACATACTTAGAGATTCTTTGTTGAGAGTTTGGAAGAAGCACCGACTCAAATGGGATTATAAAATACCGCTATGGCTGGATCTTGGTCATACTTTGTGGAATACAAATATAATGTCACTCGGGGGGGGGGGTTTATACAAAGAGGTTCTTTTTACAGATGCGGGCAGATGGCAGCTGAAGACATTACAGACATTGTTGGCCGAAGGGATTAATCTAACTTGGTTACAATATAATCAATTGCAATTGAGATGGAAAGAGGACCAAAAAACTGGTATTATGATGTATGAGGAAGAATTGGTCAGACACATAAAAGAGAAAGGTCCAATGCATATTAAAAGACTTTATAATGTTTTGTTAGAAAGGGATTCAGAAACTGAATTAGTTAAAGATTGTATGATTAAGTGGGCACAAAATTTTGAGGAACCAGTGATGTTGGAAACATGGGAAAAAATTTGGGTTCAGAATGTTAAATTTACACAGTCTCAGAATTTGAGGGAAAATTTTTATAAAATGTTTTACAGATGGCATTTAGACCCCAAAAAATTGTCGTGTATGTACCCTAATGTGCAGCCTAAATGTTGGAGATGTGATTGTCTAGATGCTACATATTATCATGTTTGGTGGACCTGTAAGAAAGTTAAGGCTTTTTGGATAAAAATTTGGTGGGTCATGCAGAATGTTCTGAAGAAAAAAATTCAATTTTCTCCACAATTGTTTTTACTGGGTATAGTTAAGGGTTTTACATTGGGTGAAACAAAACTGATATTGCATATGATAACAGCAGCAAGATTGTTGATAGGTAAATACTGGAAAAATGAAGCGCTGCCCACGATTGAGGAATGGACTTTGAAGATGGCCACTTTTGCAGAGATGGCGAAGATTTCAGCATATCTAAAAGATTGTTCACAAGAGACTTATGAATGGGAATGGAAGAGGTGGATAGATTATGTTCAGAACAAATATCAAACTAGGAAGTATCAAATAGCTTTTATTTGAAAATGTTATACTAAGATAGAAATATTTTAAGGTAATGAGGATGAAAATTTATTCAAAAATGTTATATTAAGATAGAAATAGGTTAATGTAAGGAAGATGAAAATTTATAAGGGGGAGGGAGGGGTTCAAGTTTTATATATAAAGGAGGGTTTTTCCTTTTACTTGATATGAGTATAATGTGTGGAAGTCTGGGGGGGAGGGGAGGGTTAGGGTGGGTTAGGGAGGTTGGGATGAGGGGAAAAAAAGGGGTGAAAATTTAATTGTAAAACTTTTGCAATAAAAAAAAAATGGGCCTACTGGAAGTTCAGGAAGGATGGAACTGGGCCCATTTCCAGCCTCCAGAGGGCCTCCAGAACCTAGGGAGGCAATTTTCGGCCTCCCAGAGGCTCGAGAAAAGTCTCTGGAGCCCGGAGAGGGCAAAAACACCCCCCACACCATGGTGCAGGAGGCCAACTAGGCCATGCCCACCATAGCCTCACCCACCTAGCAACCAGGCAGAGAACCCCTTGCTAAAACTTTTGAAGCCCACCCCTGGGTGTAATAACTTGCTGGTGGTTTCTGTGATCTTGTTGACATATGAAGAATTTTCTTTCCCTTGGGCTGTGCTTGGTTTCATGGACAGACACTATTCTTTTTAATGAAGTTGGATAGTCATTGCATTGGAAACTACACAAGTAGTCTATTTCTTCTTTCTGGAGTTCTGGGTTGGTACAATAAGCTTTTGCTTGTCTCAACAGCTTCCTTAGTTCCTTCTTTTTAGATTGTTGCTTTGGTAGTTGACTATTTAGTAACTGTGGGCAGCTTTGTAATATACTTGAGTTTGCATTTTGCCCTTGGCGACTTTACTTTATTATTTTTTTAGTCGAGGGACACTAATGTCAAAGAATAGATGGTAGTGTCAGAAGAACAAGAACAAGAGGAAAAGATCTTCCACTTCTTGAAAAATTATCATGGCTTAGGAAGGCTAAATGGGTCTTGTACTTTGCTAAGAGGCTGCTTGAAAGAAGCGTGTTCCACTTTCACTGCTAGAGAATTTTCTATGACCTTTTAAGAAAAAAGAATATTTGATATGGCTTTTTTTCTGTCTCCCTCCTGATCATGCTTTCTTACATATTGGGTCTTTAGCTGCAAATCTAATGGCAAACTTTCCTTATTGATAAACTATTCTGATACAGTAGGTTAAAGTGGTTTTAAATAAAAGTAAGCACTCAAGTTGTATCAATATATTTTTTTCTTAAATTATTTATAGTTTAATAATAAGGTGAGGATAGCAATAAATACAAAAGGTACTTATATAAAATACCTTTTATTATATAAAATATATAAAAAGTAAGATTCTACATTTAAGCAAGAAAAACAAAATACACAGGCACAGTATATGTGGTATCTCGCTCAATAGTGGTGACTGTGGTTGTCCTAGTGGACAACCATTTACATGTGAGCCAGCAATGTGCTGCAACTGCCAAAAAAGCCAACACAGTTCTAGGCTGCATAAACAGAGGGATAGAATTGAAGTGTTAATACCACTTTATAATGTCTTGGTAAGGCCACACCTGGAATACTGCATCCAGTTTTGGTCGCCACGGTGTAAAAAAGAGGTGGAGACTCTAGAAAGAATGCAGAGAAGAGCAACGAAGATAATTAGGGGACTAGAGGCTAAAACATATGAAGAACGGTTGCAGGAACTGGGTATGTCTAGTTTAATGAAAAGAAGGACTAGGGGAGACATGATAGCAGTGTTCCAATATCTCAAGGACTGCTACAAAGAAGAGGGAGACAAGCTATTCTCCAAAGCACCTGAAGGGCAGGACAAGAAGCAATGGGTGAAAACTAATCAAGGAGAGAAGCAATTTAGAACTAAGGAGAAATTTCCTGACAGTTAGAACAATTTATCAGTGGAACAACTTGCCTCCAAAAGTTGTGAATGCTCCAACACTTGAAGTTTTTAAGATGTTGGATAACCATTTGTCTGAAGTGGTATATGGTTTCCTGCCTAAGCAGGGGGTTGGACTAGAAGACCTCCAAGGTCCCTTCCAACTCTGTTATTCTATTTCTATTTCTCAAAGGGGTCAATTAGCATTGAGGGCAATTTAATTTGGAGATGAGCTACAGATGTTCAAAACCCTTCAAAAGATACTTAATAAAATATCTTAATTATATTAAGAGCTTTGATATAATGATCAAAATAGAAAGACATATTTTAATTAGCAGTTGAATGGAAATCTGATCCATTTTTTAAAAAAAATAAAATGTCATGTGCAGATGAACTATTTGTGCCGAGGGATATAACATCAGTGTGGTCTTGCACTGATTTTAATACAAATAATTAAAACACAGATGGATACATAACTTCCCCCTTTAAAGCAAATATTTACTAATTAAAATCAAAAAGGCCATATTGCTTGAAGACTAGTTTTCCATACAGACATTAATAATAATAATTATGAAACATATTACTGTCACTTTCCATAGACATGACGATAACAGGGGAATCATTGTGATTTATTTATGTTGTGAAGGATGCTAGTATAGGAGTTTGGTTTGTATCAAAGCAAATTATTCATTCTGATAAACAGAGGCAGATGGATGGAAATGTAATTCATTGATGGTATGAGCAGAAATAATTTGTTAGGACAATTTATATTAGAATGTGTGTTTTTGTCCTTTGAGCAAAATCTGAGCTTGTCTTTCCATCCAGGTTGGATGGAATTTACTTTCCATTCCTTTACTTTCCCCAGATCATTTTTTCCCCCTAAACATCTTATGAAGTGTCCTTCATTCATATACACAACATGTCCAACTTTGTGTATGCACATTTTCAAGGCCAATTGCCAGAATGAAGGACATTTTTAGAGATGTAAGGCTCAAAGAACAAGTCCACGTGATGTCAATTCATTCTTTAGGGTGGAAAACAGATGTTTTTATCTTAGAATTTGAGGAAACAAATTCTCATTCAAAAGTAAAAGATAGGAGAATTCAAGCACAGAAATTTGCAAGGATGGGGATGATCTTTTAAACATTGTCATTTAAAAGATCAGTTAAATTACTCTATGTTTACCTGTCTAACTGCCTGCCTGCCTGTCTCTCTCTCTCTCTCAATCCCAATCCCAATCCCAAATTTAAGTATAGACAGGAAAGCAAGTTAAGATATTCCTGAAGGATAGCAATAAAATCTACAGTTGAACATCTCCAGTGAAGAGAAACCCACCTTCACTCTGGATACTTGATTTATTGTCAAATTGTTCAGTTCAATAGTTTTACTATTAGGGGAATCTGCCTTTTTGTACACTGCCTTGACTGATAAAGACTATCCATCATCTAGCTATCCATCATCTATTATTCAATCAGTCATCTATCTTTATTATAGTCACAGACCAGCCTTTCTTTCTTTCTTTCTTTCTTTCTTTCTTTCTTTCTTTCTTTCTTTCTTTCTTTCTTTCTTTCTTTCTTTCTTCCTTCCTTCCTTCCTTCCTTCCTTCCTTCCTTCCTTCCTTCCTTCCTTCTTTCCTTTCTTCCTTCCTTCCTTCCTTCCTTCCTTCCTTCCTTCCTTTATTTCTTTCTTCCCATGGTGATGCAGTGGTTAGAATGCAGTAAAAGTAAGGTAAAATTTCCCCGCACATGCGTGCTAGTAGTTTCCGGCTCTAGTGGGGGTGCTCATCTCCATTTCTAAGATGAAGAGCCAGCACTGTCCAAAGACATCTCCGTCATCATGTGGCCAGCATGACTAAACACCAAAGGCACACGGAGTCCTGTTACCTTCCACCAAAATGTTCCCTATTTTTCTACTTGCATTTTTGCATTTACGTAAAAAATGCAAGTCGCTATCAAACTACTAGGTTGGCAGAAGCTGGGACAAGTAACGGGAGCTCACTCTGTTACACGGCACTAGGGATTTGAACCATTGAACTGCCGACCTTCTAATCGACAAGCTCAGCATCTTAGCCACTGAGCCACCGCATCCCAATTAGAATGCAGTATTGCAGGCTAACTCTGCCCTCTGCCAGGAATGCAATCCTGACTGACGAGGTTTCCATCTTTCTGAGGTCAGTAAAATTTGGGGGCAATATGCTGACTCTATAAAACTACTTAGATAGGACTATAAAGTACTATGAAGTGGTATATAAGTCTAAATACTATTGCCCTTCCTTCCTTCCTTCCTTCCTTCCTTCCTTCCTTCCTTCCTTCCTTCCTTCCTTCCTTCCTTCCTTCCTTTCTAGAAATACACACACACATGGTAAGAAGAATTTGAACCTTGTTCACAAAACAACGTAACTCTCCTTTTCTAAATGAAGTGAATCTGTCATGTTGCTTTCTTTCTGATTGTTCGGTCTCCTCCAATCGATCCTGAAGCTGAAAGAAAAATTCTGTAAACATAGAGATTCAAGACTGCTACTGACTTCTGATAACTGATCCGAATGACAATTTAACATTTTCCAATGAATAACTAAATGAATAACTCAGTGTAGCAATTTAACTTGAACCAGAAATTGGCAGCAACTTATGTTTTTGCTTCAGTTAGATGGATATTATATTGTGGTTTTGTCTAGTTTTACTTGTTTTACATTTATTTATTTATTTATTTATTTATTTATTTATTTATCAACAAGTACAAGGAAACAAGTATCAGTACAGACATAGACATGGACATGTGAAAAAAAATTGGCACAAATAAAAGGAAATAAATAAGCAAAACATAGCTAAAAAAACTTAGAATGATTACATATAAATGGGGCCAGTAGGACAGGGACAGTAGGCCCGCTGTTGCACTTATGCACGCCCCCTTAGGGACCTCTTAAGAAACATGAAAGGTCCACGGTAGACATTTTAAGGTAAAAGGTATGGGGATTAGAGAGACTAACAACAGGATCAGGTAGAGTGTCCCAGACATTTACTACTCTATTGCAGAAGTCATATTTCCCACAATCAAGATTAGAGTGAATTACATTGAGTTTCAATCTATTGATAGCCCTCGTGTTATTGTGGTTGAAATTAAAGTACTCATTTACAGGTAGGATGTTTTGGTAAATAATCTTACGAACTAAGCTTAGGTCAGAACGTAGACGGCGTAGTTCGAGGCTATTGAGCAAGCTCCTTTCTCTCTATAGCAGCCATTTCACTTAGATCTGCCTAGTTATTGGAGGATGATGGCATTATGATCACATCATTTGCAGGGGACGTTAAATAAAATAATGTGCTTTTCTTGGTATTTTCTTCTTTCAACACCTTCACAAACCAAAGGCTAATCAAATATCCATCCATTTGCTGAGAATAGGCATTATGCTCCAGTTTGTATCTTAAAGTGTGAATGCAATAATTAAGTGTTTTTTATGATCTAATATCAGCCATTTGCTTAGTCAGATTTCCTTGGAAATTAAAGCTGTTTAGAAGCATAATTATTTTATAATACCACCACACAGAATATTTCCAATTTTACTACCGCAAAGCAATTTTGCGTACTTTTTACTATACTCTGATGTTCATCTAATCACTTCATAAATATTTAGCTGTGGGAAATATCCTTAGAAAAAGCAAGGAGGAGTTGGTATTTACTACACGAATTTAATAGCTCATTAAAGAACGAAGAGAAATAAAATGGGAAAAAAAATATTAACACCGTGTTTTGTTTTTTTTAATAAGTTCCACTAGTAAATGTTTTCTTTTTCATAATGAGAAGTAATCATAAGATAGAGGAAGAAAGCTGAATAGATCACAGAGCCTGCATTGGTGTGGGTTTCATTGAAAAATGGAGCTGTAGCTCACCATCATGCTTTGCCTTTATTTAAGGAGAGTTCTAAATTCATACATTCAAGTAGCTGCAAGATGGGCTAAGGATTTTCTGAATAGAATACTATGTTTACAGAGGAACAATGCCGATCTGTGGCTGTAATAGGATGGCTTTTATCTACATTATCTGGTCTGACATCTACGCATCTACAAGTTTGTTGCAGATATTAACATTCTTCTTCCTGAATTAGTAGAACATATTCTCCGTTGAGCTGCCATTGAAGACCATTTGGAAGATTTAGCTACAGCAGCACAAGGATCCTCAATTACTTGTGGAGTTAGGCAATAAGAACATATTGAACCAAGAGCTTTTGTATGTGTATCCGTATGCCTATTTCTGCCCCAAAGAATAGCTATTGAAACAGAGTTTACAGAATTCAGGATCTTTTCTCTTTCTTCTTTTCTCTTTCCATCATTTTTTTAAAACTCTTGTTTAGTTCCATCTTTTTTTTTTTTAATTTACATTAACCTCCTGGCATTTGGATCAGGAGATTAGGAGCTGTGATGATGATTGGTTGGGTTTGGGCAGGTTGCTGTTTTAAAACACAGCATCAGGGGTGAAATCCAGCAGGTTCTGACAGGTTCTGGAGAACCGGTAGTGGAAATTTTGAGTAGTTTGTAGAATCGGCAAATACCACCTCTGGCTGGCCCCAGAGTGGGGTGGGAATGGAGATTTTGCAGTATCCTTCCCCTGGAGTGGGGTAAGAATGGAGATTTTGCAGTATCCTTCCCCTGCCACACCCACCAAGCCATGCCCACAGAACCAGTAGTAAAAAGAAAAAATGATTTCCCCACTGCAGAGCGTTATATGTTACAGTTGTGGTTTTAAACTTTGAATACTGCAAAGTCACTGGTATTAAATGGATAATTAAAAAAAAAAAACATTTATTAATGTCCCGAAACAGAACATTGATTCTGAGATGGAATTTAGACCATTACATAAAGAAGTGTGGGAAAATATGAGTGTTATGTTTGAAGATCCCAGATCCAGGAACCCATTCAATTATATTTCTGTCACAGTTCCAAGTAATACCCCCAACGAAATCAAATGCCAAGACTTGAATTTCCTCAAAGCTAAATTTTATTAGAGATGTCATATTGGCACATCTGGGAAAACCCAAATCCCAGAGAGCTTCTGGGATTTCCTCACCCAAAAGAAAGTTCAAGTCCTTGCCCTTCACCCACATGTCCATCACATAAACCAATCAGGTACCCTCCAGAACAGAAGATACCTCCTCATTCTTCACAGCACAGCTGCAGGGCACAACGGCCCTGACTTTCTAGAAAGAATGTTATTTTGACTACATATCATCTTCACCCATTTTCCCACAGTAGAATTTGTGGCAGGCCTGAAGGCTCAAATGTAAAAGATGGCTTCCAGGTCTAACAGGCTGTCCCCCCTCCTCTCAGAAGAGAAGCGTGTCCTGGAAATAGAATAATACAGGGGGTTAATCATGCTACTAACCACCTCCCCCCACCCCCATTTTCCCACAGTAGAATTTGTGACAGGCCTGAAGGGTCAAAATTAAAAGATGGCTTCCAGGTCTGACAATTTTCTGATCTCTGTGCATGCATATGAGTGTATGTGAGCCAACATGTGTGTTTACACACACCATTATAAAAGTTCTTTAAATGCCTAACTTGTTTAGTATCATGTTATAACAACTATATGAAGGACAATGCCATTTATTCCACTCATTTATTAATAAGTATAAACACTGTTGAAGAGCAGAAGAAACAGTGGGTTCCTCCTTTTTCATTTTAGAGTTCTTTCCCTTAAAATAGTTTGTGCATCTCCCTCATTTTTATGTTGGGCCTTAGGACTTGATTCTTAAATAAGTCTTAAATGGGAATTCCCAGCAAGTGATTGTTGGTGCACTGCAGTTGATGAATGTTAACAATTGTTGCTGTATTGTTAGAATGTTTTGTTTTTAAGTGATTTGGACAATTACATCATTTGGACATAATTTTTGTACGTGTTTTGGACATTTATAATAACCTGTCCTTTTGTAAATAAAATTTGTAAATTTTGTTTAAGTGAAGAGTCCATGAAACAATGAAATGGAAATTTGAGCTTGAATGTTGGTTAATATTACACGCATTTTGAACAAATAGACCAACCATTTAGTTGCTCTTGTTGCTATGGATTTTTACAATTACTTGCTGTAAAATCTTGAAGGGAGACATGCAGTTCAGAAATGTGAAAAGTAAATAAATAAATAAATAAATAAATAAATAAATAAATAAATAAATAAATAAATAAATAAATAAATAAATATTTCTAACTGTATGTGGTCATAGAATCTCTTATGTCAAAATGCAATGCAATTAATGTAAATAAAAGACTGATATCAACTATACTTCTCTGAAGGGTATAGCACAGTGATGGCTAACCTTTTTAGCATTGTGTGCCAACACCCATAATGCAATGCATGTGTGACACACACCCCCGCACGCCCCATTCCATTGTGCATGCACACATGACTCTACTGCGTTCCCCTGCCCCCTGCGCATGTGCACACTCCCCCAGCGCTCTCTCACCGTCCCGCCGCCCCCGCCCCCATGCATGTGTGCATGTTCCCCCACACCCCATTTTGGGCCTTGTAGGCCTCCCTGCAGCCTCCTGGGGCCAAAAATGGGCCCTGGGGGTGGCACACTGCACCCCCCGTGCTCCCCCATTGCCTGCACATGTGCTTGTGATCCTCACCCTCTGGGGCATGCACACATGACCTCCATGCATCTCCCGCACGCCCCCCATGCATGCACAGCAGAGACCCGAAAATCAGCTGGCTGGCGGGAAGTGCATGGGCATGCGTGGTGGAGCTGAGCTGGGTGACGGCTTGCATGCCCACAGAGAGGGCTCTGCATGCAAGCTGTGGCATGCATGCCATAGGTTCACCGTCACAGGTATAGCAATATTTTAGCCTTAAATTATGTGTACAAAACTCTTTTTTAAAAGAAATTGATTAAAGTTAACACTTAAATGAGAACATGTATCTATCCCATCATATACACATATTGTGTGGTTGTTGGCCACAGAGTTTTCCGTACTTGTTTCTGCTCCATTTGTACATTCATATGTAAATTTCACTGAATTCAGTAAAACCTATTTCCTGACAACTTTGTATTAAAGAAAGATGAATTGAATGGTGAGGATAATAATGTCAAGATTAAGAGAAAATATGCCTCTTTTAGAAGATATTAAGGGAATGTTTTCTCTTAATTTGCCTGGCAGAGATTCACTTGATTCTATAATTCTATATGATGCAATTTTTAAAATCAAAAGGTAATATAACCTCAGATGTCATGCCTAGATAATTCCATTTGCTCTTCTAAGGATCATTAACTTCCAAAAAGTTGACAATAGCTGATAAACTATTAAAGAAAGCTACTTTTAATTACTTATAATTAAGCTTAATATCTGAAAACCAGTTGGAAAGTAATTACATTTCATTTTGTACTGTTTATAAAGACATTTTGCAGTGCATATATTAAATTGCTATGTCTCCTTATATTGTGGTTTTTGAAAATTATTTTCTGGACAGAGCAAGAAAAAAAGACCGAAAAAGGCAGCTTAATCAAGTCCTACTTTGAACAGAAGCATCTTCAGATCCAGAGGTGGGATTCACTTACTTTCCCTACTGGTTCACAAATGTGAGTGTGTGCCACCTCTGCACATGCACAGTGCTCACACATTACATCCGGGTGTTCTGTCCTCATCCCACACACGCACCCCCACAGACGGCCCAGAGTCAATAAGCCACATGACAAAATCTTTGAAGATAAAGCTGGCAGCAACCAGTGGCTAGCTGCCAATTCAGACTTTACTCACACAAAACAAAGATTAGACTGCAAGCATTCCGATAAAGCAGGCAAAGTTTCAACAATACAAGAATTAGTCCAAATGCAGTCCGACAAGGCAGGCAGAAGTCCAGTAACGCAGAGATCATGGATTATTTCTAGTTATTGCTCGTCACAAACTGAACCAGCCACCACACCCACATTTATACCCTGTGGGGTGTGGTCCAGTGACTCAGATAATCTCTGGCACGCCTTCCCCTCTACTGTGCACACTTCTCCCTGTGCCTTTGCCGAGGGTCCAGCCAGCACTTATCTACTTCGTCGCTGTCTACTTGTAGTTACGGGAAAGTGCTTGGCTCTGAGCCTATCTTTTGGCCTTCGGTGTCCTCTGGAGGCATTGCCAGAGAGGAGGGTCCTGGAGAGGGAGGCCTTGCCAACTCCTCTCCCTCACTTTCAGAATCTGTATCTGTCGATAGCCCAGGCTCAGGTAATGGAGCCACAACACCAGGCAGGTAGGTAGAGCCGCCCACAAATGGTGCTACTGGTTTGCCCAAACCGGACAGAACCGGCTGAATCCAACCTCTGCTCAGATCTAACATTATTTATCTTGTATCTACTTTATAATTTTTACAAATGGTCTTGATCCCCTGGGGGGGAAACAAACAAACAGAAAGCCAAAAACGTGACTGTCAGCTGCATAACTTTCAGTTTCAAAAAGAAAAAAATCCACCAGGTAGAGAAAGCCTTGAAAGGAACTGTTTAACGCAGTGAATTAAGAACAACTAAACATTGTTAGTTGTGGAATCGTACAATGCCTGACTGACGCCTAAACTCATTAAATTTAGAATCCAAGCTTGTAAATTTGTATGACTTATTAGAAGAGACACCCAATTCTTACAAATCCCATAATCCTTTTGAATTGGTAATGCTTCCTTGAAAATAATATGACACATTTTTCTCCTTTCCTAGTGTTTTTCTGCAAGTGCAGGATCCATTTTTGGGGGGATCAACTGGCTTTTGGTCTATTGATTACAACAGGGGTTGACTGACAGACTTGTCATCCAAGTCTTACCTGGGCTCTGAGAATGTCTTGGGATAATGTAAATGAAACCCACAAAACATCTCCATTGAGGTAGCACAGTGGTTAAAATCAGTGGTGAGTTTCAAAATTTTTACTATCGGTTCTGTGGGCGTGGCTTGGTGGACATGGCAGGGAAGGACATTGTAAAATCTCCATTCTCATTCCACTCCAGGGAAGGTTAGTGCAAAATCCCCATTTCCTCCTGATCAACTGGGACTCGGGAGGCAGCAAATAGATGGAGGCAGGGCCACTCAGAAGTGGTACTTACCAGTTCTCCAAACTCCTCAAAATTTCTGCTACTGGTTCTCCGGAACTGGTCAGAACCTGCTGAAACCCACCTCTGGTAAGAATGCAGTATTGCAGGCTAGTTTTGCTGATTGCCGATTGCCAGCAGTTCGGCAGTTCAAATCTCATCAGGCCAAGGTTGATTCAGCCTTCCATCCTTCCGAGGTTGGTAAAATGAGATCCAGATTGTTGGGGGCAATATGCTGACTCTGTAAACTCCTTAGAGAGGGCTGTAAAACACTGTGAAGTGGTATATATTATTATTATTATTATTATTATTATTATTATTATTATTATTATTATTATTATTTTATTTCTATACCGCCCTTCTCCTGCGGAACTCAGGGCGGTGTACAGCCAAGATAAAACATTTGCGTACAAAGTTTAAAAACAATTTAAAAAACAATTAAATAATTTTGGCCCAAGATATTAAAAATAACCCAATTAAAACCAAATTCAATTAAAACTGAGAGGATGGGATCAAGCCAGCCCAGCTAGATGGAATAGGTGTGTCTTCAGGGCCCGACGAAAAGTCCGGAGGTCTGATATCGTGCGTATCTCAGGGGGTAGGTCATTCCAGAGGGCCGGTGCTGCCACAGAGAAGGCTCTCCCCCTGGAGGTCGCCAGCAGACACTGTTTGGCCGACGGCACCCTGAGGAGGCCCTTTCTGTGCGAGCGAACCGGTCGGTGGGAGGCTATTAGCGGCCGAAGGCGGTCTCGCAGATAACCCGGCCCTAAGCCATGGAGCGCTTTAAAGGTGGTCACCAACACCTTGAAGCGCACTCGGAAGACCACAGGAAGCCAGTGCAGCTCGCACAAGAGAGGTGTCACATGGGAGCGCCTCGTCGCCCCCATAATCCCCCGTGCGGCCGCGTTCTGGACTAGTTGGAGCCACCGGGTGCACCCCAGGGAGAGCCCCATGTAGAGAGCATTGCAGTAGTCCAGGCGGGAAGTGACGAGTGCCTGAGTGACTCTGCGTAGGGAGTCCCGATCTAGAAAGGGGCGCAACTGGCATATCAGGCGAACCTGATAAAAAGCCCCCCTGGCCATGGCCATCAAATGATCTTCTAAAGACAGCCGTGCGTCCAGGAGGACACCCAAGTTACGAGCCCTCTCCGTGGGGTCGAGTGATTCGCCCCCAATAGCCAGCGATGGCGTCAGCTGGCTATATCGGGATGCCGGAAGCCACAGCCACTCAGTCTTGGAGGGGTTGAGTCGGAGCCTGTTTCTCCCCATCCAGGCCCGCACGGCCTCCAGGCACTGGGACATCACTTCAAGGGCATCGTTGGGGTGGCCTGGGGTGGAGATGTAAGTCTAAGTGCTATAGTGCTATTGCTAGCTTGGAACTTTTAGATTTATACTGCACACTCGTTTAAGAGAAATGTACGTTTTCTGTTCAACTATCCAATAGTCCTACCACTTTGAAAAATCACTACTTCAAATAATTGACAGTGTGTGCCTTCAGAATTAATCCATTTCTGTAAAATGTAAACTCTGAAATGTAAAACTTCTAGAATACACTTTACTGATTCCATTTTTATTCATTATCGCATCTTACTTTATTAAATTATAATCTCAAAAATGATTTTACTTAATAATTAATATCATAAATATTTTGTACCATATCTGGAAACTTGAATACTTTTCTAATGCTTTATAGGAAAATAATAAATTGTTTACTAATTCAATTTAATAAAGAAAATAATAAATTGTTTACTAATCCAATTTTGTCCACCACTTTTTATATTCATAAGTAATATCATAAATTATTTATCTATAGAGTTTATCTACCCACCCATCACAATCTCATACATTTAAAATAATATACATAGAAATATTTTAATTAGAAAAATATATACAGTTTGAATTATCTTGGTATTGTACATCTAGCTACAATATGTGTAACATGTATGTTGCTCATAAAAACATTTTTCCTCTGATTAATCAGTTACGTATTTAATTCAATTTCAAGATGTAAATCTAATCACCTCCAGGCTCCAGCCAAATATACCAGTAAACTTTGCATCTTCTATGTAAGCCTCTAATTATGCCCTGAGCCTATTTCTTTGATAACTAGATTTTCCTGGCCTCATTTTATTTGAAGTACCATTTCCAATCAGTGTCAGCCAAAATACTGTCTTTCAAAAACGTCCTAAAGAAAAGTCAGAAGCAGGAAATTCTAGATATTGTTGGACATGTATAAAAAAATATCATCTAGAATTTAGGGTTCATTCAGATTCTTGTAGAGTGGGGTTTGCTCTCTATTTTGGTAACATAAAATTGGCTGTTCCCATTGGTGACTCCTACCCTACCTCTATCGCTTTCTCCCCCCTCCCCCCGGATTACTACTATTGTCCAACTTCTACTCAAGGCATCGGGCAACAAAGCCTATGGATTTTGTATATATTGAGATTGTTCTTGGCTGGTCAGGGTAAAAAGAGATTTTTTAAAACTAGTTCAAAAAAGGATTGATTTAACCAATGGTAAAATCCTTTTTTTTTTTTACTACCAGTTATGTGGGTGTAGCTTGGTGGGTGTGGTGTGGATGTGGCTTGGTGGGCGTGACAGGGGAAGGATACTGCAAAATCTCCATTCCCCCCCACTCTAGGGGAAGGATACTGCAAAATCCCCATTCCCTCCCCACTCCTGGGGGAAAAATATTGCAAAATCTCCATTTCCAGTCCACTCTGGGGCCAGCCAGAAGTGGTATTTGCCGGTTCTCCAAACTGCTCAATATTTCTGCTACCAGTTCTCCCGAACCTGTCAAAACCTGCTGGATTTCACCCCTGGATTTAACCCTTTCTCACTAACTGGCCAAAGATAAGATGAGGGCAGTGACATAGGAACATGTAGGAGATGGCCAGGCTGCACCTGAGGGAGAGGCCAAGTGTGTTATCAGTTTAGAGTTCCTTCATGCCCACAAGTCCTTCTTGATTCCATTGACTCGTATCTAGCCAATTTGCCTTGACTATTAATAATTCAGACTCTTGTAGAGCGATAGCATGGAATAAACTTGTACTCATTTGAAAAAAACCTTGGTTCCTGATTTCTTGCTCCTGACAAAGCATTAGGTAAAATTAAAACACCTACAGTCAGGTCCAGAAATATTGGGACATCGACACAATTCTAGCATCTTTGGCTCTATACACCACCACAATGGAGTTGGAATGAAACAAACACAATGTGTGTTAACTGCAGACTGTCAGCTTTAATTTGAGGGTATGTACATCCAACTCAGGTGAACGGTGTAGGACTTACAGCAGTTTGTATATGTGCCTCCCACTTGTTAAGGGACCAAAAGTAATGGGGCAATTGGCTTCTCAGCTGTTCCATGGCCAGGTGTGTGATATTCCCTCATTACCCCAATTACAATGTGCAGATAAAAGGCCCAGAGTTCATTTCCAGTGTGCTATTTGCATTTGGAATATGTTGCTGTCAACTCTCAAGATGAGATCCAAAGAGCTGTCACTATCAGTGAAGCAAGCCATCATTAGGCTGAAGAAACAAAACAAACCCATCAGAGAGATAGCAAGAACATTAAACATGGCCAAAACAACTGTTTGAAACATTCTCAAAAAGAAGGAATGTACTGGTGAGCTCAGCAACACCAAAAGACCTGGGAGACCACAAAAAACAAGTGTGGTGGATGACTGAAGAATTCTTTCCCTGGTGAAGAAAACACTCTTCACAACAGTTGGCCAGATCAAGAACACTCTCCAGGAGGTAGGTGTATGTGTGTAAAAGTCAACAATCAAGAGAAGACTTCACCAGAGTGAATACAGAGGGTTCACCACAAGATGTAAACCATTGGTGAGCTTCAAAAACAGGAAGGCCAGATTAGAGTTTGCCAAACAACATCTAACAAAGCCTTCACAGTTCTGGAACAAGATCCTATGGACAGATGAGACCAAGATCAACTTGTACCAGAGTGATGGAAGAGAAGAGTATGGAGAAGGAAAGGAATTGCTCATGATCCTAAGCATACCACCTCATCAGTGAAGCATGGTGGTGGTAGTGTCATGGCGTGGGCATGTATGGCTGCCAATGGAACTGGTTCTCTTGTATTTATTGATGATGTGACTGCTGACAAAAGCAGCAGGATGAATTCTGAAGTGTTTCGGGCAATATTATCTGCTCACATTCAGCCAAATGCTGCAGAACTCATTGGACGGCGCTTCACAGTGCAGATGGACAATGACTCAAAGTATACTGCAAAAGCAACCAAAGAGTTTTTGAAGGGACAGAAGTGGAATGTTATGCAATGGCCAAGTCAATCACCTGACCTGAATCCCATTGAGTATGCATTTCACTTGCTGAAGACAAAACTGAAGGGAAAATGCCCCAAGAACAAGCAGGAACTGAAGACAGTTGCAGTAGAGGCCTGGCAGAGCATCACCAGGGATGAAACCCAGTGTCTGGTGATGTCTATGCATTCCAGACTTTAGGCTGTGATTGACTGCAAAGGATTTGCAACCAAGTATTAAGAACGGAAAGTTTGATTTATGATTATTATTCTGTCCCATTACTTTTGGTCCCTTAACAAGTGGGAGGCACATATGCAAACTGCTGTAAGTCCTACACCGTTCACCTGAGTTGGATGTACATACCCTCAAATTAAAGTTGACAGTCTGCAGTTAACACACATTGTGTTTGTTTCATTCCAACTCCATTGTGGTGGTGTATAGAGCCAAAGATGTTAGAATTGTGTTGATGTCCCAATATTTATGGACCTGACTGTATGTAAACACATCAAACTGCATTGGAATACTTAGGATATTTTGAAAAATTAGGACAATAAAAAAACAATAGTTTGACAAATTTTATTTCATAACACAAGCCAGTGAGAACATTTTCATGTGCCACCTTTCTCTTTTCTAGGTATTGGGTGATATCAGTTGATTGTCTTCACTCCTGACAAACACAGCATGCTAGCAACACAAAAAACCAATAAATGTTCTCCCTCTAGCTAACAAACAGCAGCTTGGCTCCTGTATCAGATCGTAAATAAAACCAGTATGAAAGCTCAAGCTACTATCATTTATGAAACAACAAAAAATATATTTGCTTCCAGTTCAATCAAAATGGGGAAAAAACAAAAAAAGAAATAAATTGCATTTTCTCTCACCCCAACATACTTTCAATATGTATTACATGTGTCTGGTCCTTTAAAAAACAAACAAACAAACAATGAGACTGCCTGGCTAGCAAACAATCAATTCTTCTGTACTGAACATTATTTTATTTATTTTGAATTTGTATACTGCCCTTCTCCCTGAGGACTCAGGGTGGTGAACAGCCAAGTAAAAACATCAAGTACAAATATTAAAATACAGTTAAAAATATACATATATAAATTTGGCCCCGTTAATTAAAAACAATAAACAAAACACTTAAAAACACTTAAAAAATTAGGCCAGCCCGGCTTGCTGGAAAAGGAAGGTTTTAAGAGCACAGTGGAAGGCAATGAGGTCTTGGATTCTCCTTATCTCTGGAGGCAGTTGATTCCAGAGGGTAGGTGCCCCCACAAAGAAGGCCCTCCCCCTGGGGGTCACCAGCCTACACTGTTTGGCTGATGGCACCCTGAGGAGGCCCTCTCTGTGGGAGCGCATGGGTCGATGGGAGGTCGTTGGTGGCAGTAGGCGGTCTCGAAGATAGCTAGGCCCTATGCCATGAAGCGCTTTAAAGGTGATAACCAACACCTTGAAAAGCACCCGGAAGACCACTGGGAGCCAGTGCAGCTCACGCAGGAGCGGTGTTACATGGGAGCTCCATGCTGCTCCCGTCACTACCCGCACTGCTGCGTTCTGGACCAGTTGGAGCCTCCGGGTGCTCCTCAAGGGGAGCCCCATGTAGAGAGCGTTGCAGTAGTCAAGGCGAGAGGTGACGAGGGCATGAGTGACTGTGCACAGGGAATCCCGATCAAGAAAGGGCCGCAACTGGCGAATCAGGCGAACCTGACAAAAGGTCCCCCTGCTACTGAAATCTATGAAGATCTGCTCCAACCACAAATGGTAGATAATAATGGAATTTAAGTGTGGGGATCCAACAACACTGAATCTCTGGCTGTATATCCCAAGATTTCAGGAGATAAACTTCCAATAAAGTATACAATTGGTAATATAAGTGTTAGCTTGACACTATACACTCATTGGCAAGAGACTTAAACTTGCCCTACTTATGCATAATGTAAAAGTAAGATATGACCTCAAAGTGCATACTAGACCACTTAGCCTTGACCCATATTCAGAGTGCTCAGGCTTGAGCTGAGCTCCCAGTTGTGTTGGAAAGGCCAGGATAAAAGTGTAACAGTGGCACACTAAGACTGCCTGGCTAGCAAACAATCAATTCTTCTGTACTGAACATGCTACTGAAATCTATAAAGATCTGCTCTAACCACAAGTGGTAGATAATAATGGAATTTAAGTGTGGGAATCCAACAACCCTGAATCTCTAGCTGTATATCCAAAGATTTCAGGAGATAAACTTCCAATAAAGTATACAATTGGTAATATAACAGTTGGGAAATAGTTTTGTTTTGTTTTTTATTTTACAAAGTGCACCACCATTGATCTTCATCTTAATTAGCATTCCTTGATAATACATAGGCCTTCTGGCTATGTTGCACGTGTACTGTATATTGCCATCAGTAGATTGATTTGCCCCCTTATCATGGGGCCAGCAGAAAACATTGGTAAGATATGGGGTCCTTGGTGCTCTCTGAGCTTCTTGCAGATGTTTCATTACCGAACATGGTAACATCATCAGTGCTAAAAGGGAGCGAGGTTTGCTCTCTATTTTGGTAACATAAAATTGGTGGCTCCCATTGGTGAGTCCTACCCTGTCTCTATTACTTCCCCAGCTCCCCGATTACTACAATTGTCCAACTTCCACTCAAGGCATTGGGCAACAAAGCTTGTGGAATATGTTGGTGTATGTAGGGATTGTTCTTGGCTGGTCAGGGCAAAAACAATTTTTTTAAAAAAACTAGTACAGCAAAGGATTGATTTAACTCTGTCTCTGTCATCCAAAGGTGCTTTTTCAAGAGGCAATTGGACTTTCTGGTTTTTTTTTTTTTTTTGAAGATATTTTGCTTCTCATCCAAGAAGTTTCTCCAGTTCTGACAAGAATGGAAGCTTTTTCCCCTTTTTTTCTCTCCTTCCCTCCCTCCCTCCCTCCCACTCCCTCTTTTCCTCCCTCCCTCCCTTCCTTCCTCACTCACTCACTCACTTACTTACTTACTTACTTACTTACTTACTTACTTTCCCCACCATCCAGTCAGAGCGGAAGAAGTTTCTTGGATGAGAAGCAAAATGTCTTCAAAGAAAAACCAGAAAGTCCAGTTGTCTCTTGAAAAGGCAA
Source organism: Arizona elegans (assembly GCA_022577455.1). Taxonomy (NCBI): domain Eukaryota; kingdom Metazoa; phylum Chordata; class Lepidosauria; order Squamata; family Colubridae; genus Arizona; species Arizona elegans. The sequence goes on along the minus strand of JAKOOJ010000006.1, from coordinate 1,585,407 downwards.
TTTTGGGACAACCCTGACCTGGATGACTGAGAATCTCCATAAACATAAGATGAGGGTAGTGACTTGGGAACATTAAAGGGAAACAGAAAGAGGTCAGAGTAACTTCACACTATAATTAGATGCTGGTGGAAAAGGCTCTAATTCTGTACATTATGTAGTCTATTTATGTTCAAAAACTAGTACGTTGAATAGAACTTGTAATTTTTAAATTGCAAGCCATCTTGCTGTTTTGATTGATGGCTATGAAAATTGGCTTAAATCATAATTAAGGCCATTCTTAGGATCCATTGAGAGTAGAGAAAGTGAGAATTGGATAAGTAGCATCGAGACTAAGGAATAAGTCTGTGTAAATCAGAATGGGTTCAGTTTAAATTAGAGAACTGACATCAAAGTGGGTGCATATGGAATTGTTTGCCATTCCAGAGCAACCAGTTCAATTCAAGCTTCTTTTAGATTTTTAGAAGGTGGGGTGGGGAAGGAATGTCCATAGATTATAATAGAGAAACATCAAACACTTGTTGAATTGTTTGAAAGAATGACATGAAAATGAGGGCTGGAAAGTCCTTTAACCATGTCAGGTTTCAGTCTGGACACTTTTAATGGTTTCATCAACGTACATTTTTTGAACTGTTCTTCCTTCCCTTGTTAACAGGGATAGAAGGGAGCAGGAGAGGGCAGCTACAAAATTATTGAACAAAGATCCTATAAAGAAAGTATATGGACTAATGCAATAAGTGTGCTACCTTAACTATGTTTAAGTACTTTCTAAAATTGCTTTGAAAAGTAAACTGTGATGGGGTGACAGACCAAGCACGATGACTGAGATTCTCTACTGTTTCCCTTTTTATTTATTTACTAGCTGTACCTGGCCACGCGTTGCTGTGGCCCAGTCTGGTGCTTCCGCTGGCTGAAGTTCCAAACTCTCCACGAATATTTTATGGGCGTGGCCAACTCGACATTACTCACTTTCATCAGTCACATGACAGCCCCCGAGCCACGCCTATCCAGCTGGTGATTAGGGCAGAGAACCGGTTGCTAAAAAACAATGGGAACCACAAAATCCTCCCTCTCTGTCTCCCCCTCTCTCTTTGTATCTCTTTATGTCTCTCTCTCTCTCCCCCATCTGTATCTCTCTATGTCTCTCTCTCCCCCCTCTGTATCTCTCTATGTGTCTCTCTCTCCCCCTCTCTCTGTATCTCTATGTCTCTCTCTCCCCCTCTCTCTGTATCTCTCACTGTGTCTCTCTCTCCCCCCTCTGTATCTCTCTATGTCTCTCTCTCTCCCCCTCTGTATCTCTCTATGTCTTTCTCTCTCCCTGCTCTGTATCTCTCTCTGTGTCTCTCTCTCCCTCTCTCTCTGTATCTCTATGTCTCTCTCTCCCCCCATTCTCTGTATCTCTCTCTGTCTCTCTCTCTCCCCCCACTGTATCTCTTTATGTCTCTCTCCCTCCCGCTCTCTCTATATCTCTCTATGTCTCTCTCTGTCTCCCCTGTATCTCTCTATGTCTCTCTCTCTCTCTCACCCCATCTGTATCTCTCTATGTGTCTCTCTCTTCCTCTCTCTCTGTTTATCTCTGTTTCTGGCCTGGCCTCTTCTGCATCCCCCGCCATCGCCCTTACCTTTTCAGGCCAGGACTTCGCAGCTCTCCGCACCACAGCAGAAACTTGGGGGGGGGGCTCTGTCCTCCCTACACAGCTGTTCTCTGGGGGCTCGACGGGGAAATGCATAGCAGGGAAGAGAAGGGAATGGAGGGAAGGGAGGGGGTGCAGCAGGTTCGAGGCTGGTTTGGGACTTCCTGCCCGAAGGAAGAAAGCAGCAAAGCCAGGAGCCATGCACACCCCACTGGACCTCTGCTGCTCAGTTCTCCTCCCCCGCCTGCCAATGGCAGGGAAATGATTAAATCCCCCACTCTTCCAGGCGAAATGAAAGTGGGCCGACCATTTTTCCTCCTGCCCGTTTCTGCCCCCTGAAGCCTCCCCGGAACCCCTTTTCTGCCAGAGGCTGAAATTTTCATGTAGGCTCCATGAACTGCCAGAGCGCCCACCTGGGAATCAAAGGCGGCGCTGGTCAAAGGTGACCCCAAGGCTCCAATTGCCTCCATCTCCTGCTCATCGACCGGATTCGCATAGCGCCAGTTACCGGCTGATCTTTCTGACCTTGGGGCCCATGGTAGCACTGAACTAGGTGTGATTCAGGCCAGGCGAGGTATGGTGGGTTCCCGCTTGGCAGACCCAGGCAGCCTCATTGCCAGGTGTTCTTTGGAGGGAGCCCCGAGAGCGGCTGGCGAGAGGGATGGGCAGCAGTGGTGGGCGAGGCTAGTTCATGGGGTGGCCAGGGGAGGGGGAGGTCAGAGCCAGGCTTGGGCTGGCCCCGCCCAGCCCTAGAAGTGCTGGCTGCAAGGGCTTCCCAGTGGGAAGCTGGCTGCCTATCTGCCGACCCTGGTGGCAGGATATGGCCCTTGGGCGTCTCTGCCTTCCAAATGCGCAGTTTCTTGGAAGCAATATGGAGAGTCTAAATATAAGGAGCAGAAATCTGTTGAGCGTAATCAGGGCTGGGAGGCTGCCATGTTGGTTTTACGTCCAGCAGATGGCGCTGTTTTTCAATGTTTGTCAATGTCTTTCAATGTTTTCCAATGTTTTTCATGTTTTTACCTGTCACAGGTGTGACATGTATATAATATAGGTATATAAAAACATGCCTGAAGTCGAATGCAACATTGTATCAAAATTTGAAAGCAATCGGTGAAGGACTTTCGGAGATGTGCGGTTATGTACAAATGGACATTTACATTTTTATTTATATAGATTTCTATTCTATCTTTGACAGCATGAGCTTAAATGGACTCCAGAGGATGGTAGAGGACAGGAAGGCCTGGAGGAACGTTGTCCATGGGATCGCGATGGGTTGGACACGACTTCGCAACTAACAACAACAACAACAACATTCCATCTTTCTTGTTGTTCTTGTTTTTACAAATAACTCAAAGCAGAAAACATCTCCACACCTTTGTTAGTTTTTCCACTCAACAACAACCCTGTGAGATGGGTTGAGCTGAGATCCAGTTGTATCAGAGTTGCAGTTTGCTGGCAATACTACATATTTATTAGCTTGCAGAAGCATAACTAATACAATATTACAAAAAGAGATAGGCCCTAAAGAAAGAGGGAGATGCAAGAAGAAGAAAAAAGAGTAGCAGTTATGCCAATTCTTAAAAACATAACATATTTAGGCCAGTGCCCATAAGTGCTAGCTTGGCACTATATACTCATTGGCAAGAGACTTAAACTTGCCCTACTAATGCATAATGTAAAAGTAAGATATGACCTCAAAGTGCATACTAGACTACTTAGTCTTGACCCATATTCAGAGTGCTGAGGCTTGAGCTGAACTCCCAGTTGTGTTGGCAAGGCCAGGATAAAAGTGTAACATTTGTGTAGCAGAAGAAAAACAAAGCTAGGGCTTCCAAATCACCATATTAAAAGAGGATAACATTTGAGAAACTGAACTAAGCTCCAAGCAATGCCACTTTTGTTATTGCTCCATTTGCAGACTTGCTTAAGCACTGCAAAGTAGAGGAATAAGGCCTTTTCTGCTAAGCAGTAGAACATGAGCGAAACAAGCAGCAGTCTCCAGCCTGCTCTGTAACCACAGTAACCATTCAATTAGTATGGATGGACTTGAGATTTAAACTCGACCCTCCTGAACAATGGGACAAGTTCCACATTGTAACTCTGAAATGAGATGTCTATTCTGGCAGCAGATAGTTTGTTGTGCCCTCTTAGGCAGATGCAAGTCCTAGGATTTTCAAAGTCAATATTATTATAATTTCACCCTTTGACAGGAAGGAAGGAAGGAAGGAAGGAAGAGAGAGAGAGTGAGAAAAAAAGAAAGAAAAGGAAAGGAAATGAAAAAGAAAGAAAGAAAGAAAGAAGGGAGGGAAGGAGAGAGAGAGAGAGAGAGAGAGAGAGAGAGAGAGAGAGAGAGAGAGAGAGAGAGAAAGAAAGAAAGTGTTGTGCTTCAAGCACTCCTCGACACAGAGTCTATATGACGACCACGATGACACAGAACCCTGGCCACGACGGGGAGGGTTGTCAGGTGGATACCCAGAAAGAGACCAAGCGGTGCACTGTGGAGGGGGGTGGTGCGATTAGGAAACCACATGGAAGGTGACAGGTGACGGGCGGTATATGGAAGGGAGAATCGGGAGAACAAGCAGTCAGAGGAGCGATCTTGGCAACGTCGGATGACATCACTTACCAGCGTCCTCGACTCGAAGGGGGGAGGAAGAGAATGGGCGGTATATTCAAATCTGCTACATGTCAGCATCCCAGCACTGACATAGAAAAGGGAGGAGAAGCCTGAACTTTTGCCTGCTAAATCCCTTTGAAGATTCAGTCTCTTCGGAGATGGGGAGGGGGGAGACATTCCTGTGATCTGATGAAGAAGGAATCAGGAAAGTGACTTGGAAGATAGCCAATGAGAAGTAGAGAATTGGGGATCGGAAAGGAAGGGATTGGGGGGCAAAGGTCAGTACTGACCGCAAAAGAGCCAGGATCAGATTGCTGTGCTCGAATAAAGAGAAAATTTCCTTAAAGATCGGCAGTTTGGAAATTCATTTATTTTGAGATAGCATCGAAACCTGACACTATAGCTGCAACCCATCCCACAGCTGATAAAGCTGCGGAGGCGGAGCATCCAGCCGACTCCGTCTTTGTGCTGTTTAAGATTAAACCGGGTTATTTTTGCCATTCCATTGCATGTGTGTTGTGCATTACTCAGCTTTGGATAGACAGTTCCAGAGATGCTGAGAGAAAGAAAGAAAGAAAGAAAGAAAGAAAGAAAGAAAGAAAGAAAGAAAGAAAGAAAGAAAGAAAGAAAGAAAGAAAGAAAGAAAGACAAGACCCAAAAGTTGAAATCTTGTCTGCCTACTGCTGTAATTTAGTACTACAGCATTTACCACACAAGGCCAAGAACTTCTCAAGTGAAGGAATGCCCACCTCCCAATGCAGTCAGTTGCACTGACAAATACCATTCATAATTTAGAAAAGTTCCATGAATCTACTTCGTTGTAATTTAAACATCATTGTTTCCTGTCCTGTCTTCTAAAACTATTCAGAATTATTCTGTCCTGTCTTCTATGTGACAATTATTGTATTACTTGGAGACAGCTTTCATATACCGACATTGTCTGTTGTTCTTAAAATAAGACTCATGCGATATTTCCAACTCTTCTTCATAACGCCCCCCCTCCCAAATATATTGTTGAACCAATGCAGGTAGTCTCAACATCAGCATTTCTAAGTAGAAGTCTTTGTCTCTGAATATGGTACAGAGAGTAAGAGTGCCAAAGACAAAGAAAGCTAGAAGGATCTGAAAACTGGACAACCTTTGGTGGGTTGCTGGCAAATAAAGGTGAGCAAGCTGGCACAGAGGAATAGGAAATGATATTTACATCAGTTTATTAAAGCATTGATCAACACTCCAGCTGAGTTACCATGACATCTGAGCTAGAGAAAGGAAAGGAAAAAAGAAAAAGGCATGCAAATTTCTTGAAGAGTGGCACAGGAATTGTAAACAGAGTCCAATTCACTGTTAGTCATGGCTCTCTATTCCCAGAATAAATGAAAGAAATATTTGAGTTCTGCCCTTATATTAGCTAGAGTTATTAAACACACCACATTTTCCCTGTTCCCTAAACAACTGCTTTTGATATAGTGAAAGGAATGTAAACTTGTCATCTCCATCCTAAGCATCGAGAAAATTCGTAATTGCCTTGTCCCACCGTAAAAGAGAACAAGCACCCAGAATTAAGGGTCATTCACACTCTGTTCCCTTTTCTGCTGAACAGCAGTGATACACATTCAGGGGTCAACATTTTTACTCAATGTTGAGATTTCATATTATACCTGCCCCAGGGAAGCCAAAGAAAATGTAATAGAGTCACCGGAATGCTATTCCCAGACATAGTGCAACAAAGCTTTCGAATCAGCTCTAATGTTACTCATACTCTGTTCTTCCAATGAGGAACAAAGCAAAATTTTGTTCTAAGGTGACCCGTAACTTGTTATGCCCTGAAGGTACTCAATAAATGCTGAGTTTTTCCTCAACCATTTTTCCAGGTAGCAGGGAGTGATCTCAGCATCTTCTCTTCCCCTCCCAAAAGACAGAGGTGGGACGCAGGAAACCACTGGTCACTTGCATACTGAGGGGAGAAAAATAGGTCAGTATACTTTTAAGACTTTATTTTGTTGCTTTCTCAGCCATTCTTTGAAGGAATACTGACCCCAATTTCTTTCCAACCATCTCTACAAGAGCTATGAAAAAAACCTGATTGTTTGCCTACGGAGGAGATACAGGTTAATGTTCTTCCCCACAAATGCTTATGTGGCTTGCCCTTGATTTGCTCTGAATTTTAGATTTGAAACTCACAACAACCCTTGTTTTGACGCGAGTTTATCTGAGGTAAATAAATACAGTTAAGCTGTTTTTAGATTTGATTTGAGGAAAAGTATTGCCTGTGCAAGAATCATCAGGGCAAGCTGCTGCTTCATTTTTTTATTTTATTTTTTTGACAGAACAGGGAAAATGGAAGTGTGGCATTTTTGTTTTGTTGTTGTTTATTTTTTTGAGAACATATCCTCATATCCTTCAAGGCTTCCACTGCAGTATATTTTGAAATATCCTTCCCTTTTAAAGGAGGTGAAGGAGGGGTAGAAAAAGAACATTGCAGCAAATTCCAAACTGTAAACCAATTTGCCTCCCTCAGGAAAAATTAATGCATAAAGTGCCTACCTAAAAATAATTCCTTACTTTTCCATGTTGCCAAGCTTGTCATGAAACCATGTTATCATTTTGTTATCTCTGATCACTGGATTTTTTTTGGGGGGGGGTTGTTTTGGCTAGTTGACAAGTCTAATCCCTCCAAGGGGGAAAAATCCCTTCAACAGTATCAGGATTTGGTTGTGTCGGGTTATTTTTTACTTGCCGATAAATGTTAGTTAACTGGCAAGTTGGTACAGTCAAATACAATCTTAGTGAGATATAATGCCAATATAGAGGGGTTAGTATAAGTGAATTCATCATCTTGGCATTCTCTATTCTTAAATCAATAAAAATGTAGGGCAATATCTGTTTTAACCCGGGATCTGTATTTTCATTGCTGAGGAATTGAATCCTGTCCCAGTTATGCACAATTTTAAATCACACACACACACACACACACACACACACACACACACACACACACCAAAGTTTAAATTTGTAGTTCAGCACTTTATGGTACACAAATAAAGAATCTGAAAAGTGATAAAATCCTTAGAAAAGATTTGTGGAATATTATTTTTATATATGGCAACTACTGCAACATTATTAAATGCTCAAAAATGGTAAGACTCTGAAATACCACAGTGGGGGAATGGTTGGTGAAGATGAGAGAATTAGGAGACCTGGGAAAATTGACTTATCTTGATTAAAAGGACAATAATCACATTTATTAGTGACTGGAAATGTCTTATGGACTTGGTGTGAGTAATGTTCTAGAAGACAGTATTTTCAATATTAAGCAAAAATCAAGAACATGGGTGTATAAACTCAAACTGACCGGATGGAAGTTTAAAAATTCAGAGTTGTGGATGATTCATTGCTGGTGATTTTCAAGAGAAAAAAAAAAGGACAACCATTTGTTCAGAATGGAATAAGGACACCTGCCTATGGCAGAGGGTTGGATTAGAAGACCTCCAAGATTCCTTTCAGCCCTATAATTCTACTTGAGTTAGTGACAATTCACTGTGAATTAGCCAGAAGCTACAACTGCCCCAAAACACAATGGCTCAAATAGGTAAGTGTGCGTCTTAGTTCACTTGAATAGCACCACTCCAAGAAGAGTTGCTGGCTTTCAACTTTAAAATCCTACCAGGTTCAGGACTGAAAATTTTTGGTAGTACCTTCTCCCAGTGGCGTATGTCTACCCATCCAATATGAACTACCGTATTTTTTGGACTATAAGATGCACTTTTTTGTCTCCCAAAAGGGGGTGAAAATGTCTGTGTGTCTTATAGACTGAATATTGTTGAAGCCCTGCCCACCCGCCAGCCATTGTTTTGGCTCTATGCGCCCTGTTTCGGGCCTTTTTTCAGCCTTTTTCAGCCTTTCTTTTTGGCCCATTTTTGAGGCTTTGTTTGGCCATTTTGTGGACTTTTTTTTTGGCCATTTTTTTCCAAAAATAAATGGGCAGAACAAAGCCTCAAAAATGGGCCGAAAAAAGCCCTGGAAACAGGTCAAAAAAAGATTGGAAAAGGCCCGAAAAAAGGTGGCCAAAATCTTTTTTTTTTTTTCCTCTTCTAAATTTAGGTGTGTCTTATAGTCTGAAAAATACGGTAACATGAAGTGTTATTTTCGAAAGGCTGTTATGATCAGACATTCTTTCTATTGGAAACGCTCCCTATCCACGGTCAAATCAGCATTTGCCATTTGCATTGATTCAAACACTTGGCTAGGTAAGATAAGATAAATTGTTATGGTCTTTAACCATAATAGACTTGGCTCTTTCAGCAAGTCATTTAAAGAAGTGATTGAGGAAATGAAAGTCCTCAAACAGATGTAGAATCAATATTATTACCTTGTTGTAATCGTAATTCTTATTTTTGCTTTAGCTATTCTTGTTTATCCCAATGGGGTATATACTCTGCATAGAATTGTTTGTATACAATTGTTTCAATTGTTCATAACCCTATTGAAAATCTATGGAGCCGACGAAATAAACTTGTTAGTCAGAAGTGACCCAGCAATAAAACCAGTTAATAGAAGCAATCATTCAATCTTGGTTTCACATTACAACAGCTGATGATAACTTTTGTATATCTCGTTTTTTCTATGTGTTTCACTTTTCTTCTTTATACTGTAACTGTTATTCTAATAGCAAATCCTTCATAAAAGTTATTGCATTACATTCTTGATTAAATTATCTTTCCATTGATATATAATTTTATGGTACTACTCCCCCCCCAAAAAAAGTGGTGTTATTAGCTAGTTTTACAAAATACACTTTTCCCAAAAGGTTTCCACAATTTTGGCCACTACTGTATATAAATAAATAAATACAATTCTGTTGGCTGCAAACATCTCCCCACGACACTTATATTGTCTCATAGAACTATAAAGCTGCATTCTAAAGTTTTACTCCTTTACTATAAACAAATCACATTAGATATTAAAACTTTTATTTACCTAGGCTTGTTGTTTGGTAAAGTTGTCATTAAAACTTGTACTCTATTCCCATTACCCATTTATTGTATCCATTACCCTAATCAAGGCCTTTAAGAGCAAAGTCACTGATAAGACTGCAGGGTTCGAATCTCGCCAAGGCTCAAGGTTGACTCAGCCTTCCATCCTTTCTAAGGTAGGTGAAATGAGGACCCAGTTGTGGGGGCAATAAGCTGACTTTGTATAAATATACAAAAGGATGAAGGCTATTGCTGAGCACATTGTAAGCCGCCCTGAGTCTTCGGAGAAAGGCGGCATATAAATCAAAATAAAATAAAAAAAATAAATAAATAAAAAAAGACATTCTTCAGCATCTGTTTTTCCAGTTTGACTTCCCTGGAGCTTGTCGAACTCAGACTTCTAACTGAGATCTTCCAGATACCCTGCTGAGTGTCTTGTACCAGTCCATGATTGGGAGCAGGCAGGTATAAATGGAGATCAGCTTATGCTGGTATATGCTCAATCAAAAAGCAACATTTATCCCAATAGGCAAAGCCCAACACCTGATTTTCAGTTCATCTGGAAGCGAAACCTGCTGATCAAATGATCAAAAGGTGGGCTGTTTAATTTAATCTATTAAACCTATTTAATCTCTCTGGATTGAGAGTAGGACACGACCCTCTTATAAGAACATTGAGCACAGAGTGCCAAGGTGACCTACAAGCCTCCTCATCTTCCTGTTTTTGAAAGGTTAAAATAGGTAGTTACACCGACAACCTACAGTATATTAGATATAGATATAGATAGAAAAAACAATTACTACCAACCTGCCTTCCATTGAGGACCTGTATACTGCAGTCAAAAAGAGGAATCTTCTCCAATCCTGGACCCAGTTTGGATGGTTGAAGTTAAGGATCAGCGTATAACTTGAGCAAAATCTAAGCAACTTAAAGAAAAGCAACAACAGGAAAGACAAGATAAAAAGGGAGCTAAGAGTACTACACAAGAGACTGGAGCCATAGGGGGAGCAAGACCGAAGATTCCGGAAGACATTCGGTTATTCTGCTCTTTGCTCCAGAAAGATAAAGATGATGATTAAGTGCTTATCTTGGAATGTGAATGGGTTGAATTCAGCACAGAAAAGGAAGAAATTATTTGCATATTTGAAACAATTTAATAATGATATAATTTGTCTACAAGAAACGCATATTACAGTTCAAGATCAAAAATATTTGATAAACTCCAAATTAGGAACACACTTTATATCTTCAACTTTGCAAAAAAAGAATGGTGTGGTTATTTATGTAAATAAAAAATTAACAGCCAAAGTTATAGAAGCAGATGAAGATGGTAGGTTCGTAGCAATTGAATTACTTACAGCAAATGGCCAAATTCTTTTGATTGGAATTTATGCTCCCAATCAACAATAGGACCACTTTTATAAAATGTTACATACTAAAATACTACAATGGGACTACAGATCTATTTTAATTATGGGAGACTGGAATGGAGTAATTGATTCTAAATTAGATAAAAAGAGTTTGGCGAAGTCTAGGATTAGATTACCACAGACTTTTTTTGATATGAAAGAAGATTTGGAACTAAAAGATATTTGGAGAATACATAATCCAAAAGAATTGGACTACACTTTTTTTTCTGACAGACATAGATCCTTCTCTAGGATTGACTTCATTTTGTTGTCAGATGATTTACTTGTCAAGACAAAAAGAACAAAGATTTTTCCAAGAACTTTGACTGACCATAGCCCAGTATGGATAGAAATTGAGATAGGTAAGACTGAGAGACGCTCTTGGAGATTAAATGAAAACTTGTTCAGATATGAAAAAAATATAATAGAACTTAAAAAGCACTTGAAAGAGTTTTTTGAAATAAATTTGAATAAAGGCACCCCAACGGAAATTGTGTGGGATGCAAGCAAGGCTTATATGAGAGGGGTGCTTATTTATATGAACTCTAAACACAGACTGATTCGACAAAAGAAAAGATTTGAATTGGAAGCAGAAATAAAGAATAAAGAACAGTTACTTATTAAAAATCCAACAGATGAAAGAATACGTGGTGTTATAAAACTTTTGAAAGACCAATTCCAAATGCTTATGGCGGAACAAGTTGCAACAAACTTACAATATGCGAAGCATAATACATTTTGTAATGCCAATAAACCGGGCAGATGGTTGGCCTATACATTGAGAAAAAAACAGAGTATACGGATTATTGATAGTATCGATATTGGAGGGAAAGAAAATTTTCAACAAAAATTAATTAAAGAAGCTTTTGTGGACTATTACACTAAATTATATGCTAAAGATGATGTGCAGAATGGACTTATAGAAAAATACTTAGATAATAAAAGAGTTATAAAAATTACTGACCAACAAAAGGAAAGAATGAATCATCCTATAACAGAGGAGGAGATAATAGTAGCAATTAAACAATTAAAAACAGCCAAAGCTCCTGGAACGGATGGTTTGACTGCAGTGTATTATAAAACTCTGCAAGCAGAAATGGTGGAACAACTCAGAGATTTATTTTGTAATATACAACAAGGGGGTAAAATACCCCCATCATGGACAACAGCTTATATTTCTTTGATACCAAAAGAGCAAGCAGGTCCTAAAAAACTGGAGAATTATAGACCAATATCTCTTCTGAATACTGATTATAAAATTTATGCAAAAGTATTAGCCAACGGGTTGATGCCAGTAATTCAAAAGGTGATTCATGATGACCAAGCGGGATTTATCGAGGGTAGATACATGAAGGACAATGTAAGGCAAGTAATAGATTTATTGGAATATCTTGAGAAGAATAAACAGATCCCTGCAGTGCTGGTTTTCTTGGATGCAGAGAAGGCCTTTGATAGAGTGGATTGGAATTTTCTATTAAAGACTTTAAAAAAGATGGACTTTGGGGATCAATTCATACAGGCGGTTTCAGCAATTTATCAAGAGCAAAAGGCACAGATTATTATCAATGGAAGTTTGACAACAGAGTTTAAAATTGAAAAAGGAACAAGACAGGGATGTCTTGTTAAACACAATACGGGACTCTAATATCTTGAAAGGTATAATGATAAGGCAAGAGGATTACAGAATAAAGGCATTCGCAGATGATCTGGTTGTTACCCTAACACACCCAATGGAATCAATAATCCAGATGAAGGACATTATACAAGACTATGGTAAAGTTTCAGGTTTTAGACTGAACCAGAAAAAATCTAAGATGATAGTTAAAAATATGACACAAGATCGTAAACACGAGCTTGAAAGGAGGGCAGGTTTTGAGATTGTACCAAAGGTAAAATATCTAGGAGTTCAGGTTGCAGAATCAAACACAAAATTGTTTCAAAATAATTATGAGGTGTTGTGGCGAGAGGTGCAGAAAGATATGGAGACTTGGAAAAAACTGCAGCTGTCTCTACTTGGAAGAATAGCAGCAGTTAAGATGAATATTTTGCCAAGATTTCTTTTTTTGTTTCAAATGATTCCGGTGCTTAATAGTGATAAACAATTGAAAGTGTGGCAAACTGGAGTGAATAAGTTTGTCTGGAACAAGAAAAAACCGAGAGTGAAATTGAAAATTATGCAAGATGTTCCAGAAAGGGGAGGTCTTAAACTTCCAAACCTACAGCTATATTATGATGCAGCAGCTTTGACTTTAACAAGTGATTGGTTTGGAGGGAAAAAGACTGGAATATTGAACGCAGAAAGTTTTGATCTGGAATTTGGATGGCATGCCTACTTATTTTATGACAACAAAGTGGACAAAGTATTTAAAAGCCATATACTTAGAGACTCTTTGATGAGAGTTTGGAAGAAGCACCGACTCAAATGGGATTATAAAATACCGCTATGGCTGGATCTTGGTCATACTTTGTGGAATACATATATAATGTCACTCGGGGGGTTTTTATACAAAGAGGTTCTTTTTACAGATGCGGGCAGATGGCAGCTGAAGACATTACAGACACTGTTGGCTGAAGGGATTAATTTAACTTGGCTACAATATAATCAATTGCAATTGAGATGGAAAGAGGACCAAAAAACTGGTATTATGTTGCATGAGGAAGAACTGGTTAGACATATAAAAGAGAAAGGTCCAATGCATATTAAAAGGCTTTATAATGTTTTGTTAGAAAGGGATTCAGAAACTGAATTAGTTAAAGATTGTATGATTAAGTGGGCACAAAATTTTGAGGAACCAGTGATGTTGGAAACATGGGAAAAAATTTGGGTTCAGAACGTTAAATTTACACAGTCGCAGAATCTGAGGGAAAATTTTTATAAAATGTTTTATAGATGGCATTTAGACCCCAAAAAATTGTCGTGTATGTACCCTAATGTTCAGCCAAAATGTTGGAGATGTGATTGTTTAGATGCTACATATTATCATGTTTGGTGGACCTGTAGGAAAGTTAAGGCTTTTTGGATAAAAATTTGGTGGGTCATGCAGAATGTTTTGAAGAAAAAAATTCAATTTTCTCCACAATTGTTTTTATTGGGTATAGTTAAGGGTTTTACATTGGGTGAAACAAAATTGATATTGTACATGATAACAGCAGCAAGATTGTTGATAGGTAAATACTGGAAAAATGAAGCTTTGCCCACGATCGAGGAATGGACTTTGAAGATGGCCAGTTTTGCAGAGATGGCGAAGATTTCAGCATATTTAAAAGATTGTTCACAAGAGACTTATGAATGGGAATGGAAAAAGTGGATAGATTATGTTCAGAATAAATATCAAACAAGGAAATATCAAATAGCCTTTATTTGAAAATGTTATATTAAGATAGAAATATTTTAATGTAATGAAGATGAAAATTTATAAGGGGGAGGGAGGGGTTCAAGTTTTATATAAGTTTTATACAAAGGAGGGTTTTTCTTTTTACCTGATATGAGTATACTGTGCGGAAGTCCGGGGGGAGGGGAGGGTTAGGGTGGGTTAGGGAGGTTGGGAAGTTTGGGGTGGGTTGAGGGGGGGGAAGGGGTAAAAATGTAATTGTAAAACTTTTGCAATAAAAAAAAAAAAAGAGGGCTGTGAAAATATTTACAGACTCCTCACATCCTGGACATAAACTATTTCAATTCCTACCCTCAAAATGACACTATAAAGCACTGCACACCAAGACAACGAGACACAAGAACAGTTTTTTCCCGAACGCCATCACTCTGCTAAACAAATAATTCCCTCAACACTGTCAGACTATTCACTAAGTCTGCATTACTATTACTATTAATCTTCTCATCGTTCCTATCACCCATCTCCTTCCACTTATGACTGCATGACTGTAACTTTGTTGCTTGTATCCTTACGATTGATATTGATACTGATTGTTTCCTAGTATGGGGGGGGGGAACCATCAACATGACTCTAATAAACTTATTTTATTATATTGATTATATTGATAGTTTCCTGATTGCTTATTTGTACCTTATGACTATCATTAAGTGTTGTACCTTATGATTCTTGACTAATGTATCGTGTCTTCTTATGTACACTGAGAGCATATGCACCAAAGACAAATTCCTTGTGTGTCCAATCACACTTGGCCAATAAAGAATTCATTCCATTCCATTCCATTCCATTCCATTCCATTCCATTCCATTCCATTCCATTCTATTCTATATATACTGTAGAATTCCCCAACCATAGAAGGATCTTCACTCTGCTTGCTGAAATACTTTCTGCTTGTCTGTTTTAGAAACTGGGACAATCCCCTCCCAGGACCCCTGCGGCCTTGCAATGCCAATTTAAATTTAAAACTACTGAGTATAAGAGCCATGGTGGCACAGTGGTTAGAATGCAGTATTTCAGGCTACTTCTGCTGATTGCCAGCTACCTTCAATTTGTCAGTTTGAATCTCACCAGGCTCAAAGTTGACTCAGTCTTCCATCTTTCCAAGGTGGGCAAAATGAGGACCCAGATTGTTGGGGGCAATATGCTGACTCTGTAAACTGATTAGAGAGGGTTGTAAAGCCACTGTGAAGTGGTATATAAGTGCTACTATTATTGCTATGTCCTGCTCTTGTGCTCATCTTACAAAGACATTAGCACTGATCATATCCTCACTCCTTACCAGGTTGCCAAGCTGTACTGTAACATTTGTCAGATATTGAATGCCAGCTGGAGCCAATCAAGTTTGACTAGGCTTATGCTTGACTGTTGTTTCTAACTTCCCGTTACTCAATTTCACAGCTTTTGTTACTGCAGCTCATTCTGTTAGATTTTAGATAGGATGGTATTTTATCTAACTATAATTATATTCAAAACTTAAACTTTAATTACTTTTTAAATAGTTAACCATATAGTTTATATTTTTTACAGATCTTGATTTTATAGCAATGCTATTGCTTTTATCTCTGCATCATTTAATTGTACAATAAATGTCCCTATAGCTTTTTTATATGTAGACTCCTTTTATGTTATAGCTAAAAAAATGTTGTAGTCTCTGTATTTTTATTTTATGCTTGTCAAAGACTGAAATAAAGGCATTATATCATATTGTACAATCGAGGCCTTCCAGGTTTTTGACTATTTAACAATATAACTATATTTTATCTATTTCATTGGCTCTGGCTTTTCTATCTGAATTTGTCAGAAATACAGCATCTTGTAATTACTGCTAACTTCATCTTTCTTTCTTTGGTTTAAAATTGTTCAGCGCTAAATGCCTTTTTTGTTCCAGTTTCTTCCATAGGATTATGTTTGAAGTAGAGCAATAAAAATCAGACATTTAACCAGCTTTCGAGCAAGGACTGAATTTGAGACTTTCATCAAAAGAAATGAACTATCAACCTTACCCTCTTGACTCCTACAATACTTCAGTTCCACTTCCCTGATCTCAGGATCTAAATTTACACTAATCTTTGAATTGAAAGGTTAAAGGTACAGATCTAATCCTTACAGCAATCCTTTTGTAATTTTTCTCTCTCTCAAAGCAGAATGTATTGTTTCACTCTTCAATATCCCACAAAATCCCCCTCCCAACAGTCACACTTTCCCCACCTCTCTTTTAGTGAAATACCAGGCAGAATTAACCATGTTTAACCATTTATTGAAGTTGGCTTGGCAGTTCTTCCTCCTTTCAGTAGCTCCTGGTACAAGATCAAGATTAAAGCATGTAGCTTTATCAAGTCGTAAATCAATCTACCCGTTTTTAATTATTGCTTGTTAATTTTTTAATTTACTTATTTAGGTTGTGAGCTGCTACGGGGGATTCAATTTTTGATGGAAAAGGCAGAATAACAGTATTTTAATAGTAAGGAAGTATGTTTCTGTAACCTACAATAAATATTAACTCATCTTTAGAGGAACCATTACTATAGTCTTACAGGGAATGACATTATGTGACTGCAAACTTTCTAATTGCTTCTCCCTATTCCCAAACTTAATCAATATCATAATTTATCCCAGCAAGATGGTTCAGTTTGTGTTTCTGGACCTCCACTATCATCAGAAAGTTTAAAATGTTAATGAATGGGGAGTTTTATTTGTTGGAAAGATTAGGATTTTAGCCACTTAGCTATTTCTCTTCCCTTTTCTTAATATTCCCCAAGAGTTCAGGACATTCTTTTAAATATTTAAAACAAAATACTCAAGACTTTTTGTAAGCAAAAAGTGTCTGTTAAAAAGTCAGGAACAATTGTTCTGAAGAAGTTATGCTCCTTCCTAAGTGAATTAAAAAGTGTTGTGTATGTACACGAAGCAAAAGCAGCAGCAGAAAGAAGAGGAGGAGGAGGAGGAGGAGGGGAAGAGGAAGAGGAGGAGGAGAAGGGGAAGGGGAAGGGGAGGAGGAGGAAGAGGAGGTGGAAGAAGAAGAAGAAGAAGAAGAAGAAGAAGAAGAAGAAGAAGAAGAAGAAGAAGAAGAAGAAGAAGAAGAAGAAGAAGAAGAAGAAGAAGAAGAAGAAGAAGAAGAAGAAAATTTTTCAGACATCAGAATATGTAAGCAAGTTCCATATTCCAACAACTGAATTTTTGGTTAAATATGGCATTGCTCTACTATTGTCTTCTCTGTACTGAATGGGACTGCTCTGCCTAGTAATTGCCACTGCATCAATTGTGCCAAAGGGTTTTAAAGAAAATTGCATGCTCATTTTGACATAGGCAATCTGCACCAACCTTTGCTTCTCATTTTAAATGTTGAAGTGGAGCTATAAACCTTTTTGATTTAAATGATGTCTTGTTCTTCAGCTATCAAAACTCAAGAAAGAAAAAGGCCATAAACATTCCATCTCCTTACTTTGTTTTGACATAGTTATGCATATCTTCTCCAGATCAATAATTGCTTTTTGAACTTAAATATCTCTTACTTCAGTATTTGAGCTTCTTTCAGTTTTCTAAATGGACTCTTCTAATTAATTCATAGATACTTGCACATTCCTCTTGTGTTTATTATAAAAAGTCACTTGATTATTCATTTTTCTTCAAACTTCAAGGCTTGTAAACTATTGCAAGCACGGTAGTTTATTCCGGACTCAATTGATTAGACTGAGATGCCTCAAGCCTCATTTTGATTTATGCTTTAGGGACCCAGATAGCAGGCAGCATTAAAAGATTTCAATAAAATATATATAAAATGTTATTTATAACCATTCCGTACATGGTTGTAAGCCCATTGATTGTGCAATGAGAGAGAAAGAAAATGTCCCAAGAAATCTCTTATATAAATGAATTAAACAAACCTTGACCTCCAATCTAGATAGTGGACAGAGACCAGAAAATCCTAGGAAATTCAAACCCTGAATAATCAATCAGGAGCAGAAAATCAATTTGTCATACATTGGGCATTAAAAACAGACCAAAAGCAAATAAACAAAAACCCATCATCAACCAACAACAACAACTCTAGGAGGGTTGGTTAATCATAAGAAAGTAACATCTATGGAAATGTTGAGTTAGATGTAAATTAGGATTAATAATGCAGTAATCTCAACAGTTTCTTTGAATCTTGGGTTTTATTTATTGTACTCAAAATGTGTTTGTACATATTCTTGTATGGAAGATTAGCTATTTAAAATCTTCAAGATTCAATACATTTCCCTTTCCTTCATTGTTTTCAACTCTCAATCCCTTAAATTTCATCAACACAATAAAGGTCTTACACCAGTGGTGAAATCCAAATTATTTTACTACCGATTCTGTGGGCATGGCTTGGTGGGTGTGGTGTGGCTTGGTGGGTGTGGCTTGGTGGGCATGGCAGGGGAAGGATACTGCAAAATCTCCATTCCCACCCCACTCTGGGGCCAGCCAGAGGTGGTATTTGCCAGTTCTCAGAACTACTTAAAATTCCCCAGAACCTGTCAGAACCTGCTGGATTTCACCCCTGTCTTACATCTTTTTCTATAATAAATGTTCATCTCATTTTTTTTTTATACAGACGCTTGCTTGCCACAGACCTGCTACTCCTCTGTTTATAGAAAAGGAGCCAACATACAAATTCCCTATGTGTGATTGTGTGAGTGCACACTCTACTACTACTGATATCACACTAACCAATTTATACAGCCATTTAACTGAAATTCCATATATTAATTAGTCATATGCCAAGTCAGTTATTATTTTTTTTCAAGAAACGTAAAATCTGGTCAATATACCCCCTGTAAATCACAAATTTTCAGAATGATAGCATTTGAGTCAATTTCCAGCTATTCAATTTCTGGTGGTTTGTGGAGTTGGTCATTGAAACAATGTTCCTTCTTGTATGGTTTAAGTGTGTTTATCACGATTGTGAATGCCAACCTCAAAATCCTTTACAAAGGTGAAAGAACATGCATTTTGCACATGCATACTGTATTTATTGGACCAGAAACTCTTTTTAAAAAAGTTATTGAATGGAAGTCCTCCCCTGATGTAACTGTAGATGTGAGGGCTTATATTGCAATGAATTGCATTTATATTGTAATGAAAGTGGAGTTTGGCTAGACACAATCCTGTTCTTTTGGCCATGTGTTCCCAAATGGCTTTTCAGAGCCAAGGCAATAACACTTTTAATTAGCATATGGTGAAAAGTTTGTTTCCAGTTTCATTTATAAGGAAATGACAACTATTCGAAAGACACAAGCTACTTGGAATAAAAAGCCCAACTCTCACTTTTCAGCAGTTTGAAAAGTGTGGTGTTTCGTGGCAATTTTTAATTAGAGCCCTTGAAATCTGACATTTTTACAGACCTCATGAACTGAACTGTGGATGTCAAATTTTGTATTATTAGCTCGTTATTGGATCCAGTTTTATAACTAAATAAAAGTTGATAATAGGGGAAAAAAAACTCCTTTAAGCTGAAGAGATGTTTTCATTATCCTTCAATGTTTGTTCATATAGGGGCTTTTTTTTTAATGATGACATCATTTTGTTCTATTGAAAGGATGATGGCTTTGAGGGTTGGGGGGGAAGACAGATTCCTACAGGTCTTGTATGGGCATATTTCTTTTTTTATTATTATTGAAAAGTTTTACAAAAAGGAAATACCAAAAAAAAATTTTCCCCCTGTTCCCTCCACCCTTTTCCCCCCCTTCATCCCACCCTCCCCCCCGACTTCCCAGAGCAAAATACAAGGTATTTCATTTAATCAAACATAAACTAGATTAATCTACTTATCCTCAAAGTACTGCCTCCCCCACTGAAACCTTAACTCCACTACAGATAACCAAATACTTCTAATACTAATATTCATTCATAAGCTATTTGATATTTTCTTGTCTGATACTTATTTTGAATATAATCAATCCATCTTCTCCATTCCGATACGTATCTTTCCTGCATGTGGTCCTTCAAGTACGCCGAGATTTTCGCCATTTCTGCTACGTTTGTTACTTTCAATATCCACTCTTCAATAGTAGGCAAAGAGTCCTTCTTCCAGTATTGAGCTACCAGCAGCCTAGCTGCCGATATTAAATTCAAAATCAATTTAGTCTCTGAAACTGTACAGTCCGTAATTATACCCAATAGAAACAATTGAGGAGTAAATTTCAACCTTCTTTTCAAAATGTTCTGCATCACCCACCAAATTTTTATCCAAAATGTCTTGATTTTCTTACAAGTCCACCATATATGATAATAGGTTGCGTCATTACATTCACATCTCCAACATTTAGCTTGCAAATTCGAGTACATACATGATAATTTCTTAGGATCTAAGTGCCATCTATAAAACATTTTATAAAAATTCTCTCTCAAATGGGCATATTTCTATTCTCCTTACAAAGTATTTTATACTAACTTCCACAGTGCAAGCTGTCCAATAGCAGTGAAAGCAATTCTCAGTATAAAAACTAACACTTCCATAAACACCATGACACGTCTATCCTGGGTAAACGGACACAAGGAGAAGCAAACAATCCTGGGATTCAATTTATTTGAATGGTGGCATTACTGCTTATTTTGCACAGAACTTTTAAAGGTGACTACAAAAAAAAAGGGGGGGGGGTTAAGCAAAGGTGGTAAACTAAAAGCTCAAAACTGCCAGGGGGGCTGGCTAATAGAGTGTGGAAGCATTAGATAGAGAAGATATAATAGATAATTGTTATTAGTCTGCCAAAATGTTTTGTTAGCTACTTTTCTTTGTATAACAGTGTTTATACCTGCTGGGCTCGTGCTTTATGAAAACTTTACAAAGGAATCTGAAGGGAGAAATTTCAAGAGGTACAATAAGCACAGCCAAACTGCTTTCCTCAGCTGGACAAGTTGGTTTGAACAATTTAATGAATCTCTACCTAGTAGAGCCTACTGAGTCCAGTGGAACACATTACTATGCAAGCATACACCTAATTTAGATATGCCTCTTCCCTTATGATGTCATTGATTGCCTTTGAAACTCAATGTTGAACGGATGATGTGCACAGAACACCTTTTCTGCAATCCAAAGCTTTTTGCTTCGTATATTTTGCTAAATTACTTAGGTTAGTCTTGAATGTGAAGCACGTTCAGATCAGTGGTGGGTTCCTCCCGGTTCGGTCTGGTTCGGCTGAGCTGGTAGCGGTGACGATATGACGTCATCGAACCGGTTCTCCCCCCGCCCTCCCACCCACCCACCCACCCATGTTATTCTTACCTTTTATTTGGTCCCACCCCCAATCTATTGCTGCCTCCTGAGTCCCAGCTGATGACTAGAGGGAAAAAAACTGTTTAAACTCTTGCCGCGGGGCTTCAAAGGGCCGTCCTACAGCTGATCAGTGTTAAAAGCAAACAAATGAGTCGGGTCATAAGTACGAGGACTGGTCATAGGTGCAAGGACCTTCCAGAAATGACTCTGACCAGCTAGCCATGTCCACCTAGTCACATGACCTCCAAGCCACACCCACAAAATAAGTCACGCCCACAGAACCAGTAGTAAAAGAATTTAGAACCCACCCCTGGTTCAGATATCATGTTCACTCAAATCAGTTCTATGGTGAATTTTGAAGATGAACTAGTCTGGGTAAAATTTTGTAGAGGAACTATAGAATGAATTTTGAAGGGGAAATATGGACAGAAACTAATCAAGGAGAGAAGCCACCTAAAATTAAGGAGAAGCTTCCTAATAGTGAGAACAATTGATCAGTGGAACAGAAGTTGTGTGTACATTCAGAAGTTGTGGGTGTTTCATCACTGGAGGCTTTTAAGAAGAGACTGAACAACCACAGGTCTGAAATGGTTTAGGGTCTCCTGCTTGAGCAGGAGGTTGAACAAGAAGACCTCCAAGGTCTCTTCCAGCTCTAGTCTGTATTGAAGTATTAAAATGGAGATGATAATACTTGAAAGCCCCATGGTAAATGATAACTTGTACAAAATGTAGAATTATTCACAATCCAATAAGCAATAAACATAATACAAGCAAAGGGAAAAACAAAAATAACCTAATAATGTTTGTTATTAAATATTTTAGCATTTTAAAAAAAATCCTTTCTCCATCAACCACGCAGGAATATCACAAACCAAGCTTTCTTCACACCCAAAGACAGTTGATTGGGTGACCTATAGAATTAGAGAAGAAAAGTAAATAGTTG
Source organism: Arizona elegans (assembly GCA_022577455.1). Lineage (NCBI taxonomy): Eukaryota > Metazoa > Chordata > Lepidosauria > Squamata > Colubridae > Arizona > Arizona elegans. The sequence continues at coordinate 1,563,205 of JAKOOJ010000006.1, read as the reverse complement.
TCCCTCCATAAGTACCATATAGTTTTCTTAATTAGTTTTAATCTAATTTAATTTAATTAGTATCCCGAGATGGATTTGTTAGGTGACCCTAAATTAAGGATTATTTTATGCTAATTCATGTCATCCTGTGCTTGCATATATCTATAAGATTTGTTATGGTTTGAAATAAAGTTTAGCAGAGACGTATCAATTCTTCCTGGGATATTGGAATGGAGCAGTAATGGACACACTACTGTGTGAGGTGAGGGCCTATTGGTATCCTGCAAGAGAAAGAAGTTAAATTAACCAAAGGTTCCAGCAAACAGAGTACTGGTTACACTTGTTTTACATCACAAAGATTTGTGAAAGGAAATATGGGTACACTGATTTGGTGCACACTCATATACTTCATTCCTATGTCCTTAGATCTATTTATGACTTTTGTGAATGCAAGGACATACATAAGGACTGTGTTTCTACATGAGTCATGCTCTGGATTTGTCTCTTCTGAATCATCCTTCAACAAGATTTGGTGTCAGACTAGCCACAGCCTGCTCCCTAGGAAAGAAAAACCCTTGACTCCATAGATATTATAGAAAGGATACTTTTACCAGAGGTGCTGAGTTCAGCTTGAGTGAGGCAAGCTCTGAAGAAAAACCATGTGAAAATCATGTATTGAAGGCAATTCCCAATATCCAACACCCCCACCCTTGGGAGAATAGTCCAATCAGATTCCGTTCCAATGTTTTGGGAACCTGATGCCTCCAGTGCCACAGTATTTTTTTTCCCAGGGCCAGGCTCAGTTTAGCACCTCTGGTTCCTGCCAGTGTCCATATTCCCCAATTTCCCACAGCATTCTTTCACACCTCCAGCACTCTTCCCCTCCCAAATGACCCCTCTCCCCTGGTTATGGCCATTAAAAGCTAGCTTTAAAGCAAATGAAGATAGGCAGGTGACATTCTGTCATTTATTTTGTATCAGATATGCCCATATTTTTCAGATATTCAATATATAGTGTATGTATGTATGTATGTATGTATGTATGTATGTATGTATGTACAGTTACAATTCATTATACTTGGCAGATTTTATAACCCTATAGACAGCAAGGCCTGTTGCATCAATTATCATATTTCAGAGACAAATTTATAGCAACAGTATATACAAATGCCTAGCAGATCAACTCTTTGAAAAAGAATGTTTATATCAGCCCTTAAAATAAAGTCATCTGAAAATATGCAATCGTTTGCTCCAAACGGATGAGATTTAAGAACTGTGCCACAGTCACCAGGGGTTAATGATTGATTTAAGCACATTCACTCCTGAAATGTAATGTACATGTAAAGTAATGTAAAGTAATGTAAATAAAACGTTTTGTTTTTCTTATCAGAAAGATCAGAAATGCAAACAGCATAGCTGCCTTTGATAAGTGTTAGATGCTTAATTTGACCAAAATATATATATATCATGTTGATGCTGCCAGGGGCTGTAGTGATAGGAAACAAAACAGAAAATATGAAATGTATCAGATCTGCACTATGTTCCAAATGTGTTTTCAAGGTTAGAAAACTCTTAAATTAAAAGACTTATTATTCCCTAGAGAAAGAGGAAAACAGTTGGGTGATAATTATAAGGGGGTTGATTATTTGGGAGTTGGGCAGGGGTGGGCTGCTGGGGGTTCGCAGGGGTTCGGGAGAACCTCTAACTAAGATTCTGTGCAATTTAGAGAACCCCCAAATCCCACCCCTGGCTGGCCCCGCCCACCCAGCCCCTCCCCTCCCCAGGAGTTCCCACACAGCCCATTTTTGGATACAGATAAGTGCAGGGCACATGCGGAGGTTCGGGGAGGGTGGAAAATGGACCTACCGAAAGTTCAGAAGAGCCAAATTCTGCAATGCAACTATGGTGCACTGGAACAAATTGCAACACGTTACAGTTCAAGAATGGCCCTAACCCTCAGGAAATTTCAAAGCACCTGGGACAATCTCATCTCAACCAACCAGAACCAGATAGTTAGATGGTTAGCTTCCTTAGATATCGAATTACAACATCTATCCCATTGCAATTCTATGGCTCTATATCAGTGGTGGGTTTCAAACTTTTTTACTACTGGTTCTGTGGGTGTAGCTTGGTGGGCGTGCCATGGCTTGGTGGGGGTGGCAGGGGAAGGGTACTCTAAAATCTCCATTCCCACCCCACTCCAGGGGAAGGTTACTGCAAAATCCCCATTTCCTCCCAATCAGCTGGGACTTGTAGGGCAGAGAATAGATGGGGGTGGGGCCAGTCAGAGGTGGTATTTACTGGTTCTCCGAACTACTCAAAATTTCTGCTACCGGTTACCCAGAACTCATCAGAACCTGCTGAAACCCACCTCTGCTCTATATTATGGTGATTTTATTATGGTTTTATCTTAATTTAATATATTATCTCCTATATTGTACGGTCCACATATGTTATACACTGTATATATGTGCTGATGCTTTATTTAAACTAAATTTGTATATCGGCGATTACATCACCTAGTGATGCCATACACTAAACAAATAAATAAATAAAATATTTCCATGAATAGGAGCCTCAACAATGTTGTAATATAGGAAGAACTGCAAAATTCCTGATGTTTTTAGTTTTTGTTGCCTGTATTAGGCTTTGATTTTTTTTTTCTATCATGTCAATCTATTGCAGATGTCTTGGATGTAGGATCAGATACCGATGACCTTGCAATAAAGATGCAGTGCCATCAGTCCAAAGCTCTAATGGCACATCACTTTATATTTGTCTGTCATTTCTTTCACCAGTGCTCTTCTTGTCACATCTGAGAGTTTTTACCCGATCAGAAATGAACTGTTCTATTTTTGAAACAAAACAGCATTTTAATATATTTGTTTCAATAGCCAGTATATTACTCTGTTCTGGCATTTTCATTTTCAATACAGTATTTATTTATTTAAAATTCCAAAACTGATCCAGTGGTGGGTTGCTACCGGTTCGCACCGGTTCAGGCGAATCCATAGTAGCAGTGGTGGGAGGCTCCGCCCACCTGCACGGATGTCATCAAATACCCTCTGCACATGCGCAGAAGCTTCTGTGCATGTGCAGAAGTGGCTTGCATGCAAGCGAAACAAGCATGAAGCGTGAGCAAACCGGTAGCAAAGGTAAGTGAAACCCCCCACTGAACTGATCATGCATGGATATCTAAACATCTTGTGATTCAGAATAACAGAATAAAAGAGTTGGAAAGGACCTTGGAGTTCTTCTACTCCAACCCTCTGCTCAATTAGGTGACCCTATGCCATTTCAGACAAATGGCTGTCCAATCTCTTCTTAAGAATCTGCAGTGTTGGAGCACTCACAACTTCTGGAGGCAAGTCATTCCGGTGATTAATTGTTCTAACCGTCAGGAATGTCTATGGAGATTCTCAGTCATCCAGGTTATGATTGTCTCAAAGGTGCTTTTTCAAGAGGAAATTGGACATTCTTGTTTGCCTTAAAGATGTTTCGCTTCTCATCCAGGAAGCTTGGAATGAACTGAAGATGTTTCTTGGATGAGAAGCAAAACATCTTCAAGGAAAACAAGAAAGTCCAGTTGCCTCTTGAAAAAGCACCTTTGGGATAACTTGTCAGGAAATTTCTCCATAGTTCTAGATTGGTTCTCTCCTTGATTAGTTTCCATCCATTGCTTCTTGTTCTGTCTTCAGATGCTTTGAAGAATAGGTTGACTCTCTCTTCTTTATGGCAGCCCCCTAAATATTGGAACACTGCTATTATATCATCCCTAGACAGGAAATGCTGGGGATGTGTTGATTTAGAACTAAAGAGCCATGTCAACAAGAACAGACTTCTTCCTTCCAGAAAAGCCATAATACCAGGGATACATAGACACATAGAAGATCTCTTGCTATACCAAATGGCCAATTTGTTTGCAGTTTGTTCTGTTCATGTGGCATAAAACTAAAATCCAACAAGCCAGGAGGAAAAACAGATATAACAATGTGGAACACATTCATGTTGTGTTTTTGTAACGTGAGGAGGCAAGTAAAGTATTTGTTGAATTAGAAATTGAAACCCATGGGAGAAAACAAATTCGTAAATGAGGTGGCTGAAGAATCTGCAACATTTTTAGAATGGTAGCATAGGAGAATTCCAGTCTTGACTGATCTTTCATTTTGCAGACATCCAAACGCAGAACCTTTCAAATTCCCTGAGGCAAAATGCAGAAGAGAATGAGAAAGACTTAGTTTTTTCAGAGTCTGTAGCTAGGAATGTAACAGAAATCTATTTTGGCTTCCAAAGAATCAAAATCACATGGGCTATCAAAATAATCCCCATAATGATATAAACAGACAGCAATGCTGGCAGACATCCTTCTCTCTGTTCAAAAATTTCCAAAGAAAGAAACATCTAAAAGTTATGTCAACAAGGCATTGGGGAGAGTGGTACAAAATATATAGATTTTTAAGCAATGTTTTTTTTTTAAGCCAAATAATAATGGAATGGAATAATAAGTAAACAGCTATGGATCAAACTTAGGTATGTGCATCTCTAATTTTGAATATTTAGGCTTCAGTCCATGTGTAAATATATCTTAAAAAATGCATAAACACCTCAATTACAAGCGTCATCCTTTTTGCCACATGGGTTTTTGTGGGTAGAGTGACATGCACATCATATTTATTTATTTATTTCACATATGGCAGAGATGGCGAACCTTTTAGACACCAAGTGCCCAAATTGCGCCTGTGCGCATGCTCAAACTGAGAGGTGCTTGCACACATGCATGTGCACATGTGTGGACATGTGTGGACATGTGCATGCTCAGGGACCCAAAGACCAGCTGGCCAGCGGGAGGCAGGGCATCCCAACACCAGCAGCGGGGCAAGAGATAAGATCTTTTTCTTTCATGAGCTTCTATTTCATTGTTTGCAGGGAAACATGAAATAAACGCAATGAGATCTGACCTGGGGTGACGGCCCATGTGCCAGCAGAGAGGGCTCTGCGTGCCACCTCTGGCACCCATGCCATAGGTTCACCATCAGAGATGTATGGCATATCATACATGAACTAGCAATATATATTAACATTTCAACTAGATTAGTAGAACTCAATAAAAATTAAATGTTAAAAAGATCTATGTTCAAATATCAATGTCTAGGCCATCTAACCATTGAAGCTCGGCATTATTTATGCTAAAATAATCAGATACTATATATATATATATATATATATATATATATATATATATATATATATATATATATATATACATACATATATATATACATATATATATACATATATATACATACACGTATATAAGTATGTATGTATCTTTCTCTTTAGCCAGGTTCTACCTACGTAAATCTATTTTGGCCGAAATAGATCTATCTTAGTCTCCCAATGGGCAGCAAAAGGTCTGCTGGCTGCCAGAAAGAGGGGGAAAAAAAAAAAGAAGCCTAGAAACTAGTGAATTGTGATTTCACTGAACTAGGGCTGCATAACATCTTGGTTTACATAGGTAGAACCTGGCTAAAGAGAAAGACACATAAAACCTACGAAAAAGAAAGAAAAACATACACATACATACACACACACACACACACATATGCATATTCTTTCTAGCCAGGTTTTACCTACGTAAACTGAGTTGTTCTACAGCCCTGGTTCTGTGAAATCTCATTCACAAGTTTATGGGCCTTTTTTCTGCAAGAATGAGGATTCTACTGGGAACCTGACAGGCTGTGGTAGTTGCGCCTTGGATCAGAACAAACAATACTGCTTTGTATAGTTAAATAGATTGTAAACCAGCTTCCTACTCTCCTGTATGCATAGCTGTGGACATACATAACATATAGACAGTGAGCTATAGAATATATGCTATATGGTGCTCAGAACTGATTGGAATGGAGCAGCATAGAAAAGCCAAAAAAAACCCCAAAAAAAACAAATATGGATTTCAAAGATACAGGTTATTTAGCAGGCCACATTGTGGCCAACTATATATAGAATATATTTTTAATTGATCAGGAGTGGAGAGTGTGTGGTCCTTTAGATAATGCTGGAACTATAGTTCCCATTCTGACCAATGCCTAAGGAAGTAATGTTACCATAGGACATGAAGTCATCCATAGATTAGGATTTGCATTCATCAATATGGCATTCAATTATATCTATCAATCCCAGACCAGTCAGATAAAGTTTGTTGAGTACTTAGAGACTAAATGGGCCCCAACGGGGAAGACTGTCTTAATTCTACCAAGTCTGAGTGAAAGTTATTATTACGGCCACCTGTATATGGGAATATTCCATATGTAACCTCAGATGGGTTTGACCTTCCCCACTCAAGGTCAATAATGGTGCATAGTTTTGGGGTCTTCCTGAACTCACAATTTCTGCTGGATAATAGGTGTACAGATTTCTTTGGACTGGGATGCCCTTTGAGATACTCATTCATGGTCTAGACATCTCATGGCTTGACTATTGAAATGAGCTGTACATGAAGTTGCTCTTGAAGACAACTTAAAATATTAATCTGAATGCATTAGAATAGGCAATGATGGGCATGCCTCTGTATACCCATGTGGACCCCTACTTCTTGATCTGTATTGATTAAAAAATGCTTCTGGGTACCTATCCAGGTGCTAGCCATGCCTACAAAGCCCTGCATGCCATAAAACTTGGATATTTCTCACGATGTCTGCCCAGCTAGTATGAAGCAACTAGCTGGGCAGACATTGAATCAATTAAGAGTTGGTAGTGACATCTGAAGAGCTTGCTTCTCCATCTACATTCATCCAGGACTTTGATTTCTGTTTTCAAACTAGGAACAAGCTCAGCTGGGTTACATTGAAGCTTCCTTTATAACTGCAAAGTGTGTTTTGAGTGTTTAATTCTTGAGGAATGTATGCGAGTCCCTCCACTTCCTTCCTTTTCTTTATGTGATCTCCATTTTATATGATAGAATTGGTCCATCCAGAGCTTCCAATTCCCTTAAATAAGATGCAGCATGATATATGCATTGACTCAGATGTGTTTGACTTTCATATGACAGTGCAAATGTATCCTAGAGCTCAGTTTTCTGCATACCATTTTATCTTCAATGTCTTCAATTCACCTCTAAACATGATTTATTAAGTGCCAAGATGATCACCTTCAGAAAGTTCCCATGACCCTACAAGATGCATACCATTGATCATTTGTCAGCAGAAATGCAGCTGTGCTAATTATGGCTCTTTCTTGTCCTTCTTTCTTACATTTCTATAAGTAACACCATTGCATCTCCATCTAATCCTGTAATTTCCATCTTAAAACATGAGCATCAAACAATAGCCCTTCCCTAAATTCATTACTTCAGTCATAAGGAATATGCCCTTTGCGACTGGACTGGATCAAGAAACACGCTCCTCAAGAATAACTGGAACAGAAATGATAAACAGTAGCAGGATTGTAGACTCATAGAATCATAGCACTGGAAGTGACCTTGGAGATCTTCTAGTCCAGTGATGGTTAACTTTTTTGGTGCTGAGTGCCCAAAGCGGGCACGCGCATGCAAATGCACATGCACGTGCCCCAATCCCCAAAATGTATGCACCCCCCAACCCCCATTTTGGCTTCGAGGTTGATTCTCCTGCATTTCTGCTGCCTGTGCCTTCCCCAATCTCTTCGGTTTCTCCCCCCAGCGCGCCTTAGTTTTCTCCTGCATTTCTGCCATGGAGATGCACCTGTGGAGGGTGGAACCTGCAGAGATCAGGGAAGGCCCCGCGCATGCACGGCAGAGACCCAAAGACCAGCTGGCCAGTGGGAGGTCCATGCGCATGTGCAGTGGAGCTGGGCTGGGTGATGGTTGATGTGCTCAGAGAGAGGGCTCTACATGCCATCTGTGGCACGCAGGTTCGCCATCACAGTTCTAGTCTAACCCCATGCTCAGGGCAGGAAACTTTACCATCACAGTCAAATGGTTGTCCAGTTTATTATTGAAAACCTCAGTGATGGAGCACTCACAACCTCAGAAGGCAGTTGTTCATTAATTGCTCTCATTGTCTGAAAATTTCTTCTTACTTCTAGGTTGGCTCTCTCTTTAACAAGCTTCCACCCATTTACTTCTTGGCCTGTGCTTTAGAGAATAAGTCAATCCCCTCTTCTTTGTGACAACCTCTCAAGTACAGGAAGACAGTTAGCATCAATCTTTCTTTGATAGGCTCAACATTCCTAGCTCCCTCAACCATTCATCACACGATTTAGCCTCCAGACCAGCGGTGGGCAATTATTTTACCCAATGGGTCACATGGGAATGGAGGCTATAGTGTAAGGCCAAACTCATAGGGATGCCATGACAATGGCCACATCTGCCATCTCTGCCACCACCACCTCCACCACTACAGCAGGGGTGGGTTCTACTTACCTTTACTTACTTCCTCAAATAAGAGGGTGAAAATCTGGGTGTGTCTTATACTATGAATGTAGCCCCACCCAGCCTGGCAAATGGAGATTTCAGAGCCTGAAAGAAGCCTTTGAAAGAAACTTCAGAAAAAAATAATTTATTTATTTATTTATTTATTTATTTTATTCAATTTGTATACCGCCCTTCTCCTAGTGGACTCAGGGCAGTGCACAGCCAGAACTAAAACACATACCAATACAAAATTTAAAATTATTAAAAGAATTACATAACTGGCCCAAATTTAAAACAATTCGAATTAAAACCCAATGACAATTTAAAAGCTAAAAAACTAAAAAAGACTAAAAAGGGGGGGTGTTCACGCCAGCCCTGCTTGATGGAAAAGAAAAGTTTTCAGGGCATGGCAAAAGTCCCGGAGATCCGATATCCTTCGTATCTCCGGGGGCAAATCGTTCCAGAGGGCAGGAGCTGCCACAGAGAAGGCCCTCCTCCTGGGGGTCGCCAGCCGACATTACCTGGCTGACAGCATCCTGAGGAGTCCCTCTCTGTGGGAACGTACTGGTCGGTGGGAGGCTATCGGCGGCAGAAGGCAGTCCCGCAAATACCCAGGTCCTATGCCATGGAGCGTTTTAAAGGTGGTAACCAACACCTTGAAGTGCACCTGGAAGACCACTGGAAGCCAATGCAGCTCACGCAGGAGAGGTGTCACATGGGAGCGCCCCCTCGCTCCCATAATCCCCCGCGTGGCTGCATTCTGCACCAGTTGGAGCCTCCGGGTGCTCCTCAAGGGGAGCCCCATGTAGAGAGCATTGCAGTAGTCCAGAGGGGAAGTGACAAGTGCCTGAGTGACTGTGTGTAAGGAGTCCCGATCCAGAAAGGGATGCAACTGGCGAATCAGGTGGACCTGATAAAAAGCCCCCCTGGCCACGGCCGTCATATGCTCTTCTAAAGACAGACATGCATCCAGGAGGATGCCCAAGTTGCGAGCCCTGTCTGTGGGGGCCAATAACTCGCCCCCAGTAGCCAGCGATGGCACCAGCTGGCTATATCAGGACGCCGGAAGCCACAGCCACTCGGTCTTGGAAGATAATATGGCAAGCAACAAAAGGAGAATCAGTAAAGATTCTAACCAAATTATCTTAACAAATCTGGAGAATGACACAATAACCAACAGATCAGAAGAGGTTAATCTACATACCAACACCAAAGAAAGGGGATTGAACAGAGTACAGATAGTCCTTCAGAATAAAAGCCTCTGAAAGAAGCTTAAGAAAAAAAGCCTTTTTTTTTCTGTAGTTCTGTTTTAGAGGCTTTCAGAGGCAATTCCCCCCCCCCTGAAATGGAGTTTCCGAAGTTTCAGAGGCAGAAAAAAAAAGCAAGGCACAGAGCTCACAACCAACGAACCTGTTGCTAAAATTCACCTCTGAAAACAGCTGATTGGGGGTATTCCGGGAGGCCAACTCGCACACCAATCAGCTTTTTTCTTACTTTCCTCCCCAAAAACTAAGATGTGTTTTATACTCTGGTGCGTCTTATACTCAAAAAAATACAGTAATTTTAGAAACCTGTGTTTTCCTTTCCTTCCCTCTTATACCTCAGTGAGTTAGGGTGAAGTCAGCTTGGGTTTCAGTCATAAAAATTCAATTCCCAGATTTAAAACCTGTTTTGCAGTCATCTCAGAGTTTATCCAAAGTTACCTTTGAGTCTCTGCTCTGCCAGCATATACACTAACTAAGCACAACAATAAAATTATATTTTACATAATCAATAAATACTTGCAAAGAGGATTTTTATTGTTCTTTTTGTCTCCTACATGTTCATGTGTAGGTCACTGGTTTTGAGCACTTCAGCCCTTTGTTGCCTGTTTAATGGAAAAGTCAATGTATTTAGCTACAATACCCTTAATTGCTAAACCATTTTCTCAAAGAGTGTACCATGACTTTCTAGCATAATTTATATCTTCCTGGAGTTGTAACCTTTGTTAAAACAATGAATGGCTTTTAATTCACAAAACCGTATGCCTCCATAAATTGCAACAGTCTCAAGGATACTGATAAAGGGTGTGTTTACAACTCTCCCCATTTAAAATGGGATGCAGAGGCAATCAGCTCAATTGACATTCACACTTTTCAAAAGCTAAGTACCAGCGTTACAAAATGGAGATAGAGACAGCCATGTTTGTTTAAAAAAATATTTAAAAATATATTTGTGGAAAATACTAAACCTTCTGTTGTAAATATGGAAGCACTTGCTATTTTTTTTCTATCCTATCTATTATACAGTTCTCCATGCAAATGAGACAACATTAAACACATATCGGTGTGCTAATTGTCACAGAATTGTTAAGTGGTATCAGAGGTGATATTCAGCCGGTTCAGACTGGTTCAGGTGAACCGGTAGTGACTATGCTGTCCAGTGGTGGGTTTCAATTTTTTTTTACTATCGGTTCTGTGGGTGTGACTTGGTGGGCGTGGTGTGGCTTGGTGGGCGTGGCTTGGTGGGCGTGGCAGGGGAAGGATACTGTAAAAACTCCATTTCCTCCTGATCAGCTGGGACTTGGGAGGCAGAGAATAGATGGGAGCAGGGCCAGTCAGAATTTTTACTACCGGTTCTCTGGGTGTGGCTTGGTGGGTGTGGTGTGGCTTGGTGGGCATGGCTTGGTGGGTAAGGCAGGGGAAGGATACTGTAAAATCTCCATTCCCACCCCACTCCAGAGGAAGGTTACTGCAAAATCCCCATTTCCTCCTGATCAGCTGGGACTTGGGAAGCAGAGAATAGATGGGGACGGGGCCAGTCAGAATTTTTACTACCAGTTCTCCAAACTATTCAAAATTCCCACTAATGGTTCTCCGGAACTGGTCAGAACCTGCTGAAACGCACCTCTGATGCCATTCTATTTAGCCATATTTTCTAAGTCACGTGCATGCATGCAAGCCAAACGCATGAGCAAAGCGCATGCGTGGAAGGCCGGGCGCATGCACGCACTCACATTTTCAGTGCGCAGTGAACCAGTGTACAATTAAGTGAAACCCACCTCTGAGTGGCATGTAATGTAATTTAGCTTTCTAAGGAAAATAAGTTTGGGTTCATACCATGAAAGTTAACCCCAAATAATTACACCAAATATTGATTGGATTTGGATTTGTCTTCTGTTCATTTACTTTCCATTTTGTTAATTGATAAAAATAAACTATTAGTACTTCTATTTCTGAAAGCATTAGTAATTTACAGCTTTTTTTGCACACCTGCCTAACACTTTTATACTGTACTGTACTTCATGTAAGTATACATGATGTATTAACTGTATTCTGTTCTAGTTGGCTTCATACAGCTAAAAATATCATGGAATTCTGCTCAGTATTGAATGAATTGCTTTTTAACTCTAAAAAGGATAACTGTTTAAAATTTACACCAGTGTCCTATTTTTACAAATGAGAAACATTACATTATGATAGAATCACACTCTCACTTTTATTTATAGATTAAACAACATGTGTACAGTATATCTGATTTATTTTAGGATTTTATTTAAGCCTATGTTCAGTTGGATTCCTTTCTATACTGTATATCCTGTCCCACTACCCCAATTTCATGTTTATGATAAATAAATACTTTGAAAAGTAGAATGTCAATTACAGATGAAATGGGCAAAAGTAAACTATCAATAACACACATACACACACCTTAATGATGTGCTCTTAGGTTGTTGTTGTTGTTGTTTAACCAAAATCTTAACGGTGGGTCTCAGTCTCAGTCACCAAAGGCTTTTTTATTTTTTGGCAACAGAAATAGGGCCACAGGTGTAGGTGGACTAGTTATCTATCATAGTTACCACCCAACCTACAGAAAACATTGGCCAATTGATGTTCTGTTGTTGCTGTTGTTAAATAATCCTGGATTTGTTGTTAAACAAAGGAGAAATAAGCATGTTTTTGTAGTCTTCCTGAACAATACAAAAAGATTCGATTTACCTCTTGGTCAATCTGTTGTCTGAGTGTTAGCTAACTCTCAGCAAGCAATACCACTTCATCTACAAATTGACAAGGATTTGTGTGAATTCTCCTTTTTATCTTTGGTTAAACATTCAAACTGCTGCTGAGGAAAAAGTATGAGCTGGGGCCAAAAAACTATCATTCTTTCCATCACTGCTTTTCTTGAATGGACCTTTTTCCTTATAATCATTATTGACTTTGTCTCCGTCATTTGTAACTTTCTCTGGAAATTCTTTTAGACAATTTCCCATATCTCCTTAGTATCAATTTTTGTTACAATAACTTGAGGAAACCTTTTACAGAAATTAGAGTCATTGGCTTGGAAGGATCCTTAGAGATCTCCTAGTCCAACCCTCTGCCCTAGGAGCAGCCTTTATTCCATTCCAGATACATGGTTGTCCAATCTTGAAAACTTCTAGGAATGGAGCACCTAGAACTCTGGGAGGCAAGTTGTTCCATTGACTAGTTGTTCTCACTGCCAGGAAGTTTCTCCTAGTTTCAGGTTGGATCTCCCTCTGACAATTTCTACCCATTGCTATTCACCCTGCCTTCAGGTGCTATGGAGAATAAATTGAACCCATCTTCCTGTGATAACCCTTCAACTACTGAAAGACTGCTACTATGTCACCTCTAAGTCTTCTCTTGTTAGGTTAAACATACCTAGTTCCCCTCGCTGTTCATTATAAAATTTAACCTCAAGATCCCTTATTATCTTTGTTGATCTTCTCTGCAGTGCTTCAGCATCTCAACTGTCTGGAAATGACGGAGGATGGTGAGAATAAAAATTATTGAAAGGTAATGCCTCCCCATGGCATATTCTGGATTTCCCAGGGATACAAATTATTTCACATTCCTTTCTGTCAATCATCGAGTTTCTTGCCCTCTGGGGCTTTATATCATTTTGTTCTACTAAAAAAATAAGAAGCAGCATTCTGGTACCTTTTTATTCACCAATGGTGCCTAAATAGCCCTCCATATGAGACTGTAGAAAGTTAGCACCCACCCCTCTCCTAGAAGAATGAAATATCTTAGGAAATATTTAAAAGAGTGAATATTATATTTCCCCAAAGAAGAACCATGCTCTTGGAAAGCAAGCTCCACTTTTCTTAATAGCCCCCAGAAGATATTTTGTACCCATTGAGAAAGATTGGGTCAGCCTATCTACAAAACAAAAGACTTTCATCTCCAGGGTGATGGGATTAAAACATGATCCTTCAGGACATAATAGGATTAACCCACTACCATTCAGCAGCAGAGCTCACTACATTGCACAATCTCCTAAGGACATTGCAGCAGCAGCCCAAACTTCAACGAAATGTAGCTCAGACAAACTCCTAGGATTTGTACATGATCCCATGGGAGTCTGACAACAGCCAATAAAATGCATGTTCTTGCACAGGATCAGGAAGTTCAAGTGCAAAGCCCAAGAGAAGGTATAAATACCCCCACTCTCAACTCTATGTGGTCAGCTGCTCAGAACCACCCATGTGCTTCTGCATCATCAATAAATAGATCCTCTTTCCAATCAGCCTCCAGCCTTCATTTTGTCTCCAGTGCCTTTCTCCCGGCTTGGACCTAGGCCTGGATATTTCTTCCAACAAGAGCCAAACTGATGGTTCCCTAGCTCTGCTTTTGCTTTGTTCTGCTGCAGTCATTTTTGTTTGGGCAACTATCTGTCACTCAGGGACCAACACATATTTCTGTCTCAGCTACACATCAATGTCACCAAGAGCTTGATTTTAGCTCCATTTCTTCATAAAGGGAAGCTTGAATCTTAGAAATGGACCCAGGATAGAAACTGAGAGACGGTAGGTTCTAGTCTCACCTTAGACACTAAACCAATTCCTTTCTCTTAATCCTTCTAGGAAGACAAAGTAAAACCACACTGGAAAATCTTGCAAAGAACACTACAGACAATCACCAGGAATCAACACTGAATTGAAGGCACCACATGTCTGTGTGTGCATACACACACCCCCTACACAGACAATGAAAAGAAATTTCATAAATGGAAAAAGGTAGGCTTTTGAGCAACTCTGCCATGAATACCACACCAGGCATCTCTCAGCAGACAAACAAATTACTTTGAATACATTTCAAAGGATATGTGGGCTCAGATAAATAGATTTATTTAGAGAAAAAAAATATGTGATAGAGTCACTAGGAAAGAATTGCAGTGACTGCCATGTACCCAGTGTGACTTCTTTTCATAACAACCAGTGTTAAATTTATTGTGCCTTTTGATCCCTCCTCTTCTATGGAAAGGGACAAAATCAGATCTGAATGTTTTTTGGTTTGTTTTTAGAATGGGAAATAATGTTTCCTTCTCTTCCTTGTTTTGGTAACTGACTGTATAAGAACTATCTTGACACATAGGTAGCCTGTAGTAAGAATTGGTCAAGTGAAGGGCAATGGTGTCAGAGGATATTCATAAACTGGAATAGGGCATAACAACAGGACAGCCAATGAGGGCTGTTTGGTAACCGAAACATAGTATTTGTTGCATGGGACCATAAGAGACAGTTTGGAGCCTGGGCGTGGCTTAACTGTTCTGTATATAAGCTTGAGGGCACTAGCTTCTCTCTCCTCCTCTATTTTTTGTCTTCTTCTTTTTGTCTCCTCCATTTTGTGCTGTGTTTGTATTAGCTATTTCTCTTCTCTACAATATGGAAAA
The DNA here is from genome assembly GCA_022577455.1 of Arizona elegans. Lineage (NCBI taxonomy): Eukaryota > Metazoa > Chordata > Lepidosauria > Squamata > Colubridae > Arizona > Arizona elegans. The sequence goes on along the minus strand of JAKOOJ010000006.1, from coordinate 1,548,165 downwards.
AACTACAAGGGCCTTATGCCTTATGTGTTGGTATTGTATATAAAGAAGTTTCTTATATAATTTGAATCCTGCTTAATAGTCTGCTTGTGTGTGCTGCAACAAACTCTGATAAATGGAGGATTACAAATGGTGGAAAATTGGTTACTGCAATAAAATATTATTTGGAAGCTTGAAGCTTAATGCAAATATCATACTCAAGATCATGAGAGAAAAATGCAAAGATTCCTTTGCATTGACCTCAGTTCTGGGTGACAATATGCCTATACTATATATATCTTTTCAGGTAACAATACAGAAGTGATTTCTTTATTTCTTTTCTTTTTTTTTTTTTGGCCATTGCTACCTTTTAGAGTTTATTATCAGTTTTTTTCCCTCCAATTCTACAGAATCCCTGCTGATTTCCCTGCTATGTACTACACAGAGGTTGCATGGAGATTTTCTTTTTAGTGAAATAGTTTAAAAGTTAGAGTCTTCTTTTTTTAAAAAAAAATCTTAAAATGAAGTAATGCTGAGGAGGGGGAGTTCTAAGGACTAACAAATACAGGGCTTTTGCTTTCTACCCATCTCAAGAAAAAAAAATGTTTTGAAGGAGATTGGAAATAACATCAAGGGGTAAAAGAGAAGGGAAATGTGACTTTTTTTTTCTTCAAAAAACTGGAAATTACCTTTTCTTTCTAATTGGAGAGGGGGGTTGAATTCAGTAGAGCTTTCCACCTGTGAAATTGATGTCATTGTAAATGGCTGATATTTACAGAGAGTCTTTTAGATATGACTGTAATAACCTAATACCAGAAATAAGGCAATGTGCAGAACAATATGTTGGCACCAGCATTTTTAGGTGCACATACATTGCACACTAAATTCAACTAATAATATATTCTTTCTCTCTCTCTCAGCATGGTTTCTTTCTCTGCTGCAATGAACAATAGTAGCTGTAAATATTCTCCTTTCCTGCCCTTTGCTCTGTCAATTTTAATTTTTATGGTTGGTCCTCTGGTTTAGGAAACTGGGAAAACTATATTTAGCATTCTAAGGAATTTCATCCTCTTGGCTGAATTTTCTGGCACACTTACTACTTTGCCCTAGCTTGTGTTGTTATCATGAGGTGAGGCAAATGAAAGGAAGGAGAACAGCTTTGAGTATGTACAAGATGAACGGGTTACTTGTGTGAATGGAGAACTCATGGTGGGTGACATGGAATCACGGCCTGTTTGTGTTTTGAATGACAAACCATAATCTGATATTGATTCTCAAATTTTAAATGTTGCCAGTCCAAAAATTATGTTCATAAAGAATCCCTGTAGATTTTTAGTCCATAATTGTTTCTGACTATAACAGGTGGTACTCATCTTCATTTCACGGCCATTGAGCCAGTGCTGTCTGAAGACATGGCCAGCATAGCCTCATGGAACAGTCTTACTTCCCACCGAAGTGGTACATATTTATCTACTTGCATTTGCACACTTTCAAACTGCTAGGTAGGCAGGAGCTGGGACAATGACGGGAGCTCACCCCATCACATGGTGCTCGGGTCTCAAACCTGGACTACCAGCTTTGAAGCCAACAAGCCCACCATCTAAACCACTGAGCCACCATGCTGCCATGTTCATAAAGAAAATGACTTATTAATTGAATCACCAAATATGGCAGTTGATAAATCTCTGACGTGCCTGAGGAAAAAGTAAGGAATGGCTTTCTTTGATCTGTTCACCTGAAAACTAGCTGTTGCAGAGAACCAGAAACACACTTCTCAACAAACTATGGCAAAGTTGCAAACAGTGATGCATGAAAGTAGGCTTGGCTTCTTTTGTCATTGATGCAATCCGCAATTGTTCCTTCCAGCTAACAAAATATTGATTGCCTGTTATTACAGCATGATGGCTGGAATTCATTTTTTTCCACCCCCTGCCTGCCTCAGAAATAATGACCACAATGTTTCTGTAAGGGCTTAAAGTTAAGCTGATGTTTTGAAGTTACCTGCAGGTATCATAGGATACTTAGATTCCATGCTTTGTGGAGAGGAAACATTTTAAGAATAGGATCAAATTGCAAGCAGACACATACCTGGCTTATCATAAAAAGCAGCAAGGACATAAGAATTACTTTTAAGAACTACATATGCAATCCTCAGTTTCCCCAGCTGGATTTTGCTTTGGGGAAGACAGAGTAACAAAAAAGTGAAAAAACAAGAACTGCACAGGTATGCATATAGATATAAAACAAAGCCTTTTCAAACCACAGTCATAGCATGGGGCTATATTTAAGTTTGGTTCCAAGATTTGATTTTGATATGTCACTTCTGGTAAGACTAAAAAAAAATATCAAAGGCTTTGTAATACAGCTTGTCTTGTCTCTGTAACAACATCAATTTAAGCAAAAGTGTTAAGCGTAAAGAGTTCAATAAATCTGCATGTACATCTTCCCTATTGCTTCAAAGTTTGCATCTTGAGCTGGTGGGATGTTAAGCTGCTGACTTATGTTTATGCTTTCATAGTTTTGAGTGGCCAGATACTTAATGGACTGTTACGAACTCTACAAATTGTTAAATACAGGACACCGGAAAATTCAAGGGTTTTCTTTTGTTTTATTTTTAGGAGAAAATGTCTGTCTAAGGAATAGATAATGGGCATATGAGAACATGAATCTACAGGGCATCTCCATAAATTGCAGACCTCATTGTTGGTTTATCAATACAGAAACAACATAGTTAATAAAGCAACACAATTTTATATCCTATAAGGAACAAGACAGTTTTGGGAGGCCTATTTTGGTTACTTGCTCAGATAAACTTAAAGCAACCTTTCTTTGGACCATCTGATTTATGTAAAATTGAATTAAGCAACATGATAATCAATGAATATTAAGTTGTTCAAATGCGGGCACAGACTAAAATGAACTACATTTCGTTTTCATAATAGTTTAGAGCAGTGGTGAAATCCAATTTTTTTTACTACCGGTTCTGTTGGTGTGGCTTGGTGGGTGTGGTATGGCTTGGTGGGCATGGCAGAGGAAGGATACTGCAAAATCCCCATTCCCTCCCCACTCCTGGAGGAAGAATATTGCAAAATCCCCGTTCCTTCCCCACTCCTGGGAGAAGGATATTGCAGCATCTCCATTCCCATCCCACTCTGGGACCAGCTAGAAGTTGTATTTGCCGGTTCTCTGAACTACTCAAAATTTCCGCTGCCGGTTCTCCAGAACCTCTCAGAACCTGCTGGATTTCACCCCTGGTTTAGAGTATCCTTTATTGATGCCTACTACAATACAATCCACATCCCCAATCACGGAACCTCAGTCCTAGTAATGATGCAGCTCACTACTCCAACTGACACAGGGAGACAAGCCTATTTTCAGAGTCAGTTAGGGGTTGGAAGTAACTTGGTGATCTCTTTGGAACTATATGCTGAGACAATAGATAAGCATCCATCAACAAAAGACACTATGAGGGTTAAAAATAAACCCAGGCATCTTCTTTGGAGGTGTCAAACTCGCAAGACAGTGTGAAGGTTTTGAGATATAAATTTTGAACAATGATTTCCGAAATAAAACTGTCATTTCTTGTCTAATGCCTATAACTTATAGAAGTAGGCTACTAAACTGTTGTTCCCAAATAAAGAACACTTAGTTGGCATTTTCTTTCCTGTTTTCTGTATTTTTTTTATTTCCTTTATTTATTTCCTTATTTATTCTCAAACTCAATCCTATTTGTAGCCAAAATCTCATGCTAAGTGTTTCCCTAGTTCATAAGGGTGGATCTGATCAGCTTCAATCAAATTGCCATATCTCCTTTAAAGGCTTTGTTTTGGTTTATCAAAGAGCAATGAAGGAATGATGCCAATATCCAATTGCTGGAAATGTTATCATTTGTGGTTTCTTTCAGAGGGACAATGACAGAAAGATGGCCCCCTACAGAAGTACTCAGTTATCTATCTGTTGGATTTATATCCCAGTTTTCCATAAGTGGAAAGATGTTTAAGATTGCTAAGACAGTGTCTTTCCCTCCCTTTTATCCACTAATGAACCTATGATGAAAACTGGAGAGAGAGAGAGAGAGAGAGAGAGAGAGAGAGAGAGAGAGAGAGAGAGAAGAAGAAGAAGAAGAAGAAGAAGAAGAAGAAGAAGAAGAAGAAGAAGAAGAAGAAGGAGAAGAAGAAGAAGAAGAAGAAGAAGAAGAAGAAGAAGAAGAAGAAGAAGAAGAAGAAGAAGAAGGAAGAAAGAAGAAAGAAAGAAAGAAAGAAAGAAAGAAAGAAAGAAAGAAAGAAAGAAAGAAAGAAAGAAAGAAAGAAAAAGATAGCCCAACATCATTCAGTAAGTTCCTATGTATTGGCTTGAACTAAGTCTCCTTAAGTTTACTTCAACATTTGAAAATTTGCATCTCACTGACAAATACAGAACAAAATGTGTAACGTGTAATGGTACTTTTAAGAAGAGTGCAGGAAAAAATATTAGAATTGTTTTATAGCAAATACCACCCAAGAATGTTTGGCTCAGCTGCAGTTTCCAAGTTTTAAATTCCCCTACTATTTTAAGTTATATGACCTAAAGTTTATAGGATTGCAAAGGCGAATTTTTAAGGTGTCAAGTGCTTTAAACCGCATAAACATTTTTTTTTTGAAAAATATGATTATATAGCTTTGAAAGGTCTCACCATTAATTTGCTTTTAATTCTTTCTCCTCTCATCTAAAGTAATAGAACAGCAAGAGACATAAGAGCTGATGCCAAAAAGACATATAATTTGTAGGGCCAGTAAGTGCTTGAAATTGCTGCAATCTATCATTGTACTTCCCCCAAAAGGAAGGAGGAAAAAGGAGTAATGCTTGTGCTTTTTTTAAAAAAAAAAATGCTATATAATTTATATGAGAAATAAAAGGCACCATGAAACACGAATCTCCTCCCTCTGTAGTTATATTGAGGAAGTAAGAAGAGAAGATTGCTTTGAAAACATACATCTAACACATTTAAATGATGAACAGATGGAAAATGAGAAAAAATAAAACAGCCAGCATGATACTTACACCTTGACCCAAGATATGACTATTAAGAAATAAAGCCTTAATAAACTTTACTCCCTGATTAGACTATAACTAGGAAGAGAGAATGCACTCAGTAAAGTGGTTAATATTATCATCATAAACTTAAATAAATAAAATATGAGAGAGCAAATATATCTATCCATGTACATTGCAAGCCATGAGTTCTTCTAAGTTGCATTATCTTACTTTTAATGGCTGTGCAAGAGCTTTGGAGCAGCTTGTTCTCTACTTTCAGATCTGCTTTTGATTGACTCCATTGTATCCTCAGGGATGCTTTCTTGCTAGGATTTAAAAGGTAAAGATAAAGGTTCCCCTCGCACATATGTGCTAGTCGTTCCCAACTCTAGGGGGCGGTGTTCATCTCCATTTCAAAGCCAAAGAGCCAGCACTGTCCGAAGACATCCCTGTGGTCATGTGGCCAAAGGCACACAGAACACTGTTACCTTCCCACCAAAGGTGGTGCCTATTTTTCTACTTGCATTTTTTACGTGCTTTCAAATTGCTAGGTTGGCAGAAGCTGGGACAAGTAACGGGAGCTCACCCTGTTACGCGGCACTAGGGATTCGAACCGCTGAACTGCCGACCTTTTGATCGACAAGCTCAGCATCTTAGCCACTGAGCCACCACATCCCCTAGGATTTAAGACTAGGATTTAAGGCTAGGATTTAGTCTTAGTTTATTGGCCTGATTTGAATCTATTGCAGATGGATTTGCACAGTGTCATCTTATGGACACTAGAAGAAATAAAACTGGATGTTGTCTACGTTCTTATGATACCCAACTACATGACTCTATCTATCATGGAGTATCTATCTATCTATCTATCTATCTATCTATCTATCTATCTATCTATCTATCTATCATCTATCTATCATCTTCTGCCTGTTTCTTTCTCTATCTCTATCATCTCTATCTCTATCATCTCTATCTCTATCAACTCTATCTATCTATCTATCTATCTATCTATCTATCTATCTATCTATCATCTCTCTCTCAATCATCTGTCTGTCTGTCTCTGTGGTCTCTATATTATCTCTATTTCTATCATCTCTATCTATCATCTATCTATCATCTATCGATCAATCGATCGATCGATCTATCTATCTATCTTATCTATTATCTATGCTATCTTAGTTTTTGGGGAAAAATTGGGAGGAATATTTCTATAGCACACGTATTTTATACATAAGATTTCCCAGACAAACAATAAGGAAATATTCAGTATGTTTATACTTCCACAAAAATCTGCCCAAAATGGCACATAGCTTGGTTATATTATAATTGGTTTTGTCTTAATTTATCAATCTTGGGTACCAAGTTATGAGAGCTATGTAGCCAACGCAACTGCAACTATCAATACATTTGAGATAACTTTTTTTTTTTTTTAAGAAATAGAAGAGGTCCTTTAAAAAAACAAACAAACAAAAAAAAAAGGCTGGTAGCAATGTTGCCTGAACTAAAGGCACTTTTGAATGAACTAGATTATTTAGCCCCACTGCAATCTGGGTTCAGGTATGGATGACGTCTGCATGTGTGAAAGAGATGAAATGCAATCATTGATTCACCTGATACCCCAGTGTTTTTATTTTTTTTAAACAATTGATTTTGCTGGGCTGCATCTGTAGACTAGATATTGCTAGCAGGATTGCAAACATTCTATTTCCAGAACTAAATTCAGAAAAAAAAAATATTTACAGATCAGTGTCCCTAACTGTAATTAACCCAGTTCCTTTTTTTCCACTTTAAATTGACAGAGTTGTTGGGTGGGTGGTGGAGGACAGGTTACCAAAACTGCAGATACTGTTTTTTACCTTTTCAGGTTTGATACATGATAACTCATCATGCCATGTCATCTGAAATGATCCCTGCCCATTCTGGACTATCTATGGAATGTCACAACTGCAACCTTGATCAGGTTTTAAAAGGGACAAGGATTTGGCAGCCCACATTCTTTTCTAGTATAATGAAAGTATTTGTCATCTGTCAGAGCAGGAGAGAGACTAAAAGGACTGAATGAAGAAGATGATGAAGAACTTCAGTGATGAAGAAATCTGTCAGTGATGAAGAAACAGTAGCAGAATCCCGAGTTGGTAAAAATATCTCTTTCTAAAGATATCCACAGCAGAAAGGAAAACAAGAAATTGTGAGTGGGGATAATTGTGATGGTGAGACCAGAGTTGCTTAGACAAGAAAATCCAAACCAATCAAACAACAAATGAGGGTGTGATATTGATCCCAGAGCAGAAGAGGGAATGACAAAAGGCTAAATTATCATAGGAGTCCCTAGATATTCAGGATTATGTTTTGGGTACTAACTTTATTTCTGTTTTCTTCCTGTTTTTAATACTCTATAATTACGAGAAAGATCTACTAGGAAAAAAACACACACAATCAAATGAAAAATAGAAACGATAAGAGCAAAAGTAAAAGAAGCTAAGAAGAAAGTGAAACTGAGAACAAGGTAAAGTTGTTGAATATAGTTAACCTGAATATAAAATACAGAATAAAAGAATAGGCAATAAAATTAGGGGGAAATGATGGAAATAAAATGCAATAAGATCCAGATACTTACAGTGTGCAGATTCTGGTTTAAGCTTTCAACAACAACATTTCTAGCAATTTATTTCCTTAACTCCTTAATCTTTAAAGGATATAAAAAATATTTAGATGGGACAAAATAATGTAAGACTGAATTCTAAACATTACAAAACAGTCAGTCTCTGATCTGAATGTTCCTCAGAACACACAATAAGTATTTAAGCAGCAGGTGGAAGTAATGGATAGCAAGTATTTTGTCTAGTTTTGGCAGTGCTTCCTGATGTCCTCTACAGAGGAAAATTGGAATTTATTCTTCCTTCCTTTGTTTTTTTGTTTTTCTTTATTTCTTTGTACTTTTCCTTCCCATATCTTTTTATTTCTTAATAATTTTGTCTGCTATAGTTTATTTTAAATAGAAATTTAATAAAATATATTTTCAAACACCTTCACAATTGTTGTTGTTGTGAGTTTCTATCATCTAGCTTGATTTTCTTTTATCATGGAAATTTTTAAATTCCCAAAGATTGGGAGTTGTTCCTGTATCATACGCTTTGCCAATATTTTTTAATATTGTCAGATCTGCCCATTTCAGCTTCTGCGCTTTGTTGGTATCCTGGTATCCTGCGGCATCCAAGTTGTTTCCAAAATACCTAAATGTCACACCTTTTGACAGAGATGGACTGGTCAAGGGGGGAGGGCCAGGAAAAGGGATAAAATGTAGCATTTTGTGTGCTAAATTTATATTTACCAACAAAGAAATAAAGGGTTGTCGGTAAATATAAATTTAACACAAAATTGTTTGTCGCGAAAGCAACTGCCTGCGAAAGCTCCTGGATTGGGGTTGAAAGCATGGGTGGGTTCTACTTACCTTTACTACCGGTTTGCAATGGGATCATGCGCACTCACTTCGCTCATACATGCACCTTGCTTCTAGTGACATCAGGGTCAGTGGGGGGAGCCTCCTGCCGGTTTTACTACCAGTTCTATAGAACCGGTCTGAACCGGGGGCAACCCACCACTGGCTGAAAGGAGAAAAGAAAGCAGTATGCGCCTTCCCATATTTGATTGCCCTGATAGGAAAAAAAACCACTTAGCGTTTTGTGTGGGAACCTCAAATCTAACCTTTCTTTTGCTGCAACCATCTAACCTTAGTAAAAGAACCCTATCACTTCAATCAAATGAAGTCAAAGGGGTTTTTTTTTTCTTTCCTAGGGTCCTAGGCTGGGGCAAACCTCACAAATATTTTCTCCCGGCACTGGAACTCTCGAGTTTTCTTGCATTTTATGGTGAGATGTGATAAACATTTCCATTCAGCAACTGTATTCTTAACATAAAAGTTTTTTTAATGTAGAAACCCAGAGTGTAACCATGATAGATGATCGAAATGGAAACTGAAAGTTAAAAGCTTTTCTTTGTTTGAATTTTTAAATTTGGCAGTGCTGTATTTAATGGGGATGTCAAAAAGAAATCAATCAAAGATTTCTTTTCGAGTGAAATGTGATGATCTGCCAAAACAGAATCCATTGTGACACAGATGAGTATGTAACTCATGGACTCCTCTAGCATTCATACTGAAATATTCACCAGCTCAAATATTGCGCCTCAAAAAGTGTCTATTTGAGAAATTGCATAATAAGTGTACAAAAGAGAAATCTATATATACACTCGCACATTTTAAAAGTGCAGTGTAAAATTATATGAAGGAAGTTATGTAAGAAAAGTATCTGATAATATATGTTGTGGTCCGCCAGCAGCCTGCGGAGCTGGCAGCAGAGTTGGACAGCGATGAGACTGAGGAAGAACATGGGCCAGTCTTGGAGGCTGGGGAAGGCCCGGATGAGGGCTCTGCATCAGAGGCAGAGATGGGGCCAGGGCCATCGGGGAGTAAGGTGTGGACTCCAGAGCCTCCAGAGACTGAGGAGTGAGGCAGAGGAACAGGAGGAGCCTGTTCCTAATGTACGGATGAGAAGAGCTGCAAGAAGGCAAAAGCAGCGCAAGCAAAGAGGACAACTTGGGAGTAGGGCCAAGAGATGATTGGCTCCTCCCATAAGGCTTAAAACAGACCAGCAATGGCGTTTGGGCTTTGCCGGAAAACAACGTTGGTAGCTTCATCTTCTTTTTCATCTATGTCTTGTATTTATTTTTGTATCTGTGGCTTCTGAACATTTGCCAAGAAAGGCCTTTGGCAGTTTGCCTAATTGGACCAAGGTTTGAGATAGGACTGAGGAATTTGTGTTGGGAGGAATTTGCTTTAATTTAGTTGAACGATGCTGGGAATGAAGTAATTCTCAGCTGTTCGAATAAAGTTTGTTTGTTTTTTCACTGACTGTTTTTCCTACTACTTACTTGGGCCTGGGTCACAACAATATAGTAGAAAAGATAGATGTAGAACTGGGCTGTCAAACTCCTGGCCCGCGAACCGGATGCATCACATGCTGGCCATGCCCACACCTGGTTTAGTGAAGGGGAAAAAGTCCCGATATGCCACCGTGACGACGTGAGTTTGACACCCCCTGATATAGAATAAGTACATGCAGTTTTATACAATTAAAGAAACTTTGACCGAATATCTAAACCTTAAAAGAAAATGATTTAGACTGAACTATTTTTCAATAATTCTTCTTGATTTTCTCAGCACTAATGTGTGCTATCTGGAAGAAGAAAACAAATATTAATTGCTACTTCTGTGATTCCCTGCACAGCTGGAGAATTCCTAGATAGACAGGTTGAACTATGCTCACTCTAATAATTTTGCTTATAGCTTCTGATGCTTCTGTTTAATTGATCATGTCTAAGGTTAACAGCTCAAAGTAACCTAAGTGTATATAAATCACAATAAAATCACTATAGTCCATTAAGGAATGGTGGGATATGAATAATTGAATCACACACTCAGTTTTAAAAGAGGTTTATGGTTTTATATATACTGCAGAGCTTAGACATGTTGTTTTATGAAACCAGATTCATTTGCTGAATACAGTTGAGCTAGGACATGTTCTTTTGTTATATGGACATCTGAATAACTACCATTTAGAGCTTTATATTCAAGAAACATTATCTTTCTCATAGTAAAAGCTGTAATAATTCTACTAGAGAAAAATGCTTGCAGGTTAGAATGTATATTGTCCTTCTGAACTCAAGTACTTCTTAATGTCATGCAGTAGTAATTTTCCTATAGAAATGTTAGGATTATGTCAGCCTTAATTTCTTTCCTGGGCTTTTCATCTCATTCTATCCATGCTCTTGTGTTCAAATGTTGTAAGATCATACCTATTCACAGGTTCAATTTTAGGATATATTTTCAGGATATTATTCAAGATGGTTCATTATTTTTCTTCAAAGAAGTATTAGTCATTAAATCCTGACTGGCCTATTTTCCCTCAGAAATGAAGGCAAATACATCCAATCTGTTGTGAAGCACAGAAAGAGCAGCCGCTAATCCTGATGGCTAAGTCTTTCTGAACAAAATGATTTGTCTTCTCCTTTTTCCCTTGGTAAATCTGCCATCAGATGAGTCAGTCTGTACTCAAAATCTGTGATACCGTCAGCTGTACTGCACAAAGCCAATGATTCATCCAGCAAGGTCAATAATATTGATGGTTTGGGGCTGCCGGAGGGAGATCATCCACAGGCACTGGAGTCATTTTCAATCCTCATCATGCCATGGTTATCTCCAAAGCACTATTACAATGACAGCAGCATAGAAGAGGCCAATGTGAACACTATGATTTAGAACAAATGGGACAAAAAGGAAACATGGTAAAGTAGCTCGGCTTGCTGTAGAACAGTCAACATTATTATCTGTCATGCATGTTAATGACAGGACAGATGAGGCAATATAGCTGAATTCCTGCGGTTGGTGCACTTCATGAATGCAAGGATGTGCTACTTCTTTGAGACACAAAAATGTTCCTGATTAAGGAAATGTTTTATTTTAACTTAATTAAAAAAATAGAAAAATGAACTTGCTAAAATTGACTATATTCCTACTTTTCCCAATCTTTTTTCAAATTCAAAAGTTAAAATGCAAACGCTCCACACACAAAAAAGAACAAAACAGGATGGAAAGAAAAGAAAAGAAAGGAGAGGAGTGGAGTGGAGTGGAGTGGAGTGGAGTGGAGTGGACAGGACAGGACAGGACAGGACAGGATGTACATTAAGGAAAAATATATATACACATATATGCCTCCTAGTTGAATACTGAAAGATATTAGTAGTCCCCTCCCCCTTGTGGAACAGCTGTACAATGTATAAGCTTCTACATCTCAATTTATCTAACCAATATTTGACATTCAGTCTAGCTATTGTGAAAAAAACAGTTAACAGGTATGCCTAACAGCAAAACTAAACTTTAAAACCCTCTAGTCTATTATATTTACCTCACAGAAAGACCACAACAGCATATCTAGTGTTACCCATGCAGTCATTGTCTATGGTCCACCCAGGATCAAATATCCTTGATTGATTTTTCATAATAAAATATTACTACATTCCTGTCATATTAAGAACCACAATTCAGTAGCCTTTTTAAGATGGTGGGGAGAGAATATTGATGGTTTTGGGAACACAAATCTTTATATTAATGGCATATGTAGAATATTCAAAACCTCAGAAACAGTTCTTACATCCCAATAAAGCAAGCTGTTGTCATTTCAATTTCCACTGCATTTCCATCCACAACAATAACTATATTAACCCAAAGCTAGAACATTTGCTGGGTCCATTAATGAGATATTGCTGATTCCATTGGTCAAGTACAGCAATAGCACTAGACACTAATATCCCTGTAAAAGTCCTTCAGTGCCTCCAATAAACCATGACTCCAAAGTATTGTCAAACAATACTTCAAAGTACTTCTAGGCCAGGGGTGAAGTACCTGTGGTTCTCAAAACTCAATGACATCGTAAGCAACATAGAAAGTACTTACCTAACAGTGTAACAGTGTAAGTTTGTTCTCATTTTATATTTCATCTTAGAAAATTCCTGAAAGCTTCGCACTTTGACAAATCAACCATCAACAGACACATAGACATAAACAACATTTATATAACATTCAAAAGAGACAATCAACAAGGCAAAATGGGAACAAAAAGACCCAAATAGCTCCTCACCAGCAATCCACCCAGAAAAGCAAAGATGTTTACCAAGATTAAGATTAGGCCAACAATCAAGGAGCAAATACTCCAATCAAGAGTATTGAGAGCGAACTCCAGTCCCTACTAGCATGCTACTTTCTTTCCTGAGCTATAGCTACTAGTCAGCAAGATAAATTGACCATAATAACAAATTTAACTATCTGATATAACTTTTCTGTCTCTCCCCTCTCCATCTCCTGACATCTTTCATAGAATCAATTCTCTATGATAATGATAGATAAAGGTAAAGGTTCCCCTCACACATATGTGCTAGTCATTCCTGACTCTAGGGGGTGGTGCTCATCTCCATTTCAAAGCTGAAGAGCCAGTGCTGTCCGAAGACGTCTCCGTGGTCATGTGGCCAGCAGGACTAAAAGCCAAAGGTGCACGAAATGCTGTTACCTTCCCACCAAAGGTGGTCCCTATTTTTCTACTTGCATTTTTTACATGCTTTTGAACTGCTAGGTTGGCAGAAGCTGGGACAAGTAATGGGAGCTCACCCTGTTACACGGCACTAGGGATTCGAACCGCTCAACTGCCGATCCCTTCGATTGACAAGCTCAGTGTCTTAGCCACTGAGCCACCACATCCCTTATAAACTCTATGCCGTAGTTTAACCATGTGGAGTGAAGTCGTAACAGGTGAAGGTATGAAAGGTCAAAGTCCTCAAAATGTATCTAAAGATCTAAGAGTAAATTTTGGGGGGAACAAGCTTGCTACTTCACATTAAGAGGGTTGTTTTTTTTCTTGCCTCTGAATATGTGTGCCAATTTTTTTCTGAATTATTTTCTGACATTTGGCTTGGGGATAATGAAAGAGAAGGTAAAAAAACAACATACTATCCCTTCTGAGAGGAGACAAATACAGTTCTCAATAAATTGGAGAGCTTTAGGAGAAGTAATGATGAGTTTATATGAGACATATAAACAACCTTTAATAGTAGTGGAAATAGAGGAGGTATTTCAGTAGGAAACTGGAAGAATGAGTCAACTGCAATAAGGTGGGCTTTGAACATTTTTTTTTAAATGTGGCTTGTTTTATTTAATATTTATTTTAGCTTTTAATTTTTTTTCTGGAAAACAAAGAGCTGCAATAAAAACTAATTCATTGATTTCTGTGTTCTTATTTTTGTGAATTATTCTTCAGGGGATGCTTAAATTGGCTTCCCAATTTACAAAATAAAGAAGTTCAAAGCAAGAACTACGTCTTGAAATTAAGTAACACCTTACTCAGTCAGTAAGATTTATTTACTTTTTATTTACTGGCAAGTATTCATGGGATCAATGTTGTGATTAATAAAATAATTAGTAATTAAGGCTGCAATCCACAGAATAGCTGAAAATGCAAAAGATCTGCAAGCCCTAATAAATTCAAAATGGACAATGAAAATATGGGACTAATTTTAAATAGAAAAGAAAATCAAATTAATGTCGACAGATGCAACAAGCAGAAATGACAATGAAAATATTAAAGTGGTGGATAGCTTCTGTCTTTTAGAAACAACTATCAACACACACACACACAAAGCAGTCAAGAAATATGCTACAGACTAGTACTTGGTAGAATAGTTATGAAGGACTTTGGAAATGATCATCAAATGTTATGTTTTTATATCTACAAAGATTTGGTTGTTCTCATTTGTGAAGTTGTGTCCGACCCATCATGACCCCATGGACAATGTTCCTCCTGTCCTCTACTATCCTCTGGAGTCCATTTAATCTCACGTCTACTGCTTCAGTGACTCCATCCAGCCACCTCCTTCTCTGTTTTCCCCTTCTTCTTTTTCCCTCAATTGTTCCCACTATTAGGCTCTTCTCCAGTGAGTCCTTCCTTCTCATTAGGTGGCCAAAGTATTTAAGTTTCATCTTCAGGATCTGGCCTTCTAAAGAGCAGTTAGGGTTGATCTCCCCTAGGATTGACCGGTTTGATCACCTTGCAGTCCAAGGGACTTGCATGAGTCTTCTCCAGCATCAGAGTTCAAAGGCCTCAATTCTTTGACGCTCAACCTTTCTTATGGTCCAACTTTCACAGCTATACATTGCCACTGGGAAAACCATAGCCTTGACTATACGCACTTTTGTTGGCAGGGTGATGTCTCTGCTTTTTAGTATGCTGTCTAGATTTGCCATAGCTTTCCACCCCAAGAGCAAGTGTCTTTTGATTTCTTCCCTATAGTCCCCATCTGTGGTGATCTTGGAGCCCAGAAAAATAAATTCTGTCACTACCTCCATTTCTTCCCTATCTGTTTGGCTACAAAGATTGGGATCATGCAAAGCTTGATATTCTTGGAAGTTGGAAGAATAGGAAAAGTATTGATGTTTTGAAAGCTGATGCTGGAGAAGACTCCTGAAAATATTATGGACAGTCAAGAAAGCAAAATCATGGGTGTTTGGGGAAAAAAAATCAAACTGAATTTTCACTCAAGGCACAAATGAACAGGCTCAAATTATCCTATTCTGAACACATTATATAAAGCTTCCAGAAAATAGCTTCTAATTCTAGGAAAGGTAAAAGGAAAGGAAAGAGGACAACCAGCAGTGAGATGGATAGACTCAGTTGGAGAGGTGATGAGTGTAGAATTTCACAAGACATGAAAGTACAGATTAGAGATAGATTGTCTTGGAGAAAATCTATGTGATTACTAGGAGTCAAAAATGACTTGGTTGCACATAGCCAATCAATCAAATAAGCTCCACTGTTTAAATGAATAGGTTTAATGTTTTAACTATTTAAGCTTGTAGTCTATTGTTCTGTTTAATATATTGTGTATTTTTTTTGGGTATGATTGAGAAGATTAATAATTATCTTCAGATGGTATTCTGATGAACAAATATAAATGACAGAAATCTGAATAGAGATTATTATCATTCAGTTAAAAAAGGGTGCAGCTAAACATGTCAATATCTTTGCCAATCTTTAACATACAGAGCCCAGCACTACCAGGAAGTTATGGATCCAATTAACAAATCACAGCTTTTATATCCATTCTATATTCCTTCAATTTATTTTAGGAAGGGTAATTTGCTACCCTCTGCATATGTATGTCCCTATTTTGTGTAAATATAGATATACAGTACTTCATTCTTTCCAAAAGTTGTATCTTCATAGAATCTCCCCCTCCCCTCCCCCTCCCCCCTCCCTCCCTCCCTCCCTCCCTCCCTCTCTCTCTCTCTCTCTCTCTCTCTCTCTCTCTCTCTCTCTCTCTCTCTCTCACACACACACACACACACACAGATGTGTATACATAATCACTGGTTAGGTGATTTCTGTGAGGAAACTGTTTGTTTAATCTATTTTTATTGCTTATATAAATAACTTCTTTTAACCAGTAATTATATGTGTGTCTATCTCTCTGTGTGTATGCTTTCCAAACTACCCAGACATATTTTTTACAATAACTTTGTAACATAGAACAGTATTATTTGCTACATGGTAGAAGAGAGCCTAAAGCTTATACTGCTTTTTTGATTGATTTTCTAAACATGTTAGATGCTAGCATGTAATCTTACAAAACGCTTCAAAATTAGGACTGTCATTGGAAATAATGCAGTGCATTGTCCTCTATCCAGTGATTCTTTATGCTTTTTGTATTCTGCACTTTTTTTCCTCCTTAATATTGCTTATTTAAATGCCATCAACTTTAGGGTTGTCATAGTCATTCTTCTAGTTGGGGAAAGGGATATTTATTTAAATGCAACATAGTTATTACCTGCATTGTTTGTTTGGTTAATTTTTCTGCTCTCAGTCTTCTAACACTCATTTTCATATCCTAAAGAGATAATTCCAATAGAAGAAGGAAGGTAGACCATGGAGATTTCTGCTAAACCAAGCCAAAGGAACATACAAATAATAAGTAAGAGCTAACTAAGGCTCAAACAGCAGGAACGGTGTATACGTTATAAAGGGAAGGAAGGAAGGAAGGAAGGAAGGAAGGAAGGAAGGAAGGAAGGAAGGAAGGAAGGAAGCTCAGTGAAATGTCTTTTAAACATGAGGTATAATTTAATGAATTTCTGTTTTAATAAAACAGATGCATTTAATGAATGCATCTGTTTTATTTCAAATAACAATAAAACAGATGCAGGTTAAATTCTCCCATTTTAATTCTGTTCATTCATATATTGTAATTTTGTGTGAACTCAATATTTCAAAGAGATTCTTTGGAGATAATCTTGTTTTCTGCTTTTGATTTATTTCTTATTACTTCGGGGTCTCTCTCTCTCTCTCTCTCTCCCCCCTCCCTCTCTCTCTCTCTCTCCCCTCCCTCTCTCTCTCTCTCTCTCTCTTTTAATTTTCTTTTCAGATTAAAATCTAAGATGTGTTTCCTTCTACCCTATCCTCCAAATAGTTGCAGAGTCATTAAACTCTGTTTGTTGTGAAGTCTATAAATGCTCTTAAAATTGAGCATTAATTATTGAGAAGAGTTGAGATTTTCTTCCAGGTTGTTCTTTATGAGGCTTTCCTAGCAATCCACACCTGTGCCTAACACACATTCCAAACCACAATCCTTTTTTCTTTAGTTCTTCATCTGTTGAACCATGCAATTTGGTCCCCCAGAGAGATTCATGCAGATTTATGTACTCTGAAAGATAGCTATGCTACCCAAATGATAACTTTTGTGGAGTCCAAAGTCTGCTTTGGAATGCAAGCTCCAAATGAACTGTAGGCTTTGAGCTCCAGTGAGCAAAGCTTTTGGAGTATTTGGGAAAATTCACTCATTGGGGGCAGTTGGGAAATAATATTTAACCATCTCTTTGATGGCGCTGGTGGTAGGTTTCTTCTATACAGTTGCTGCTGCTGCTATTGTTTTTGGCTGTTGTCAAGATTTAAGAAGCAAAGTTACTTCAAGATTCTTCATTTTCAATTCCATTTTAACTCAGTTGTAGGTGCCTCTAGCATCATTATTAACTATTCATAGCTACATTTGCTTTCTGCCTTACAGCTGTGAGTTCCAACTGAGACAAAAGCACAAACAGATATTATCATCCATTGGGTTTCTCTGCACCTGCTACTCAAGACTCTGTGTTGCTTGAGTAACCCTGTGCCCACAATATTTTTTCCCATATTTTCTTTGCCAGATAGAAAATAAAAGTTCTTTATCTTCCTGTGTTCTACTTATTAGATGATTAATTACACATACTTCAAATCTATTTCCTTTTTTTTTTTTTTTTTTGTTCTTTCCACTTCTAGTTTCCCTGTTTTAGTCCACTATTCTTGCCAGCGTTCCACTGGGCAGTTTCCTAAAGTAATTTCTTGTAATTTGCATTTCACTTCCTTCCACACTGTATTTGGCATATCTTTTATACGTTTTTCTATTTCATAAATCTTGGACTTACAACCATTCAAAGTTACAACAACACTGAAAAATTGACTTTTTTTCACACCCATGACCATTGCAGCAGTGGTGAAATGTAAAATTTGTTACTACCGGTTCTGTAGCCGCGGCATTTATTTATTTATTTATTTGTTTGTTTGTTTATTATTTAAATTTTTATACCGCCCTTCTCCCGAGGGACTCAGGGCAGTGCACAGCCACAATAAAACACATATATCCATAAGTTTAAAAACAATTTAAAACATATTAAATAATTTGGCCCTATATTAAAAAAAAAAAAACTAAAACACCCATTAAAATTTGTTATTAAGCCAGCCCAGCCTGTTGAAACAGTAAAGTCTTAAGGGCACAGTGA
This sequence comes from Arizona elegans, assembly GCA_022577455.1. Lineage (NCBI taxonomy): Eukaryota > Metazoa > Chordata > Lepidosauria > Squamata > Colubridae > Arizona > Arizona elegans. The sequence goes on along the minus strand of JAKOOJ010000006.1, from coordinate 1,529,771 downwards.
AAGGTACATAGGTCGGGGATCATACGTATCTCCGGGGGCAATTCATTCCAGAGGGCGGGTGCTCCCACAGAGAAGGCTCTCCCCCTGGAGGTCGCCAGTCGACATTGTTTAACCGATGACACCCTGAGGAATCCCTCTCTGTGGGAGCGTATTGGCCGGTGGGAGGCTATCAGTGGCAGAAGATGATCTCGTAAGTACCCAGGTCCTAAGCCATGGTGGGGGGAGGGGGTGTGATTGGGTAGGCGTGGCCAACCTTTTTTTTTTTTTTTTTTTCTTTTAAAAGCATTTTTTCTACATACAGGCCGGGCTGGCCTGACCTACTCTTTTTAAAAAGAATTGTTTTAAAAAATTAGGGTTTTTAATATAGGGTTTTTAACTATGGGCCAAATTGATTTAATTGGATTTTAATATTGTTTTAAATTTTGTATCTGTGTATTTTATTTGCTGGCTGTTCACCGCCCCGAGTCCCTCGGGAGAAGGGCGGTATATAAATATAATAAACTATAACTACAACCTCTTTGGCTGAAGAGGTTGTAAAAAATGCTTTTAAAAGGCTCTGACAATCCCAGCTGAGCCACACGCGATCATCAGAGGCTTTTTTTTTTATTTTTTAAAAGCATTTTTTCAGCTGAAGTAAAAATGCTTTTAAAAGTAAAAAAAAAAAGCCTCTGATGATCGCACGGCTCAGCTAGGCATGGGGGGTGGGCAGGAATTTTTGCTACTGGTTCTCCGAACCACCCACTGTCATCGCTACCAGATCGGCAATACAGACCGAACAAGGAGCATTTCACCCCTGAATTTTAGCATTTCCATGGTCACGGGCAGGGGTGGAATCCAGCAGGTTCTGACAGGTTCTGGATAACCAGTAGCTGAAATTTTGAATAGTTTGGAGAACCAATAGTGGAAATTTTGAGAAGTTCGGAGAACCAGAAAATACCACCTCTGGCTGGTCCCAGTGTGAGGTGGGAATAAAGATTTTGCAATATCCTTCCCCTGGAGTGGGGTGGGAATGGAGATTTTGCAGTATCCTTTCACTGCCAAGTCCACCAAACCATGCCCACCAAGCCACACCCTCAGAACCGGTAGTAAAAAAAATTGAATTTCACCAATGGTCATAGGATTAAAATTCAGGTGCTTGGTAACTGGTTTATATTTATGATGGCTAAAGTGTCCTGGGGTCATGTGGTCACCTTCTGTGACCTTCTGGCAAGCAAAGTCAAGATAGATTCACTTAAAAAGGGTGTTACTGTCATGCCCCCTGTTGGAGTCTGAATCTGCAGAGGAAGATGAGCTGAAATTGGAGCCGACGGAGATCCAGTGGGTGGCTTCATTGGCTTTGGAGGAAAATGGGGAGGAGCAGGCTGAGTCAGGACAGGGTCTTTCAAGATTGGGACGGCTTGTAGGCAGGGAGGAACGGGGGCAGGATGACCAAGAGAGGCTAAGCAGTGAACATGAGAGGCAGAGCTCAGGAGATGAGCAAGGACCATCCCATCCTGATCCTCGAGCACGGAGAGTGGAGAGAAGGCAGGAACAGTGCAGGATGACCTGACTACTCAGGAGGAGAGTGCCCCACCCCTCTCCACAAGGCACACCTGGGAACTGAGACTAAAGGAGACACTGTGGGGAGCTGCATTTGGCAAGAACAAATTCTGAATTCCTGGAATGTTGAGTGTCATTGCTGACGTTTGAAGTTTCCTGGATTTCTTGCTTTCTTCCTGGCTTCCTGGATTAATTGCTTTGCTCCTTTGCTTCCTGGATTTCTTGCTTTGCAGTTGTTGTGCTCACAGCATTGGGCTGGACTATTTGCAGCCAGAGGCTGCTGGAGGTATGTGTGTGTGTGTGTGTGTGTGAGATCACTTTGCTCTGGAATTTTCCAGAAACTTGGGAATGTTTGGGGAAATTTGGAGCAATAAAGGGGCAGTTTGAACTGTCAGCTGGCTGTATTACCTCTGTGCCATACCACAGGTCATCACAATTACTAATTTAACAACCTGCAGTGGTTCACTTAACAACTGTGGCAAAAAAGGTCATTAAATGAGGCAAAACTCATTTAATGAGTTTTGTTTCTGTTGCTCCTCTCTGGGAGAAAGTTTTGAAATATTCCTAGCAGGACTACCAGATTCTGTAACAGCTGTGTTCCCTATGCCAACCATCTGGTAAACTCGCAAGATTCGTTGTTCTCACCATGTACATGTATACATTCGAACTAGTCTGTGTTGTTTCTCTGTGAGTATATACATAATTTTGTTTGTATTTATTTTGTCATGTTCATGTCAGGTATATTGGAGGTGGTGACCCTTTGAGAGCTGTATGCAACAACATTTCATTTTAATGTATGCCGATTAGTGTACACTCAAAGTGATGATAACGTTTTCTATTCTATTCAGTTCTGTTCTGTTCTGTGCTGTGCTGTGCTGTCCTCTTCTATTCCATTCCATTCCATTTCATTCCCTGTTCTGTTCTGTTCTGTTCTGTGCTATGCTATGCTATGCTATGCTATGCCATGCCATGCCATGCCATGCCATGCCATGCCATGCCATGCCATGCCATGCCATGCCATGCTACAACTGTCTTGCTTAGCAGTTGAAAGATTGGGCTCAATTGTGGTCATCAGTCAAGGCTGACCTGTAATTGTTTGATTTTATCCACACAGGGATCATTTCTTAAGAATAACAATGTTTTAGAAGACAGATAACTTTCTCTTTACTGTTCCAGCAGTTATCTGAATGGGATGGTTCTAGTGTACCCTTGGCTTCTCTTTGAAAAGATTTTGCAAGTCCTTGAAGATGAAAAAGCCTAATATTTGAAAGCACCCACAAGGGAGATTTCTAGCCACTTCAAATCTTCCAGAATTAAAACATGGTTGGGAATGATTGAACTCTCCTGACTAGTACTTGAATACTAGCATTGAGTAGTATAATAGCATCTTTTGAGAATGGACATACTTTGTCCATCTGCAAGTCTTATAGAGAGCTGATAGTCAATTGTCATTCCAGAGTCCTCTCTGTTAATCCAATGGCCAGTGCAGCCATTTAATTTTATTCTAAAAATAAGCATTCCTTCCTTCTGATGATAGAAAGAGAGAGAGAGAGGGAGGGAGGGAGGGAGGGAGGGAGGGAGGGAGAGAGAGAGAGAGAGAGAGAGAGAGAGAGAGAGAGAAGAAGAAGAAGAAAATAAAAATGTTGGTGTGGATAAAGTCACCATGGTAGCATTGTTCCAGTTTATGCAAATAGTATACGGATTCTGTATTTGTGTTCCATTACTAGTCAGGCTGTTGCATGGCACAGTGGATATCTGGTGCTATAGCAAGTCTACTCTGTGTCTTTTTCCCCCCTTCCTCTTCCTTGAGTCTTCATGCTGCCCAGGCTTGGGTCAGTGGGTTGGGCTCAGGACCCCAGACAGCAACCTGGACTTCGGGGAGCTGGTTTAGTTTTTAAATGAGATTCTGGTTAATGTCAGGGTTCCAACTAACACCCCCAACGAAATAAAACTCTGATGCATGAGTTTCCTCAAAGTTCCATTTTATTAGAGATGTCATATTGGCACATCTGGGAAAACCCAAATCTGAAAGCTTCCAGGTTTTTCCCACCCAAAGGAAAGTCGAAGTCCCTGCCCAGCACCCACAAGTCCATCACATGGTCCAATCAAGCACCATTCCCAACTGGAGATGCCTCCCAGTTCCAACCCTCCAGGTGCAGGGCAAGATGTCCTTGACTCCCTGAGAAAGAATGTTATTATGGCTATATATCAACCTTGCTCCATATAATCTCCCCTCCCAGTTTCCCACATTATTATTATTATTGTGGGACTTTAGGATTCAGACTGACAGGCACTTGGTCCACAACACACCTGACATAACAATAGTTGAAAAGAAAAAAGTATGGTACATTGACATTGCAATACCTGGTGATGCACGGATTGAAGATAAGCAGCAAGAAAAAAATCACAAAGTACCGGGACTTGCAAATTGAAGTTGAGCGACTGTGGAAAAAAAAATTGTGTGTTATCCCGATTGGAGCCCTTGGAGCAATACCCAAAGGGCTACCCCGCTATTTAGAAATGCTAAATTTGCTGGACTTGAACATTTTGACTCTACAAAAAACCACCTTACTCAGAACAGCTTACATCCTCCGACGATACCTTAACAGTTCCTAGGTCCATGGTTAGGACTTGAGCTGCTGAGCTATTAACCAGCCTCAAAGGCTGTGAATCTCACTAAAGATTAAATAATAATAATAATAATAATAATAATAATAATAATAATAATAATAATTTTATTTCTATACCGCCCTTCTCCCAAAGGACTCAGTGTACAGTGTACAGCCTATTAAAAGCACAAAAATATACAGACATCAATTAAAAAATAATTAAAATTATTAAATAATTTTAGCCGAAATTAAAACCCAAAAATTTAAAACACCCAATTTAAAATCATTTACATTGATAGCCTGGCCTGGCGGAACAGCAGGATCTTGAGGGCACAGCAAAATACACAGAGGTCGGAGATCTTGCGCAATTCCGGGGGCAGTTCATTCCACAGGGCAGGAGCTCCCACAGAGAAGGCCCTCTCCCTGGGTGTTGCCAGCCAATATACCTTGGCCAATGGTACCCTGAGGAGCCCCTCTCTGTGGGAGCGGACTGGCCAATGGGAGGCTACTGGTGGCAGAAGACGGTCTCGAAGGTACCCGGGTCCTAAGCCATGGAGCGCTTTAAAGGTGGTGACCAACACCTTGAATCGCACCCGGAAGACCACTGGGAGCCAGTGCAGCTCGCACAGGAGAGGTGTCACATGGCACGAGTCACGCCCATAACTACCTGCGTGGCCGCATTATGGACCAGTGGCAGGCCTGAAGTTCCAAGGCAAAAGATGGCTTCCAGGTCTGACACTCTGATTATGCTTCTGTACACTGTGCATAAGGGACACAGTGGCTCAGTGGCTAAGACGCTGAGCTTGTTGATCGAAAGGTCAGCAGTTCAGTGGTTCAAATTCCTAGTGCCGCATAAGGGGGTGAGCTCCCATTACTTGTCCCAGTTTCTGCCAACCTAGCAGTTTGAAAGCATGTAAAAAATGCAAATAGGAAAATAGGAAACACCTTTGGTGGGAAGGTAACAGCATTCTGTGTGCCTTTGGCATTTAGTGATGCCAGACACATGACCACAGAGACTTCTTCGGCTCTTTGGATTTGAAATGGAGATGAGCACTGCCCCCCTAGAGTCGGAAACAACTAGCACATATGTGCGAGGGGAACCTTTACCTTTACCTTTTACACTGTACCATCTGCTGTGCAATTTTTCAGAATGAAACACGGGTTTCTCCATTTGACAACAGCCTAAATTAAATGTTAGATGGGGATTTAGCTTTGTGATAAGTGCCAGGGAGAACTCTGGTCATGAGGAAAAGAGGCTTGATTTGATACTGTAATCTTATTTGGAAGAATTTGGAGAAAAATGATACAAATAATGTCCAAGTTAATTTCATTTCCATTTTTTTCCAAGTCTGAAATAACACCAGCGTAACAGTGAAAATAGTTACAGATCCAATCTGAATTGGTCACTGGGATCAGAGATTTAATTTCTGAGCTTTTGGGTTCATGCTGGAGCCCAGGAGTGAAATCCAGCAGGTTCTGATAGGTTCTGGAGAACCAATAGTGGAATTTTTGAGTAGTTCAGAGAACTGGTAGCAGAAATTTTGAGTAGTTCAGAGAACCAGCAAATACCAGTTCTGGCTGGTCCCAGAATGGGGTGGGAATGGGGATTTTGCAATATCTATCCCCCAGAAGTGGGGTGGGAATGGGGATTTTGCAGTATCCTTCCTCTGCCATGCCCACCAAGCCACACCCACCAAGCCATGCCCACAGAACCAGTAGTAAAAAAAAATTGAATTTCACCACTGCTGGAGCCCATCCTCATGACTTAACCCTTGGTCCCTGTGATCAACCTAGATTGGATCCTGGGACATGTATATTTGCCTTCATTTGTGAGTGAAAATAGTATTTGTTACATAACAACAATGATAGCGGCAACAACAATGATGTTCTGGAGGTAAACGTGCAACATTGTTGACCTAAGAACTGAGTTAGCGTAAAAACTACTGGATTATTCCCAATCTTCAAATAATCATCTGTGCAAAGAAAACTACTTGCAGTTTGATGAGCATCGTATCTTCTGAACTCTCCATTCTTTATTGGATCTTTTTGCAAAGTCCACAAAGAAAAGTGTTGGTTGTCTCCATGGGGAAAACAGAAAGGTTAGAAACTGGTGGAGGCATTTATAGGCCAGTAAACCTGTGTGGATTCCTAATGTGTCTTTAGGTTCTTCTAATATAAGCAGGTACCGTTTCACAGCATATGTGCACGCCTGTGCATTAAAAGAGCCTGTATAAATATCAGGTCTAAATCTTGTTTTAAGACTCAAAGAAACTGAAATTAGATTTCAAATATCTCTAACACCCCCCCCAACACACACACACACACACTAGATTTTAATCTGATTTCCTCAATATTCTGCAGCAATGCTTAGAGTATCTTTGAGTATTCATATATCTTTATGCATGAGTGTCTTTCCTAGCTCAGGGGTTATACAAACCATGTGACCTAAAACCGTTCTCCATATTCTGAACCCATAATCCATAACTTATCAGTCTGGCAGCTCCAAAGGCCCAGAGGCCTCTATTCTTGCTCTTTTGCTGTTATATTGTCTCTGCAGCAAATTTGTAAATGGCAGATGAAAGGAAAAAAACAAAAATAAAACAGAAGGCTTTGATATATGCCAAGGCTCTTCCTGCTAACGTATTAGCTCTTGCAGCTTTCCTCTTCACAATAACCATATTTATAGTCCTATCAATTATTGTAAGACAAGGAGAAGCACTAAATTATTTATAAATTAATAGAGCCCAAGCTCGTTTCCCTTTGAGACAAGTAAACGTAAATAGCTCTTCTGCTGTTTGCTGTATCTGATAAGAATCTCTCTCTTCTAGACTGCTGTTTTAAATGGACCATACAATGGAAAGATCTCATTTCAGTTTGACGGAGAGGTAATACCATTGCTTAAGCCATTGCTTTTATATGTATTTTTTTTTCACTCTCTCTGTTGTGGCCTGTCAGCAGCCTGTGAAGTTAGTAGCTGATTCCGACAGCGAGGAGGCTGGTGTAGTGCTGTGCCAGCAGCCTGTGCAGTTGGCACTCGAGTCAGACAATGAGGAGGCTGGAGAAGATGTGGTGCCAGAGGTGGGGATTCAGCCAGGGCTTTCAGAACCTCCAGAAGCTCCCATAAGTGAAGAGGAAGAAGAGGAGGAGCCTCTTCTTAATGCATGAGCGTGCAGAGCTGCAAAAAGTCAGGGGTGGCTCCTCAGGAGGAGGTCTCCTCGAGAGTAAGGCTTGGGGCTAATTGGCCACTCCCCTAGTCTATTTAAGGAAGGATGACGACTGATGCAATTTGCAGGAAACAACTTCGTTCACATTCCTTCGAGTCTTGATTCCAGAAACGTTTGATTTTGGCTCTTGTTTTTCTCTTTTCTCTTTCCTGCAAATTGCTTCTGGGCATTCTGCCTCAGAACTGAGTTATTATTCTTTGAATTCTTGTCGGGTGTTAATGAAGGTAAATTAACAGCCCTTGTTCAGAAAAGAGTGATTTAAACTGTACTTGTGTTCGAACACCTACTAGGGAAACTCATTCATAGTCCTTAATTAGTAAACTAAGGTTTGTACAGATTTTGTGTGTGCTGTGTTCTTTGGGGTCCATAGCTGGAACAGAACACTCTGTCTCACACACACACACACATACAAACACCAATTTTATTTCTCTGCTAGAATACAGTGATGTGCAAGGGAGTGTATTGATTTATTTGCTGTAGTTGTGTGAGTTCACACATTTATAATTAAGGAACCCACTGAACTCTTCCATGTATGCCTGTTTTCTACTTCTGTGCTTTCAATTAGGAGTAGTAGGAGAGGACACAAGATGAGCCGTGCGTTTCGTTTTTCATTCTGAAAATACTTGAACTCCTATGACAACAGATGTGTTGGGAGATTTCACCTCCACCTCCGATGCACTATAATCCTGAAGATATTGGTTTAACTACTGGTGTAATTAATGTCTCGTCCTATGTGGTCTTCTTACACATTTTAGCAATCTAGTTTTCTGGCAGGGTGGATGTCTGCAAACAGTCAGACTAATTAAGTGGCTTGTAGGAAATTAATAAATCCTGTATGTAGCCTGAAGTACATTGGTCTTCATCCTAATCTCAGATTCAAGCATGCATGTTTCCTTCCAACATTAAGGTACAGTACATGAAATAAAGTGAAGGACAGCTCATCATGCTACATCTACCATCTTATCCCGTTAGTCTATGTTGCAATGTCAGGATTTTGAGTTTCCTTCCTTCCTTCCTTCCTTCCTTCCTTCCTTCCTTCCTTCCTTCCTTCCTTCCTTCCTTCTTGCCTGCCTGCCTGCCTCTTTCTCTGCCTCCTTCCCTCCCTTCCTTATTTCTCTACCTTCCTTCCTTCTTTTCCTTCCTTCCTTCCTCCTTCCCTCCCTCCCTCCCTTATTTCCTCCCTCCCTGCCTCCCTCCCTCCCTCCCTTCCTCTTTCTCTGCCTTCCTCCCTCCCTCCCTTCCTTATTTCTCTTCCTTCCTTCCTCCCTGCCTCCCTCCCTTCCTTCTCTGCCTCCCTCCCTGCCTTACTCCCTCCCTTCTCTCTCACACACACAATGTAGACTTTTGCTGCTCTTAGAGTCTTAGTTAGTTTTCATTATGTGTATGTACTTTGGCTCCTTCTTTTGTGATGGCATATAGGTTAAGGTTGTGATGCTAGTATTATAGTACCTGAACACATTTCATTTTAAGGAAATAGCTGGATGCCATACACTAGGAACAATAAGTGAGGCCAAATTACAGAGGAAATATATATAAGTACAGGGTAGAAGCAGACCTAGAGACAGCAAAAAAAAGAAAAAATAGCAAGAGATGGCTCAGTGGGAAACTCCAGAAAGGACAAAGAAGGCATTCAGGAACTCAGGAAAATGAGACTGTGCATCAAATGAAAATTTAACCTGTACACTAATGAATTTATTAGTTATAAAACAGAAATTATTTGCAATGGATGATTATTTATTTCCTAGTATAGCCTAATTCTTTCTGATTTCCTATTCAAGTGTTAAATAGTCCTACCCAGCTTTCTAAGACATACTATCCTCATCATGATACTGTTACAAAAGGGCTTAATAGGTAGTTAAATAAGCAAGCAAGCAAGCAAGCAAGCAAGCAAGCAAGCAAGTGCATGGAGACAAATAAACTCTTCATAAGCCACTGTTTATAACTGGAAAATTTTATGCCTGTGCTATAATAGACATACTAAATGTTATTTTCAAAGGTTATGACCTTAGTAGATCTTTATTCCGATGTATTTCTTTGCAGATATGTATGATTAACCTCCGGGAAAAGAGGTAGCTTGCTGAGTGATAGAGGAGGTCCAGCAGTTCAACATTAGTTTTATTTAAACATGCATATATTTTACAAAAAAACAGAGCTAGAAGAGATCTTGGAGAAAACAATTTCTGAACAAGATCTGTGTATTCCAGAGGGCAAGTCCTGGTAGATGACATTGTTTAACTGAAGGAACATGGAATGCATCAATCCTGAAGGATTGAATTGGCTAGCTGGGCAGTTGCTATGAGAAACAAGTGATCAGGGGTGAAATCCAACAGGTTCTGGAGAACCGGCAAATGCCACCTCTGGCTGGCCCCAGAGTGGGGTGGGAATGGAGATTTTGCAATATCCTTCCCCCAGGAGTGGGGAGGGAATGGGGATTTTGCAGTATCCTTTCCCTGGAGTGGGGTGGGAATGGAGACTTTGCAGTATCCTTTCCCTGCCACGCCAATCAAGCCACATCCACCAAGTGACACAACGCCCATCAAGTCACGTCCCCAGAACCAGTAGTGAAAAAAAAAAATGAATTTCACCACTGCAAGTGACCATTAAGTAATGAGACCCTATGACATGTAGGGTTTTATATGTAACAACCTTGAATGTTTTTGAAATGTTTTCAAGTATAGAAAACTATTTATGTAGATGGATATATGAATGAAATTAATCTAGGATAGCGAAATTAATGCTACATTTTTATGAACAACTTAGTTTACAGAATTAACAGAATATAAAAAAATAACAGAATTGGAAGGGACTTGGAGGTTTTCTAGTCCAAAACCTGCTCAAGCAGGAGACCCTATACCCGTGATGGCGAATCTATGGCACGTGTGCCACAGGTGGCATGCATAGCCATATCAGTGGGCACACCAGCTCAGCTCTGGTATGCATGTGCGTGTTGGCCAGCTGATTTTTGAGCCTTCTGGGCCCACCAGAAGGAGGGAAACAGGCTGTTTCCTGCCTCTGGAGGGCCTGGGAGGGTGGGGAAGGCCAATTTTTCTTTCTCACCTGGCTCCAGATCCTCTCTATGCATCTGGGGAGGGTGAAAACAGCCTTCCCCATTCCCTCGGAGGCCCTCTGGAGGCCTGAAATGGCACATTTCCCAATTCCCGGTGGGACAACAAATGACTTTTTTGCTTTCCCCAGCCTCCAGAGACTCCTAGAGAGGCTCTGGAGGCTGGGGACAGCAAAAAATGTCAGGTGAGAAAGAAAAATGGGCCTACTTGGCCATCGCATGCCAGGAGCGGGGGGAGGGGGGTTGCGTGCGCATGTGCAGGGCAGGGCGCATAGAATTATGGGTGTGGGCATGCACGCAAACCTCCCCCGCCCCCCCCCTCCTGGCACGTGATGTCAAAAAGGTTATCCATCACTGCCCTATACCATTCCAGACAAGAGGCTAGCCAGTCTCTTCTTGAAAGCTGCCAGCGATGGAGCACCCATAACTTCTGAAGGCACACCATTCCATTGGTTGATTGCTCTCACTGTTATGAAATTTCTCCTTAGTTCTAAGTTTGCTTCTCTTCTTAATTAGTTTCCATCCATTGTTTCTTGTCCTGCCTTTTGGTGCTTTGGAAACTAGGTTGGCTTCCTCTTCTTCATGGTAGCCCTTCAAATATTGGAACACTGCTGTCATGTCTCCCCTAATCCTTCTTTTCACTAGACTAGATATACCCAATTCTATGGTTTTTTTTTTCAAATTTTCAAATTTCAATTTCTATCTTTTCAAATTTATATAGATATCTTTCTATCCGTATATAGAATTTTCAATATATGTTATATCACTGAAATAACCTTAATTGGTGAGAAATGTGGCAAACAGTGTGATGATTGAAGGAATATTGCATTCTACTGTTTAATGACCATTCTATATTTACCATTCTTAGTTATCTATCTATATATCTATCATTTGTCTCTGTGATTCTAAGCACATAATCAAGACTAAAGTTGTTCTTGAACAAAGAACAACTTTAGAACCTGACAATCAGTGGATTCAGCATTCTACTTTTAAGATTTAATGCCTATTTTTTTTTTTAATATGGGAAATGCTGACTAGAAGTAAAGATTTCTTATTGGAAAGTTATTCTCTCTAGTGTCAGGAATGTTTACAGGCACAATGTAGTTACTCACTTGTGAAATAAAGACATATAATCTAAACTCCTTTCACCTTTATTACTTGTGAACAATAGCTGTAACTCTATTTTATGATGTTGACTCATGCAATCCTTTACATTGTTGATAAACTTTGGTGGGAAAAGTGTACTAGAATGAAATTCAGTGGAGAGTATGTCTTAAATTAAGATTTCAAAACTTCAATCCATTTGGGATTAATTAAGAATAATTCCAAAGTTTTTCATCATTCCTTACTAGCTAGCAAATTCTTTCCCTCCCTCTCTCTCTCTCCCTCCCTTTCCCCCTCTGTCTCTCTGTCTCTCCCTCCCTCTCTCCCTCCCTCCCTCTCTTCCCCCCTCTCTCTGTCTCTCTCTCTTTCTCTCATTTTGTCCCTGAGCCCTCTACTTGTATATAATAAAAGAGATTTGAAATTTGTTTCCAAAGATAATAACATGCTGACAATTTAATTTTATTTAATTTTATTTTATTTCAGGTGAGAGGCATGAGTGGCTGATACATGTACTTTAATTTTCTGTGTCTCAGATGTCAGCAAATACTCTATCTGACATTGTATAAATATTGCTCAGATATTGTAGAAATATTTCTCAGATATTTAATAACTTTGGATAACTGATAATACATTGAGTAGACATGGCTGTTCATGGCATTTGATGGACTCAAATAAGAATGTATTTATTGTTTACTTCTATAGGTGAAAATAGGGGAAAATTGATGGGTAAAATTGCATTTTCAATCTGACAACAGTTAACTAAAATTCTTATGAATGTTTATGTGAAATCAATCCATTCTGATCTGGACTGATAGTAGCCATACTGGTCTGTCATCAAGTTGTTGATTAGTACAATAACTAATGAATAAGTATATGCATGCTATTTGTATTCAATAGCTAAGATGGAAGTCAAATGCAGTACCAAACCTCTTACCACACATATATAAGGCTTACTAATGGTTTTCAGAGTGGTATCTTAAGGGTTTAGCATATAATTCAATACCGCCTAGAACCTGTTGGAAATTAAATATATAACCATTAAGACATTGACTCTAAAAAAAACATGCTGCAGACATTTAATCAATCCAATAAACAAGATCAAAAATCCTAGTTGTCACACATGTAACGTGCCAACTGACTCAAAACGTGTTTTATTCCTTGAGTAATTGCCACCCATTTGGTGAAATTAAAAGAAAGAAATAATACAATATAAAGGAAGACTAAATCACTGACCTAAAAAGACTGCACTAGTGGTACAAAGAATCATGGTGATAATTCAGCAATGAACAAAGGTGGCATGGAACAAATATATTTACAAGATTTGTGTACTGAAAAATAATGTTTATATAACTTCCAAATGACTTTCAATTGTGGTTTCTCAAATCAAACATATAACTTAGAATAGAATAACAGAGTTGGAAGAGACCTTGGAGGTCATCTGGTCCAACCCCCTGCTTAGGCAGGAAACCCTACAACCACTTCAGACAAATGGTTATCCAACATCTTCTTTAAAACTTCCAGTGTTGGAGCAATGACAATTTCTGGAAGCAAGTTGTTCCACTGATTAATTGTTCTAACTGTCAGGAAATTTCTCCTTAGTTCTAAGTTGCTTCTCTCCTTGATTAGTTTCCACCCATTGCTTCTTGTCCTGCTCTCAGGTGCTTTGGAGAATAGCTTGACTCCCTCTTCTTTGTGGCAGCCCCTGAGATATTGAAACACTGCCATCATGTCATCTCTAGTCTTTCTTTTCATTAAACTAGACATACCACATTCCAGCAACTGTTCTTTATATGTTTTAGCCTCCAGTCCCCTAATTTTCTTTGTTGCTCTTCTCTGCACTCTTTCTAGAGCCTCAACATCTTTTTTACATTGTGATGACCAAAACTGAATGCAATATTCCAAGTGTGGCCTTACCAACACATTATAAAGTGGTATTAACACTTCACGTGATCTTAATTCTATTCCTCTGTTTATGCAGCCTAGAACTGTGTTGGCTTTTTTGGCAGATGCAGCACACTGCTGGCTCATAATTAAATGATTGTCCACTAGAACTCCACAAGGACTTAACCAGATGAAAGTGTATTGATTATTTTCACCCCTGTTTCAAGAGGATATAATGGTTTGTTTGTATGGATAGAAATTATTTCCAGAGCCATGTAATGAAAAATCTATGTCCCATATCTTAATTGCATCAATATTAACCTGTTTTTTGTAGACAAGATGCACCATATTTAAATGGTGTTTTCTTGGGGAAACAAAACCTGGAATTTGATACTTTAAATTTTAGTACCTACTTTTTTTATTCCTTCTTCCATTCTTCAAGGGTTTATCTTATAGGAAAATTGTTCAAATATTGGACCTGTTCTTGTTCCAGTCTAAGCCAGTTGTAAATAATCACCAGTTTTAATGAGAAATTTTATATGTGATGGGATTTATGCTAAGGTTAATATTATGCAGAGTTGTTAAAAATATAATCATTAAAATCTGTATGGTTAATATGCAATCATCACTATTATTATTCCCACAGGATCTCTTTTTCATCTAGAAAAAAAACGGGCTTTTCATTTATGATAAGAGCTCCCTTTACTCTCATGAAATATGGATTTAAAAGGGATTGTCTTTTGCTTTTCATTTTGTTGGGTCCTGTTGTGGCTCCATTACCTGAGCCTGTGTCATCGGCAGAAGAGGACTCCAAGAGTGAAGGAGAGGAGTTGGCAAGGCCTCCCTCTCCAGGATCCTCCTCTCTGGCAATGCCTTCGGTGTCCGCCGAAGGGCAAGAGATAGGGCCAGGGCCAAGCATGTCCACACAGCCACAGGTGGACAGTGATGAGGGTAATGAGTCTTGGCTGGATCCACGCCAGCATCGCAGAGATAAGCGCGCACAACAGAAGAAAAGGTGTGCCCGAGATTAGGCTGAGTCACTGGACCACACCCCACAGGATATAAAAGGGAGCGTGGTGGCCAGTCAAACCTTGTGATGAACAAAGCTGAAAGCTTCCATGCCATTCTGCATTGCCGGACTTTTGCTATAGACTTTGCTGGATTATCTCTGAACTTGATTGACTCTGTAATTATTGAGCTGTTTCTTTTGATGTACCAGAAGCGGGGAGAAGTTATCTCTCCTCTTCATAAGTAATAAACACTTGCCAGGCAGCCACTAGGTTGTTGCCAAGTTCTGTTATCATAAGGGAAAGGATTTTGCCGGCTGGTTTGGTCTTTAACTCTTGAACGTCTGTTGGTGTGTGTGCGTGTGGGATGGGGACAGAACAGGTCCCCTCCCTCTTTTCCTTTGCAGGAATCCTACATATCCAGAAAGAAAAATGTTAATGCTTTAAAATGAGTTATAGAATAAAATAGAATAAAAGTAATAGAATATTACCCACTCAACAAAAGAGAACACACTGCTTTTATCTAATTATCATTATTAATAACTCAAAAGTAGCTTTGGTATGAATAATCATTTTCATCTTCACACTAATGAAGTGGAATGGATGGATGGATAGATAAATAGATAGATAGATAGATAGATAGATAGATAGATAGATAGATAGATAGATAGATAGAATTCTTTATTGGCTAAGTATGATTGGACACACAAGGAATTTTCTTTGGTGCATATGCTCTCAGTGTACATAAAGAAAAAATAAATATATTCATAAAAAAAAGAATACAACACTTAGTGATAGTCATAGGATACTAATAAGCAATCAAATCATACTAGGAAACAATAAAAACAATATAAGTTGTAAAGATACAAGCAACATGGATATAGCCATAAGTGGGAAGAGTTAGGTACTAGTGAGGATGAGAAGAAGAATTGTAATAATAAATGAATAGTAATAATAAATGAACTCTATGTGAAATTATTAGTGCTCTGATTATTTAAAAAAAAACAGCTGGATGTACAGAAGAATCAGTTAATTCATTACAGACATTTCCTTCACTCTGTCATCTGACCAAAATAAACCTTGATTGCTAATAAGGAGACCCTTTATAATAGACCCATTATATTTTAATTCAAAACTCATATAAACTATACCTTTTGCTAACCATTGGGAGAAAGTCTCCATAAATGTGGAGGGGGAAAAAATGAAGAAAAAAAGTTTAAGGTAAGAATGCAAAATTCTGCATGATTTTGAGCAGAAACCTGTCATGTTTAACAAGCAATGATTTAAACAATATGTAAGACAGAGCATAGCAGTGCTATCTGTATCAGAATTTCTGGGTAATTTTGGATCAGAATTATGTCGCAACAGAATAGATGATCTCTTTAGCTAAGAAGCACCTAAAACTTTGACCTCATGTTATAAAGTAGTTATTAACAGACAGGGGTGGGAGTCTACTGGTTTAGACCGGTTCGGGCAAACCAGTAGCTCCAACAATCATCTGGGCCCGCCCACCCATCCCTGCGCTTTACTTACCTTTATCTTTGCAGTTGATTAGCGCGGCAGAGCGGATTGCCATGCCTCAGCTGTTTTAATCCCCTAGCACTAACGCAGAAGGTGATTTTTTGTTGAGCTGCGCACACGTGCACAAATGCAAAGCATACAATCACTGAACCAGTTGTTAAACCGGAAGGATCCCACCACTGTTAACAGGCAATGATTAGTTTGGGGATTATTGTTATCTTCATTAAAATTGGTCACAGAGTTAGCCAGATATTCAGGCTGCATTTGGCATTTTTGTCCACCTATCAAGTCCTTCCAGAGGATCTGGGATAGGCAAATGTTCTTGTTTAATAATATTCAAGATATCATCACTGGATCAGTGGTGGGTTGCTCCCGGTTCTGTCCGGTTCTATAGAACCAGTAGTAAAACTGGCGGGAAGCTCCGCCCACCTGCCACGACATCATCATGGGTGATCTGTGCATGCGCAGAAGTGTGCGTGGTCCTGCTGCAAACTGGTAGTAAAGATAAGTAGAACCCACCCCTGCATTGGATGTAAACTGTTGGATGTCACTGGAGATGTCCTTTAATGCATTAATGTTTGTAGGCACTGTGAGGCTTACTTTCAGGTTACAATCAATGTTCAAATTAGGGAATGAATATTAGAAACGTAAAGCAATTATTTCAAGTAATCTTGCAGGGTTCTATTAGGAAGCAGTTAATAAATATGGCTTTGATTAACATTGATTCCTACAATCTTGAAATACTTTGATTACATTTAAATGGACTTGAATTTGTGAAGATTAATGGAACACTTAATCAAGCTGCATCCAACTTGTATGAGGAAGAGACTATAAACAGAGATTTTATCCCATTTAAAGCCTTATGGCTGAAAAAGAGAAAGGAATGGCATTTCATTATTTCTCTCCACCCATTTTATTGTTTCTGACTCTTCTCGCCATGTTCTCCTATTGAAAAGATTGAACTGAAATGATTGGATTGAAAAGAGGAAAACAAGTGATAAATATTTGCTCCGTCTGCAACAAATTGCAATGATGGAAAAATGTAATGATGAAATGTATATTGTGCTATCTCGATGCAAAGCATGGATTTTTTAAAAATTAGCATCGTAATGTCAGATGCAAGAATCTAAATCACATGGTTTGCATCCTAACATGAAGAACATTTGTCATTTGCCTCCTCCTGTGGATCCCTTTGCTTCCCTTATGAAAAATTTAAAGGAACTTGGCTTCTGAGGTGGGATAGATTATTGTGCTACAAGACTGCCTTTTAATAATAGGTTTCATGAAAATAATGCAAACTAACACAAATGATCTATTCTGGAGGTCATTATGCAAAGGACAAATCTCTGAGAATCACACAATTATGTTTTTTGATGAACTTTTTAGGTAACAGATATCCTCTTCTCTTAAATAAAATTGAGGTATTAGTGTATTGTTGGATACACTTTCTCAGTGTATACTTTATCAGAAATTGTGAACATTTGGAATGTGAGAAAGCTAGGAATTTTTTTTTTTTTGGTCTTATATTACATTCTGGGAGGGGGAGTGCGGTGGCTCAGTGGTTAAGACACTGAAAAGCCAGCAGCCCAGGTTTGAGACCCAGGCACTATGTGATGGGGTGAGCACCTGTCCTCGCCCTAGCTCATGCCTACCTAGTAGTTCGAAAGCATGCAAATGCAAGTAGATACCATTATGGTAGGAAAGTAACAGTGCTCCATGATGCCAGGCTGGCCTTCAGACAGCACAGGCTCAATGACCTTGAAATGGAGATGAGCACTGCCTCCAATAGTCAGCAACAATAGTGGAGTAAAATCTGCAAACTCCCTTGCAATCTGGGAGTTTGCATAAAAATTTGAAATAACCACATTCTTCAAACAACATTATTAAGGAGGAAAGAAGATATAGTGACAGAAACTAACTACAGGTAATCCTCAATGTACTACCACAATTGAGCCCCAAATTTCTGTTGTTAAGTGAGACTTTTAAGTTTTGTCCCATTTTATGACCTTTCTTGCCACAGTTGTTAAGTGAATCACCACAGTTGACAAGTTAGTAACACAGTTGTTAAGTGAATTTGGCTTCCCCATCGGTTTTGCTTGTCGAAAGTTTGCAAAAGGTAATCACATTACCTTGGGATACAGCAATGGTCATAAGTATGAACCAGTTGCCAAGCATCTGAATTTTGATCACATAATCATGGGGATGCTACAAAAGTCATAAGTGTGAAAAATAGTCATAAGTTCATTGTAACTTTGAACTGTCACTAAGTGGAGGACTACCTGTACATAAGCTATTTGCCAGTGGAGATATTCTCTTGGTGATTAACAACATAGTAATTCTTTTTTTATCTTTTTCTTTCCCTAAGAAATACAGTGTTTGAGATTTGGGACACCAATAATTAACATGGAAACATTCAGAAATGATTTTTTAAAGCTGGTTTTAATTTTTAAAAGAACATTAAAAAGGCAAAGTGTTTAGGTCTGACAGATCTTTATGTTTTCTTAGAATAAGGCTACAATAAAACTTACATTTCAGTATTTTCTTAATTATTTATTAGCACATTTGCTAGGAATAATAAAAATCATTGCATTTTTATCACAAATGTAATAAAATGGATACATATTAATTAATCTGATTTTTACTGCAATGGCTAATTCTGTCTAAATATTTCTACACAAGTTATAAGTATGTCTGTAAGGCACCCATGGTGGAAATACTAAATTGAAATGGAACATCCTATTTTATATATGCAAACAGGGCTGTCGGAAACAATTTGGCTTTGCACATACACACACAATAAAATAATACATTAGCTTTGATTGCTCCTAATTGCAGCTTTGAGCTAGCATTTTCTCCTTTTGAGTTCACTGTATCATTTTTGTCAGTACAATCCCTGGAAGCTCCTTAATCTATTAAATGGCATAGCCTAGAATTTTAATCTTAAGGCTTTTTATATTTAAAAATAAAATGTAAAACCCTATACATATAATTTACTGCTGGCTAGAATATGTAATCTTTTCTTACTGCATAGGTGATAACCATTTGTAGATTTTTTTTGAAAAAAAAATCCCTTGATCTACCGTATTTTTCAGAGTATAAGATGTACCTTTCCCCCCCAAAAAAGAGGGTTAAAATCTGGGTATGTCTTATACTCTGAATGTAGCTTCTCAAACGGAAACGAAGCTTCAGAAAAAAACCCTCCAAACAGAGTTTCAGAAAAGAAGCCCCCAAACAGAGCTTCAGAGGCTTTTTTTCTGAAGCTCTGTTTCGGAGGCTTTCAGAGGCAGGAAAAAAAGCAAAAAAAAAAAAAAAAAAAAAAAAAGCAAGGCTCACAACCAAGGAACCTGTTGCTAAAATTCACCTCTGGGGACAGCTGATTGGGGGTATTCCGGGAGGCCGATCCACCTGCCAATCAGCTTGTTTCTTATTTTCCTCCCCAAAAACTAAGGTGCGTCTTATACTCTGGTGCGTCTTATACTCCGAAAAATTTGCTATATAGCCTTCTAAAGTTGGCTGTGTTTCCATTAGAGAAAAGAGGTATAAAATCACAACTAGATAGCAATAGAAACAACACTTAGACTTATATGCTACTTCACAGTGCTTTACAGCCCTCTCTAAGCAGTTTACAGAGTCAGCATATTGCCATCAACAATCTGGGTCCTCATTTTACCGACTTCAGAAGGATGGAAGGCTGAGTCAACCTTGAACTTGGTGAGATTCGATTTGCCAAATTTCAGGCAGCGGCAGTCAGCAGAAGTAGCCTGCAGTACTGCATTCTAACCACTGTGCCACCACAGCTCATAGATCCTGAACTAAGGGGCCTTAACTCTGAAAAGCATACCATCATTCACTTTGTCTAGACTCGTATACTGCACTGGATCCTATTTTGTTAAATCATAACAATTTATTTTATGTGTTCACAAAACACACTAAAACCCAAGGTGAGCTAACTATCTAACAGTCTGGAACAATATGTGAAACCAGCCACTATCGTCCAAACCTAACTATCTCCACGACCTTCTCATATGTTTTGCCAAATGTCAGGGCAACAATGAGCTACCCAGGCAATTAGTTCTTTTGGATCAAGAGACAATAAGCACACCAGTGAATAATAATAATAAAATCTTTCTTATTAGTTCAAGCAAACAGATTTAAAAGCATAACATAAAAATCATACATACCATGCCAGGTGATATCCAAATCTCTTACAAGCTGTCAGGACCTCCTTAAGAATGGCAGCAGAGATATCCCAAGGGTGGCCAATTGCCACCATAACCAGTGTCAGATTCTGCACAGAAGATCACATCTTAAAGACCAATATTAGGGTTTTTATTAAAACCTGGCACCATTACTTCATGACCCCACTGCTGTGGTCATAACCCAGTGGTGGGTTTCAATTTTTTTTTTACTACAGGTTCTGTGGGTGTGGCCTAGTGAGCATGGCATGGCTTGGTGGATGTGGTAGGGGAAGGATACTGTAAAATCCCCATTTCCTCCTGATCAATTGGGACTCAGGAGGCAGAGAATAGATGGGGGTGGGGCCAGTCAGAGGTGGTATTTACCAGTTCTCTGAATTACTCAAAATTTCCACTACCAGTTCTCCAGAACTGGTCAGAACCTGCTGAAACCCACCTCTGTCACAACCTGACCTTGACTGGATAGCACATGATTTTGGGATGGGAATCAAATGTCTGAGCTGTGCAGCTATGTGAAGATTCTCCTCCTCTTCCTGTCCTTTACTCAGGAATCAATAGTGGAAAAAACAAGCAGGTTAGCCTAGTAAAAAGAAGGGATGACATGATTTCAGTGTTCCAATATTTGAGGTTAAGTCCTAGTGGAGTCCTAGCGGACAATCATTTAAATATGAGCCAGCAGTGTGCTGCAGCTGCCAAAAAAGCCAACACAGTTCTAGGCTGTATAAACAGAGCAGCAGTTGGATTCACTTACCTTCCCTACCGTGTGTGCACAGTGCTCGCGCATTACATCCGGGAGGGTGGTCAGAGCCGCCCGCAGACCTCATGTCTCTTCCAACTTTCTTATTCTGTTCGATTCTATTCTGTTCATAGCTTGGAATGAGCTGTAAACACCTAGACTTTTCTTATTTATTTATTTATTTATTTATTTATTTATTTATTTGTTTGTTTGTTTGTTTATTTAATTTCTATACTGCCTTTCTCCCGTAGGACTCAAGGTGGTGTACAGTCAAGAAAAATATAGATACACAAACATCATAAAATTGCTAATTAAAATTATTATAACATAGTTTGGCCCAATTAAATAGAACCTAAAATTAGATAGCATTTTAAAAACATGCACATGTTCATATGTTTAGCCCCGCCTGTTGGAACATCAGGGTTTTGAGGGCACGGCGGAAAGCCCAGAGATCAGGGATATTTCGTATCTCAGGGGGCAGTTCATTCCAAAGGGTTGGAGCCCTCACAGAGAAGGCCCTCCCCCTCGGAGTCGCCAGTCGGCATAATTTGACTGACAGTACCCTGAGTAGTCCCTCCCTGTGAGAACGAACTGGTCAGTGGGAGGCTATTGGTGGCAAAAGATGGTCTCATAGGTACCCAAGTCCTAAGTCATGGAGCGCTTTAAAGGGGATAACTAACACCTTGAATCGCACCCGGAAGACCACTGGGAGCCAGTGCAGCTCGCGTAGGAGAGGTGTTACATGGGTGCAATGAGCTGCGCCCATAATCACCCGTGCGGCTACATTCTGGACCAGTTGGCGCCTCTGGGTGCTTTTCAAGGGGAGCCCCATGTAGAGAGCATTACAGTAGTCCATACTTAGTTCAGAGACACAATCAAAATATGCCATTAAGTGATAAAATACTTCTCAATATGGTGAATGTATTAGAAATTAAAAGAAGTAGAAAATACAAATTGGAAAAACAGTAGAACATATATAGATAGATAATAGAATTTACTATAACCATAAGCAAATTAAGGTTAGAAGGTGGAAGTCTATGATATGGTAACCTAACTGTATTATTGTCTCTATTATTCATTAAACATGAAACTCAGTCAACTGAAGATTTAAAAATGTGTCACAAATACCATTTAATGGTGCTAATGGTGGATACAGGTTGCTGACAGCATCCTAGGTACCAACCAAGTATCTTCTTAAAATATATGATGTTCCGAGTAGCACAGTTTTTTGCAGTTCCACTGGTGTTATTGCAGGAAGCTGCAATTTCTTGATTTTTTTTGTAAAATTCTTGGACATGCCCCCATTGCAATGGGTATCACTGTTACATGTTTCATCCATAGCCGTGTAGTTTCAATGGCCAGGTTGCGATATTTCGTGATTTTTTTCCAGTTCTTTTTTTTTCTTTTTCGACTCTGGCATCTCCTGGTACTGCAATGTCAATAAACTGTACGCTTCGGCCCTCAACAACCGTGATATCTGGCGTGTTTTGTCCAAATGATGATCTGTCTGTATTCGAAAGTCCCACAAGATCTTCACTGTCTTATTTTCGATAACTTTTTCCACTTCGTGCTCCCATGATGAATTATTATTATTATTATTATTATTATTATTATTATTATTATTATTATATCTTTAGTGAGATTCACAGCCTTTGAGGCTGGTTAACAGCTCAGCATCTCGAGTCCTAACTAAGGACTAGGAACTGTTAAGGTATCGTCGGAGGATGTAAGCTGTTCTGAGTAAGGTAGTTTTTTGTAGAGTCAAAATATTTAAGTCCGGTAAATTTAGAATTTCTAAATAGCGGGGTAGCCCTTTGAGTATTGCCCCAAGGGCTCCAATTACAATCGGGACAACACATGATTTCTTTTTCCACAATCGCTCAACTTCAATTTGCAAGTCCCGGTACTTTGTGATTTTTTCTTGCTGCTTATCTTCAATCCGTGCATCACCAGGTATTGCAATGTCCATGAACCATACTTTTTTCTTTTCAACTATTGTTATGTCAGGTGTGTTGTGGACCAAGTGCCTGTCAGTCTGAATCCTGAAG
Organism: Arizona elegans; assembly: GCA_022577455.1. NCBI lineage: Eukaryota > Metazoa > Chordata > Lepidosauria > Squamata > Colubridae > Arizona > Arizona elegans. Next base: position 1,506,842 of record JAKOOJ010000006.1, on the reverse strand, counting down.
TCCCACAAGATCTTGAGTTTCTCATTCTCTAAAACTTTCTCAACCTGATGTTCCCAGTGGTTTTTGCTATACTCAAATCCAAACTTCTGGCACAATTTCCAGTGAATGATCTTAGCAACGTGGTCATGGCATTGTAGGTAGTCAGTTTGTGAAATTTTGCTGCACCCACTGATCAGGTGGTCGACTATCTCATCTTTCTCATTACAGAGGCGGCATTTGCTGTTGGTGGTAACATGTTGAATTTTTCATGCAGTTTGTGGCTAGGGCTTGTTCTTGAGCTGCCAAAATAAAGCTTTCTGTTTCTTTTTTCAGTACTCCTGACCTTAACCAGTTCCAAGTTAGTTTCTGGTCAGTTTCGCCTTCAATACTTTTCAGGTATTGGCCATGCAGAGCTTTGCTTTTCCAATTTTCAGCTCTCTGCTCAATTACTTCTTTCTTATATTCTGCTTTTGTTTTAGTTGTCTTTAAAAGGCCTCCTTTATTTACTTCCTTAATCATTGGTTCTTCACTTTTCTGGATGTAATCATTCAAGCTGCATTTTTTGTATTATTATTATTATTATTATTATTATTATTATTATTATTATTATTATTATTATATTATTGTATAATAATATATTGAATATATATATATATATATATATATATATATATATATATATATATATATATATATATATATATATATATATATATATATATATTACAGGATTGGAGATATAATCCTGGGCTTGATTAAATTTGGTTAATGATTGGTCTTACTGATGTTTTTAAACAAGTGGGATATTGGATTTATGGTGGAATATTGAGTAATTTCTAAAATATTAAAATTCTAGTGATTTAACAGGGGATAACAAACATACTGCATGAAGAAATGTTATTGAAGCTTATAAGTACAATGTGCAGGTTAAAGTCAGAAGTTGAAAGACTAGGATTATGTATGCCTAATTGTATGATTATTGCTAGTATTGTGTAAAAAATGTATTGACCCAGTCAATACACTGTCTTCAAAATATGTATGGATGTTAAAGAAAAATTACAAATAAAACATATATTTAAAAAAAAAAACCAAAATATGCCATTAAACTCCTTGAATTAACAATGGCTTTCTGCATTGCCATTACACCATACTAAGGGCTATTTCTGTTATTCTTCATGCATTTGAGTCAACTCTAGTTCCTAAATATGCTCTTTTGGAACTGGGCCACAAAATGCATAGCATTAGCCAAGGAACCTAGCATTTCTTTGTGTTGAAGGGCCATACAAACATTTTGAGAAGTGTAGCCAAAAAGTAAACATGTCAAGGGCAAAATTAAACTTGATTAATTTATGTTAACTTGCATTTAAATTAAATTACTCTGAATAACATTAATTGGGATTCTCCAAATATTTTCCTCTTTATGTTACTTTAAATTTTTTTTTCTGACAAGCTTTCAGCAGCCATAAGCAGTGTCTTAGCTCCAGAGGCTTAAGATGTACTATATTACTCTAAAAAGGGGGGAAAAATGATGTGTATATATAAAATATAGCATGACACTGTAATATCTAAAACATATGATATTATTCAGTGGCATTCCCATAGAGGGTAAAATTATCAATATGATGGTTGTAACCATATGATTAAAACTCATCCTTTTTTAACATATGCCCTACGAAGAACATATATAAAACAGATATAAAGTTTTGATCAAACTTTTTAAAATCTCCCTTGAAGAGATCCCTAAAATTATGAACCATGTCCTTTTATTGCTTTCCTTTCTTTAACAATGTTTTTTTAATAAGAAATCTGATGAATGTATGCTGCAGAATAGTCAAGTTCTTTTACAATATAATATGATAAATATGCATTCTGAAAATTGGTCCAAAGATAACATTGTAAGAAGGTATCTTAAAGTAATCTTTATTTCTAAGGCATAATTTAATGTGCCTTAATGGACTGAAGAGCACATATTATTTGTAATTCAGATAACCAATGCAAGCAGCCAGTGGGAAACAGAATTTTAATTTGAAAACAGTAAAATAAAAGTCCAGAACATAAAAAAAACCTGTCAGCACTAAAATTCACATAAATGTCTCTTCCCCCCACTTTTTTAATCTATTTGTTCTCATAAGAAAGAAAGAAAGAAAGAAAGAAAGAAAGAAAGAAAGAAAGAAAGAAAGAAAGAAAGAAAGAAGACAGACAGACAGACATTATTATAAATAAGCAATGTTTCTATTAAGTTTCTTAGTAAGCCAAATAGAGTAGAACAGGAAAAAATATCATAGGACAGCATCATTTCTCACTGTAGAATTTAGGCTGCGATCAAGGACTAAACTCCAAGTGAATAAAGTTTATTTCTGAACAGTTACATCATTCAAGATGATAGTATTGAGGCCATTCCAATTTCAACTCACACTTCAAAAAGCCAATAGTTTGAAAATTAAGTGCTTAAGATTTGTGCAACAAAAACCATAAAGACCTTGCTGAATCTTGTAGGTTATTATGGGTATAGCACTTACGCTTTCTCTAGCTATCGAATTCAAGACAGACATATTTAGGGAGAGACTGAATAGGTACAGCTATACTCTAGTCATTTCAGATAAAGGTTCCTGAAGATATTACAAGTAATGGAAATAGAATGCTTCTCTAGTTTAGTCAGTCAACTCACAGGAAGTGCTATTGTTGTATTATACACATATGTTCTCCCTCTTCCTCCTCCTCCTCCTCCTCCTCCTCCTCCCCACCACTACCTTCTTCCCCTTCCCCTTCCCCTTCCCCTTCCCCTTCTCCTTCTCCTTCTGTGCCTGGATCTGAAGTAGAAAGCTCAGTATCACTTCCTGCATCTTTGCTACATGCTGGCCCTTGGAATTAAGTAAATAGAGAAATATAGAGTAACAATTTTTAACTTTGAAGAGTATAGAATGGAACCATAGAGTTAACAATATCTTTCTATTGTCTGTCTGTCTGTCTGTCTGTCTATCTGTCTGTCTATCTATCTATCTATCTATCTATCTATCTATCTATCTAATCCAATCCCACATTTAAGTACAGACAGGAAAGCAAGTTAAAGTATCCCTGACGGATAGCGAGAAAATCTACCATTGAACATCTCCAATGAAGAGAAACCCACCCTCACTCTAGATATTTGATTTATTGTCGAATTGCTCTATTAGAAAATTTTACTAACTATTGAGGAATCTGCCTTTCTGTACACTGCCTTGACTGATAAAGTCCTGACTTTGACCTTTTACAATCACCTTTTTTTAGATATCTGAAAATATCCAAAGCATTCTGTTCTCAAGGCTAAACATTTCCAGTCCTAATTCCCTCATATAAATTTCTTAAGAAATACCCTTCACAAAGATTGTTCCAGTTGCTTTGAATCTTGCTTTGAAGTGGGGTACTCAGGATGGGACATATGGACAACTGTCAAAATGATATAGAGAATACATCTCAGCTAGTGCCATGGCTACAGGATGCAGGAACCGGCACTGTAGGTAGGAACACTATTTTCCTCAAGAGTGAGGCAGAGGCCAAAGGACATTCTGTGATTCCCCAAAGAAGAAAACCAAGTGATTGTTTTCATTGCCCCTCCCCCTCCAAAAAAACCCCCTTGGAATACTGAGAACAAGAAAAATAGTCATCTGAAACTCTTTTTTAAAAAGGCAAAAAAATAATAATGAGCTATGATGTCCATCATTGAAAAACTTCATTTGTTTGACTACAAATTCCTATAGAAAGGAGTGATATGTCCAGGTGTGATATTTGACCAGTTCGGGCAAACTGGTAGCAGTGATTTGAATTGGTTCACCGAACTGGTAAATACCACCTCTGACTGGCCCCGCCCATGCCTGCCTGGTCACCTGGTCACCGGTCGCCCCTTCTGGCCGCTTGTGGCCAAGCCCGGCCAGGAGAATGGCAGCAGCCAAAGGGACAGCGTTGCAGTCAAGCTGCTCAGAAGGCAGCCATTGGCTGCAGTCTTTAAGGTACGATCCTGAGAGGGAGTGGGGACCATAAAGAGACAGACTGCAGCCAGCCGCTGCCTTCTGAGCAGCTCTGCTGTGAAGGGAGGGAGAAAAGTTCAGCTTCTCTCTGCCACAGCATTCAACATGGCTGCTTCTCTCCTCCTTCTCAGGCTCATACACACAGAGCAAACATGAGAAGGAGGTAAGAAGCGCCCAGTGCTAGAAGACTTGGCCGGCCGAACTTTTCTGTTGGTTCTGTGGGCGTGGCTTGGTGAGCGTGGCTTGGTGGGTTACCATGAGTGATGTCAAGTTGGAGATGCCTATTCAGTCACATGACACCCCCACCAAGCCACACCCACCAAACCACACCCACAGAACCGGGAGGGAAAAAAATTGAA